>BPLT01000087.1:1180000-1780000 GCA_019656295.1 Rhododendron mucronatum var. ripense | reverse complement strand
TAAACTGAAAGCTTTACTCACAGCTAGTGTGTTCGCGAAACTTAACAAGCCAAATGCTGCAATGCGTGATGCTGATGCAGCTTTGCAGGTTTGTCACTAGATCAGTTATTCATTCAGAGAACTGAACGCAAATAAAAGAAAGTTTGAACTTGATCAATAATGTGCTCATTCATTTTATCGTCTGACATAATTTGTATGATATCATTAATCATGTCAAGATCAACCCTGACTCAGCAAAAGGTTTTAAAGTACGAGGAATGGCACGAGCCATGTTGGGCCAGTGGGAAGAAGCAGCAAGTGATTTGCGGGTAGCTTCAAAGTTGGATTATGATGAGGATATTGGTGTGGCCGTTAAAAAGGTATTGCCTCCGTTTCTTGCCCTTTTTTCTTGAACTTTCAATTTTGTTCATGCTTTTATGTTCTGTCATAGATACCATTCTATGAGCTCTTAGACTCGAGAGCCTTTTGTTTCACAGCCGTTCTAGTTGGTTTTGTCCCCCTATATACCCTTACTAAATTGACAAAAAAATCTTTTATATAGATACATATGTATATATGTGTTGAAGCTATACCCTTACATTGCCTATTGAAAAATCGATTTTAGTGAGCTTCCAGGTTGCGTGTTGGTCAAATAGATGCCATCGACTGTTAACCAGTTTACCCTCTGAAATATGCAGGTTGAACCCAATGCACACAAAATTGAAGAGCATCGGAGAAAATACGAACGCCTGCGCAAAGAAAGGGAGCTACGAAAAATTGAACGCGAAAGGCAAAGGCGGCATGCTGAAGCCAAAGTTTGTAATCCATTTGTAGTTCAATGTTTTCGCATAGTAAATTCCATGTTTCTTATTTTGATACCTAAAAAGTTTGTGCTGCATGCGACATACGAAAGAGAAAAGCAAATGGACAACCTCTGAAAGTGAAGCTTCAATGAGCTTCTATTATACGATGTGATGTAATCCCTCCCTCTCGTTTTGTTTGTCCAGTTTTAGAAGTGTGTCCTTTCATCACATAAGCAATAAATATACAAAAATTTTACCAATCAAAAGATTTCAGTTAGTTCTTGTAGGCAGTTTTCCAAATTATCTAAAAAGAATGATTTTGAAACTAGAGACGATTTTGGAATGTCCCGTATACTGGAAACAGACAACCAAAGAAGAACCGGAGCCGTGGAAGGACTATCCAACTCAAGTCAAGAGGAAACTTTCTTTCTGAGAAGTAGCTGTTAACCACTTTTGAGCGATGTTTTGGATGTCAGTTTGTGGTTGCTGGTTATGTGCAGTTATTTACTTGATTATCTGTTGTTAAGATCAAGTGGCTTTAGTAGACTTAGAGTTCTAGGTTTGTCCACTGGTACAAAATTAGATGATGGGTTTTTCATTTATGGATGTAGTGCCCTATTGCTCTCCTTCTTGGGGCTCTATACTGATAAATACAAAAATTAGGCTCTTCAATTTGCACTTAACCAAGCTGAGATGAACAATTTAGGCCCAACTGCCTTGTTGGTGTAAATACGAATGTTCCCCTCACTCTCTCAGTGCCTGTGTCCAAGTTGGAATTTGGTTGACGCTCGACTTAGCTACCTGTTATTCAGCCCGATTCCTTCTTTTTGGTCTCTCTCTCTCTCTCTCTCTCTCTCTCTCTCTCTCTCTCTCTATTCCAAGAAGCTGGTGGTGATCTTACTTGATGTCACAGAGTACCCCTGGTTGATAAGGAAAACCTACAGGCCCTGCATCTATGTGATTGTCATTGGATAGGTGGTCATTCCCTCCCTATTTCTACAAGTGTCTCTATATTCGTTGTTAATCACTCTTTAAATGCTGACCATTACTGCATTTGATGTATATTTTTGAAAGACCTCTTTATATCTGTTGATTAATTACTCTTTTAATTACCTGCATTCATTATAGGGTCAGGAAGCTGTGTCTGCCTTGAAAGATGGTATGAGTTTTGTCTCTGTTCACCATTTATTTCGGATGATGCTTGCAGCTTGCCTTTCATTAAACTACTATGATAGAATTCTGTTTCGTATTCGTAATACTTGGCAAAGTACTATTTCTAAGAATGGTTTGCTCGTCAAATATTATTTCTGGGTATGCTTGCATTCTCTTGTTGGCTTTCACAGTCTTTCCTCTCTTATCAGTTCTTCATGAAGATATTTTTACCGGACCGGAACGAGTTAAATGAAATCAGGTATTTCAAACGTGAAGTATTTTCAATACGAAGGACCCAATGCAGATCTTACTTATCAGCTTTCCAAAGCATTGCACAACCATCAATGGAGTCTCCTGTGCATCTCTACACAATAATTTAACTGATTTAGAAACATCCACAGTAATTTAGCAAAGTATATGGGATATAGGATCCAGATCTGAAATCACTGATAGCCTGCTTCTCATACAATCTATGACCCAGTAAGGAAACCTTAAATGAACCACTAGATCCTGCTTTTTGCATAGTGTTCAAGAGATAAAGTTACCTGTCAACCTCTTAATGAAAGCCAACAACTTATGTTTTAACTCATATGGAAGTCCTGTCAACCACTATAGTTGCTCATGTAAATCAATAAAAGAAGAGTTTGGAGAAGAATTCTACCTTTTTACCTCACTTAGGCTTTGTTGTAAGTTTTAGCCTTCTGCAATGGGTACAACTTAAGATGCAGCGACACGTCCGCTGGCCTCACGTAACTGTGGTAAACTCAATACAACTCGCATTCATGTCAGACACGATACGAGTCACATTGGGCACGTGTCAAGCACGCTTAAATTCATGTTCAATTTGAATCATATTTTCCTGGTCAAACATGCTAGGGACAGGATAAGACACGTGGGGGACATGCTGGGAACACATTAGGAGACCATAATGTAATTTCCAGAGTTGGGCCAGAGTCAAAATTTTCATAGCCTCCATAACATCTTCAACGTTGATATGGTTTGTTTTTTTTTTCTCCTAATTTGACATAATTAATGTTTTTTTGTTTTCGTATGTATGTACGCATATGTGTGTGTATGTGTTTATCTTGTATTCAGCGTTAGCGGTAGTTCGAAAAGACTTAGGTTTCTTGTATATTACGGAACACGATGCACTCATCGGAGCTCAATGGAGTAAAAGGATTCATGTAGCTGACCCATATTGATTGAGACTTAGGCTCGGTTTGGTTATATCTAACGTGTCCCTTTCCTGTGTCCGTATATGTGCTCCTTGGAGCATCAACATCTCTCTCCCCAAATCTCTCGTGGCAATCTAACAGATACAAACTCCAGGAACCATCGGAGGGGAAAAAAGAGAGGTCAAAACGACTCATTCAAATAGAAACCATAATGAAATTTAAAGTCACAATGAAGTCACATTTGAAACAACATTGTCCCATGATTAGCTATAGTTGCCACAAGTGTTTGACAAGATCCGATTGTAGTTGAGGATGAGTTTCCCTATCTCTGATGCAACGATGGCATTGAAGGAGTTCTGTAAGCTCGGTTTTGTGCTCGGGCTACACTTTTGCAGGAGGAACTTTATTAGTTTGTTCATCCTCAATGATCGAGATATGAAGTATAATGCAAGCCTTCATAATAATATAATATATGGCGTGTCTCATGATCCTAAGGTCATGCAAGTCCGCCAATAATTCCCAAACGTGCTTGAAGCACCCAAATGCATGCTCTATGTCTTCCTATGTGCCTCTTGAGCCGTTGAAGAATGTTTTTTCTGCCGTTAAAAAAAAAAGACATAATGTATTTTCTTGTTTCCTTGTGGACATGGAGGTGTTTTAACATATTGCCATGAATATATTCCATCAACGAGATAGTATCACATTGTGTAATTATTACACTTAAAAGTGTAATTGACACGAGAAGCACGACCATGTGCTAGCTCACTAAATAAGGAATACTACGGAGCACGGGTACTCCATAAATGTTGGCGTATGAGGACCAAGTACGCGTACGGGTACAGCAAAGTACGTACCCGGCACACCAAAAACCTATTGGGTAAATTTTTGTATCCAAGTACGGCGCTAGTACGCCATGGGTACGTCGATGGGTGCGACATTGGTACACCTACCAGCGGCGGAGGGAGTTAAGGACCATTGGGGTCCTGGGCCTCTGTTGGTTTTTTTTTTTGGATTTGTATATAATGTCAAATAAATTATCATGCTAACACCTTCAAAGAATGAAAAGTTATGTGCTCTTGGGACATTCACAATATGTCCCCACACTCTTCTCCACCACATTTATTTGGGAATCAAGATTTATGCATGTGTGAGTCCCACCTACATGTGATGGAGAAGTGAGTTGGGGCACCATGTGACTGTGCTCCAAAACAACTGAATAATTACTTACTTACAAGCAAGTCTATATTCAGTGGACTTTCATCTCCAAACTACCACATGTTTACGAAATTAAAATTACTATCTCATCACAAAATGGAGTTAATCCAAGCTCTTTTTCACCTTCTCCCTTATTCCTTTCTTTTTCTGCTTAAATCTATCAATAACTCATCTCTTGTGGTGTTGCAGATGATCCTTTTAGAACAAAAAATGGAATTATTTTACTTCTGAAAATTATAAATTGATCTGAAACGTAAAATTATCTTTGATATTTTTTTTCCTTAGCTACTTTAAGCTGTTAGATGCTATGAAGCACCAACACTCCAAAAGGGCGCCGTATCTACATATTGGACACGGGGACACGCCCAAATATGTATGGCGTGTCCAATATTTTTTATTATTTTTTGATAGGGGACCTTTGTTCTAAATGGCGGCCGCCGAGGCCGCCGAGGCACTTGGAGGTACCCTGCCGCCACGCCAATAGTCCTTGGCGTTTGATTTGGCGCCCAGGGAGGTTTGGCGGTGTTTGGCGGCTGCCTAGGCGGCCTTGGTGGCCTTGGAGCTTGGCGGCCTTGGCAGGCCTAGGCGGTCTTGGCGGCGGCAGCGGCATCTCTGGAGGCCTTTGGCAGCCTAAAAAATATATATATAAAAGTAATACAAGGGAGGTGAGCGAAGCCCTACTACTTATTGTCTTATTCAACTTATTTGCTAGTTGCTACTACTTAATTTCATTTGGGTTTGTACTTTGAAGTTTGAACTTGCACTATGGATACATGGAATATAGTTTGATTGGATAATGGCTTGTTAAAAAAAAAAATCCGCCGAATTGCTTGGCGCCGCCTAGGCGGCTTGGCGCTTGGAGGTGGGTCTCCGCCCTACTAGCGCCAAGCGCCATTTAGAGCATTGTAGGGGACACAGCTGGGGTCAAATGTAATATTTTTAATTTTGGAGGGTTAATACCAAATTATTCAAAACATTTGGGTTAAACAGTAATTATGCATTTATAACTTAAATTTCTTCATCAATCGATCGAATCAACTCGTTCCAAACTTCCAAGCCCTAGGTCAACCAGGAGCTTTCTTGTCTCCTTCCCCCCCCCCCCCCCCCCCCCCCCCCCCCGCTCTCTCTCTCTCTCTCTCTCTCTCTATATATATATATATATATATATATATATATATATATATATATATATATATATATATATATATATCTGCATATATGTATGTATGTATGTATGTATGTAGACAAGGAAAAACATAAAATGGTTAAGATACACTGAAAGCTCATTTGTTCGTATATAGTGGCGTGTCCCCTCCATGTCAATATCCCCATTTTTTTAGAATTATTGTGTCACGTGTTCTTGTCCGTATCTATATCCGTGCTACGTAGGTCAGAGCTTGTCCCACATTGGTTAATTATTACCTCTAAAACTAGTCTATGACCTTGGACGGCCTTTCAACTCATTGCCAATTGGTTTTGAGTTGAATGCATTAACATGGTATCAAAGTTAAGTTTTCGGAGGCTTTAGGACATGACTTTCTTGATTGATTGTCCCATTATTTGTGTTTAATTAAGTGAACCTTGTTCCGTTGTTTGTTGTGATCCCTATGTTATTGATCCTTGTTAACTCTCCACGTGTGAGTTAACCCATTATTTGGGTCGCACTTGCGGGGAGTATTTTTGTCCCGCATTGCTTAATTATTACCTCAAAAACAGGTGTATGAGCTTGGGTAGCCTCTCACCTCATTGCCAATTGGTTTTGAGTACGATGCTTTAACGTAGGATAACGTGATAGTTAAACACGTTTTCTAATAAGGATCTTGAAGAAATAATTTTGAAAGGAAACCAAGGTTTGTCAGATTCTTTGAAAGGAGATAGGAAAACAAATTTCACAACGAAGTGCATGTGCTGGATTGTGCCCCCATTGGTATGAATTTCTGGCTATGCCACTGACACCTATTCTCTCTCATGTACTAGATACTTAATTGTTAATGTTAATAACTATTTTTTCCTCCCAGTCATATTTCATATTTCATATTTCTATTTCTATTTATCTTTAATATACTTTCTTATTTGCAAAAGAACTAATTTGAAGTACCTACACAACAAAGAGAGAAAATTCAATAAGGAAAGTATAAGTTTAATAAGTGGAGGCGGGGACGTCCATGAATGCATAAGGTCATGTTTTTCTATAGCATGCCAGAAATAAAAACTTGTATAAAAATAAGTACCTGTGCTTCGTTGACATATGACCTTTTTAGTAGATAAATATCAATAAGAGATCCAGCTAATCTAGAAACGCATGCCATGTCAGGAGATCAGCTGAAGCTACTACTGCAAAAATAAGTGTTGATTCATCGGCATGACCAGTATATGCCCTTTCCATGCCTTGGGGCAATTCTTCCACATCCAACGCATACTCAATACTTCCCAAAATTCAGTATAGTCATTAATTTCACCGGTTGCTACCAGTCTAGAAATGTCAAGTATTCGCAAGGAAAGTTTTCAACTACTGCTTTGAAATTGTTTTAGGCTTTTCATTTCGGTGCTGGCTCCGATCCTTAAGTATTCATCTATGAAATCAGACGCTATTCCATAAGCGAGAATTCAAAGTGCCACAATCATCTTTTGAAGGGAAGACAAACTGAGCACTCCAAAATTATTCATCTTTTGTATAAAAGGAATTAGCTTCTTACCTTACAAGTGACAACCAATGCAGAGAAAAATATAACGTATCATTCAGAATCTACACTAGAATACATTCGGAGGAAAAATTGGTGGAGCAGCTAAATAGTTGAGAAAGAGCCTCTGGCGTCCTCCCGAATGATTGCTCCTAGTACAATTGCAGCATTGACTGGATCTTGGTAATGATTTTGATGAACTCTCAGCTTCCAATTATTCTGCTTTCATAGCAGCTGTTTTTAAAAATCTAAAGTTCATCGTCGGAATCATTAGAATCAGACCGTAAGGAATCTTATCTTCTAGGGACCCAAGATCAGTGTTTAAGAATTGAAGGTAGATGGGAATTAGATAACAAGTGGTCTTAATCATAAAAAAATACTCCTTCCGTCCCAATTTCTTAGTCCCTCGTTGTATACTAACCGAATAGAAAATTGGTTATATTTTTCAATTGGTAATACTTTTTATATGAAATATGGATCTTGTTTGATATATAATTTTCACATATTTGTGGTAAGTGATAGAGATGACAACAAATGACAGATTATGTAACGACTCGCGCCAGCTGACCTGGTTACCTTAAGCCTAACCACATGACTCAAAAGGTCAACCTCAGGTCATACAGCTCGCGAAGCCTTATATACCAATCAACCTTTTCCCAATTTCCCGATGTGGGACTAAATTTCCTATATGGGGTCTCACAGATTAAGTAATATATGACCTTTTTTTCGATGATTTTGTAGGGCAAGTTATTGGCATTCCCTCTGCTGGTGAACTGGAGAAGATGTTAAATGCTGCTTCAAGGTCATCCCGTCTGGCAGTTCTGTACTTTACCGCAACCTGGTGCGGGCCATGCCGTATGATCTCTCCTCTTTATACAAGCTTGGCTGCAAAGTACCCCAAAGTTGTATTCTTGAAAGTTGATATTGACGAGGCGAGAGATGCAGCAGCACGTTGGAATGTTAGCAGCGTGCCGACTTTCTTCTTTATAAGGAATGGCAAAGAGATCGATAAGGTAATAGGAGCTGACAAAGGCTCACTGGAAAAGAAGATTTCCCTCTACGCTGGCCAGCCGTGATTCGCTGATGAAATTAGCATGTTTTCATATGGAGTGTTGACTTTACTCAAAATGGTTTGTGTACTCGTAGCCTCGCAGTTGTATGGGTGCTACTAATACTCTTTGTAATAATTTGACATGTATAGGGACACTGCCTATAATTGATCTTGAACCTCTCTGTGTGTACATTTGTGTGACTCATCATAGCGGTCTTATCTTCTTGTCCTAATGTTGTATATTTGAGCTTTGTGCATATATGGGTTATGGTACAAATGCTGGTTTCTGATTTAACTTGTTTTGGTGTACCTGCGATGGGACAGGCCATTGTTATTGTCTTGGTGATTATCTGCTCTTGAATGACTATAGGGACAGCATCGTTGGAGGAAAAGAAGAAGAGACCGACTACGAAGATGTAGAAATTCAGGAGTTGATTGGTGGGTTTGACCTCAAGACCGTAGACGTTTTTAAGAGGGAGGATAGGCTAAGAGCTACAACTGCCAAAACCATCTTGCGGGAAAGGAAGAGTTTTGAAGTGCGGACCAAATTGCACTTCACACAAAGCCATGGATTTACAAATTTGGATCCGTGCTCTTGTTCAGCAAGCACTTCCGTTCAAAATCTTCATAAGACTCGTATGTGACTGGTTATGGGCTGAAAACTATTAGCACCTTTGTCCGAGAATGGGTATGGGTTTGCTGAGTTGTTGAGTATTGACTCACAACAATGACTTGCACCAGATATATGAGTCTTCCCTGGAATGATTCCCGGGGTTGTAGACGGGATCCACGATTGGAGACGATGGTCCCCTTGACACCATGGTAGAGCCCAACTGAAAAGGCTTAATTTTAAAACTCAGAAGCCAAATATGGATTATAGACGCCATTGTTTTCATCTGCATGAGTGTGACAAGGGTCCTTTGTCCTAGGGAATTGTCGAAATCATCTTCGTTGTCGTCATACCCATAATCAAATTTCTGAGATTCTTGAGAAGAGGTCACGTTTCTAGTGGAGAATTGATCGATGGGTGTGTAATGTGTGTGTGAAAGAGATGGCGGTTTGATACCAATAAAGCCCAATTGCTCAAGGAGATCAAATACTCTTTTTTCTTCTCAGACATAGAAATGGAAGGTGGGAGACTATCAGACTAACCTCGGTAGAAAAATATTAAGGTTTCAAAAACTGCCACTATGGGGAAGATTTACTGGTAAATAGTTACACTACACACAATACCTTTTTTTAGTTTTAAGGTAAGAATAAAATAAATTTGGACTTTGTCGATAAAACACTTAGCACACACACAACCAAATCAAGACAGATAGGCGCTGAACATGGGCTTCTAATTAAGAAAACTGCTAGTAATGGTAATACGCGTGTTAATTCAAATAAGAGTGCAACTTTGCAACGGGTGTAGCACCGAACCAAACACATCAATATCTGCAATTGTCTTGTCTTATTTATCAAGCTCCGGATTCGATTAATTCACGAATATCAAGGTGAAGCAATCAAGGTTCAACAATATAATAATGTTAGCGTGAGGGTGTTTTCTGACATTTTGATGCTAAATTTTGAATTCTAGAAACTTATTTTGCATAAACAGTGAGAATGTGAATTCAGTTTCAGTATAAAATTCTATAGTGATTGGGCAAAAATTAGAAAACAACTTATAAAGTGGAGTACTGCAAACTCAAAACCTGTCCCAAAACATACCAAATTAATTAGTTTCTCCAAAATGTAAATTGTAAGCCATTTTCGCTTGTATTGATCATCACCTATATCTGAAGTTTGATTAAGAGAATCTTTTGACAAAACACCTTAAGATAGGATAGGAGTATTTGTTACTAACAATTTGGAGTAAAAAATTGCTTCGAAAATATTGTGTACATCACATAGACACTGGACTGGACCCTCCACTCTATGGGCCCGCCGCGAAGATGTAGGTCTCCTTGACGTTGATGTATCAGTCTCCCACAACCGTGGATAAATTGGCCGTCCAACTCCAACATATATTGTTTTGTTTGATCAGGTGAGGGAGTTTTTATCCAAAATATATACTACTCCAGTAATCAACTGCTTGTAGGACGGCATTGCTTGAATTTCACTGGCAGCCCCTAGATTCTATTAAAATCACATTACCATCCTCTTTTACTACTATTTGAACACGCATTGGCACCCCAGTCAGACATGTCTTTTAGTAACTCAATTGAAAGACCTACTATTAAAGTTACTAAAATATCCCCACAACTTTTCATTTTTTTCCCTTCTTTTAATCTACTCTACCCAAATTCCACCGACAACTTGAAATAGAGAATGCACGCCCGCCACCGACCATCAGCCAATGTGAGAACCAGCTATCGTTTGCACCACACATCCGCCATCTCCCATTTTCCATTGTCGTCTGTACAACCTTTCTTTCTCTTTTTTAGCTCCTCCATTGTACCCACCTCAACCCTCGTAAGCCACCAAACCTTCCTACTCCAAATTTAACTCCCCACACAAAAAAGATGAAAAGCGCACCCACACATATACAAAGAAATTCACAAAATGCAATACAACTATTGAGAAAGATAGTAAATAATTTGAGTAACTTTTACTGCCTACAATCAATAATTTGTAGCATCTTACAAAAAAACAAACAAAATTTGAAATTCATTTTTTTTGAACAGCAAACCTTCAGAAATCTTGTATATGTATACGTATGGTGGTGGAATGGCAATGGGGAGTAAAGATAAATGGCTTCTTTGTTCGCTAGTGTTGGGCCCTCTTTGCTGGGATTTTTGTCTCGCTGGTAATTAATGATCTTTTAAGGGCTGGTGGTGGTAATATTGGGTCGGTGAGCTTGGTGACAAATGCGTAGTGGATTTTAGTTATGATGGTAGAAGAAACGGTACAGAGAGTAGCTTTTTTGTCTCAGTTTATTAGTTTTTGTCTTTTCCTTTCACTTCAACAGGTTAGTCTTTTTATTAGATAATTTGCTTTTATGCTTGTTTCATTTTAATCAAGTGCTTACTATAATATAAGGAAATGATTATCACACTCCCCTAAATTCCTTTTTTACAGTCCACACTTTCTTTTTTGTATCCACGTGAATTTATAATGTTGCTCTTGAATGTACTTAAAAGTTTTGTTGAAAAAAAGACAAAATAATAAATTCATGTAGATGAAAATAAGCAGGGGGGGTGTTGCCTTGTAAAAAGAGAGTCCGAAAATAACTCGCCTATAATAAAATAGAGGGTGCTATTGGTATCGACCTATAGTTGTACATACGGCGTAAATCGTTGTGTGGGGTCCGTTACAGGTTCCACACAAATGATTCTGAATGGAAAGTTAGAAGATTGGATCGAATATTTACACATATTCATTTGAGCTAACTAGTTTTTTACGGGGCCAATTGAAAAAATATTTTAAAAATTTATCAACGGATTAGATCATTTGTGTGGGATCCGTAGTGGGCCCCACATGACGATGTACGCCATATGTACAACCATAGATCAGTACCAATAGCATTAAACAATAAAATATAGTTATGTAATGCCCCGAATTTTGAGAAAGTTAAATAAATATTTTTATTGAAAACCTAAATGGAGTCTGGCTCATTATTACAGTATAATTCTCACAATAGTATATTTATTCAAACAAAGGGAGGGAAACTACCTATCTATTGCTCCACCTGCTCCTCCATCCTAGCCAGCTTCTCGGCTTCGAAAGCCTCCAAAGTGTAGAGCTCACCCTGCTCCTCTATAAAGTCTGACACATTATACCAGCGTCGCTCACTGTATAATATGGCAGGGTTACAACAGTAACACCATGAGCTACAAAAGCTCAGAAGAATAATTCCATACCCGTTAACCCATAATTATCATAGAAGTAGTATATTAGCTCATGTAAATTCAGTGATTTTCAAATAGTACATGCATATTCAACAACTTCCAGATAAGTAGTTAACAATGACACACGCACAATCACTATTCAACTGGCGTCAGTGTCCGTGTAATTAGAGTTTCTCCTACTCAACATTTTCGTAGACTGTGTCATCATTTTCACTTTTCTTTTTCCAAATCAATGTTTTCAAAATCATTTTTTTTTTACACATCCAACCTCGGTTCCGCCGTTCCGGGCTCTCGAGTATCCTCACAATGGTTTCGTTGTCCTGGGTTCTCATTGGCACACAATTTGCATTGGCTCCTCTCCGCGGATAACCAAGCCCCACACACCCAACCTCGGTCCTGCCATTCCGGGCTTCCGAGTATCCTCACAATGGTTCCGCCGCCCCGGGTTCCCATTGGCACTCATACACACACAATGGGCTACTAAGTCTGGCCACATTGTGGTTTAAAAAAAAAAATTCCTTTTTAAAACACGTCTTTTCATTATCGACACCCTACGTGTCATGTTTCTAGATTTTCTCGATTTTTGTGTCTCATTTTCATGCAAGGACTGTAGAGACCCGTATTTAATTCAATTAATTTTAACGTTTATAAATGAAGAAATATGAAATAATTGTGTTTATGTGATTTTGGGCTGGAGTGTTTCAATTGATTGTGGAAGGGTGCAAGTGTAATTAGCATATATGTGAGTATATATAGGAGGGTGAGAGAGTAGGAGATCATTTTTCTCCCCCACTCCTCACGCCTCTTTCTCTCATCTCTCGGCTCTCTCCCTCTCTCTTACTCTCTCTCCAAAACTCCTTAAAACCTTCACAAACTAACTTTCATTCCTCGTTCTACACGTGATTTTGGGTTTGCTCTTCGTCGATTAGAGCTCGGTATGGAGTATTTCGGTCGAATCAAGGTTTTCGAAAGGTTAGGGCTCGTATTTTCGTGGGTTTCGTTCTTCGGCCTTGAGGTAGGGATTCTACCTCTCAATATATGTAATAGAAGTGTTTTCTAGCCTTAAATCGTGTCTTTGGTTGTTGTGGTTGTTGTTGTTGTTGGAATCGCCGAAATCTGCAGAAAATCTGGACGAACACCCGTTTGTATCGATACTGACTAATTCAGTATCGATACACGATTCTATGGAACGTTGTTAGCTATTGTTGTATCGATACTGATTAAATCAGTATCGATACAATGCTCTTTGGACCGTTTTTAGCCCCTGTTGTATAGATACTGAAATTCGCAGTATCCATACAACAATAGCCTAGTCCAACTATTGTTCTTTGCTTCAAGCTTCATTATTTTGGCTCCCGATCATTTCTAACTTATTCTAGACATCACCAAATCACCCCATAGTATTGTTAATCTTATTCCTTGAGTTCGTTGTGTGTCCTTTGCATCCCTTATCCTTGTTCGATAAATTTTGATATCGATTAACGCATGAACTTCGCTTGAATTGAATTGAAATGACACCTTATGTGAGTACGAGATTCTTGGACATTTATCGACACAACGATGAACATTCGGGGCCCATCGACGGGTGGGTGCCTGGCAGGGGATATCAGGGTCCCATAATTAGCCTGGCAGGAGCTAATGCTCATATTGAATACTCAAGGCCCAACCTTTTAGGTGGGTGCTTGGCAGGGGATATCAGGGTCCCATAATTAGCCTGGCAGGAGCTTCAGCTCATGACACATACGACGAGATGGTTTTGGATGCATGGAAGGTGGGAATGGCTTTAGTGTGAGTTAAGCGGTGATCGTTGAGTTGTTGTTTCGAGGTTAATAAGTCAAGAGTGTTGATTTCTGTTTTGACCTTGTTTATGTTCCTATTCCTTGATCATCTTTGCATTTCTTTTGCATATAATGCTAGCGTAGAATTTCCTACTGGGCTAGTGTAGCTCAAGCCTATTATCATTTTCAGGTACCAACGCAGGATAATAGCATGCATGTTCAGAATGCTTGGATGTGATCATTATTTTGAGAGCTAAGATTGAAGGAGTTACTTAGGCATCTCTGTAATCTCTGTTGGAGATGTATTAGTAACTTTATTTGTAAATCTTTTGGACTATGGAATATTGTAAATCTTTAACTCTTGAACATTCAGTACTTACATTAATTTGGGCTTCGGAGCCAAAGGTGTAATATTTTGGAAATTCTACATGATTTTGGTTATCGTAAGGATTATGGCGAAGTTTATTTATGGAAATCATTTATATTTATGTTAAAAATCGAGGGCGTGACAAGGACTCCGCAGTTGGACTTTCCACATAAGAACACTAGATACGGTGTCTTGTAAACATGCATCATTAATCATTATCATGAAACTAAACTAGAATAATTAAAATAACAAGATCATCCAAGTCTATGGTATTTTTCATGCTTAATCCATCGACTAGTCTATAAATTCAACAATTTATGCACATAACTCAACATCAAGACAAGTAAATTAAGAACTAAAAATATGTATACATGCTCATAATCTCTTTCAAAAAATATCTAAGTAACCATGCTATCAATCAAACTATTATTTCTTACATTTCAAAAATCCGTTCTTTCTTCCTTTTTGGGAAGTTCAAAACTACATATATTTTTCGGAATAAAAGTCGAGATATTCAACATGATCATATTTCATTTCAAAATTTTAGTAAAACAAGTTTGCTAGTTATTTTTTTATACTTTAACTTAACATGCACTTTTAAACACAAGAAAAAAAAAAGAATATAACTAAACTTTTTACTAGAGAAAGTGAGTAGAAATATTCTACTGTTCTTCTTGGCGGATGGTATGGCTACGGAAAAGAAAATACGTCGGCTTACGGAAGGTGAATGTGGCTATCAAACAAATCGACTTCTACGGTAAGCTTACTGTAGCTTTAAAAGAGAAAGGAAAGACTTTCTTTTCCCTAGAAACAAAGTTTCCACCTATCAGCTAAACTTTTTGGATTGAGTGGTGGTTTGGTGGCGGTCTTGGGTTTAGTTTCTTGAAGAACTCAATAACACCAAGAACAAAGTAAGAACAAAGAATAAACACAAGGTTTCTAGAGAGAGAAGTTAGAGAGATTGAAGGCGTGAGTTGAATGGCTTAACAAATGATCCTATTTATAGGAAAGTGAGGACATCTCCCCTTTCTATGATTTATTTGCTCCACGGTCATGTCCAATCCAACTTTAAGCATGCTAAAGCCTTCCCCTCTCTTGTCAATCCATCCTAGGTGCAAGACTATGTGATCATGAAGGATTTTTAAGGCTTTAAAGGAAAATTCTAGACAATTATATCCTAATAAGTAAGTCTTACAAGTAAAAGAAAATGATAGCTAGGCTAAAAGAAATAGTCTTTCCCATGTTTAGTTCCTAGATCTAGATTGTAAGTAAAATCTAGGATGATTAAAGGCCAGATTTTAGAAATGATGAAATGATAAGTCTTTCTCTTGAAAGTGACAACACAATGTAGAAATAGTTAAGACTTTCCTAGAAAGTCTATATATGTATATGTATGTATGTATGTATATATATATATATATATATATAGGTATGATTAAAGTAGGCTTTGGCTTTTGAAAATGACTTGTCAATGCAAAAAGAATGAATAAGGCTTCAAAGTAGACTTTCTAGGAAATGTTAGGGTGGTATATATGCATGTCAAGGTTACTTGTAGAAAGGAGAAAAGAAGTGATGATGGCTTATATTGAAGAGACCATTCAATGAATAAAAAATATGATTAAAGGTTTTCAAAATGTGTGAAATAGCCTTTAATGAGTGAGGTAGACTTTCTACCTCACTCATTAAAGGTATAAAATGGTTAGGGAGGTTTAACTAGGCTTAGAATCCAATTAGTTTGGCTACCTACTTGGTTGGAACCAAATTATCCTAGGAAAGGTAGGATTCCTAGTCAAGAAAATGAATTTATGAATTAATTTTAGACACAAATAAATATGCAAGGGTATAAATAAGTCCCTTTGTTCTTAGGAGATGAGTAGTTAATTTTATATGAAGAAAACTTAATTTATAAGTCTAGAATTTAATTATGACGGATTATTAGAAATTAAAAAGGATTTTTCAATAATTAACGAAATTTTTATTTCCCAAAAATCAGAGTTATTATAATGATGAATTAAATAAAGACGGATGGAAAGAAAAGAAATTTATTGAGCAAAATCAAGAGTTAACTAAAAGAATTTATCAATTTTTTCTTCTTAAAAAAAAAAAAAGAAAAATTTCCCCCAGAAATTAGGGATGTTACAAGTTATGTGATAATGCAAAGGCAAGGGTAGACCTATTTCTGTTCATGTCATAAACTCTTGTTCGGTCAATTGATTGTTTGCTAATGGATGGACTAAAGTGTTACATAAATAAAAAATAACGCAGTTACGTGTTATTTTTTAGAGAATAAAAGGGGTGCAAGTGTGATTCTAACTAGGATTTAAGGGTGGTATTGATCCCATTTACTTATTTTTATATATTTTATATTAATAATAATAATAATAATATAAATAAACGTGAGCGTGGACAACACCGAAGCTGAAGAACTGGTGGAACCAGTAGATTAGGTGGCTCAACTTTCAATTGGATCTTTCTATCATCATGTATTTCATGATCTAGTAAAAAAACTTGATCAAAACTCAGATTTCTAAGATTTAATTTCGTACTAAACTTGGTCATTTATATGAGAAAATGTTTAAATTTATTTCACTTCTTGTTTTATTCTTGAAAAAATTTCAAATTAGCACCTGACCTTTTAAAATTATCAAAAAAATACCTAACCTATTTAAAAACTCATCAATTTTCCACCCGCCGTTAACTTTCCATCCAAAATAGACGGAAATATTGAAAATGTGCATTTTGGCACGAATATTGGCAAAACAAGATTAAAGCTCATTTTGGCAAAACACAATATTATACTCATAAACAAGATTAAGGCTCAATTTGGTTTTAAAAGTCAATTAATAACTTAATTTTTGTCTTTATTCAAAAGAAAAAAAGCGCATTTGTTAGTTTTGGGTCAAGACGAATCAATAAGTCATAATACTAAATTTTTCAATCCAAACCCATCCTAAATAAGGAATCAAGCTTAATTTAGTAATTAAATATCCATAACTATGCAGCCAAATAAGATTACTCCGTGTTAAACAAAGGAAAAGGCAAAAACAAAAAACATAGAATAGTCATGGGTAGGTGTGAAAAGTGACTGAGTTAAGAAATTTTTATGACTTATTGATTCGTCTTGACCCAAAACTATCAAATATGTTTTTTTTAATAAAGAAAGACAAAAATTAAGTTATTAATTGACTTTTAAAGCCAAATCAAGCCTTAATCTTGTTTATGAGTATAATATTGTGTTTTGCCAAAATGAGCCTTAATCTTGTTTTGCCAATATTTGTGCCAAAATGCACATTTTCAACATTTTCGTCTGTTTTGGATGGAAAGTTAACGGCGGGTGAAAAATTGATGGGATTTTAAATAGGTCAGGTGTTTTTTTGATAATTTTAAAAGGTCAGGTGCCTATATGTGATTTGTGTGAAAAGTCAGGTGCTATTTTGAAAATTTTTAAATAACAAATCAAATTTTCGAAGCGTTACAACCTACGCTCTTAAGATCTTTTGTTTGAGCATTTTATTGGCTCAAAAGAGAGGCCATAGAATAGGGTTTGAAGGATCTGAAATCTAAAGAGAGTTCAAGAATTAAACTAGCTAGGGAGGAAAAGTTCAAAAGACAAAACAAGTTTAAACACATGAAGATGAAGATGAGGTTTAAGGTCCTCAAAAGCTTTTTATATTTTGCACGTTTAATGGTTGGGATGTGGGACTGCTAATCTGAAATCTTTTTTTTGGTTAAGCTATAACGCATGGTAGCTGAGATTATGGATGGGGAAGCTGATGGGGTTTAATCTCTCAAGGTAATTTTTTTTTCTATATATACAAATTTTTATTTTGCTCAAAAAAAGAGTTTGAGGAATTGTATAAAAAATGATCCGCTCATAGGATGGTGCCACTTGGTCATGGAGATAATGTATTGGGTAAAGACATCATTGGAAATCATTACGGGGGCTTAGGATTTTGACGTTGATTATCTGTCATATATAAGATGAGCGCGCAATTACATCTCTCCCACGGAAAGTGGGAGGTTGTTATTTTCATTTTCCGTCTCGTATGCCTTATTGGTTAAATATACGTTGCTATATATATAAGAGAAGGAATTAGGATTTTATTTAGCCACATGTTGTATTCATGAGATGGGTTGTAATAACGTTTATAAATTATATACTACGATACCTACCTAGCCGGCTAGCTAGGAAGTGAATGAGTAACACTGGAGCCTTCTTTAGTTTTCAGTTAAGAAGAAGAATATCTAAAAGAAGTTGGAGTTAGTCAAAGGGAAGACTTAGCACGCATGCATAAAACCAAACCAAGAGAGATTCAGTTATATAGGTGGTGAACAATACATGAGCCTAAATTTAAGAAAATCTTTTTTACGGTTCTTTCCGTAAAGAAGAAGTTAAAGAACCCAATAGCGACCGTACAAAGTGTTTTTGGACAATCCGAATTGAAAATCAATTCTTCCCGGTAAGAATTGAAAAACGAATCTCAATCTGTTCACGGAGCCTCCGCAAAAAAAAAAAAACACCTCCTCATTTGCAATGTGTTGAAGTACTTATCAAGCTCCGACTTCCATTTACGTATTTTTTCCAAATATCATGGTGAAGCTAGCTAGCAATCACGGTTCAACAATGTTCAACAATGTAATTAGTAAGCATGAGGGTGTGTTGTGATATTTGGATGCTAGATTTGAATTCTAGGAGACCTTGAGAAACATATTTGGCTTGAACACTAAGAATATGAATTGAGTTGAGTTGCAGGAAAATTATAGTACAGTGATTGTGCAAAAATTAAAAATCAGCTTTAAATAACTTAGAACGCAAAGTCTGTCCCAAAGCATACCAAATTTAGTTTTTTTTTTTTTAAAATGTGTCATTTTTTTGTTTGCAATGATCACATATGTCTAAAGTTTGATTAAGGTTAAGTTTTGCTAAGGGCTTTTGGGAATTTTTTTAAATTTTGTCCTTGTTCAAAAATTTTCCGCGTTTGTTCAATTTGTAAATTATTGATTTGTCTCGACAAAATGAACCAAAAAAGTAAAAAATTATGAGTTTTACCCAAATATTTATGAAAATATCTGAAGATAAAACCCAAAAAACCGGCTTATGGGACTTTATTTTGAATATTTAAAAAAAAATACTGTATTGAGGTAAAAGTAAAAAAAATTTACTTTTTCAGTTCCTTTTATCGAAACGAACCAATAATTCACAAAAGTTTGTCATAGGACAAACAAACGCGAAAAAAATTTAAATAAGAACAAAACGAACAAAATCTCAAAGAAATCTTAGCGGATCTAACAAAAGAGAATCTTTTGACAGACACTTCAAGTTACATTTTAACAATATAGGAGTGATTTTTAAAAAATTGTCTCGAAAATGTATGCACTTTTAGGCGCTGGACCCTTCATGGGCCCGCTGCGAGGATCCGAGATAATTGGCCTTCCAAAATTGTGTTTGATCAAGGTTCGATCTCTTTAGTCCTGAAAATTTGTGTGCCTTTGTGATGAAGAGTTTTCCGGCTATTGGATTTAAAAGATAAGAAGAAAAAAAAATCACAATCCGATGGCCAAAAATCCATCAGCTCATAGGCACATGAATTTTTAGCACAGAAAATCCTACCTCTTTAATCAGGTGATGTGATGAAATCTAAAATAATCAATTGGTTGGACGGCACTCCTTTTTTTTCCGTTAAATAAATTTCACTAGATTCTATAAAATTACAGTCTCATCCCCTTTACTCTTGAAATCACATTGGCAACCCAATTAGAATTTTGTTAAAAGACCAGTCAGCTAAGATTCTTTTTCTTTTAAGTATTTATTTCCTGCTTTTTGAGATTGGTCATTCTCTCATAATACATCACCTGTAATTCAAAAAATAAGTACACACCCTAAGCTTTTGTTCCCTTAAGCTTTTTGAGTTTTTGAATGTTTTGTCCTTATTCAATTATTTATCATAGTTGTTAGTTTTGCGCTAAATTTTTTATGTATTATTAAGTCATCTCGACGAGAGGAATCGAAAAGGTACAAAATTGATTAGACCTATTTCTGTTCATTTCATAAACTCCTGTTTGGTCAATTGATTGTTTGCTCAGGGATGGACTAAAGTGTTAGTACTACATTAAAAATACAAAAAATAACGGAGTTCCGTGTTATTTTAGAGAGTAAAAGGGGTGCAAGTGTAATTCTAACCATGATTCATTTATTATCCATTGGCTTTGGGTATCATATTTTGATACAAAATGCATTATACTCGTGGCTTCTCTCTCTCTCCTCTCTCTGTGCGTGGAGTATTAGGACCGATTCTACCAATCATTCCCCCCTCAACCTCTCCAGAATAACCACAACGCGTAGAAAAGGTAACGGAAATCATTCCCAGCGAATTGAACTCCAGTCGATACTGCCTTCTTTTTTCTTTTTTTTCCCTTCATCATTGGTTGTTCCTTTATCTTTGGACTTTATTAATCGGTCTTCGCTCGTTTAATCTCGTGGTTGGTCATGAAAAATTGCTTTTCTCTACCAACGCGGAGATGGGTTTTCTTATTTTTGTTGAATTAATTTCGTATTTTAATTCCTTTTTGGTACATACATATATGGGTATCCTGTTTGGTTGGTTGTTCTTGAGCTTTTTTCGACGGCTTAATTTGCGGAGAAAGCGTTTTCTTTATCTTCACAAATAGAAAGTGGAAAAGTATTTTTTTTTTCCTTTGCCAATTGCGTAAAACGAATAACCCATCTTTGCTTGGTCGATAACTTATCGTTCTTTGGGGGTCTCTCTCTTCTATCTCCTTATTAGCTTGCCTTTTCCCCTTCTTTCTTTTCTTGTAATCTTTTCAGAGTTCTTCCATGATCGCAGGAGTTAGTTTGGGTTTTCATATATGTGGCTGATTAATCTTCTTATGTTTCTTGATTGATGGTAAAGGTAGATAGTGCTCTTGTGGTTGTATCCTGATGATCGATCCCATAATTCTGCGGGAGATATCGCTTTTTCAATATTTGTCGTGTGGTTTAATTTATTGGGCTGTTTGTCCATGTTTTGTTATGGCAAATTATTTGAGAAAGGAATTAATTGATGGCATGCAATTCGTGGGTTTTCTACGTTTATGATAATGAAGAAATTCAGCTATGTGCTAATTGTGTAGGCATAAATATTTAATGTTCCAAGTCTTGTGTGTTTGGTGGTAGTGGACATGGGGCGAACACAAATGATATCTGGTGTTTTTTATCTTATGGTGGGGGAACGTTTTCCATATCTTAGCTCTACTTTTCTCTGGGATGAAGTCATCCTATGCTTTGTTTGGGTTTTTGTTATTCCATACGGTTATATAATTTCATCTGGGTATGTTATTTCATACTACGTTTATCACTGATTAATGGCAGAACTAGAGTAATCCTTTGTAGTCTTTTTCTCCATGATACAAAATGCCAGGAAACAAAAGGGAGGAAAATTTATCTGCTTTGTGTATTACTGTATTGTCAAATGACAATTTTGTCCAACCATATTATCAACTTTGAAATCCGGGTACTTCTGAAATCCCTTTTAGTTTCAAAGGGAAGGCTAAAGTTTTTGCGTGAACATTGCTGGTACTTCTATACTTGACGTTATACTTCTTATTACTTGTGTTGAACTAATTGATAGGTGGAAGCTTATTTGGGCTATGTGATGCTATTTTCTTGCTACTGATATGTCATTACAGCTACGTCAAAAGCGATAAACATTTTTGAACTTCAATTGCTGAAATTTTTCTCTTCTTTGATTCAAAGGATACCAATTTTCTTAGCTGCTCTTCCTGTTTCCACTTACTTCTAAGTCATCCACCCCCACCTTGCCTCTCCTTTCAATGCATTTGGAATCGCTTGAAGTTGCTGGTTTATGACCTGATCTGAAGCTTTTTGTTTGTCACATAATACTAAAAAATTCATCTGAGGGAAAAAAAAAAAAAAGAAAAGAAAAGAAAGAGAAGTCCATTACTGGTGCTTTACATTGCTGTCTTCTTTTTTAACTTATATCATATTTTCCTCTTTAAACAAGCTTTTAACGTTATCCCTCTCATACATATCTCTTGGACATATATGTACGTGTAATCTATACACCGTGTACATAACATGTATCATATACGTGTGTGTGCACCTGTGCATATATATGTGTGTGTGTTTGTGTGTGTGTGGGTATACACATATATTGGCAGATGCATATTCTTCTATTATTCACACATATCTGCAATCTGTTTATACATTAGTGCATATTGGACTGAATACTGTTTTGGTGCTCCCATTTCTTTCTCTCCATTTCACTATGCATGGGAATAAGGAGTTAGGTAGAGCCATTAGTTGACTTCAAAATTAAAAAGTTTGAACTCTACACATGGAAGGCAGGAAGCAGTAGGGATGGGTATAAGTTAACTATACCACCGTTTTTTGATCCATTTTCTGGACAAATATGTAGTAGAGAGGAAAAGAGGGAGGGAGCATGATCAAAATTGAGATTCAAGGCAAAACATGGACTAAATCATTCTTTACAGTTTACACTTTGCGAATATAGCTCTACTATGCACAATTGTAATGGTCAAGTCGTTTTTCTTAGCTTGTTTTGCAACCAATAATGATACTCCATATATGGATCTGGATCTGAGAGTGTGAATTCGTGATTAATAATGACGACATGGATCTTGGTTTTTGTCTTAATTTTCTTTAATCATTAGTACTATCAACTATCAAGCTACTCCTAATTTTTTGTATTCCTTTTGAAGCTCAACGTTCTCATGTAGTTTCAAGTTGTTAACAGCTCTTCTCTCATTGTTGGCTTCCTTTTTGTTTCTTCATCTCTGATGACAAGTTTAAAGGTTCTGCACATTCTCTAGGTTGCTAGGCCTCTTCTTTTTACTCTGCTTTATGGCAAGAGTGGAGTTCCCAATAGGAGTTCGTCATAACAAATATCCCAGTGTTTATAGCTCTTGAGAGTTTGATTTATGTGGACATGGTTAATGTTTTTTGTCTTTGAATAAATCTGGCTAACTATTTTGGTATTTTTAGTTACCATTGAGTGATTGTCACTGCTATAGGTAATTAACACGTTTTCCTTCAGAGCTTGTTGAATTTTGTAAACTACTTGAACCATTGTAAAGAATGTGGTGACATATTCTTTTTCACGTTGTCAAATCTGAGAAATTCCCATTTGGATGGGTTATGGTATTAATTGTGCGATTTATGTGTCGAACATGTCGAGCTGGATATGCATCCAACAAATAGGTTTTAAAGCTATATATTGGACTTTGCATTACACTTTCATTCTATGCATGAAAAGTTACATCGTAGTTTATAAGTACCATGCACTTGGATTAATCAGACATGGTTAAACCGTACAAGTACTAATTCTGTGTAACACTGGCTTAAAGTGCTGTTAAGATTTATAACTTTTTTGGATAAAAAAAAAAGATTTTTACCTTTTTCAGGAGGTAATGATGATTTCCATATACTATTGTTGTTGCAGATATATAGACAAGACAGATATACATGGGTGAGTATTCTGGTAAAAGATCCTTTGGTGGGCTTCTTGTACCCAGGAAAGGACCTGGTCTTGTTTCTAGAGATGCGGCTGAAAGTGGGGATAAGTTTTGCAACAGAATTGGATGCAACGGCAGACTCAACCATTACAGAAGTCCCCACAATGGTTCTGAAAAATTTAAGTCCTCAAGACCTTCTTTCCATGCTTCAAATGGCAAGGAGATTGTTGGAAGTTCTACTAGGACTTGTTCTACAGTTGCCAACACAAGAAAATCGTTTCTGGAAACCAGGAAAAAGCCATCTTCTCTATCAGAACTGGATTCATCTGAAACTAGTAGTGTTGAGGACAAGCCAGAAGTGTTGGATGTTGTCTCCTCCTCATCTGGAAGGGGTGTTCAGATTGGGAATCAATCTGATGCTAAGAGGTCCGGGAAAGTTAGTTTGATTGAAGCGGGGAGCTCTAGTATAGCAGCATCCAATGGTAGACCTCGGAGGGCATTCTGGCAGAAATCTGGGATATGCAACCGAGACGCTCCTCCATTAGGTCCTTCTGTTCCCTTGGCCAGCACAAGCCTGGGGGCAAGAAACAGGTATGGTTTGGGAAATCTTAGATGCAACTCAGCATCTGATGTAGTATTCCCCTCAGGTGGTTCATCATCCGAATCAAAAATTAGTAGGAGAAACAATATACTGAAAAATGGAAACCCTAAAGGAGAAAACTGTTCATCTGTTTGTGGTAAGAAGATGACTAGACCATCATCAGATGGTACAACTTCTACCCAGGGACTTTCCATTTCTGATTCACGACGAACTAGAAATGGGTCTCCTAGTGGAAATAGTGGCTTGGGATGGGGTCGGACTCGGAAGTCAATCAATGGTACCACTAGGACGAGGCTTTCTTCTCAAGGAAATGGAAATGGGTTGTTACCAAAGGATATAACCCCACAAGTGCCTCAACCAGAATTGCATATTGGTGGGGGTGTTCCTGGTTCGTCACATCAGTTTTCAGCTGAAGCTTCTTCTTCAAGTTGCTCAACCTCTTTTAGTAGTTCTAGTAGTAGTGGTGGTAGTTCACCTGGCCTTATGCGAGCAGGACCTGCAGAACTTGGGATACCCTGTTCCCTTATGAATCATGATGGCTTGCGGCGATATAACATGGGTGGTATCGCAGAGGTATATAGTTTCCAATGTAACTGGCAAAAGTTTCATATGTTTCTGTACTTGTATACAGTGCAGAGGGAAGTCGGAGCAAAAGAAAACCTTTTGTTTGTTGTTTTTACTAAAATCAGTTGTCTTATGGTTTTCTTGCGATGTGCAGGTACTGATGGCGCTTGAGAGAATTGAACAAGATGAGGGGCTAACACATGAGGTACTGGTACTGGGTACTGAATTTAAACAGATTGGCTATTTGCTTATTAACGTCTGTCAATTGTCCTGCAGGAATTACTTGCTCTGGAGACAAATATATTCCTTGGTGGACTTGGCTTATATGATCAGCATAGGGACATGAGACTGGACATTGATAACATGTCTTATGAGGTTTGTTATTCTTCTGTCGTACATCTAGAAGACTAAACCTCGATGCTTTTGGAATTAGTTATGGTCCGTTGTGGTGTCTCATCTTGCATTTCCTTTTACTCATGTACCATTATGGGCATGACCTGTTTGTCTGGTTTATTTGAGGAAATCATTTCTTAGATATTAGTTGTTTTCTTCTTGTAAGTTGAATCACACATTATCGTACTGCTTGGCAGGAATTACTAGAATTAGAAGAGAAGATGGGTAGTGTGAACACAGCACTGTCAGAGGAAGCTCTATCAAAATGTCTTAAAAGAAGCATCTATCAGCCTCTATCTCCCAAAGGAGGAGCTGTGGAATGCACGGAAGATGAAAATCAAGGCAAATGCAGTATTTGTCAGGTCTTACTCCAATAACTATGAAAGTTTTTTGCTATATTTATTAATTTGGTCCCTGAATTTCACCCCACCTGCAACTCTCACTGGAATTGCAATGAGCTGAGTAACTAATACCGTCGAGAACCAGGTTTCAGAACATTTGGTGTTTCTTATAGCAACCCAAAAGTAACAACCTAGAACTTTAATCTCGAAGGCACCTATCCACTTTAAATGATTATTGATTAAATATTCAGCCAATCATAGGTGTTTCTTTATCCTTGAACTTTTAAGTGTAATCTGCATCGATGACATGAGCCGAACAGTTTTGCAAGTACTGGCATTGAATCCTATAAGCTTATCTACTAAGGGGCAGGGATGAAACTTGAAACTAGGAGCTCTCACACTGTCACTTTCTCAAAATATTCTTGCAAGTTACAAGTATTATACCGTTAAACTATATGGGTGCCTGAAATGCAGACCTATCCCATAGTCAATTTCCCTGTTGCCTAGGGAATAGAAGAAATTATAAACCGTGGTTTACTGCAAGCTGTCTACCTCTTTCCTGTTGACATTCTTTTTTATTCTTTTGTTTAGTTTAGTTTAGTTTTTGTTGATCTGGTTGTTGCCGGATTGAGTTGATTACTCATGTTTATGGAACATTTACGTATTGGTCTGCAGGAAGAGTATGCAATTGGAGATGAGGTTGGAAAATTGGAATGTGAACATGGGTATCATGTGGAGTGCATACATCAGTGGCTGCGGCTCAAGAATTGGTGTCCCATCTGCAAGGGTTCAGCTGCAACTTCATGGTCGCCCTCATTCAGTTAATAGACAGTACCATTTTCTTTCTTCAGGAATCATATAGCTTTGTTCAATTGAACTCTTATTTTCTTTTGTTTTACTGTACATAGAAATCCCTTTAGCTGATCTTCAACAATAAGCCCTGCCCTCTAGGAATTCACTGCTGCAGAACTGTCACATAATATATTTACAATATCCTTGTTGCTCGAGGGATGCATTCTGGTTTTTCTGTTTCTTAAGTTTAGTTTTAGGGCATCTTAGCCGTCCAAAAGTGTTTTCAATGGTCCTATAAAAGAAAGAATCTAACATGTAGGATATTTTTTAAAATCTGGATCATTGATTATAAAGATGGACGGGTGGGATGATGCACTATGGCTATGTAGTGCATAGGGTCCCTGGGTCCCATTTACAAATCTTCATTCTTCTCTCATTGGTTCTCTATAACAAAGATACCATTGTCTCTTCTTTTTTCTCCAAAAGGTAGCGTTGATATGTCAATAGGAGTTAGATTACTAACAGGACTGGCCGATGGGACTCAAATCCTAAACCTCACCACTCGAAGGGTGGCTACCAAACCACTGGGCCAAACCCCCCAAAGGTGTGACACCATATAAGCAACTACGCCATGTAACTTCAGAGGAATTTGACTCATTTGCATCAGGTATTTACAACCACTTACTTTTTTTCCCATCTTGTCCCTCAGTTACCAAGAAATGTCTTCTTCCAACCCCCCTTTCATCTTTAACAGAAATAATCAAAGCATGCAGAGAGACCAACACCCAACCATTAGGCACTGCATTGGAAAGCTGCAAAACAGTGAATTTCTTTTGTGTTATTAGAGGACAAAGGGAGACTAGGGAGTAATGAAAATACTCTGGAGAGTAAATCTATTATGACCAACAATTATCTTAAAGCCATAGGTGATTAATGAGATGAGGACTAAAGGGAGTAATGAAAATAGTTTTCCGCCTCCTCTGGACGGACCGCTGAGAACATCTACAATGTAATAATCAAAACCAAAGGGTTGTTAAAGTTAGCAATGTTTGCTTAAAAAAAGTGTTCACATTGTAATAATCAAACTTAGTAACCTCTTAACAACTAATCAAATTTTGGTTCTTGGTCAACCAAACCTAGCAATCTTTTGCAAATAACCAAATTTAGTAGACCCATTTTTTCAATCAAGTATACCTATTATTACATAAAAATCTTCTCTTTCCTCCCTCCTCTCTCTCTCTCGCTCTCAACAATGTTTTCAAAAAATAATTTTAAAAAACTGTTTTTTTCACTCTTTTTTATAAAAAAAAAAAAAACTGTATTTACACAAAAAAAAATTTTGTTTTGAAAAACTTTTTTTTTTTACACAAAAATGGTTTTTTATACAACTTTTTTTTAAAATAAACTATTTTTTTAAACTGTTTTTAATTTCACTAAATTGTTATTTTCTTTCAAAAAACGGATTCAAATTATTATCACAGTTTTTAGTTTTTAGAATTTTGTAGTTTGAAAAAGTGATGTGGCAAGTTTTGGTTATTCGATTTTGATTATTACATAGTGGATCTCTACATGCTAACCTTAAGAATGTCTCAAATGGATAATCAAAAGGTGATGTGGCAAATTTTGGTTATCTAATTATGATTATTACTTTGTGGATGCTCTGAGAATCCATAATAAATGGTTGCCGATCACTTTCAAGAAGCTGAGGCTATCCTTCTACAACAATGCCACTTCCACCACACAAGTCCACCACATGCCATGTGGGACCTACTATGAGCCCTATAAAAATACAAAAAAAAATATTCATAAATTTTAAAATATTATTTTTATGGGGCCAAACCAACTCCAACAGATATCGGCGGGTATTTTTTTTTTGAATTTGTAGAAGTGGAACTGTTCAATTTCGCCTCTGTGAATTCACAAAACATACCTACCAATACGTTGGAGCTGTTTTTTAACGGGCCCCAAAATAAAATATTTTAAAATTTATGGATATTTTTCTGTATTTTTTTGGAACTCAGAGTGCGGTGGACTTAGACTTGAGTAGTGCTATGTGTACATATATATATGTACATACCAAATTCAGAAAAAATTCTTACCGATATCGGGTTGAGCAGATTTTTTACAGGGCTCCATAAAAAAATATTTTAAAAACAATGGCTAGTTCGAATCATAAATCTATACATACATAGTTTTTATACATTCCAATATGTACTCATAGCTTTATTGCTTAGACAAGTGATCATTCTAGCCTTCTAGGTGGGCTAATCTTCGGCGAGGATCAGAGTTGACGGGTAACCGGACAGGACAAGTCCTAACAACACAAGGGGCGTGAACAAACACGTACCAAGTGAGCATTGTAAGATAGAAAACTACTTGTCCATTCCGTTGCATACAATCGATAGTTCTCGGACAAGAGTGTCTGGTCACTAGTTTGCCCTTGAGAGGAAACTAATTTGATAGTGGGAGGGCATTTTCAGTTGCCACCGTCCGCCGAAGTGTCACAAGTGTTTTATCTTGCAGAAAAAAGAGGTGGAGAGATCAATGTCTTCCCAGGGACTCAAATGAGTTAATAGCACTTGACAGATTTTGAATCTGAAATTTTAAAAGAGAGCAAGCCACTGAATCTTAAGTCTTGATCACAAGACCGACCCCTAAAACCGCCAAAATGTACCTTGAGATCCGACACACAATAACCAAAGTTATGCCTTGCACTAGTATATATACACAAACGATATTTCTCTTCTTATAACATTTTCATGGGTTTTGAACGTAAGCCCCATAGGCACATGATTTAGGGCTGTGCTATGCACAGAGCACGTTTTTTCCCGCCTCGGGTCGCGCAAAGATGATCGGAGCCGCTCATTTTGTTCAAAATATGTCGTTTAAAGGCTCTGTAAAAAATGAGCTTCGTTCGATATCGTTAGAGGCGTTAACAAAACACTCAAAATCACTTCAGAATTTAGGCCATTCTGTAGTGATTTTGGGTGTTTTGTTAACACCTCTAATGATATCGAACGAAACTCATTTTTTACAGAGCCCTTAAACAACATATTTTGAACAAAATGAGCGGCTCCGATCATCTTTGCGCGACCTGAGGAGGGAAAAAATGTGCTCTGTGCACACTTGCTGTGCACATAGCTTTTCTGCATGATTTAGACTATATATTTTCCTTCATTTATGTTTGTTTTGTATGGAAAATCTAAGTTTGAAACACTAGTCATAGACCCTTCATTAATTGTGTAACGACACGGATTTGTCTTTTTTTTTTTTTTTTTTACAAATTTATAATGTTAAATTCTTAATTCAATAATGAATTAGATTGAATAATTAAAATAAATTATTATGTGTATAATTGATTTTATTTACACACTTGTACAGGATATATATTTGTACTTTAGATATACAAGAATCCATACTCATCCCTTATCATATCTAACCAAAATTCTATCAAAACCAATCTTCCACTCCTCTCCAAACTCTCCCTAAACCATATCGATCTCTAATTTCTATAACATCCCACTCGTCCACCTTCCTCCACTACTCCATCTGTATTACTCCACATCTACTACAAAACCTTTATTCGGCTGTGAGAGAGAGAGAGAGAGAGAGAGAGAGAGAGAGAAAAGAAATCTGGAAAAGAAGAGAAGAAAGAGAAAAGAGAGATCACACCATTTCATTTTTCATCCATATCACATACCTCTGTTCATGGCCTGTTTCTTCCTTGTTGATGTCATTTTTTTTGGCCTGGATTTCTTCACGAATGTTGTAGAAGAGGTCGGGAGCTTCGATTTCAACCCAAGAATCGCCCAAAATGGTCAAAAATTGATAGAGTTATTGCCATTCAAAGTTTGGTAAAATTCTTGGATTCTGATTTCCAGGCAGATCCCTTCTAAACTTCAATTTTTCTCCTACTTAGAGTGGTGTTTGGGCTTAGACTTCTTCACAAAAGTTGTAGAGCGTTTCAAGAGCTTCGCGATAGACACACGAATCGTCCAAAACGGCAGAGGTTTGGTCAACTTATTCCAGTCCAAAGTTGCTGTTAGAATACCAACCTTTTGCCGCCAAACGAAAACCCACTACTCCACAATTGAGCTTTTTGTCCGGACCGAGGTAGAATAATCGCTTCCCTACTCTCTCCTAAGTATATTATGTGATTACGTATTGATTTTATGATTCGCAATGAAAGAAATCGATCTTGACATCGGGTGGTCGAGACTGGCCATCTTCCTCTGTTTTCCTCGACTGTGAACAGTAGACCCGTAATTTTGAAATGTATTCTTCAACAGAAATGGTTCTAACATCCTAAATGACTTGCTGCTAAAATTCATAACAATTGCATTACATTTGATGTGCGATTTTAGCTAAACTCTGAGGTGTATAAAATCTATGTTTTTCGGTAAACAGGGAGCTAATCGTTAAAACTCAGATTGTTACATTTTGCCTTTGATTCACGATTGATCTCTTATTCACGACTTTGTTGGTGATAAACTGATAATGTTGTTTTGGTATAGTAATATAGGTTTATTGAATTATTGCCTCAGTTAGAAATGTTAGACTTTTATAAATAAATTCAAGGTTTTTAATGAGTTACTTGTCATTACCAATTATGATTACTATTTTATTGTCTGTAATAGTGATGGAACTTTGGTGATATTATGGGTTGTATTTTATCAATTCGAGTGATTGCTATGTCGATTGAACCGAGAACGTAGAAAGGATATATATTAGGGACATTGGATGAGTTGTAAACTTAGAGGACTTATGTAGACGTTGTTCTGGTTAGTGGAAAAAGGAAACAGATGAAAGGTTGTGGGCTTAGCAAGACCTCGGGAGTAGCCTGACAGGACCTTGTGGTATCGGGGGTAGCCTGGTAGGACCTTGAGGGCAGCCTAAAAGACCCGGTGTAACTAGGGTGGCCAAGCAGGACCTCAGGGGTAGACTGGCAGGACCTCAGGTATTAAAGGTAGCCTAGCAGAACCTTGAAGGTAGCCTAATGGACCTAAAATTATGAGAGTAGCCCAATAGGATCTCGCGTTATGGAGGGTAGCCTAGCCGGACCTGTATAGTATGATTGGTGAAATTATGATTTGGAAACTATTGATCACTAAGATGTTGGAATTTTTATCAAAGTTGAAAATCTGTTATTTACTTAAGTTGATGGTTATATAATAAACAAGTTTTGTGCTATTCAATTATCACCTTATTTGTTATAAATACGATTATTGTAGTGTATGGGATTGGTAGGATTAAGATTATTCTATTGGGTGAATTATTACTCACGAATACGTTGTATCTTGGTAAATCAGTTACTTCGGTGATCAATTTGCTAGACGGTGCAGGATTCAATGGAGGAGCAGTTTGGCACATGAGGAATACCAGGGGAGGAGACCGAGGATGCATGGGATCTATATCAAGACTAGAGTCGCTCTGAAGATGTTTAAATAAAATGTTAGTTTTTTTTGTATTTTTTTATATGTAAATTTTGTATAACGACAAATAGAGGCCTAATAGTTTATAAAATTCAGTGTATTTTAGGGTTAATGCTTCCGAAATTCCATGAAAAATCGAGGCGTTACAAATTATTTTTGAAAGGATCAACTTTTTTTCGTTTTACACAGAAATACCCCCAATCAAACATATTCATTTCCCTCGCAAAAACTTTTGGCATACAAGTGTAAAATTAATTGATTCATTTTTCCCTCCACAATTCATTTGGCTCCCTCCATATGGCCCATATCAAAAGTGTTTGCCCCCTCCATTTTTTGGGCCTTTCACCTTCCATATCCGGTGATTATGGCCGCATCACCATCTTTTGAAGCCAGCGTGCTATGTTCAGTTTGTTACCATTAGCAACGAACTTGGTCTCCATAGTCATCCCTCGCTTTTAGACAACCTTTGGATTGGAGGTATACCTCATATTCTGGCGTCGGGGACTTCTCCAAACCCAATCCCTAACATATTTAATCCATCAATGATTTCAAACTCAAAACGCATTGATCAAAATCCAACCATTCAACTAATATGAGCTTAATTAGTGGACACATCGGACTTGGCAGTGAGCTCGCCGACACCACCTGAGAAGTGATTCTGATTTCGAAAGTACTTCCCCTAGAGATTTGGATCATCTGACAGAGGCCAAAAAATGGAAGAGGCAAACACTTTTGATATGGTACATATGGAGGGAGCCAAACGAATTGTGGAGGGGAAAATGAACCAATTAATTTTGAGGAATGCTAAGCACAAAGAAAAAGTACCCAGAAATTGCCCAGAATAGGGGCTTCTTACCGTTAATAAAAATCTATTAATGGTCATAAACAACTCTAATAGTGTATTCTGAGTAATTTATGGGTACTTTTCTTTGTACCTAGCACTTTTGATTAATTTTACACTTATATGCTGAAAAGTTTTTGGGAGGAAAATATGTATGTTTGATTGAGGGTATCTCTATCCAAAACACAAAAATAATTAATGAAGGATTTTATGGCTAGTATTTTAAGCTTAGATTTCCCCTGCAAATAAATATAAATGAAAGAGAATATATAGTCTCTATCATGTGTCTATGAGGCATACGTTAACAAAACCCCATTTTCATATGTACAAGCCAATTGTGAATTGAATTGTTACCGGTATATTTTATTTGCCGTCATCCCCTTCACTTTTTCATTCAAAATAACTCAAAAAACCATCCAAAACAATAAAATCATAGAATCGTTGTTTTCTATTGAAAAGAAACATATACTCGCATAACTAGTGATCAAAAGTAGAGGGTCTTTTCGAGCCATGCTTGAAAGAGAGAACAAGAAAAAAGCCTTGAGGACGCATAGTAGCATAACTGGTTGATTCTTAGAGTCTATTTATTTGTACTTATATTGTTTTTTTTTGTCCTTACTTATCTGAAATTATATATACTCCATCTTTTACTTACATATTTTTAAGCATTGAAAGACATTGTTGCAAACTCATACTCCATCCATCGCAATTTTTTTGTTCTTTTTGGAGTCTGTGACACTTTTCAAATGATTATATCTTGTAATCTATGAGATTTTAGGTGTTTTTGAAAACTTTGTTTAATACTCTCTATGTTCCAAATTGTTAGTTATGTTTACTATTTGGGGCCTCTAAAAAAATTGGCTATATCTTTTAATTTATAATATCTTTTTATATCAAATATGGATCTTATTTGATGGATCTCAATTAATTTTATTAAACAAAGCTTCAAAATCATAAAAAATATTATAGATTGTGACATATAGATAATTAGTGCTAACCAGTGCCTAAGGCACTACGCATTCCGGTTGGAAGGGGATGGCAGTTGTGTGATTTAGGTGAAAACACTGGGCACTTAATCGGGAAGTGGGAGGATGCACTACAGCCTTTGGATCAAACATATCTGAGCCGTTGCAACAACTTGTCCCAACATCCTTCTGTTTTATAATAGAGATTGTTTGAGTGACACAAAAGTAAAATAAGACCAACAATTTGGAATAGAGGGAGTAGTTCTGATCGAGATCCATATTGCATATAAAAAGTATTACCAATTGAAAAATATAAATTAATTTATTATCCGGTTAGAATGTAACGATGGACCAAAAAATAAGGATGGAGTTGCCGAGCCAAAAAAAAAAAAAAGGATGGAGGGAGTATAAATAAAGGCAAAAAAAACATGCTGAAATTCTCAACGGAATGTACTGTGCAATTGATACATTTTGGAGTCTTAGGGTTTCTTTGATGATCAAAACTGTTCAAATTCTATAACTCGTTAAGACGATCAATTATAACAAAAGTCGCATTAGTTTTTTTTTTTTTTTTGCTTGGCAAGAAATCACATTGGTTAATACCCAATCGGGTTACATTCATCTCAAAATGTAGGCCTATGTATTAAAATGCGGGCCTATATATTATAATTTGAGTCTTATTTAATTTGAATGGCAATTCATATACGATCCAATTTAGTATTAATGTAATTTTGTTTAGGGAGATTTTGAGTTTGAATGACAACGAGGGCAAGGGCGTGAGACTGTTTGAGACTTGGAGCATCTCTAACTTGTGCTTCAAATTTGGTAGGCCAAATTTTTTTTTTGAAGGCTGATATAATAATGTGGCACATTCCCGTTTGACATTCATAAACATTGACAGTGTCAAATTTGTTCAAAGCATCTAAAAAAAACCCCAAACACGATTTTTGATGTTTTGAAACAAATTAATTATTGTCAAATTTATGTAGAGGATTTTTGATTTCCATTTGAAGGAAAAAATTAAACATAGCATAAATGGATGTAATTTTGACAACTGGACCCACGTAAGATTTGGTTCCAATGGGCTAGAGCCTATATGCATCTAAAAGACCGGGGCCATAGATATCCATGTACTCATCGCGTACATACATCATCGCCGAAAACTCGTCCGGAGAGCAGAGCATCCAAATGTTTGACCTAACCAGGTGAGACTCTCTCTCTCGTAGGACTCTCATCTCACCCATTTTAACCCCTTTGCTTTCGATTCCCATTCCCCTCTCCTTCGCCCTCACAACTTTATACACGCATGCATATATACACATTTTGGTTTTGGGAACCCTAGAATCAGAATTTAAGCTGAATATTATAGTACTTTGCTTTTTTTTATTTTTTTAAAGGTTTGATATGTTGTTTAGGTGTTGAATGAATGATTGAGGCCTCATAAACCATGTTGAATGAATAAGGCTACATGCACCAAACAAGCTTGAACACTTAACTTTTTTAAGTTTTCAAAGCTTAAACGACCTGCTACTCGGTTCGATTAGCTTGGCTCATCTTTAACAAATTTGTGAAGCTCTTTTAAGTTTTCGAATCAAGAATGAACAAACCCACTACTAATCCGGGTGTTTTGCAGCCGTAGCTATGTCTGAGATTTGGTTCATATTTGGCTTACAAGCAGGGCCGCCCTAAGGGCCAAGAGGCAGTCACCTTAGCCCTCCAACATGTGTAAAAACTAGGGGCCCTAATTTCCTTTAATACTCAGTATACAAGTACAGAAGTAAAGAAAGGATAAGATAAGTATAAGAAGAAATCAACTGCAAAGTGCTTACTACAGCTGCCATGCATTCCTGAAGTCCTTCGCACTCTTTATAGGGGTCAAGCTCTCATACCACTGTCAATGTCACACTCGTTGTTTCCAACTTGAATAGCGACTTCTGCTACATGTTAATACATTTTTGCTTTGATTATGAAATCATAGGAATAGTGGATAGGAAATCGAACATTGCCGCAACATTACAAAAAATCCTCCATGTTTAAGATGCCAATTCTGTTGACCCTTAGGAATCTTTGCAATAAAAATTAAAGTTAATGTCTTGGAATCATGACTACCCTTTTAGGATTTGTTCTAGAGCATAATGGACTCATATATTAGGAGACCAAGAAAACTTATAATTTATGATGTTCTTCCCGTAATTATAATTTGCTCCTCTTCAATTATATTTCTTCTAGACTGAATCTGCTCAATGGTGTGAAGTCTCTGGTCAGTGTTTGCTCCTAAAGTCATGTGCGAAAAAGTAATGTAGCATCTATTGGTGGATTGTCACTATGGGTGCCCTATTATGTAATATATCAAACTTGTTTGTCTTTCAAGTAGAGATGATACACTCAGTAGTTTCCTTTCCCCCCCTATCTGGTTGCATTGTGACATTGTCCTAGCATTTTCTTTTCCCTTTATGATTATTGTTTTCTATTTTGTCTCCGCCCCTCTCATTTTCTATTAACTTCGTTTTCATGGCTTCTCATATTAGTGACTGATAGCTGGTTTTCATGAAGGAATGATTTTGGCAGATAATTGCATTTATCAGACCTGAATACATCGTGGACTTAGAAGCATTGCCAATGAGTTGTTTAAAAAATGGAGAGGCTGAGCACAATCTTTATACTCAACATAGAGACCTCAGTTCTGAGTGTGAGTGTGATAGTAGAAGAAATAGAGACCTCGGTTCTGTTGGAATCATCATTTCTCCTTGCCAGGGTGGAAATTGTGGGGAAGAAAGAGTTTCAACAGCAGCAATCAGTGTCAGAGATAGAGCAGAAGACATGGTTGGGAATATGAAGCCAGATGTTAAATCTGTATGGGGAAAAATTTCTTATTTAAGAAATTTAGGTTCTTGTAACCTCAGTTGCCTGCTTGAGAATTTTAAATTGTCTTTTTGTCATGTTACTTAACTGCAGAAAAAAGCTAGACAACAGAAAAAAATGACATTGGAAGATATGTACAATAACCAGTATGATTTTGATGATGAAGATGATGATAGTGATTGGGAGCCCTTACAAAAACCTGCAGCAGTTGTAAAGTGGTTTTGTGTCAATTGTACGATGGTCAACCTTGGTGATGATAGCCATTGTGATGTACGGTTACATTGTCAACTTGTTTTTTCTGCTTCACACTATGACCTTTGTTTGTTGTTTCCTTTTCTATTATTTTCTGGGGGTTGGGAGCTGGGGGTGAACGGTGGAATTTATCTTTTGGTTTTTTGTTTCTAATGTTATTATCTGTTTCTTAGCGGAGAGGTTATTGTCTATAGTTATTCTAAGGCAATCCCTTATATGCAGATATGTGGAGAACATAAAGAATCAGGAATCCTTAAGCATGGATATTTTGCTTCCCCTTTCTTGAAAGAAGCAGGTCTTTCTCAGAATGAGTTAGAAGTAAAAGAAAGATACAAAGGTAGTCGCGTATTGTTGCTATTAGATTGTATCATATTGATTCCTTTGCTGACATAACTGCACCAATGCAGTTGTTAAGAAACTTCTGGCGGTACCTATTATGTTCTTTTGGCTACTAAAGTCAATTGACCTAGTTCTGTTTTTGGGAAGAAGTATAGTCAGCATAAATATTTTGAAAATGTTGTGTACATAATGGAGCAAGTGTTTGTATCCATATCGCTTAGGATCCATTTCTTGTGTATGAAAAGCTACGAGTATCATGACTTGGTTTATGCACATACTTGTACTTATGTAAGGATTTCCTTACAAGTCATAGGTTTTACGATAGCAGTTTAGTAGCTTAATGAGTCTCCTCATTTCTATTTTCAGCCAGCTTCCTAAATTGACCAATGGTTTTTCCTGTCAGTAATAGGTTATCATCCAAACAAGTGAATTCTCTGGGTTCCGTGTCTCTCTATCTCCTAATGCAATGACCTCCTTCACTGAGCTTCTAAGTATGCTACTATGAATATTTAAACAGATTCCAACGGCATCTCCTACCGACACACACTCTTACACACACACTCTTACACACACACACACACACACTCACTCAATAAGGCTCCTTTGAGCTTGCTGACTCCTCATTCCGCAACACCCTAGGTCGGGAGCATGGCCTAGATACCTTGCTCGGGACCAGAGGTGGCACGCGGTTTGGAGGCTAGAGCAAAGGGATGATCAAGGACTCAAGGCTCTCCTCTACGAGGGGATCTCCACCTTGACTGGCTATGAGAGAGGGGGTGTCCACCAACATCTGACACCTAGAAAGATATCACAACCACCGCCTGACATTTGGGAGCCCATATCATATTTACCACCTGACTTGTTCCATGATATAGTCTACATATATGACATATCACTTAATTATCTCTTTGGATTTTATGAGACACAGTCCAATCTCTGATTTTAGGAGTCAAATTGGAGCCTTATCAACATCCACTCCGCCCACCAATGAGGAGGAAGCTTGACACATGGATTTTCCTTCGCCTCCATGCTTTCTAGTTTCTAGATTGTATAAAGATGGCTATTTTCAATACATGCAGGACCTATACAGAGCATTCTTAACTGTTTGGTTGACCAGTCTGCAGTCTCCACTGCAATATCTCCCCCCCCCCTCTCTCTCTCTCTCTATCTCTCTCTAAGGCCACCTTGAGCTCTCTCCAGCTCTACCTCTGGAGGTCTCGAGCCGTTGTAGTGCCACCATAATCCTAGACGGCCACATCAGGTCCTCTCTTACCCGTTGCACTCATAGTAATTAAGTGAAAGATTAAAGTAATTCCATAATTTTGTTGTAGGTATCCTTATTGTACTACTTTAGGATGTGCAACGTCTACTTTTTCCAGCTAATTATTACCTTTGTAATGCGTTATTCCTTAATCTTAGAGATTTTTGGTACCTAAAAAAGTATTTCTGTCCCTTCTAGATCCTCTATCTCCCTTCAATCCACAAATCATGCATAACCATGCTTGTTGGAACGGTAACGCTCTCTTTAATGTTTACTGAACATATCATTAAAAAAAGCTGTGTGCTAATTAATACATGTACAGCCAAACTCATTCATTCTTAGCAATTAAATGTGTGACTTAAAGTAATTTCTTTTATTATCATTTCATTGTTCCAAAAATATTCTTGAAAAAAAAAATGATTCTATGGCTTTTTACCTGCTCAAGAGTGGATGTCTCATACTGTGTTGTTATAGCATGTGGTGAATTTTTGCCTGTGCTTCTATATCTTGACCAAATGTCTTTGACATGGTCATGTTTCAATCAAAATAAATGCCAGAGACCAAAAAGGGGGTTTATTGAAAGGCAGTTTTATTGCACTATATCAAAATAGCATCTTATGCTTCCTTATAACATGTGATACCTTTTTTGCCTTGACTGGAGTACATTCAAAGCGTCAATTTATCTACTACCCAGTGGGAGGGGACATTATTGCCTGGATTGGGACCCAGGACTTGTAAGGTGGCTATGAAGCCCCAACAGTTATGGCAGACAATCACCTTTCGATTAATATGCTTGTTAATTCTTGTAGTTGGTAACTGTTGATTCACATTCTGCAATTTGTTCGCTGCCATCGTACTCAATTTCTTCTGTGTGTAGATCCATGCTCACAAATTTCAGAATCAGGCAAATTTACTGCTGTAGGGTTTGATGAGAGGATGTTGCTTCACTCAGAAGTAGGTGCTGCTTTCCTGCTTGTAATTTTTGTAAATTTAAGCTAGAGTTGAACGATACAGCTTAGAATTAATACACGTACATCTATCTGCATTTTGGTTCATTGTATGATATGATTAATGCCACGATGGTATCTTTGGTTGTCCATGTTTTTGCATGGTAAATTAGTTTCCGTGTTAATAGAAGTGAATGATCTGCTAGATGGTGATCTTACAAGAAGTTGACAGCATTGTGTTTGTTTTATATATACGGTCCTTCTAGATATCATGATAGCATAGACATTGAAAACATTATTTCGTTACATGCAACGAGAATATTGTTAGATTTCCGCAAGTAAATATATATCAAAGTGTTGAGTATTGATGCGAAGAATACATGTTCTGGGTTCTTGCAACTAACAATGGGTTACCTGTTCATTGGGCTGGTGAAAACACTATAGTTTTGGGGTAGTACCTGAGGAACTGGACAGTAAACCGCTCTATCAATATCACCCAAACATGATTAAAATACCCCATTTTTGGTTTCTTAATTTTTCAATGTCTGGTTTTAGAATTCCCTTAAACTCGACTTTGGTTGCTATGTAATTATACGTTGATTCTTTGCCAAATACTATGTCTCAGTCACTGGGTTGGAAACTCTGCTGTAGCATGCCTTGATATGGGTGCTGCAAGCCTCAGTTTTCAAAATTTTAACCAGCAATCTTGTTGCCGCAAGTGATGGACAATATACATCCCGCATCGACCAGCTTGTGTTTGAACTTTACCCTCTTATAGCTGCATACAAGCGTGGTACCTGTGCTATGCACGAAAGCCCCAAAAAATTCTTTTATGTTGTATGATATTTACTTCTAATCGATTCAAGATTGAACATTTAATACAATAATTTAATAAAATAAAAAGTTTGAATGTGAGGGAAACCCTGATGGGAAGTTTGAAAGTTTTTTTTTTCCCCCCCACTCTAAAGTGGGAGAAAATCAAAAGAGATGGAAGATGAATATTAGTGGCTGAGGTGGAATTTCAAGTGATTTCCCCCCCTAAAAAACGAGAGTGTGCCGTCTGTCATGCACTTGCTCAGTAAGTATTATAGATGTTTTATGCCATGTTTACGTATTGTTGATACATTCATAATTACTGTTAGAAGGGTTTGTGTCTGATTCATGTCAGTGATACGGGAGGGTGGGATCTTTTTGGGCATCTGTACGTTGTTCCATGCTTTGATGATGAAGATATTGATTGTTAGTAATGCATTTGATTTCCTTATGATTGAATATTAGTCCGCTGGTGATGCTAGTCTTAATCTGGTCACAGCGGTTTCTTATTCTATTAAAGATGACGATTTTACTTCATTTTGTATACCGGCATAGGTTGAAATGAAGGTACATCCACATCCTGAAAGACCAGATCGTCTTCGAGCTATCACAGCTAGCCTTGCGACTGCTGGTTTGTTGTTTAACCTTTGTTGCTTTTGTCTTTTACTTGTGTTTACAGGGGCTCGTTAAATTGTGGGCTGCTCTTCTAAAAAATCCTTTTTGGTATATCCGTGTAATATTTGCATCACAAAGTGTAAAGTCTTCTTAGTAACTATTTGGGTTAAATACCTAGACACCCCTTGAAGTTTACCTCTTCGTCTCGCTCGCCCCCTCTTAGAATTTCGCCTACGGCTAGACCCCTTCCTTAAAGTTTTGATTTGGGGGACCTGACAGCCAACCCCTCTCCGGCACCTACAACCCTGAAGCCCTCCTCCAACTCCGTAAAAACACAAAAATCCTAGTCCCCTCCCAATTGACCGGGATAAGGCTGGGGAAATTGATCCCGGATCAAGCGACCATAAACGCCATCCGAGCCAGGAGGGAGCGGTTGATTATTTGCACCACACTTCTCTCTCTGCAAAATCGGAGCGCTGATGGAGATACACAATTTAGGTGAAGGGATTGTTGTCAGGTTCGATGCATATTTCGCAGGTGAAGGGATCGTCGTCGGGTTCAGATTGGGAGGGCGGTGGGGGTTGTTCTTGTTGTGGTTTTCGTCGGGTTCGATTGGTTTTGAGTGATGAATGGAGTATTATTGCTGGGTTTTGTTTTTGGGTTTTTTAATTAGAATTTTGTTGCAGAATGGGAAGGGTTTTGGAAGAAGGAGAAACTCTCGGATAGGGAGGAGTTCTTTTCCGATTGAAACTCACAGACTGTGATTGGATTATTCCCTCAGACTGGGTTTTTGGTTTATTTCGTGTTTAATTGATGGTGGTGTTTTCAAGTTTGATTTCGGTTTGATCTATGGTGGTGGTCGCCGGCGTGGGTGGTGGTCTCCGGCGTCGGTGGTGGTCGGTAGTGGTGATTGTGGTGGCTGGTTGGATGGTGGTGGTGATTTCAGGAGAGAGAGGGAGGGAGAGATAGGGGCAATATTGGAATATTTTATCCTTTCTGAAATAATTTATGTCAAAATTGTAACATTTCTAGATGGATCCCTAACGAAAGGGGTGTACGGGACAAAAAAAACTTTAATGAGGGGTTCTCTCTGTAGGCGAAATTCTAAGAGGGGGTGAGCGAGACAGAGGTAAACTTTGAGGGGTGTCTAGGTATTTAACCCTAAATATTTCCTAGTAAACGAGAAAATGAGTTAGGATGCCAAGGCAGCGTCACCCAAGTTCTACGGCAGTCTGTTATATTATATATGTCTCTTTCTGTTCAGTAATTCTTTTCTGTTTTGCTATAAAATTTGCATCACCAAGCGTACGGCTGTGTATTAATTCATATGGTTCCCGCTGTTCCCCAAGAAGATTGCCATTGACTTTTGCAGGTGTATATCCCGGACGATGCTTTCCAATTTCTGCAAGAGAAATCACAGAAGAAGAACTGCGTATGGTAAATAATGAGCTCTATCTTGAAGTTAATACTAGGGCTGGATTAAAATTCATCAGATAATTGTGAGTCCATGTGTCAGATCTGGCATCTGAGACTTCTTTGAGGAAATAAATCAAAACATATATAATAAAGATGACAGTAGACAAAAATTTCTGTAGGGGAATGTTTCCTATCTTTTGTGTTTGGAATGATGATAACAATAAGCTGGGCTTATTTTCTGTGTCTTGTATATTTGGCCGAACCTCTACAGTTCAATGTTGGAGCTAAAGATGCAGATATCTATCCCATGGGCTTTTAACTTAGTAGTAACCTCTTCTTTGAGCATGCAGGTCCACTCCTTGGAGCATATTCAATCTGTAGAGCTTACAAGCCAACTTCTCGCTAGGTGCGTGCTATTATTACTTTTTTTTGGTTCAGTTGGGGGCAAGCACAATTGGCAGTGTGGTGATGGGTCATTGTGGTTGTTGACTGATTTCGTTGAGATTAGCCTTTTGATTGTTTTCTCCTGTTGATTGGCAGCTACTTCACACCTGATACATACGCGAATGAGCATTCAGCACGTGCTGCTAGGCTTGCAGCAGGTTTGTGCGCTGATCTTGCTTCAGAAATTTTTTCTGGACATGCTAAAAATGGTTTTGCTCTGGTAAGTAATGTTCTTAAGTCTCCTGACTTTCTTGCCTATTAATAACCTGATCTAAGCAACTCTCACTGCCAAAAATTTTGCATCCCCTCCTATCTCTGATTTAGGTTAGGCCTCCTGGTCACCATGCTGGTATAAGACAGGCCATGGGGTTCTGTCTCCACAACAATGCAGCAGTTGCTGCATTGGCAGCTCAGGGTGTTGGGGCTAAAAGGGTTCTCATCGTTGACTGGGTAATGTACTAATGCCAACAACTCCTATTTTCTTCTCTTCATGGTTTTTTTTTGGATGTTTTCCTCCATAACGATGTAGTTGCTTCTTTCTTTGTCTCTCTGGCTTGATTTATTTCATCAAAAGACTTGTCAACATAATGCTTCGTCACATTAGCTATATCTTACGCACCATACTGGATGCCTCCGTGCATCTGCAGCTATAATGCTTCTATATAATAAATCAGAATTTGGTCGTTTGTTGCAGGATGTACATCATGGAAATGGCACACAAGAAATATTTGATTGGAGCAAAACGGTGATATGTAGTTTGTAAATTGTTTGTTTAGTTTGAAACTTCTTTTATGTGATGAAGTGGTAGACGTTGGCTAGAATAGTTTATATTTGGATGGAAGAGGCATGAGCCAATTCACGTGCCTATTTTTGTTGTAATTGTTTGAGATTTCTTGGTAGTGGATTGCTGAAACCTTCAAATTTACCACAATTTGGATTTTGCAAGATAAGATTCATGCACTAAAGTCTTTTCTGGGGTGTCACATTTCATCCACATTTTGGCTTTTTAAAAAAAAAAATATCCTGTGGTTCGCTGCTTGTACAATGATGCTTTTAAGTGCTAGTGCATTTGGTTGTTTTTTCTAGAGCTAATGAGATTGAACCCATTTGTAGGTCTTGTATATCTCCTTACATAGGCATGAGGGGGGGAAGTTCTATCCCGGCACTGGCGCAGCTCATGAGGTAGTTTTTGTACATTTTGATAGGCAGCTATGAGAGCGTTGCTGATGGTTTTGGCTCTTTTCAGTTTCTATTTGCTTGATTCATGTTCTTGTATGAAGATTTCATATGCCTTATGGTTTTGAATATTTCTTCTCAATCTACCTTCTGTATGCTATGTAGTTGCCAATTTGAGAATGGAAGCGGAAAATTATAAGGAAACAGAATCACGAAAAGCTAATTGCGATATGTTGTGTGATAAATTGAATAGGATATTTCAAAGAAATGTAGTAAGAACCTGAGATGTGGCAAATAGTAAGTATAACATTTCTTTCGTGATATGTTAGAGCAATGAACAATCACATACAACTGTTCAAGAATAAGTTCTGCAAGCTAGGAAAAGTAATAAAATTTATCAGAGTGAGTTCTCAGGAGTTCTTACAACTTTTTTTAAACAGTTTCTAACAAGTTGATTTATGTTGTGCTAAAGTTTCAGAAACGTCTCGGAAATGCTTCTTGAGAGTTTCCCTTGAAATTGCACATCATCTACATTCTGGAAACAAGTTTCCGGGGAAGCAAGTTTCATTCCTCTAGAAGAGTTTTCTGTTAACTATGGTCTGTTATTTGCAAGTGAATACTTTTATAAAGATATTCAGTAACAGGCCCAGATATATATATTTCCATATTTGTTGTTGAATCTGTGATGGTAATTAGACAACCATTACCGGAACAATTTATCCTCTTGCATGAGTGATGCAAAGTCCCTCGTCGCCTGGGTCTGAAAGCAAGTAGACAACTATTTATCAATTTTTGGCGAAGCTATGGCCTTTCTGCTGCACGCTTTTCTCCATTTCATGGAATGTAGAAAGACTCAAGGATAGATTTGTTAATATGTGCCGCCCCCTAAACTCAGCATTCCCCCAGAGATTCTTTTGCCACATCTCAAACCAGAGTGAAAGGAATGTCATTTGTTCGAGATAAGCAAGCAAGTAGACCTCTACTCTTTTCTCGTAGGCGAAGTCAATTGGCTGTTTGGAGCAGTACGTCTGTAATGTCAAGGTGCCACAAGGAGGTGTACCTCTGAGTACTGCTCAAATACATAGTCTAATGAGTTGTTTAACTTGCTTAACCACAAACTCACCCTTCCTGGATAGGAAGGAGTGCACCTTGTTGAACAACCTCATTGAAAGTAGCACTTAATACTGTGTCTCTATTCTCTCTTCTTTTTGGAAGAAAAAAACTCCCGGGTTCTTTACTTTTGACTTCTCTCTTTCATCTTGTACTAAATTTATTATTTCAGTTTTTTGTGACCCCCTAAACTATAAAGGCAGGAGTCATTAGTCAATCAATTTTTACTTCCATTTGGTTGGAAGGGAGGTATATAGATGTGTAATTCTATTTGGTTGATTTCATCTCCTTGCACTCTTTGGACTTAAGGAAAAGAAATCAATTGGTACTCTATTGGTAGCGGAAAATTCGGGGACCATGTATGACCAATATTGTGGGACTGGCAACATGAATTTACACTTCCAGTTTCTACCGTTTCAAGACAAGTTCTGGGCTCCTTTTATTGTACTTTTTATAGGAAATATTGCTTTATTGGAGAAGATGAGGAGAGGCGACACTATAATGGCTTGACACATTGTCTCGTGCGTGTCCTTGGCACGTCATTGCTGAACTCCACATGTCAACCTGGCTCTAGGAACATGGAAAAGGATACCCTCAGAAATCATGCCCATGTGGCAGAGAACTTAGTATTGCCGTGGTCTTGCATACTGATGGGCAATTTTGTAGTTTCCCCTGGTAGTTAGGAGTTAATTGATGTCTTTCAGTCAATTACTTATCAGGTTATATCTTCAAAAAATTAGATATTAGCGCTCTTTTATTTGGTGCGTATTTGACATTTGTTGCACCCATAGTTATCAGAACCATACCATTCACAATTCATACAAAAACGAAATGAATATGTAGGTTAATCGAGATTGGGATGGAATTGGCGATGAATCATACGATTCACGGTTTGATTCACAATTTCCACTTCAATTGATTCTTGAAACTATTATGCCTGACCAATTGATAACCTTTTTTTTTAACTTTTTGCTTTTTTCTTTTCTTTTTTTTTTTTCTTTGTTAAATGGAGAATGTTTTATTTAGCTCGAATATATGCAATACCCATGCAAAAGTATGTTGATCCTTTGGTGATTTGAGAATTTAATTGGATCCAATTCTTGACATTTTTAGTACTCCCTCCGTCCTTTTTTAAATGTTCTGCTTCGTAACTCCAACTTATTAAAAATGCATCATTATTATACATTTCACATCAACTTTTTCCTCCACTTTCCCTACTTATCCATCATCATTATACTTTTACTCACTTACTTTTCAAAATGGAATCTACTTTTAGGGACAAAATAGACAATTCATCAACTTTTACCTACTAACTTTACAAAATGGACACTTATTAAGGGATAGCCCAAAATGGAATACCGGACTATAAATAAGGGACGGAGGGAGTAGAATTTTCCCTCAACAATGTCAAAATACATCTACTAGTGATGTTTACAGCTAAAATAATCTTTATTCATGAGCTATTTGTTGCTATTTTGATAAAATAAAGTTAGTCTAGTAGGATATGAGTCATATCAGATAGACTCGATGTTTGTTACAAACTCTTGTACTTTTCTTGAGCAATAGATATACATGACGTTATGAATCTTGTCGAGTATAATAATATAAGTATGAATGCTTGTCTTTTTAAATATATTTTTTCTTGAGAATTCTTGTTTGTTCTAGTTGTTACCTCATTGCAAAATAGACTATGCTATGTAGGATTATGCATTAAAGCCTTGAACTCCATCTGTGGTGATACAAGCAAGTTTCTTATCTATTAAATAATCATTCAAAATGAACCTTTTTTTTTTCTTTTTTAGCTTGAACTTTTGATATATGTTACAATCTTTAGTATCCTGAATTCATGGATGTCTGTGTTATATGTTTTGAAAATTTTGACCCTGTCGTCATGATTCACAATTCGGAAAAGGGTCTAATCCAATTTGTCACAACCTTGGACTTACACATGCGTTGTTATGCGCATATTTTGAATTTGCCTGTCAACAAAAGTTCAATATAATAAAAGGTGTTGAGTTTTGAAGTTCTTACAGGCAAAGTATTGTTCTATTTACTCCTTTTGTTTTAGTTTTAGCAATTGAAATGAAGATTTGAAGTAATGTTTTTTTGGTTGGGATGTTTTGCTTTCTCTTTAGTGTCATTCTTCTTCAATTTTGTTGTTCAGGTACAGGTTTATTTTATGAATTCTGATCCCTACTGGGAGGCTGGTTTGGTAGTTCGTCCAATATCCCCATTGGGCATTGGAGCGGGATGGTAAAGGATCACCCGATTGGGGATCGGGGGGGGGGGGGGGGGGGGGGGGGGGGGGGGGGGGGGGGGGGGATAGGATCCCCAATCCATATCCTATCCGTTGCCATCCTTGCCCCTTATCTTCACTAGGAATACGGTTCTTTTAGACATTTTTTACACTACCATTCTCTCTCTCAACTGCTCTGCTGCATATCTTTCCCTCTGTTCTTCAGAACTACTGCATACCTCTTCCGTGTTTTACCACATTCCTTTTTTCCTGCCGAGCCCCTTGTACAGCCATGAGGCCCACAATAGGACTCAAGAAACAAGTAGGCATGATAATTTAAACGATATCAAGTATAGCTGAAGTTCAGAATGTTGCAGCTATGTATGTGCAAAATACTCTCTCTTAAAGAGCTGCAAACAAGAGGAACTGTGTGCGGTTAAAGATCGTACGTGGACTTTCTCATCAAAATTAAGAGAATGGGTAGGAAAAATCAACATCAGAAACACATTTCCGAATTCACTGAAATTTAATTTTTTCCAATATATCACTTCGTATATATTATGAATGGTTCTCTCATCTCTGCAGGGACTGAACTCAAAAATTGGATAATAGTGATCTTTTACTGATTAGAATGCTCTGTCATACTTGTGAAAATGGTTGAGATGTTTGCTTTGCAACTTTGCCTGCTATTTATCCTGCAGTGCATCGTCGAGTCTACTTCTACGTCCATTTGTCTTATCTGTTTTAATGGGGATGTATCTCTCTTACCCTTTTCAATATGGTGCATGTACTATTGGTGTTTGTTTAAGTAATTTCCACAATAATAGGAAGGTTCACAATTGACTTTTTCTTTCTGCAGGTCGGTAGCATGGGTGCAGAAGGATATTGTGTGAATGTTCCATGGAGTCGTGGAGGAGTTGGAGATAATGATTATCTTTTTGCATTTCAGCACGTTGTCCTACCGATAGGTTATTATTTATTTTCTAATTTAAACGATAGAAGGAATATTTTGCCTTATCGTGTAATTATACTATGAAGTACTTCGTATTATAGTTCAGTCAAGAAGCTACTGTCATTTTTATAGTGGATCTACTTCTCTATTGCTTTGGTCTTCTAGTTGTAAAAGAATACAATATTAACAGTGTTGAGTCAATCATTGATGCCCTATATAAACCTTTTTTCCGAAATGTATCTTACTACCTTAGATGAACATCCCCATTACCACTATTGTAAATTGGGAAGAACTGATCAGTTCCTATCAAGAAAGACCAATCAGGGAATTCATAGACATATTTGGTGGTTTGCAATCCGTATTAGTTCAAACTTTTTGTGTACTAGGAGAATTTGAGTTAAACTTAAAAAACTTGTTCCTGGTCTGTACCCATGCATCCGAGGACAGAAAAAGTAACTGAGTTCCTATGCAATATACTGACTAAAATTAAACATGTGACACCTATGAGCTGCAGTTTAGTGTTCATTTCAGCTGGTAGGCAAAAAGAGATAGTCGGATAGTTTTATCTGTTAATTGTGTTGATGAAATTTGTTGATCTTAAGCTCCGTTGCAGACTTAAGTTCCGTAAGGTTTTCAACTCTTCAAGTAATTGGTGTTTTTTTGTTCTTTGGTTTGGTTACTTTTGTTTGTGTATAGGGGCTGTAACTTAGTAGCATGAATAATTGAAGAGAGGAGTTGTGTCTGTGTTAGACCGACACTTCACAAATTCTTGTAGATATGTATCCGATACTTCTTGCATCTGTCCTGATTACAACTATTATTATTTCTACTTTCTTCCTAGATTCAGATGTTTGGACAACATGTCTCATGCACTTAACACCGATTTTCAGAGGCCTCCCACTACGCTCTATGCCACTACGCTCTATGGGTTAATGTCTAGCATGTTGTGAAATTAAACTCGTAGCCAAATGCAGCTCATAAAAATTCTAACAGGAATATGTCAAATGTATGACTAACGTAAGATATGCAGTGGCAGACTTCCTTCATAGGAAAAGGGTGACAAAGATAAGAATGAAGAATGCAAGCATGGGATTATGCACTTTATTCATATTGCTTGTGGAGCTTCATCGTCCGCAGTTTCTAATTTTATGTAGAGCTAGTATTATGAAAAATGCATCCGAATTTTTTTACATTCTATAACTATCAATAGCCCTGCTGAAGACACGAACCATAGAATACTTAGGACTGGTGCCATAGAGACACAGGTTTTTAAATCTCTTTTATTATCTGTCTCATTTGGTTTTGTATAGTGTGAACAAATAATTTTTGAGATACTTCATATCAATATTTGTTGTGTCTGTGGATCATACTTGTGTTGGATTCAGTGTGTATGCGTGCTCAATGTTCCAAAAGTTAAGGTGCTAGTCGGGCGGTTGGCCATCTTCGAGCGATTAATCGGTGCATATGAATTAGTAATCGGTGCATATGAATTAGTAATTGGTGATTAATCATTAGTCGGACCTAATCGGATAGGCCCGGCTCACCGATTAATTCCTTGTTTTAGAACAGTGTGTGTGCTACAGTTTTCAGGTTTGTTGTCACTATTGTCATTACTATGTGCAATACTTGGCTGTTCTTATGGTAGGTGAACTTGATGACTTAATTACCTACTTAAGTTATTCATAATACCCAGACATAATACATTTCATTGTGGTTATTTGGTTACTGGCCTGGAATTAATTTAATAATGTTCAAAACCATATCCATTGCAGCTTCTGCGTTCTCCCCTGATTTCATCATCATATCAGCAGGGTTTGATGCTGCTAGGGGTGATCCCCTGGGTTGTTGTGATGTAAGGATCGCCTTTTCAGCTTAATTCTCTTATCATTTATTGACATCCATTAGTTGTGGGAGTGTCATATGGAAGAACTTTCTGGTTGCTTCTTTGGGACTTTTCAAATGGAAAATATCCCCGATCTGTTTTCAGCAACTGTGGAAGCATCTTGACAGCTTTTGCAATGAACCACTTTTCTTTAACCACATCTTTTATCTATGTTTAAAAAAATATACTTTTTAAGTGGCTTATTTACTGAACAGACCCATGGTTTAAGTCGAATTTGTAGTTTTCAATCATATAACAGGATTCAAATGTTTATTCTTCGCCACATCAATTTGTAGGTAACCCCTTCCGGATTTGCACAAATGACACATGCTTTGAATGCTCTTTCTGGGGGAAAGTTGCTTGTTATTCTTGAGGGCGGGTTTGTGGTTTACTTCTGTTCCTTGGTTTTCAGTTATCTCGAATCGTTGCACTACGCGGAGTGTAATCGATGAATTTGTTTGCAGCTATAATCTCCGGTCAATATCATCTTCTGCTACTGCAGTGGTTAAGGTGAAATTAATCCTTCAACTCTTAAAGAATTCTGTTTCTATTTTTGGAAATTTCTTCTCCATCCGTTATAATTGTTGTTCTAATTAGATACAGTTGTTCTTTTATGTCATTTTTTTTTTGTTACCATTTTGAGTCGGGTAGTTTGTGGTGCGTGTTCAACATTTCGAGAGATACTCTATTATAGTTTCAACTTAACAGGGATATCTTGTCTAGTTTTCACTTCAGAAAAATCATGAATCATGTAAGTTTACCATCTCTTGATGGGATTCTTGACTACGTGATTGATTAGGTCCTAAATATGCAAGAGTAGATATTGTGTTCAACCAATTAACAACAAGTGTGGCACGAACTTGAGGTGCAACAAAGTGCCAACAAGGACTATTGGTGAAACTTTGTGTTGTGAAACTCTGTGCCTTTTTCTGGTCAATTAGTGAAACTTTGTGTTGTTCAAAAAAGGAAAGAAAGAAAAGAAACTCCACATGCTGCTAGCTTATTGGAGATCTGTAGATTCTTGTTCTTTGATTTGAAGAGATAATTGGAACAGGAAGGATATCCGCACATATAAGAAATATGTGACAGTGTGCACAGATCCTTTTTGGTCTTGTTTTGGGTCCCAATTGGGTCCCAAAAAAATGATTGAAGCCGCTCATTTTGTTTAAAATATTTTGGTTATGGTCCCAACCAAAAATCAGTTGAATTGGATAACTGTAAGGGCGTTTACGAAACATCCAAGCGTTTACGAAACATGGATGTTTCGTAAACGCCCTTACAGTTATCCAATTCAACTGATTTTTGGTTGGGACCATAAACAAAATATTTTAAACCGGATAACTGTAAAGGCGTTTACGAAACATGGAATGAGCGGCTTCGATCATTTTTTTGGGACCCAAAAAACTGAATGGATTTTTTGTTCTGCATCTGGGAGCTCGGAATGAGGTAAAGGTGAGACATACTTGGGTGGAAATTATTATTGTCATTGAATTTATAATCCGGTAAACATGCTTTTTATAGAGCCTTTTTGTTGATTTGTGTGACTTGTTTTGTATGGCAATTCTTGCTGTCCCTGGTTGATGTTTAGTTGGTTTTGTTACACAGTTATTAGTGTAATGTATTTCTTTTCTTGTATGTGCCTCCTTTTAACTTGTTATCTCTCTGATGAAGGTCTTGCTTGGTGAAAGTCCTGGATGTGAAGCGGAGAATGTACTGCCATCTAAATCTGGACTGCTAACTGTTATGGAAGTCTTGAAAATTCAGATGAAATTCTGGCCTACTCTGGAACCTGTCTTACTAAAATTGAACTTGCAGTGGGGCACATACGCGCTTCCAAATAGAAGTGAGTGTAATTCTTCTTGTTAGATTTTCCCTCCAAAGTAATCCCTTTTGAGCAGAGGCATGGAATGCCTTATTGTCAGAAAGCCGATGGATGCCTTTGTCATCTGGCCTTTTCTATCTTCAGACAGTTCCATATTTGTCAAGTAATAAATGATAGGTTCCGCCTAAACATCGCAGACCTGCACCACGTCGACCTCTTCCTAATCCGGTCAGTCCATGTTGGGCCTTGGTAGAGATTCAAGTAATTTGACCATTTGTTTGTGTAGGGGTTCGATTTGATGGGACCTTAACCATGGTTCAAGCTTGGATCCTTCCTTCCACAGCTCTGTGCTCATGTGGCCAGACCTGCAACAAGTCATTAGGGCTGGATTAGCCCAGTGACCCTCCGATGATCAAGTCAGATCTCAGGGGAGGAAATTAGGTCTAGAGTTAAGGTCCAGAGACATACCTCTCATCATGAGCATCCTTTTGTATTTATAGACCTAGGGTTACTTGGCCTTTAAGCCAATGCGTGGGGCGTACGCTCGGGTAACCGCCTCGGATGACGTCATATGTGATGCGGGAACCAAAGTGGTTACGGAGCACATGGCCTGATCCAAATGATTGTTACTGTCACGGGATTGACTTGGGGCCCCCTCTGGCGTAACTACCTCACTCAGACGCCCTCAGGAGGACCGAGGCCGAAGCGCGTCTCCGAGTGCTGCACAGAGCGTAAGATCAGGACCGTCAGCTTTCACCAGCTCACCAACTGGACCCCGAGGGGCATAAGCTCGGTACACGTGGCCCGGTTACCGATACAACTCCTGAGGCCACCACAATAGCCCCTCAAGTCCTTGGAGCCTCGCATTTCTGCTTCAGGGTCTTGATTTCTTTTGCAAGCCGTTATGCCTTGAACCCTCTTCCAAGGGGCTACCGAAGAGTAATGAGACTTTGGTAGATTCCATTCCGGCCGCTCCAGCAGCAGGAGTCACGTGTCGACCGCTACCGAAATGCCAGAGGGTTAAAGCTGTCTCAGCACTTGCCGTGTCAGTTGATTGGTACGAAACGTCGCTTTGGGAACACGTGTCACTACGCCAATGGTTCGGCTTTCCGGCGCTCTGACCTCGGTACAGAGCCCTCGATACTGGCCATCCGATGAGGACACGTGTCAGAGATCCAACTGCTCGGCACATGACGCTTCGTTTCCCGCGCAGCGTTTCGCCTCTCTTGATATAAATAGGTGAGAGAGAGGCAGAGCAGCCACTCCTCCCCCGTCTCGAAGACGAACAGCCGCCGCCGTCTGCCTCCAGCTTCTGATCGAGATTTCGAGCGTTTTTGACGCAGATCACCGTAAGAAATCTTGGTATGTTGATCTCCTCACTTTAATCTTCACGTTTCAATCATTTTCTTCAAGTTTTTTGTCGTTTTTAGCACGCATTACGGCCGAGTCACCACCCGCTGCCCTTGGCCCGCGGTAGCGCTGGACAACTCCGGCGCTGCTCTTATTTCTTCCGAGGCCCAAATTCATCCCGAGGCCGTAGAAGTAGTATCAGACCTCTAGGACTCTAATCGAGGAGGTGTGTCCCGGTGAGGACTGAAACCAAGAGGTTCCGAGGAGAGACGACCATTTTGTCTCGAGCGCTAGACTTTCTTGTTCTTCGCTGAGCACATAGCTAAGGGTTTTTGCACGTTCGTTTCCTTGCTAGGTAGGGGCAAATGGTCATTGAACTCTCCTCGGACAGTTCCAGTAGCTCGGCTTCTTCTGTTAACCTTGAGGAAATCTTCGAGGAGATTCGTTCCCGAGCCTTCTACCAAATCCCCGTGGACTACATCGAGCCATCAGACCCCTTTAGAGACCCGCGTCCCGTTACAACATTTGACCCTCGGGAAATGGAAACTCCCAGCACGTCGGATCATGGACTGGGACCGTTCGCTGATGCTCCCGAGGAGGTCCGGGGATGAAGGAGACCGATGAGACCATGTCCCTATCGGAACCAGTACTTCGACGACACACCGGCTGCCTATGCGAAATTTAAAAGGGTTTACAGTGTCCCCCCTGATGTCGAGGTTCGGCTTCTTCCGAACACCGACCCCAATGATCTTCCGTACCGACAAGGGAGTTAATCTTTCCCCTGATGGCCATTATCGAGGAGGGAGTTAGATTCCCCCTCCATCAGTGTGTCTGATGAGTACTCCGAACCCTAAACCTCGCCTCTTTCCAGCTCACGGTGAATTCATACCGAATCATTACCAGCATCATTGAGCTGAGGAGGCAATTCAATCTGACCTTCTGGCTCGAAGAGCTCTTCAGGGTATATCTGTTGGGGGTCAACCGGGAGCACGAACGGTATTACCTGTCTTGTCGGATTGGGTACGACACGTTTTTGATTGACCACTTGCCTGACTCCGAAGAATGGGCGAGTATTTATGTTTCGGTTACCGGGAACTTCATGTTCGGGCCCAGGGAAAGAGTAGACACTACCACCACGGTCCAGTTTGAGACCGGAACTCCTGGTCGGTGGAAATATCTCTTCGGTATATTCATTGAATATCTCGCTGTATTTCGCATGTACTAACTCTTTTCGCTTGGCGTTCTTTTGCAGTCAAGGGTGTTGTGCAGAGGCTTCGGGAGAGAGCCGTCCGAGCCCGAATATTTGCCGCCTACGCCATACCAGCCGCAGGCCGTTACGCCCCTGACCTGCTCGGGTACGTCGCCTTTTACACCAGCTTCTTGAAGAAGAAACCGAGGCGTCAGGGAGTTCCGAGGGTAGGCAGAGGACGAGGCCAAGGAGCGAGAGCCAGAAGAGGGGAAGGGAGAGGAGGCGGCGCAACCGAAGCCGAAGGTAGCACCTTCGAGCCTCGGGGCGTCATTCGCGAGGAGATTGACCGAGAGACGCCGGAAAGGACTGGGCTGAGCGACGAGATGTCGGGCCTAGGAACTCGGGAGGTTTTGAACTTGAGGCGCCAGAGGCCAAAGGGGCGAGACCGAGGCTCTGTCCCTGGGACACCAGGTGCAAGGACGTCAAGGGCGTCCCCCGCTTCTCCCCATGAGCCCCCGGAGAAGAGGGCTCGGTTCGAGGATGGAAGGGATGCCCGTGAGGGGGGCCAGGAAACTATTGACATCACCGAGGAGGAGGAGCGGGCAGACGGACAGGAGAATGTGGGGGAAGATGGTGGCAAGTGGGTCAACCCAAGGGAGCTTCCCTGGGCTCCGGAGTTCTGTCACTTTGCTGGTTGCCAGATTCATCATGTTGATAGCGTTGAGAACCTCGGGTGGCGTTCGGGATGCTCAGGGGAAGCATTCTTCCTAGGGACGCTCGGGCTGTCACGGGCTTGACCGAGGATATTACCGCCGAAATAGCATAGGCCCTCTTTATTGAAAGTTGCTACCACTATTATTTCTGTTGCACTTCATTCCTTTTGATCTGGATATTTGAACTCGGTGGATACTTCAATTTTTGTTGACAGGCTGGCGCTCGGGCATTGGTGGTCAATTACCGGTACGAGGCGCAGGAGAGAGAAATCGAGGAGCTGAAGCAGGCTCTCGGGCAAAAGGAGGAGGACTTGAAGGTTGCTCGGGAGACTTGCGTCCTTTGCCTTGCAGATTTCCAGAGGTGCGACAAGGAAGAGGTGCTTGCCGAGGGTCGAGCTGAAAAAGCCGAGGAGGATGCAACTACTCTGAGGGTCAACCGAGATCGCGAGGTTGAAGCCGCGCGGAACAAGGGTTATGATGAAGGCTGGGCTGTGGCCGGAGTGGAATACAAAAAGCAAGTTCGGGAGATCAAGGCCGAGCTATACAGAGATCGCTTCTTGGACGGAGTGCGCTTCGGCCACGAAGCCCTGTTAAGAAAATTCGATCTTCCTGCAGACTCAGGACTCCGAGCCGTGGCCCGGCCGCCTCCTGAAGAGCTCCTTCTGCCCGAGGAAGAAGATGAAATCGTGCCAAATCCCGAGGAGCTCCAAGCCCCTGAGAACCAGGCCGATCCCGACGCCACCGCTCCAACCGAAGGCTCATAGGATGGACATAGCTCGTCCTTCTCAAAAATGACATTTGTAATTTTGGTTTGCTTGTTTTTGTTTGGACGGCTTCGGACGTTTGGGGTTTGCTGTTTCAGAGTTTGTAAATATTTTGGATGTGACTAGCGCCGAACAGTTTGGCCGAAGCCAGATCACTTGTAATAGTTTGACTAGGATTTTCGTATGCAACGCATATTTCTCATCTTGTGTGAATGTACGTTTTTCCTTTCCCAAACCGTAATGCTCATTTTTGAAATGTTTGCATGAATCCATAGCTGCTGCTAGGGTGTAACAATGCCCCTGATTTGGTTAGGCTTGAGGAGTAATGGGGCAAGTTTTAACCGAAGCACTATCCGAAGCGAATTTGATTGCTTGATACAAAATTGAGGATGTTTTATTAGCAGCCCTTGCCTCGGACGGGTATCCTGTGCAACCAACTCGGGAAATGACCGAATCGTAAGTGAGAGCCGAGCGACTGAAGCCGAAGCAAGTAGGTAGTCATTTTAAACGTTCAATGCCCCTGCTTCGGACTAGGGCGCCTTGGTTGCTTACGGTGCAGAATAAGTTTTAGCGAAGGGTAAGCTCGTGGTATGGTGGGGCTGCTTGGGGACTTGGGCTATTGTCCCGAGGGGGGTATGGCCTCAGCCATGAGTTCGGGACACAGCGGGTCCGAGCAGTGAAATGACTTTGGTGGGTCGAGATAAGGGGCTCGGTAGAAAGCCGAGTATCCTTAGGTCGAGTGACCAGGAGTCAAAACGACCGAAGAGGCCGGGGCGACCTTGTGGGAATTTTGTCCAAGGGTATCACCTATGAGAGGACAATATCCCTGAAGTTGGTGTAAAACGGTCCGGGCGAGGGCAAACCGAATGCAAGTAAGTAAACAACAGAAACAAAAGAGTACAAATAGTGCCAAGAAAGGAACATTCTCATTCATACTTGTTGGGGTACTGTCATTACATAAGCAGGTTGCCTCTAAAACTGAAAAGAAATGAAACACAGCTAAAGTAGTGCACTGGATTTCGATGACCGGGGGAGTGCTATCCATAGAACTTCTTCAGGTTGTTCGCGTTCCATGTTTTAGCAATAGGAGAACCATCCAGCTTCTCCAATTTGTAATTTCCTGAGCCGAGGTGCTTGAGAACTCGATAAGGGCCCTCCCAATTGGGCATCAACTTTCTCTTCTTTGATTTCTCCACTACTTTCTTCCAGACGAGGTCATCAGGTTTGAATGACCGAAGATTATAGCCCTTTGCAACCTCCTGTTGGTATGATGCGAGCTTTATCCTTGCATTTTCACGTTCCTCCTCGGCCAAGTCGAGGTCCGAAGCGATGTTGTCGTCGTTGACCAGCTCATCGAAGTTTTCAGTGTGGATAGTTGGAAGCCCGACTTCAATGGGAATGACAGCCTCCATCCCGAATGCCAAGGAGAAGGGAGTGCGATTGGTGGATCGCCGGGGCGTGGTACGGTAGCCCCAGAGGACCCTAGGTAACTCCTCGGCCCATTTGCACCTGCGAGATTCGAGTCGGTACTTGAGTCCTAATGAAATAGCCTTGTTTGCAGCTTCGGCTTGCGTGTTGCCTTGGGGTAGGCCGGAGTGGAGGTGTCCCATTTGATACCATACTCGTCCAGCAAGGCCCGGTATTTCTGCCCTGTAAACTGCTTCCCGTTATCTGTAATGATGGCGAACGGTACACCGAAGCGTGAAATGATATTTCGCCACACGAAGCGAATGATGTCTGTTTCTTCAATAGTGACCAGGGGCTCGGCTTCGACCCATTTCGAGAAATAGTTGGTTGTAGTTAAGAGGAACTTGAACCCACCCGGAGCAACTGAGAGCTTGCCAATGATATCCATGCCCCATTGGGAGAAGGGCCAAGGGCTGGTGAGGGGACTAAGGTCCCGAGCCGGCTGGTGGATAATGGGAGCAAACATTTGGCACTTCTTGCAACGCTTGAGAAATTCTTCAGAATCCTTCTTCATTGTTGGCGTCCAATACCCTTGAGAGATGGCTCGGTGAGCGAGGGACCGTCCACTGGAGTGACAGCCGCTATCGCCGGCATGCAGTTCTTCAATGATGCCCGGAACTTGGTGTGGATGTGCGACCAATAGGTACGGTCCGGTAAATGATCTTCGGTAAAGCTTGCCGTTCGGGTTGAGCCAAAAGAGAGGGGCTCTATTACTGAGTCGGTGAGCGTCCTTCTTGTCTGGGGGGAGGACATCATCTCGCAGGTAGCCGATAATCTCATCCATCCAGCTCGGACCGAGCTCTATGCTGAGTATCTCTTGATTCAATACCTCAAGTTCGAAACTTGGTTTGTCGATGGAGCTGAAAGATATAGAGCGATGTTCCAAAGAGGAGCAAGCTGAAGCGAGCCCGGCAAGGGCGTCGACATGGGCGTTCTGTTCTCTGGAGATATGTTCGACTCGGATAACCATGAAGTTTTTGATGAGCTGGGCGGCCGAGCTAAGGTAAGTGCGCATTCGGTCGTCTCGAGCTTCATACTCCTCCGACAATTGATTGACCACAAGTTGGGAGTCGCTGTAAACCACAAGCTCTTTGACGCCCATAGCTTGGGCGGTCTTGAGCTCGGAGATCAACGCCTCGTATTCGGCCTCGTTATTGGAGGCCGGGAAGTTGATAGAGAGTGAGCTTTCGTGCAAGACGCCGGAGGGGGAGAGGAGTGCGATCCCGGCCCCTGCTCCTCTGCTGTTAGAGGCGCCGTCAACGTACATCTTCCAGACATTACCGTGGAAAAGTTTCCTGGCAGTACTCGGATTTGCTTGGAGGGCTGCTTCGGGACACTGGGACAGGGCCGAAGCTAGGGCGTCGGCGTCGGCTGGTGTAAGCTCGGCGACAAAATCGGCGAGGACCTGAGCTTTGATCGCTGTTCGAGGTTGGAAGTGGATTTCAAAGTTCGCAAGTTTGACAGCCGATTGAGAGATTCGGTTAGAGAGGTCGGCTTTCCGAAGTAGAGATTTGAGGGGGTACTCGGTCAGGACTATGATACGACGTGATTGGAAGTATGGGGCAAGCTTCCGAGAGGTTGAGATGAAGGTGAGCACAAGTTTTTCTAGAGGGAGATAACGTGTCTCGGCGGGAGTCATAGTCTTATTGGAGTAGTAGATGGGTTGATGTTCTCTTCCTTCTTGTTGGACGAGCACTGTGCTTATAGCATGCGGGGAGACGGCTAGGTACAGGAACAGGTCTTCTTGGTCCCGAGGCGTGACAAGGAGCGGGGCCTTGGAAAGGTAAGTCTTCAACTGCTGGAAGGCTCGGTCACAATCTTCTGTCCAATTGAAACTCCATCGGCCGCCCTGTAAGAGGGCGAAGAATGGTTGACACTTGTCGGAGGAGCGGCTGATGAACTGATTCAGGGCTGCGGCCATGCCGGTTAGTCGCTGCACATCTCTCTTGTTGTTGGGAGCCGAGAGCTTTTCAATGGCAAGGAGTTGAGCAGGGTCGGCTTCAATACCGCGTCGAAAGACGATGTGGCCGAGGAATTTTCCGGAGCTGACACCGAATGCACACTTCTCGGCATTGAGGCGGAGCTTATGCTTTTTGACGATTTGGAAGGCTTCGGCGAGGTGGGTCAGGTGATCACCGGCGCGCATGCTTTTAAACCACCATGTCATCGATATAAGCCATCATGGTGTCGCTTAGTAAACGTTCGAACATCTTGGTTATCATTTTTTTAAAAGTAGCCCCGACGTTCTTCAGGCCGAAGGGCATAACAAAGTAACCGAAGATTCCGTGGGGGGTAATGAAGGCCGTGTTCTCGACGTCGCCTTCGCTCATGGCAATCTGATGGTAGCCTCGATAGGCGTCCATGAAGCTGAGTCGGTCATGGCCAGCGGTGGCATCGACGAGCTGGTCAATCCGAGGAAGGGGGAAGAAGTCCTTCGGGCAAGCGTCATTGAGATTGGAGTAATCGACACAGACCCGCCACTTGCCGCTCTTCTTAACCGCGTGTTTGGGCTGAATTAGCTCAATCAAATGGCAAATGATTGTGTGTGGGCGTGCCAGAAAAGAAATAACTTCAGAAAAGAAATTACTCTTTTCAAATTGATTTGAAACAACTAATTTGCTATCAGGCAACTGTGTTATCCGTTCGATTACCTCAACTAAGAGGATTTTTCCTCAAGGTATCAACCAAATAAAAGATTGACGCGCTTCGAATCAGAAAAGATGATTGAACACAAACAAACCTGAATTCAATCAAAGGTACGTTTGTATACAAACACTCTTAAGATTCTATCAAGAATAATGCAGAAATATAAGCACATTGAATTTAATTAAAAGTGGACTTACAAACGACTATTCTTTGGTAAGAAAAAATTTGAAGGAAAATAAGAGAACTTGAATTTAATCGAAAGTAATCTTACATGCAAATAAGCCTTCAACTTACAAAAGATCCTATTCTAAACTAATCTAAACACTAATCTACGATAAATCTGTAAGCAATCATGTTGTATGAATTGTCAGATGATATGAATTTTTGTGGGGGCTTCTCTCTTCACTTGCTTCTTCTATTTATAGACGATGGGCATGCCTTCGATCTCCACTTCCCACGTTAATCTCCACGTCCTGCTCGAACTGCCCATTTCCCCCCCAAAACGGTTAGAGTGGCCTTCGAAAGGTCACTTCGATACTGGTGTTCGTGGTCTCTCTTTCTTCATGCTTGAAAATGGTGTTCGTGGTTCCTTCATGGATCGTGATACTCCTGTTTTTACGCAACGTGGGTTAGTGTCATACGATTGACCCAAATGATTCCCTGCAATCACGTCTAACTTTCGTTATAAATCAAAGTAGCAGTGGCACCGTTCGATGATGCCAAGTTTTAATTAACGGTTAAATTCCATCATGCTTTAAGATCATCTGTGTTTGATAACAAAACGTCGTTAGTTCCAATCAAAACGATACCATTTAGTACTAAAATAATGTCATCATTAAACCCCGTAATCCTCTGCATCCCGGATCCAATTAAGACATGTTCTGATTGGTCACCACGTTTTCTGATGACACGTGTATTTTTCTCATTGGGTGGTATATTTTAGGATGTAAACACACCCCCCGCATTAACATTTCATTTAAGCTAAATGAATGTTAATGGCACACGTACTCTGCCCATTTCCCTTCAAAGTCGGATGTATGGGGTATGAGAGAGATTCGCTTCATGCACGACTATTGAGCTTCCCAAAGATAGCTGCAATTATTTCCCTATAAATAGTTATCAATGTTAGGGTTTTTAATGAATCAAATTACTTCCTAAAACCCCTTCGAAATTAAGCTTTCCCTGCTAAATAATCCTTCAATTATGGATTCTCTCCCAAAAATCAACTTAGTTCTAGAAAACCTTGATCATCAATCCCACTCACCTCAAACTTCTCCCCCAAATTCCCCTCGAATGTTGGCGGGAAAAATTCTCTCTGACCGAATATACTCCACTCCTAACTTGTTGCCCAGGGTTGGGACTCTTCTCTGACCCGTTCGAATTCATTCGATGGGTCCAATTGGGGTACCTGGGATGAAAACCCTGTCAATACCAATTCTGGTACCATCCTGGTCAAGTTCGATCAGCCTGACCCTACGCCCAATAAATTCCACCACTTTCGAACTCTATTTGTGAGTCAATTCCTTCTGGTACCATCCTGGTCAAGTTCGATCAGCCTGACCCTACGCCCAATAAATTCCACCACTTTCGAACTCTATTTGTGAGTCAATTCCTGCCCCTGAATAGTAGTGATACTGTTCATATGGGCATGCTTGAGTTCAATTTACTCTTCCCTCAAATTTTCTCCTTTCCTAAAACAAGAAGAGAACTATCTTGGGCCAGCCCCTTATTGCGACTTCAAACGCATGGCCCAATCCCAAAAGTCTCTCTGGCTCACAGAGGTGAAAACCCCACACTATCCAGCTGACTTCGAAGAGACCAACAAGCTGGCTCCTCTCCCTGAAGAGCCTGATTGGTTTGGCGAGGTGAACAACCTTGCCGTCAACGCCCCTCACTTTCAATGGCAATACGGCTACTCCATCTTCCCTGCAGACAAGAGTAAAGCTTTACAGCTTCTTGCAGCTTTCTCTTTCCTGGATATTTCTATCCTGGAAGAACAAGTTCCATTGACCAACTTCAAATGGGCTTGTGAGACACTTGTGTTATGCACCATCCCTTCCACGATCTGTTATCAAATCCATTGCTTCCTGGATTTTCTCCCAATGGTCAAGTCATGGCTCGAAGCCAATGCTGCAGCATATTGCTTCGATCAAAACCTCCAGGACTATGCTCTGATTAAGGAAAGGATCGAGAAACTACATGACCAGATCCAAACCTTCAATGCTGAGTCCTTCGAAGTAGTGCCTGGTCATGCTGATAAGAAGCTTCAAAGGCGCTTCAAAAGGCAACAAATGAAGCATCCAACAAAGGAGGCCCAACTTCAAAAGAAGGCCAAAGCTTTGGTGCTTCGCTTTAGGCCTCATCTGGAGAAAAAGCTGGAGTCGGATGCTAAAGAAGACATGAGGAAAATGGAGCTGAAATTTCTCCAATTTGCCTGGAACAAGTTTCACTGCCTTGTTGCTTGGTCCTTTTCTCATTACTTTGAAAACAAGAAGATCACTTCTCAGCATCCAGGCCCTTCGAAGGCCTAAGTTGTCCTTGTTTTTCCCTGTCAGTAGGAATTAACATTTCCCTTTTGATTTTCTCTTTTGTACATATGTAAATTTCATTTTTGTAACCTAGTAGTTGGTTCAATGAAATTTCCTTTTGCAACAATGCATACTTGTCTTGGAGTTATTTTAGCTTATGTGTTAAAAGCAATAACAACTTTAATAACACAATCCCTCCCAGAGTAAACGAAAACACTCTAGTGGACTCCCAAATGTGGGCTCACTAAGGGCCTGGCCCACCTACGGAAGTATAAAAACAGAAATGATTCAAAATCACCCGTTACGCTCTACGCATTCAAATCCTCTTGAGCACTGAACCCTCTCTTCTCTCCTTCTGAAAGCGTCGAACTCGACCTTCAAATCGATGGCTTCCTCCAGTCGACTAATCGTGGAGCACCCCACTCCTTCTCTGGCATTGAGGCGATTCGTGTCAGGAAAAACCCAGGGATTGAGTGGAGATTCCTGTCTCGACACCAGAGTTTTCATCCCAAACCCTAAAGAAAGAGGTACTTTCATTCTGGGCCCCCAACTGGTAGGAGAAATTCCTGCTTCCCTCTCTCTTTACTACCCTCGACTAGGAGATGCTGATATTCGAGCCTGTTCAGCCCTCGATTGGCAAAATTTCCTAAGGAAATCCTTCCCCTGCTGGCCTACCTTAGATAGGGATTGGAAAATTTGGACTACTCGCATGTTGGCTGAGAAATCAGATGACCTTGAAAAGGTGGGGTTAAAAAACATCATCACCCTCCTTCGAAGGGGGATTCCCAGAATCCACCTCTAATCCAGGTTGCCCTAGCCTTTTGGGACCCATCTTTCAATTTCTTTAGGTTTAATTGTGGCATGATGCCGCCCACAGTTTTAGACGTTACCCAGATGCTGGGACTCATCCCGTATGGTCCTCAATTCGATCCCACCAAGGAATACATTCCTCCTGAGGGCTTCACCCGCTTGACTGCTACAAATGGCGCTTTCTCTCATTTTTACACTAGAGAAAGGAAATTATCCGGGGAAGTGTTTGATACAGAATTTTTTGCTTACATTCTCTATACCTTTTGCAAGCATATCCTTTGCCACTCTGGGAAAAGGGTGATGAGTGAGTTCATTCCGCTGGCGTTGGCACTATCTAGAGGTGAAGAGTTTGATTTCGCATCTTACTTCCTTGGACACGTATATAAAGTCGGCTCTGACTTCTACCAGAAGGGCTTGAACTACTCTCAGGGAGGACCCCAATGGTTCATTCAACTTTGGCTCCATGCGTATTTCCCTGAGCTAGGCCCCTTCAAGGCACCCATGTCACCTACTGACACCATCGAAAAACCAAATGTCCATGGTGACAACTACATTCAGCCAGTGGATAGTGCAACTTCTACCCTGGTGTATTATCTGTGCTTCTTCTTTGGCTTTGCTTCAGATAGAGAATGGCCCAATCCATTCCCGACTCCCATTGGACCATCATGGCTCTTCGACATCCTTACGGACAGACAAGGAAAATCCTCTCGAGCCCTCCAAGCATGGGTTAACATTCTTACGAGCAGAGAGGTTTTCATATCCTCGTCGAATCCATCCAAATCCTTGGCACATGCAGAGGTATATTGCCCTGCTCAATTTGCTAGACAACTCGACTTCGTTCAAGGCATACCTATTCCATTCTGTGGCTCTGCCAATATTTCCATGTCTGAACGTTCATGCATTACACTCGAGCACTTTCAAACTGGGTTTGCCCAGTCCAGACATGCATTGAGGAAAACTGTTGTTCAAGAGTTCAAGGAACCGGAAGTACGTACTACTCCTGCATTTGACAATTGGTGGCACACCAATTGCTCCTTCCTCTCTGACGCACTCCCTTTAAAAAGTTCCTTGAACACATTGGTTTCGAGCAATCTGAGTTTGGGCATAGGAGGCAGAACAACTCGTCCTCCTCCTCTTCAGATAATGAGTTTGGAATAGTTGGAGGGATTGAAGATATCCCTGAAGGTGAAGTTGACCAGAAAATGGTCCCCATAGAAGCTTCTCCTCTCTCAATGATCATTCCTCCTTTCCTTCCAAGAAGACAATCTTTGAGGGTTACAGAAAAAAAAAGGTACTTTTTTCTGAACATTGCTTCTCCTTTTGAAACCAAATCTAATCGTACACAAATCTGCAGGTGTTGCTTCCCCCTCAGAAAGTGCTTCGAAGAGGAGCAAAACTGTTCCTCAACCCAAAGAAGTGATTCCAACCAAACACTATCTTGAGCCCTCGGCTGAACTTCCAGGTTTGTTCCTTCCTTTCTAATCATCTTTTATCTCTAATTTTTGTTTAATTGATTTATTTCCTCATCATCTTTCTTTCAGCTTCCAAGAGAGCCAGAACCACCAGAAGGCGTGGTTCTCAAGTTTTTTCTAGTGATGAGGAAACTGAGATTGATACAGAGACCCTAACCCCCAGGGGTAAGTCTTCTCTTATGATGAATGTCTTCTTAAAGAACTCCTTTGCAATCCTGATTCATGAGTTTGAACCAGGTACGTCAAGAGCAGCTGCTAAGGGGACTCTTTTCTATGAGAGAAAAGAAGTTCATTCCAAAAAATCACAAACCCCAAGGGAAACTTCTTTTCCTGATGAGGTAGGTCATGTATCTTCTGATTATATACACATTTATGCATCTCATATGCACATAACTTACTATTGCTTTGTAGGCTTAAATGACATCTTCTGATGAAGCACTGGATTTGTCCATTATTCCTTGCCTTCAACAAGAAGTGGTAGAGCCTTCCTCTGTTCAAGAGATATCAAAAGATGACCCCTACAAGGTATCTTTTGAATATTCCTCTCTTCGAATTGTGAAAGAATTCTTCCTAACTTGCCTTTTGTTCTTTCAGGCATTACCTATTCAATCTCTTTCTGTAAAGAAAGATATTGTTGGAAAAGATCTTGACATGCAAGCTCTGCTGTCACTCCTCACTGAGCCTACCTTTGCTCAGGTCATGGCCAATTTGGCTCGTTCGAAGATCATGGAGCCACTTCGAATCTTGAAAAGAGACTACTTTCCCAATCCCTTACCAGTTTTGGAGCAGGAGTCCTTACTGACTGACTCCACTTCTGCTTCGACGAGTCATTTTTTGCAGAAGTATTGGGGAACAATATTTAGATTTGACTCCCTCTTCTTCGAATCAGGTAATCTTGCCATCCAAACATACTTTTATTCTCCTGGTCACTATTCTTTTTAATCTCAAATTCTGATTCCTATGCAGGTGGCCAAAACTACTCATATTTCTAGAAATGATTTTGCACCCTCTTCTTCTCCAATTGATCTGCCTCTAGTGGCTTTTGACATATCCTTCTTCAAAAGTCAATTAGAAAAATTTTGTAATCAAATTGCTGATCCTACTCCTCTCATTTCTTCTAACTCCTTGGAAAACCTTCAACAGCTTCTATGCCCAACCATACCTTCTGACTTGCCTTCCTTTAGAATCAAACGTGTTCTTACAAAGGAGGAAGTTCTGATACTAAAAAGCCTCCTAAGGGCTTTAAATCATTTAGGACTTCCTGCTTTGCTTGAACATAATTTGACCTACCATTTCGAGGTATGTTTTCAGGCATTGTCTTTCTCTCAAGGGCTTTCTCCTTCAATCAATTCTGCCCTTCGAGGACACCTTAAACAATTTAGTGAATTGATTGCCCATAATCACTTCTTGTCTGAGAGTATTGGCACAACCATTGAGAAGGCCAAAAAGTTGGAGGTCGAAGCACTCAAGACTGCCTCTTGTCTTTCTCTTTATCAAGCTCGAAGAGATAAACTTGCAGAACTTGACAAGATGCAGTGGTTACAAGGAGAAATGCAGAAGGTCAGGGAGGAGATGGCTGAGGTCTCAATTGGTTTTCCAGAGCTTGAAGGCGAAGCATTAAAGAACGAGTTCATGCTTCCACAGCTTATTCCTTCCCTTCAAGAGGAACAGAGAAGAAGGGCTGCCCACACTTCGCTTTTGGATGTTAACTACAATTCTCTTCGAGGACTATTAACCACCATTTGTGATGTAACAAGTCCCTTTTTGTAATTTTACACAGTTTGTATTTCATTCTTTTATTATTGTATTCAATTTTGGGTAAGTACAACTGTAATTGAATTCAACACTGTTTTCTCTTCTCCTTTTCCAAAAGGGTTTGTTGTGTTAACTCCTCACCTACCGTATCTTAAAGAGTCATAAATGACTACCCCCAAATTTATTGGTATAAATAAGGGTCTTTGAGGAAAGAAAACTTACAAACCATCTTCTCCCTAGCTTTCCTTTCTATCAGCAGCACCTAGTCCCATTTTCAAGTAGGGTTTGGTGGCTCACGTAATAAAGATCACATGAAGCCTCTTCTAAAGCCCTTAAAGAAAAGCTTCGAAACATAGCCACATCGGCTCTCATGATGTTTTCCTTGAATGCTAAAGCTCTTAGGTATAGATACATCGGCTCTCATGATGTGTCTACGCTGGGCTGCCGCTTCAAAGACCAAAGAATCTAACGCGAGTGGTCTTCGAAGCCTATCTACCTACCAATGGAGCTTAGCTCAATTCCCAATAAAGCTTGGTTCAAGTCCCAATGAAGCTTGCTTCAAGTCCCAATGAAGCTTGCTTCAAGTCTTTGGATCTCAGTTGTTCTTTAAAAAATCTTTCTTCGAGACACTTAGGCCTTAGATAGATTTTCCTCTTTTATCTTATTTGTAACTTTCTATATGAATGCGATGAATAAAAATATATTCATTGGTGTATCTATATTGTTCTAATGGTTTTTGACCAATAAGCTGGTGTTTTAACCATTTCTTGCTATTCTAGCTTTGTTGATGAGGATAGCACGAATAAATTTATGAACAGAAAAATTCCTTACAGGCATTCTAGTGTTACTGTGCCCTTTCTCTTCATGTTTATTTATTATCATCGCTTCGAAGTGTATTGATACTTCGAAAACTAACCAAATATGGTTTCAATCGTTCCAACTAACTCATTTAATTCCAGTGGCTTCTTAGCCGTCTCATCGTAAGTCGTAAACGATTATTTAATTACGACGCGTGATATCTACCATTCTCAAACCCTTCATCTTCTAGGCCTTATACGTCTCCCCTCAATTAATGATTGAAATAACTGAAGTGGATCTCTTGTACACCTTGGGGTTATAAATAGACATAATTGCTAATCAATCGTTGTATTCTATTTCCGCTATACCACCATGGCTGAGAACCAACCAATTCCTCCTGCTGATCTTACGAAGGAGTTGGCCAACATGGCCAACATGATTGTGGAGCTGAAGAGGGACGTCCACGCCGAGTTCCAGGCCCTTCGAAGTGAGATCACTCAGCTTCGAAGCCAGCTAGTGTGCGTGGAAACAGCTTCACGCCTCTGCTTGGCTAGGACCTGGGATGATCTTTCAACCGTCCTCTCGGCTCATGAAGCAAAAAGTTCCCCGGAGGGAGGATCTTCTTAAAGATTCTCCTTTGGGACTGTGAAGACCAGCAATGATCTTCATTTTTGCTTTTGGACCAGAGCCGATTCTCTCTTTTTCTTTTGTTCAGACCCACTTGGGTCTTTTTATTTTTTTTATTTTTTGTTCAGACCCAAGTGGGTCTGTTTTCCTTGTTCAGACCTACTTGGGTCTCTTTTTTTTTTAGATAAATGAAATGAAGTTTGGCCCATCTTGATTTTTTGTGACTTCGATCGCTATTATGGCAACTTGGTTGTGGCTTCGAACGCTAGTATGGTAATTTAGTTGAACATGATTGTATTCAAGATCTCCAAAGAAGAAATCTTTAACACCCAACCAGTCAAAATCATACCATCATGCGATCCAGCTTTCCAACAAAGAAAGCGACTCGAGTCTTAACTTGTGGGTATATTAAGTTGCTGACCAAACGAACAATAAATCCAAACTAGAGGATGAATTGGATGTATATAAATGAAAAGACTCACCCTCCACAAACTACCTCCTATGGAAAGATTCCCATATGGAAGGAATGTAAGCCTTCAGATGTCTTCCATTTATTTTCCTTCGATGAACATAACCGTTCAAGTTTCTTAAGTGGTAAGCTCCCCCTATCAAAACTCTATGGATTTGAAAAGGCCCATTCCACGTTGGTGCCCATTTGCCTAACCCATCCGTTTTAACTCTCCTGTCTCTGAGAGGGAGTATAACTTTCCATACAAGATCTGCTTCATCGAAGCTTCGAAGAACAACTCTTTTGTTATAATTCCTCGCGACCCTCGCTTTCTGTAGCATAATTTGATTTAAGGCCTTTATTCTAGCTTCATCAATATCTTCCAATTCCATGTGCATGGCTTGATGATAAGACCCTGTATCTAAATCATTTTGAAATGCTACTCTTTGAGATCTCACAGTGATTTCCATAGGTAGCACGGCATCATGCCCATAAGTTAATGCGAATGAAGTAGTACCCGTGCTAGTCCTTTTCGAATTTCTATATGCCCATAATGTGTCGAGTAACAGGTCATGCCAAACCTCTGGGTTCTGATCCACCATTCTTTGGATCCCCTTTTTGATAATCTTGTTAGTTGATTCTGCCTGACCATTAGACTGAGCATAATAAGTACTAGTATATATTAATGAAATTCCATGGTTAGTTGCAAAATTCTTTACTAACTTTCCTTCGAATATAGAACCATTATCCACTGTTATCGTTTGAGGGCTTCCAAACCTGTACATGATTCCCTTTATGAAATCGATGACGTGGGTTTGATTGACCTCCTGATAAGCTTGGGCTTCCACCCATTTCGTGAAATAATCAGTAGCTACTAGGATAAATTTATGCTTTTCCAATGAAGGAGGATAAATCATGCCAATCATGTCCATAGCCCATCCTCTAAAAGGCCATGGTTTTATTACGTATTGCAAATCCGTGACTGGCAAATGTTTAAGTGGGTCTGTTTTTTGACAAGCTTGACATCCCTTTGCGTAATCTATGCAATCTTTAAGGATGGTAGGCCAATAATACCCATACCTTCTCATTAACTACCTCATTTTTATGCCAGCTTGATGTGCTCCACATATTCCTTCATGGACTTCAGCCATTACTTTGAATGCATTTACCTTAAACATTTTAAAAGAAGGCCATCCATCCCCTTTTTAAATAACTCGTTGTTATACATAATGTAATTTATTGCTCTCAATCTGGTTGCTTTGTCTGTTACACCATCTGGTTTGGTTAAGTAATTAATCAATGGTCGTCTCCAATCAACATTTTGATTAGTAGGAACATCAATTGCTAACACTTCGAAACCAATTAACCTGTTATTTAACATAGGCAGGGATTTTCTCAAGGTTAATTGACAAAATTTCTTTTCATTTTCTGATAAAACTTTATAACCAGAAGCCCTTTGAGCTATTTCATCAGCTTCTTCGTTGAAGAATCTAGGGATATAAGTCAAAGTAAGCATATAGAATTGCTCCATCAGCTTTTTTGCATGCTGATAATAAATTGCTAATGCTGGACTGGTGCATTTGAACTGGCCATTTAGTTGGTTAATTACCAACTGAGAGTCTCCAAAGATTTCAGCAGCATTAACTCTTAATTTAAGTAAAATTTCTAATCTTATGATCAATGCTTCATATTCTGCTTGGTTGTTGGAGTATTGTCCCTCACTGAGTCGAAAACCATATTTGGTTTTCAAACCTTGGGGGGATTCTAGAATTATGCCTACTCCAGCCATCTGGACAGTTCTTGATCCATCGAACTATAATTTCCATGGCTTGATTTCAACCATACTGGCCTCCAATGCTCTTGGTGGCTCATGCTTATTTGGATGATCAGCTAAAAAGTTGGCCAATGCTTGGCCTTTTACTGATTTTTGAGGCACATATTCAAGACAAAATTCGATTAAAGACAAAATCCATTTCCCAATCTTCCCACTAAGCACTGGCTTCGAAAACATGTGCTTAATTACATCAGTTTGAGAAATAACATAGGTTACCCTAGGCAACATATAATGCCTGAGTTTCTTGGAAGCATAAAATAAAGCTAAACATAATTTCTCTACTGCAGCATACTTGCATTCACAAGAGTTTAAAAACCTACTAAGATAATAAACTGCTCTTTCCTTGGCATCTTCATTGTCTTGAGCCTACAGTACTCCTATTGAGTCTTGTGTTGCAGCTAGATACAACTTCACTGGCTTTCCTTTAATGGGAGGTGCCAACACGGGAGGGTTGACTAAGTATCTTTTGATGGCTTTGAAGGCTTCATCGTGCTCCTTGGACCACTTGAATTCTTCCCCTTCCTTCAGTTTTAACAAAGAAGAGAAAATTTTAGTCTTTCCTGTAGTATTAGATATAAATCTTCGAAGGAAATTTAATTGACCAAGAAACCTTTGCAACTCCTTCTTGGTAGAAGGTGGTTTGGCCTCAATAATGGCCTTAGCTTTGTTCTTGTCAACTTGTATTCCTTTGTTGTGGACTAAATATCCCAGAAACTTCCCAGCTGATACTCCAAAAGCACACTTTTCTGGATTTAACTTCAACTGATAGTGCTTCATTTGTTGAAATGCTCTTTCTAAGTGTTGTAGATGATCCTTATCAGAATTTGACTTCACAATGATATCATCTATGTAACACTCCAGAAAATTTCCCACTATATTATGAAAAATAGTATTCATAGCCCTCTGATATGTGGCCCCAGCATTTTTCAGCCCAAATGACATTTTGATCCATTCAAAAATGCCAATGTTTCCAGGGCAAGCAAATGCTGTTTTATGCACATCCTCCTCTGCTATACAGATTTGATTGTACCCTGAATGCCCATCTAAAATGGACAATACCTTGTGTCCAGCTGAACTGTCCACAAGTGTGTCCACATTAGGCATTGGATATTCATCCTTTGGGGTTGCAGTATTTAGGTTTCGAAAGCCAACACAGATCCTGATACTCCCATTCTTTTTATTCTTTTTAGGGACTGGGACTACATCAGATAGCCATTCGACATACCTGGCTGTTCTAATGAAACCTGCGTCTAGAAGCCTCTGCATCTCCTTTTTAACACTTGCAATGGTTTCTGGACTCATCTTCCTGGTTGGTTGTTTCACAGGTTTGAACTGTGGCTTGATAGGTAACCTATGCTCCACCAATTCTCTGTCCAATCCAGGCAGTTCCTTATAACTCCATGCAAAACATTCTTTATTTGCTTTCAATAGTGCTATTAATCCAGCTTCATATCTGGTTCAAGTTGTTTATTAATAAACACAGGATTTACTTCCTCCAATAGGTCTTGGGCTTCGATCTGTTCTTGAGACGTTGACTGGACTTCCCATATGTGTCCTCTTGAATCTTCTGCTCGATCCCCAGAGCGACATACCTTACTAAAGCCAATGAGTTGGCCTCTTCTTCTGCCTCTTCCTTGGATTCACATCCAAGCAGCATTGTCTTTTGGGGTGTCTGATTCATAATCAACAGTTTGTTTCAGCTTTGATCTCAGCTCTGCCGATTCTCCAAGCTCCAGCTCGTTGGTTGGGTAAGTGGCGGCTTGGAGTAGTTCACTCAAAGGAACTACATTCGATTTGTACATTTCTGCTTCAGCAAAATTCGCCGTGGCACTAAATGGATGAGGATCAGCTTTGACTCCTTCAACACCCACTTCTTTGCCTTTATCATACTTAACAATCATTAATTCCTGATGTATAGAGGAAGGAATACATCCATTAACATGAATCCAATCCATTCCCAATAAAGCATTATATTTAGCATACGTGTCAACTACAAAGAAAGCAGTGTCCGTTTCTATTCCACCTACTGCCAATCTAATGGAGATGATTCCCCTGGCATGCTGGCTTTCCCCAGTAAATCCAGCAATGGATGTGCTTGTTGGAATCAATTTTGCTTTTCCTTTTCCTAACTTTTTTAAAGTTTGGAAAGGCAAAATGTTCACTGCAGCCCCATTATCCACCAAGATTCTGTTAAGTGGGATTCCATCAAAATATGCAGTAATATATAATGGACGCAAATGTTGTCTCATTGCGTTAGTAGGTAATTTAAATGGATATGAAATTTCCATATAATTCAAATCTATTACCAGGGGGGTACTTGATATCAGACATGGAATCTGGAACGAAACAAGCACTTTCTTTTGAGCTTACCTCCAAACTTTCTTGATTCTGCTCAATTTCACATACCAGGCTTTCGTCCATCTCGATCTGAGCCATCTCTTCCAAGTCATCATCATTACATATAATATTTAGTTCCCCATCACTATGTGCTTCTTTAGAATTGTCTGGCCTGCCCAAGTTCGACCAAGCATCACCTTGGCCTTTGAATGTCTGGCCATTCTTGAAGAAATCCATAGGGCATGGGTATACCATATTAACTTGTACTTCTGGTTGGCCGCCAAATTGGATTGTGGCCACTTCCTTGACTGATTTGACTGCTTCGGTTTCCTTGGCATCCTCCCTTTCAACTTCTTGCGTCGATACTTCCATAAGGGAAGCGCCTCCTTCTACTCCTTCTTGTTCCACCAACATGGCTTCGAGCAAACCGGATTGATAACTAGCCAATGAATTGGGAGAAGGTGGGTCAAGGTCTTCTTCGAGCATGGCAGAGGCTACTTTCTTCAAAGTCTCTCTCTCTTGATATTGGATTCGAAGTTCTTCTGGGTCCTTCTTAGCCCTGTCAAACCTTGGATTGGGCCTTGCTCCCCTTCCTGATTCTTCCCCAGTCGAGGACTCTCCTGACTGAAAAAGCGTATACTTTCTCTGAAGCTTTCTTTTCTGTGTTCTCGAAAGCAATGGAACCATCTGTGGTATTTTGGACTTGGGGATCCCTGATTAATACCCAATTTCCAGAGTTTGAACTTGGCGGCTTAAAAGTTCTGTTCTCACTCCTGTTTGAATTTTTGTGCTCTTGGAACAAATCAGGCTTGACTTGCTTTAGAAACCAATCAGGAACTCCTTTCACCAAAGTGAATTCCTCTTGTTAGGCGTCTCCTTGGGCCTCTGCTGTCTGACCAATATTGGCTTTCTTCGAAGGTGGTAGCTCTCTCCTGTGAATAGGTGGGACAGGGCTGGTAGGCACATCTCTCTTCGATGCTAACCAGGGCTTGCTGTCACTTGGCTTTGTTTGTGCTGGAGCCATTCTTTTCATTCTCATCTCCTTAGGGAAGAAACTCACGCCCTTTCTATCCAAGTCCTTAAAAACCAGATAGTTGGCTCTGCATCCCACACATAAGCATTCCAAAAATGAGGCTTCTAACATGGGTAAATGATTATTACCTGAGAACCTCTGTGGAGGCAAACCTGTGTTGGCTTGCCTATAATGATTTTGCCTTATCCCTGCGCCTCGAGGGTGACCAGCATATGGCCTACCTCTTCCATACTGGATGGCATTCATGTTCACTGACGCCTCCTTGTCTTGCCAATACTTCTTGACAGTTCGAGCCAGTGAAGTGGGTACGTTGGTGTTAACTTCTTCCACCTTTGGAAAGGGCACTGCATCTATCCCCATAGCCTTTTCAGGGAATTTGATTCTTCCTTTCTTGATTTGTCCCTGAATCCTGTCACGAAAAACATTACAAGACTTAGTCGAATGAGACCAAGAGTCATGCCATTTGCAATAAGTCTTTCCATTTTTCTCTTCTGCTGTGGGCAGCTTCACATTTACAGGCAGCTTAATGATTTTCTTTCTTAATAAAAAGTCAAAGATCTCATCAGCTTTAGATATATCGAAAGAGTACACTTTAGTGATTTCTTTCTGCTTGAACTTCTGCCCTAGAGAAACATTCTTTTGAATCAAGGGCTCACAAACACAAGGATCGTGTTCTATAATTTTTGCTGCATCTATCTCATAATTGGGATCTCTATAGTATGTTGGGTAAGAGGAATTATGCCTGTCCATATCCTCCTCTAGCAGTGATTCATATCTAGCAACTTTATAAGTTAAGTCTGCAAAGTCCCTAAACTCTGTAGAATCAAACCTTTTTCGAAGCTCTCTTTCTAAACCATCTTGTGCTAGTCTCACAAACTCTGCTTCTGGCAGATGGAGTTTGCACTTGGTTTTAGCCCTTTTGAATCTAGATATGAAATCTGCTACTTTTTCATCTGGTTTCTGCCTTAGCCTAGCTAAGTCTGCCATAGAGACTTCAGGCTCAGCATTAAAGAACTGTGCATGGAACGCCTCTTCCATTTGAAACCAATTAGTTATGGAGCTTGGTGGCAAATTGGTGTACCATGCAAGAGCTGGCCCAGATAAGGAATTTGGAAATAACTTCAACTTCATGAAACCATTTTGAGCCAAGTTCTTACACTGGGCAGAAAACCTAGCAATATGTTCTATAGAGGGCTGTCTACCATCTCCGTAGAACAGAGTAAAATCTGGGATTTTAAATTCTCTAGGAATCTGAAATGTGGTGTCTACCCATTCTGGATATGGTTTTCTATAGATCTGAGGTTGTACCCCCCGAGTTCGAGGTCCATAAACTTCTTGTATAACTTGGTCTCTTAGTACTGGGTTACCTACGAGGAAATTTTGTTCTTGGTTGTTTATGGGTGGTTCTGGTTTTACAAAATCATCTCCATGAACTTCCCTTATCGTATTAAGATCCCCTTGGTTTTCTCTGGAAAATTTTCCATACCAAGGCTGTTGCATTTGGTCAACTGCAACATTGACTCGAGCAGGCCTATGGCTTCCATAAGCTGTTGTTATGGGATTTTTGGTAGTTGGAAAATTTTGTCGAGGATGTTGTGGGTTATCACTCCTTTTCTCGGGTCTATAACCTCGTTCTAACTCTATGTCATCCTCCCATCCCCCAAGTGTGGGTTCGAAGAGAGGGTTGACACTTTGCCTATCTCTAGCATTTCTTGAAACCCTAATAGTAATACCATGGGCTTGTTTTGGAGGTTCCCAAACAGGTTTTGTAGGCTTTATTGGCTCATACCAAGATTGTGGTATTTCCTCTGGGTACATCTTTTCCTTGCCTGTCCTAGACCTCATCTTTCCTTGACCCATATCCTCTCCAAGCCTTCCTTCGAAGGGACTTTGGTGAGTGCTTGAGTTAGCATGATTATCTAGCCCAATATTCCCTGGACTATTTCTCGCTGGTTCTGTGTTGGGGAACCTATTTCTTATGCTTTTGATCATGGCTCTTTGGATTTGAGCCATCTCTCTAAAAACTATCATCATTTCTCTAAACATTTCCGCCTTATCATGGTTTTTTTCCACTGGCTTGCCCCTCCTGAAAATTTGGAGGCATTTCACTGGGAGGTACTTCATAAGAAGGCTCTTCATAAAAGGGCTCTTCTATTCTCAAAGCCAATTGAGGAAAAGGAGGAATGATAGGTGTACCTGATTCTACGGCCTGTTCTGGCACAGCCTGTTCCTTTGGTACTAAGTCACCAATGGGTGTCCCTATTTGTTTTCGAAGCCTTGGCATTTCGACACCTTTCCCACCGGGCGTGCCAAAAAATTGTTTGGGCTGAATTAGCTCAATCAAATGGCAAATGATTGTGTGCGGGCGTGCCAGAAAAGAAATAACTTCAGAAAAGAAATTACTCTTTTCAAATTGATTTGAAACAACTAATTTGCTATCAGGCAACTGTGTTATCCGTTCGATTACCTCAACTAAGAGGATTTTTCCTTAAGGTATCAACCAAATAAAAGATTGACGCGCTTCGAATCAGAAAAGATGATTTAACACAAACAAACCTGAATTCAATCAAAGGTACGTTTGTATACAAACACTCTTAAGATTCTATCAAGAATAATGCAGAAATATAAGCACACTGAATTTAATCAAAAGTGGACTTACAAATGACTATTCTTTGGTAAGAAAAAACTTAAAGGAAAATAAGAGAACTTGAATTTAATTGAAAGTAATCTTACATGCAAATAAGCCTTCAACTTACAAAAGATCCTATTCTAAACTAATCTAAACACTAATCTACGATAAATCTCTGAGCAATCATGTTGTATGAATTGTCAGATGATATGAATTTTTGTGGGGGCTTCTCTCTTCACTTGCTTCTTCTATTTATAGACGATGGGCATGCCTTCGATCTCCACTTCCCACGTTAATCTCCACGTCCTGCTCGAACTGCCCATTTCCCCCCCAAAACGGTTGGAGGGGCCTTCGAACGGTCACTTCGATACTGGTGTTCGTGGTCTCTCTTTCTTCATGCTTGAAAATGGTGTTCGTGGTTCCTTCATGGATCGTGATACTCTTGTTTTTACGCAACGTGGGTTAGTGTCATACAATTGACCCAAATGATTTCCTGCAATCACGTCTAACTTTCGTTATAAATCAAAGTAGCAGTGGCACCGTTCGATGATTCCAAGTTTTAATCAACGGTTAAATTCCATCATGCTTTAAGATCATCTGTGTTTGATAACAAAACGTTGTCGGTTCCAATCAAAACGATACCGTTTAGTACTAAAATAATGTCATCATTAAACCCCGTAATCCTCTGCATCCCGGGTCCAATTAAGACATGTTCTGATTGGTCACCACGTTTTCTGATGACACGTGTATTTTTCTCATTGGGTGGTATATTTTAGGATGTAAACACCGCGACGATGTTGGCCAACCATCTGGGGTATTGTACTTCTCGGATGGCCTTCGCGTTGAGGAGCCGGTTGACCTCCTCGATCACAGCTTTGGAATGGACCGGGGAGGACCGCCTTGCTTTTTGCACGACCGGGCGCTTGGTTCGGTTGATGTTGAGCTCGTGACCGATGAACGAGGGGTCGACCCTGGGCATTTCATATAGAGTCCAAGCGAATAGTTCTATGTTGCGTCTGAGGAAGTCAATGGTCTCGTTCCGCTTGGTGTCACTAAGTGAGGAGCCGACAAGGAAAAAAGGGGATCCGTCTTCGGTTATGGGAATAGTGACGAGGTCTTCTACTGCCTTTTTGCTAGCTGATCTACCGATGTCTTCCAGAATTGGGGCTTTGGGGACCTCAATGAGGTTGACCCGGGAAGTTTGCTTAGTGCTTCAGACCGCGTTAACATAACATCGCTTGGCTGCGGTCTGATCTCCGTACAAATCCTCTTGTTGCCCGTTAGCGCTGATGAAGCTGACCACATGGTGATAAGTGGAGGCGATTGCCTTCAGCTTATGGAGCCAGGTGCGCCCGACAATGGCATTGTAAGGACTAGGGACATCAACCACCACAAATTCCATGTCAAGAACAACCGACCCGGCGCGGACAGGAAGAGTGACCGTGCCGATGGGCCAAACTGGGGCTCCATTGAATCCGATAAGAGGGACTTTTGAGGGACGGAGGTCGGTGTCGGGAATCTTCAGATCCTTAAATAGAGAGTAGTACATGACTTCGGCGGAACTGTCCTGGTCCACGAGGACGCATTGGACGTTAAACGTTCTGATGCGTAGCGTAACCACGAGGGCGTCATTGTGCGGGAGCTGGACACGGTCAAGGTCTTTCTCGGTAAATGCTATCGTCCACTTGGAGCCGTTGTTGGTTCTGGGACGCTTCGGTTCGGGACCGACTAACATGACGTGCTTGGAAGAAGAGGCCGCATTCAGCTCGTCCCGGTTGATGCGAGCGGCCTCGGAGTTGAGAGGGCCATTAATAACATGGATCGTTTGCACCTCCTCCTCAGTGTTGCTTTCGGAGCGCTGTACCCGAGCCCTTGTTTTTTCGTGATCGATGAGATTACTGAGGTGGCCGCCTGCGACAAGCTGCTCCAAGTAAGCCTTGAAGGGCTTGCAGGCGGTGGTGAAGTGACCTTGCTCGTTGTGGTAGCTGCATCGGACGATGGGGTTCTTGATTTTACCGTTTTCGGTCCGAAGCTTCTGATTCGGGAAAGAGAAGAAGGGCTGATCCTTCACTTGGTCGATGATCCGGTAGATGGGGATGGTGAAGACGGTCTTTTCGGCGTTGAAGTCTCTCGGCTTCGGTCCCCTCCTTGGGGACTGCTTGATGTTGTTGACCTGCTTCTTTGGTGTTGAGACGGGTGCGGGAGCCGGGGTGGATACCGAGGCGCTCGCTGTCTTCGAACCCGTGGGTTTCCCGATGCCCCTCATAGCCTTGGACTCAATGAGCTGGCACCAACCTTCAATGCTAGTCATGAAGTCTTTCATGGAATTGGGCTTGTGGCGAGCGAGATCGTCATAGACCTGTTCATCTTGCGAAGTAAGACCGAGCTTGAACCCTCGGGCTGAGATGAGGCCGTCACAACCCTTTATTTCATTGAATAATTGCCAGTAACGACCGGCGTATTGCCGAAGCGTTTTGTTGTTTCGTTTGCAGAGGGACAGGAGGGAATCGATTTCCTTCTCGTGCTTATTACTCGTGACGAACCGGGCCATGAAGGCATCGCAGAGGGAGTCAAACGAGGATATTGACCAGGCGGGGAGTTGGTTGAACCATGTGAGATCCAGGTTGCCTAGGCTGGTAGGAAAGACTGTGCACAAGAAGGCATCGTCCGAAGGCTTGTTCCTTCGACATGACAAGTTTGTATTGTACCAGATGAGTGTACGCCTCGGTCTTGCCATCGTACTTGGCAAATTTGGGTTGGGTGAATCCCTTTCGGGGGGGGGGGGTCGATTTCTCTTGTGAAAGGAGAGGTCGTGAGCAGTGTAAGCCTCGTGTCGCGATGAGGTCGGATCGAACGGTTGGGACCATTTGGATGCTCAGTCGCTGCGCGTTTCTTTGGGACAAGCTTGTCCAACCTTTCATACTCCTTTATCTTTGGGACGACGCTAACCAACTTCTGAGGGGAGTGCTCATGGCAGTGTTCCCCGGTAGCTATCTCGAGCGGAGGGCTCGAGGCGCTCGGTGGCTGGGCTCCTGTTACGAGCACCGGAGGGATGTGAGACGATAGGGCTCTTGGCCCTGGTGCTTTTCAGGCGCTCGCGGTATCCTCTGGTCTAGAGCTCCATAAGGCCATCATCTCCCCTGGCAGCCCTTGTGAGGCTAGGGGTGGATTCATGGCGTGCCTTACCAACTCGGATCGAGTGGGTGGAGGAGGCGGACACGCTTCCCGCGCCGAGCCTCTCGAAGGCCTACGGTTTCCCCCGATGTTGCTTAGGGGAACGGTCCCGGTGCGACGCATCCCTTGCGGTTCGGTCCCCCTCCGCTCTTGGTGGTTCGAGACGGTCTTTGATGGAGGGACGAGATCTGTGCGCCAGCAAGTGACCGCCTTCGCGACTGCGGGGAGGGCTGTGGTGGCTTTTTCTTCCGCCACGGATTTTGGAGGAGTGAGATGGGGAGATTTGGAGAAAATGTTTGATCTCCACCAATTCGTCCGGGACGCGCTTGTCTCGTTCTACGACCGTTGTTAGGTCATCGATTTTTCGCTCTAGATGGCTGATGTAGCCGTGGAGCTCGGGGGATGGGCCTGCATCTGGGATTGAGGCTCCGGCATCAACTATGACGGACATATGGGTTCTCCCTAGGGCAATGGCTCCGCCGGAAGCCAGGCTATGGCCTACGAGGGTACCGAGCCCAAGGGCGGTACCACCGCGGTGTGTTTCTTCGACCTCCACCATGTCTGGATTAGGAATGCTTCGACGGAGCTTGTTTGAAAAGAAAGAAAAGCGTAGAGAGAATGGCTAGGTCCCCCAGCAGAGTCGCCAATTGTAGGGGTTTGATTTGACGGGACCTTAACCGTGGTTCAAGCTTGGATCCTTCCTTCCACAGCTCCGTGCTCCTGTGGCTAGACCTACAACAAGTCACTAGGGCTGGATTAGCCCAGTGACCCTCTGATGATCAAGTCAAATCTCAGGGGAGGAAATTAGGTCTAGAGTTAGGGTCTAGAGACATACCTCTCATCATGAGCATCCTTTTGTATTTATAGACCTAGGTTACTTGGTCTTTAAGCCAACGCGTGGGGCGTACGCTCGGGTAACCACCTCGGATGACGTCATACGTGATGAGGGAACCAAAGCGGTTACGGAGCACATGGCCTGATCCAAATGATTGTTACTGTCCCGGGATTGACATGGGGCCCCCTCTGGCGTAACTACCTCACTCAGATGCCCTCAGGAGGACCGAGGTCGAAGCGCTTCTCCGAGCGCTGCACCAAGCCTAAGATCAGGACCGTCAGCTTTCACTAGCTCACCAACCGGACCCCGAGGGGCATAAGCTCGGTACACGTGGCCCGGTTACCGATACACTATCGAGGCCACCACAGTTTGGGCCATCTAGCAATCAGAATGTTCAGTGCCGAGTGTTATTATTTGCATAATATTTGCAATTTTGGAAACTTGGTGAAGTGTAGAAAGTGGATTAAGTGCGTAACAAGGTTCTAAATTCCATACCGGTCGTGGTACCAGTTTTGTCGCTAGTACGGTCTGTACCGTTACCATACCGGTCATGGTATTGGTTTTGTCGCTGGTACGTATCGGTACCGGTGTATTTCCAAATACCTATGTAGCATGAACACAGACACAGGGACACGAGAATTTTAAAAAAATGGGAATACGGAGATGGCGGGGGACACGCCACGTGGATATTTATTTATATAATATATATTTTAAAATTTTTTTGAAGTTTAAATTACAAAATGTGAATAAAATGAAATGGATGAGTACTGTTGGTGTCAGAAGATGGATGGACAATCCGAGCTCCTTTAACGGGTTCCTGCAGTCAAGTCCAATGACTAGGGGTGTTTCGAGTCGCGGACCCTTCGACGATCAAGTTACAAGTGGTGATTGTAATTGAGAGTTCGGCATGGAGAATGAAACAGAGTGCGTACTTGTGTATGTCTCTTGTACCTGTATTTATAGGGGTCTGTGACTGAGTATGCCAGCCCCCAGGTGGTGCCAGATCGTGGGTGAGTGGGGTGGTTTCCACGGAGTGGGTGGAAGTTACATCCCCATGAAACGGAAATCAGTGGGGTGATAGAGGTTGTGGGGGAGTGTTAACTGCCTCCCCACGATGCCACCAATCGAGGACACGCTTGGGTGGCAATCGTGGGGGCATCACCGACCAGGAGTCCCTCCGACCGAGCAGGGCATTTGTCGGACGACTCAGATCAGTGTTCATGTATTGATCTCAGACATAAAGATTATACCACGCCGAATGGCCCGGATCAGCACCCAGTGCCTCGATTTCCCTTGCCACCGCCTGATTGTGAAAGTATCTTCTATGTATCTTTTAACTTAAGGCATAGATTAGGGTATCACTCATCTATGCCTAATCTATGTCTTAATTAGAAAGATACAAAGAAGATACTTCCACAGTTTCTAGTCACGGACCCTCCAACGATCAAGTTAGAAGTGGTGATTGTAAGTGAATTCGGTATTGAGAATGGAACAGAGTGCATACCTATGTATGTTCTCTTGTACCCGTATTTATAGGGGCCCAGTGACTGAGTACGTCAGCCACCAGGTGGTCGACCCAGATCGTGGGCGAGTGGAGTGGTTGCACATAGTGGGTGGAAGTTACATCGCCATGAACCGGAAATCAGTGGGGTGATGGAGGTCGTGGGGGAGTGTTAACTGACTCCCCACGACGCCACCACTCAATGACAGGTTTGGGTGGCAATCGTGGGGGCTTCGCTGACCAGGAGTTCTTCTGACCAAGCAGGGCATTTTCAGCCGAGCAGACTGGCTTATCCGAGCAACAATCTGGGACACGCGTCACGTTTAGACCACGACACGGTCTTGGCAACGCCCTCATCATCCCATTTACTCAATGTTCCCAATCGCCAGGGTACGTTACGCTCTTGAACGTAACACAAATACAGGGTTCTTATTGTGGAAGAGCAATCTTCTGTTTTGGCCAAGAGTTTATATGTGGAAGCTGCAATGGGACAAGACTTATGTTTCTTTGATAAGCTCAATACATTATGCTTAGAAATGCTGCTGTAGTATTTGTCCTACTTCAGGAATGAGGACCCCTAGACCTGTTTAATTACCCTGTTTAAGACATGCAAGATGTTATTTATTCAGAGTTTTAACCTTTTCTTTTACTTGTTTACGGAGTAATTTCTGGGGCTGGATTGATTACTATTCTATGACCTTCTCGTGCAGAAAAGCAGAAAAAAAAGAGACGGCGGGTTGGAGTGCCAGTATGGTGGCAGTGGGGGCGCAAACGGTGGCTGTATCATCTCTTATCTGGGGACCTACATGTAAGATTGAAGGGTGTTTGAGTAATGTTTGTGTTATATTTTCATGCATCCTCATCTTCTTTCTTTTGGGTAACTTAATTGTAGTGTGTATCCATGTATCCTGAGTTTTTGTCCCTCCCTATTATGTGCACTCCTGTACTGAGTTGACCTTGTTTAGCCCATTTGGTGCTAATATTTAGATGATCAGTTCCACCACTCTTGCATAGTGAGGGGAATCGGATCTCTGCAATCTATTTAGTTCTTAAAACATAGTGAACCATGGTTGCTTTTAAACAGCTTGAGCTACCTTCATGGCCCAAGCTCCATCAGCAGTCAACAATCTAGCTGCATTATTCGTACTATTTTTGTGGAAGTTACGTTGCATGGGTTTAACGGTTGGGGATTGAGGTATGTGTGGGGAAGGCAGCAGGTAATATTTTGTCTCAAAAGATATGGGCTCTGCGGATCCTACTTTTACGGTGGAATAGGAAAGTTTAGTAGTCATTTCATTTTTGTATTTTTTGGGTTGTATTTATCCCGTCATCTTTTTTATACCCTTTCCCTCAATAAATCCTTTCACAAGATACGACGTTGACTGTCAACAGCAGTGGGGGGCAATTGTATACTTGGTTGAAAGCATTTGAAATCAACACAATTGTGGTAGTTTCTCTCTGCTTGATTTCAGCAATTTCCCCCCTTTTGGCTCGTCACTTTGTCAGCCATTTTTATTTCCCTTTGAGGCAAAGACCAATACAACCAAAATTGAATCAAAGCTAGAAATGGATATGTTTAAGAAAGAAATCCCATATAATTCTTCAAATATCGAAAACTACTAAATGAAAGACTCGTATACCTATTTATAGACCCAAGGACCCTAATAAAGAGAGTTTAGTAGGGGGACTGTAGCTAAAATGGCACAAAGACCCTCCAATTTACTGCATCAGACGGTGATGCACTTGGAAGCATTCGGATTCTGTGTCTGGAAAGTGGAAACGTCGGATAACTGCTTCGTAGGCCTCTCTTACCTGCAAAATGTGGTGGGAAATGTACACCGTGTATAATGAATGCCTTAGACGGAAGGATACGGAAATTTCCAGACAGGATCCTACCCAATGATACAAGTCTGATGGTTGCCTCACAGCATGATCTCTGTTTCTCCGTTGCTTCGTTATGAGTTTTTGTTTTGTTTTGTTTTTCTTTGTGGTTCATGTCATGCTCCCGATTTCAGGTATGGTAAACTGAAATTAGGAGGTGGATTTAGAAATCCTTGACTGGGGATTCTTCCACTTTTGACATGCAGAGTTCCTAATTGCCTGGTCCTTTCATTTCATATGTAGTGGGTGTCAAGACACCTGGAAAGGTCCTTCAAACACATTACCACCAAAACACAAAGGAAACATCTGTCATGGTGTGTTAAATGGTACGATTGGGTTCTTGTACAGTTAAAAACCTTTCGCAACCCAATTCCATGTGACATAGCTTGAATAATTTTATCACATCAAAGAGAGGGAGAGGTTATTGGTGCATTGTTGGAGGTGCCATAGGGTATGCTAATGGGACAACATAAGGGTGGTGGTGTCCGGGAGTCAGCATAACCGGTGTACCCACAGCCGATGCCATATGACTTGGACCTGCCGCCACAGGATGCCCCATTGGTGCACCATACATTCCCAAACCGGCTATGTTTGGCGGCGGAATCCTATGCTTGATGGGTGGTGGTCCAATTGCTGCCACGTTTGTTGGGTTTGCTGCTGCATTAGTTTGGTGGCCGGTGATAGGTGGGGGTTGAGTTGAAGGATCACCACCATTAATACTAGTGATGTCGTGGATGCTGGATCTCCTTCTGTCTCTGTTCATGGAGTTGAGTCGGATGAAGTATTTCTGGGCATGGCTTGCCACTTGTGTTGGGGTCCTTGATATTACAAAGTTTCTCGAAATGCTCCTCCAGTCTCCTTTCCCAAACTTGTCCAGACCCAGCAAGAACAGCCTGCAAATTGGAAAATAGCTCACAATGCTTTACAATCATAGTAGTTTCAGATGGGCAATGATGTATGCACATAGTTTTTATCTATACGTAAAATTATACTAGGTCTGTCGCACCGTTCATCTAGTTCGGCTAAATAAGCCAAGTGGCTTATTTTTTTTTGTTCTTATTCAAATTTTTTTCGTATTTGTTAGTTTGTCGTTAATTTTGGGAGATTATTATATTGTCATGACGAAAGGAATCTAAAAAGTAAAAAATTATGATCGAAATTAAATTTTTTTTGAATAAAGACAAAAAAATTGACTTATTGGCTTATTTTCGTCTTTATTTAAAAAAATTGAATTTCGATAATGATTTTTACTTTTTAGATTCCTTTTGTCATGCGATGCAATAATCCCCCAAAAATTAACGACAAACTAAAAAATACGAAAAAAATTTGAATAAGGACAAAAAAATAAGCCAATTAGCTTATTTAGCCGGGATAACTATTTTTCTACCCAGACAACTATTTTTCTAGTAAAAAATCTCCCTCTAGACCCTATCCTTTGTGCATTTGAAATATGCCAATCGTTGTCATATTTAATGTTCGTCTGTCCACCTTGTAGGCCCTAGCTCGTATGAAAAAAATACTAAAATTTATGAGACACGGGTTTTGATTCTTTTGGGCCAAAAACAATAATCAGCCCCTCTGATCCAAAATCAAGGACCGGAAAAAAAAATAAAAAATCCGGACCGTCATGTGGTGCTCCGGGGGCCTTCTTCACTATATACACATTTGTGTGGACTCCATCCCTAAGTCTGTAGTTTCCACACAAATGAGTAGTGAAGAAGACCACCATGTCGCGGTGGTTCGCTTGTGCCTAGTATAGAAGCTCCCGGCTAGAAGACAGAGATAGAAAAACTATGAGCTAGGCAGGAAAACTTATCACTTATCTTGCAAGGCGAATTCGTGCAATTAGAGTAGAATTGGACTAGAAGCGGATAACATTTTACCATCCAATATATCACCAACAAGTATATGAACACGATTATCAAAAAAAAAGAAGGTATATGAACACAATAAACTACTTAAAGAACAGAGTAATTGGAGCAGCCAGCAAGGATTGGATGGCTGCAGACTCATCTGTGTCCGGACATCTTTTCCAGGCTCAAAACTTGTACTTGAGAACAAAGAATGCAGTTTAATTTCAGTTCAAAATTCCGTTTTCTGTTTGATTTCATTATTTTATTTATTTTGTGCTCAAGTACTGAAGTACAGTTAGTTAAAAAGGAGTACCTATGCTCTTCTTCTGTCCATGGTATCCCTTTTCTTCTCTCCTGCTCCGCCCTGGATCCTCCCCCCTTCCCTCCATGCCCATTCGGGTCCTGACCCAACCCTGAAGACCCGCTTCCGAAACCGCAATTTGATCTCTTCTCAGTACTAGTAACCCCACCACAACTCCCATGGAAATCCTTCGTTGATGAAGATGACGCTTCCTCTCCAACATACTTGGGAACCGGAACCTTTCCGGCTTCGATTGCAATAACATCCTCGAGTAATAGTTCATAATGTTGCTTCAGTTCTTCAACGGTTTTATTGGGAACCATTGAAGCAATTTTGCTCCAATTCTGCTCTTTTGAGTCATCAGACCAGTGAATGGCAATGGCATTTTCAAAAGCTTTTTCTTCTTCTCTGCTCCACTCTATTGAAGCAGAAGACATGGGTTAGTTGAGGGAAGTTGTTTCGGTTTCGGCTTGGGTTTGGGTTTAGTGAGAGAGAGAGAGAGAGAGAGAGAGAGAGAGAGAGAGAGAGGGTAGGGTAAGATGGGAAGAGAGGAAACAGTGAAAGACGAGAGTGGGAATCAAAGAGCTTTAATGAAAGAGGACCACCAACTTGAGGTTGAAGGGATGGGTTGATTTGTCATGTTCATGAAAAAATCACACAACTCTCTCTCTCTCTCTCTCTCTCTCCGCACACACTCACGCACACGCGCGCACACTATTTGTGGCATAACAACAAGAAGTGGAGGAGGGTGAGTGGGGTTTTGAGCTTTTGAAACACAAGAAGGCCATGTGAGAGAGTAAATGAGTAATTATTGACCAGACGAGTTGTCAAAGGTGCGAGTGAAATATTCCTTCTTTCTTCAAATAAATAATAATGAGAGTTCAAATCCGGTTGCGATAATAGTCCTTGTGAACTAGATGTCGTGTGAACGAGCACATTTGTTTAGCTTGTGACCTAGTTGAGCAGACTGTCCCCTCGAGTTCAGTGGCTACCTCACATGTAGGGATGACAATGGATTGGTTCGGCCATGATTTTTGACAAATCCGATCCGAACTCAAATTTTATAATCAAAATCAAAACTTGACAGGTTTCCATTCAATTAAGCAGAGGCGAAGCTGTGTGGAGTCTTGGTTGGGGGGGGGGGGGGGGGGGGGGGGGGGGGGGTGGGCGCAACCAAAGCTGTATGCATTATATGGACAGAAAGCAACCGACTGGGATCATTCAATACAATGGTATGAACACGATACCAAGGCAAACCCATGGAAATATCCCTTATATCAAAGAAAAATGGATACCACGTAATTTTATTGCATTGAAAAAGACTATACTATGAATATGCTATGGATTTCCCTTGTTCAGTGCATTATCTTGGAGCAAGGGTTAATATTAAGATTTGTTCTATTTTGTTGACAATAATAGAACAATTTTGTTCGTAGAACAAAGAGAAGCAAATTTATTCTATACTAGATAAGTACCAATACGCAATGGGGGTAGGTACTATTTTCTATGAGGGAATGCGCGTTTCCAGATTAGTTTACTTTCGGTATTTGATTCCCTAATGATGAAACGGATCAAGAACACCCTGAAAATGTCTAGTGGTTGAGCTTTGAGTATTTGATACCCTTTTAACCCTAACCAAGCCTAACCTTTACCCAACTGTCGCACGTTGGTTCAAGCCCAGCGCACGCTAGTAAAAGTGCCAGGTGTTGGTCAAACTGTCAGGTTTGACCATTGACCAGGACGGTAGCTTTGACTGGCGCACGCAGGTCCTTAACTTACGCGCGCTAGTTAACCCTTCTTGTTGACCTGTGCGCGCTAGTTTAAAACCCGTACGCGCTGGTCAAAACTCTGGTCAAACTTGCTTTGTTCAGCATGAAGAAGCCATTATTAAGGTCGTACAGTATATAAGAACCTTCCATTTTGCCAGAAAAGAAGTATTCGGACAGGAGATGTCACTATCTCCCTTTAACTTCCTTTTCCCTCTCATCCAATGAGAGGGATGGCTTTAAGGCAAAGCCACTAGCCCCTTAAGTGGTTTTAACCCCTCTATCACCTTCTCCCTCTATATCTACATCCCTCTATTGTTCTTCCTAAGGGTTACAAAAATTCCCTAGCACAAAGTTCCATCCCTAGCTCCTTGTTGCTCACTCTTTGGCATAAGAAAGCCCTTGACAAGCACCACAACCATCCTCCAAGCATCATCCAACCAACCCATCCATTCAAAGCTCAATCACTATTTCAAACCCAAAAACCAAAGGTATAACACCTTTGAACTGTTTTCTGTTCTGTTCCCTGAGGGGGGTTGGCAAGGCCAAGGTTGGTAATCAATACCAAGTCTTGGTCCTAAAGCTGGCAGGATTTTAAAAACCATTGTGGCTAGAACCAGCGTGCGCCGGTCATAAGCACTGCGCACCAATCCATAGCAGTGCGCGCCGATCGTGTGTGGGGATTGGTGTCTAGTTCTTTTATGCTTTTACATATTTATACACCATTGAAAGCATGCTAAAAATCAATTTACTACTTTCTTTTGTTAAAACTGCTTGTTGTATTTCAATACCCATATCTGCTACAATGGAATACCCCTGGGGCCTTTCAGACATGTCCCAGAACCCAGAAACATGTAGAACCAAGCACTGGTTTGTTGACTCAAACCTGCGCGCAACAGTGGTCGACCAGCGTGCGTAGGTTCAGTCTCGACCAATGGCTGGCCTTTGTATGGGCAACTAGGTCTTGGCCTCATTTTTATCCCCACATTGTTTGTGGGGTGTTTTATTCATTTCGTGGCTTTGTAGCCCTTTCAAACTGCCTGTAACTGTATGTTAACTACCATATGAACTGCGTGGTTTGTCTTGGATGTGCACTGGTCATTTTCACAGCCCAGAGGGTTAAAAATAAGAGATGTGAGTTTGAACCTACTGACGCGTGCGAGTCTTGGTATAGCACGCAGGTTAGATCAACATGCAATGACTTAATTAGTGCATGCTGGTTTCGTCCTGTGCACGACACTTCAAAATAGTGGCCTTCTAGTCTGCTTAAATTCCCACAACAGTCTGTTTTAAACCTATACTGACTGTTTCAATAAGCGAACATGTCATTTATCACATCCTGCAAACTTGTTACGGTTTTAATCCCCTAAAACTGCTCCCGCCCTAATTGGCTAAAAATTGATTAATGAGAAAGAATCGCAAACGTTTCACAAATGCCCGAGTGGAGACCGATCTCCGGATTAGGCAAGAGGGGTGCTTTAAAACCCCTTCCCTCTCATAAATTGGCTCCCAAACCTAAGATATCAAGGTGACGACGAACCAGTCTACAAGTCTTTTTTTCAAATCAAACAACGTAGCAAACATTTCAAGTTCGGTTCCTTGGGTGGCGGACCTTCAAATCCAAGTGGCGACTCTGAATTGAGCGTTTTGCCTCGCTCGAAAGGGGCCACCCATTTATCTCGTGATTTTGGGGCGTGTGCTCACAAAATGCAAAGATGACAAATGGATACCACACACATTGGATTCGACACATTTCTTTCTTACATCGAGAACCAAAGGAGATAGAGCGATCAATAAATCATTTGAGGCACGAACAATCAAGTTTGAAGTGGTTTAAAGGTGTTTAGAGAGTGGTAGAAGTGATCGGGAATCAACAGGAGCAAAACTGTCCTGAAGGGTCCTGGTATCGATACAATACTTATGTTGTATCGATACCACAATATCTGTCTTCGAATTTAACTTAGTAGTATCGACATAACATTAAGATACAAGCCTTAATGTTGTATTGATACCACAGTGTTTCGAGTAGCAATTCTGCAGAAAATTAAGGGCAAGCACACCAACGAAACCCAACAATCCAAGGCACAATTAAAGCACAAAATCACTCATAAACACATAGAATGAGCAAGAAATTCCTACCTCAAGCTTGGAGAGTGAAACCCAAAGAGATTGATCAAGCCCTAGCTTTCCCAAACTTCAAAATCCACTGAGAACGACTCTAAGATCAAACCCATGCAATCCAAGGCTCGTATCCCATGTAGAAGACGGATTGAAGGTTGAAGTATGTGGGTTTTAGGGTTAGAGGTTGACTATTGAACTCAATAGAGTGAGAGTGTGAGAGAGGCGTGAGAGAGGGAGAGGAAGAGAGAGAGCTGTGAGGGATAGAGAGAGGGTGAGATGGAAGATTTGGTCTCCTACACACACACACACTTATATACTAGTACACACACAAATCACACTTGCATCCCTCAAGTAGCAATTCTATCATATTAACTCCAATTCATATAAACTTATAACATTTCACATTTTTTTGTTTTCCAATTTCTTGTATCTATATACTCTTTAAATAATTTTTGAAAATACGGGTCCTTACAGACAACGCGTTGAGATTATTTGTCACGCCCTTGATTTTCAACATAAATATAAATAATTTTCATAAATAGAACCTCACAATAACCCATACGATACCCGCAAAGGGGTTTAACATTTCTATTACTACATCATTAGACTACAGTTCCAGCTCCAATAGTTCTAACATACTACGTCCATGGCACAACGACCCCAAAATATTACATAAGTAACGAGTATCAAAAGAGCGTCAAGGGTTTACAATAATTCATTGTCAAAAGGAAAGTAAATGAAGTTACAAACACATCTTCCAAAAAGTGATTTACAAAGATGGCCAAATAACTCCTCTATGTTAGCTTTCAAAAGAGTTTTCCACATCCAAGCATTCCAAGCATGCAAGTAGGGATGGCAATTCGAACCGAACCGATGGGTACGCGAACCGATAACCGAAATTATCCTCGAACCATAACTGATATTTTCCCTGTCGGTATGGGTATGGTTGGCACAGAGGATACCTGAACGGGTTTCGGTTCGGGTCTGGTTCAGCCAATACCCGAACCGATACCCGACCCGAACCAAAGTAGTAAATTACAAAATTACCCCTACATATATATATATATATATATATATATATATATATATACACACATACGTTTTAGGGTTTTGCTAGAAATCCAGTCTTATTTTCACTTCTTAGTGAGGGAGGTGGCGATTTGGCGATTTCAGATTTGATTTCTCTCTCTCTCTCTCCTGATGCGAACACTTCTGCATTTAGAGATCCCATGGGCTCTGTCAAGGTTTTAGATTGGGATGCATTGTTATTGAGTTCCACTCCAAGCGCCAAGAAACGGAGGACTACTCAGTAAGACCAACAGGAACAGGCATTGTTCAAGGTGATCATCGATTGTTCCAAAGGTGACCCTAGTTCCGCTCAAGCCAGTGGGGACCCAAACCCTTCCAATTTCCTAACCTTAACTGATTCAGACTTGCTCGATTGCCCCATCTGCTTCAATAACCTAAGCATCCCTGTGTTTCAGGTTCATATTTTGTCCACGCCCCTCAATGCATAGGAGTACTTAAGTACTTTTTTTGTACATTGTGGCGGGTGGGTCTCGTTTTGTTATTTCTCAGTGATTTTGTTGTTGTTTGCCTCTTGCGTTGTGTTTTTTTTTACAAACAAGATCATCTCAGTTCGGGTCGGTTCGGGTAAACATAATTTTCTATTCCATTCGGGTACCCATTCGGTTCGGGGATTACTCGAAAACTGAATGGTTTGGAAATGCTTTCATTCCCCCCTCCCCGTTTGGGGATCAAGGCGGATATGGGCAAACTTCTGGGACAGAAAACCCAAATTCTGCCCCGAATGCCATCCCTACATGCAACCTACTGTCCTGGGTTCGCACATGAACATAATGAATGGTTGAGCTACACTAGCCCAGTAAAAAATTCTACGCAACATTATATGCAAATGAAATGGTAGGACAATTTCAAGATAAAAACAAGAACAATGACTATAAGATAATCAATGACCTTAGCTCAATAATCCCAAATCCTCAACTTAACGAAATTTATTTATTTAATTATTTTATTTAAAATAAAATATAGGACAACTCCAACTAGAACCACTTCCACCTTTCAGGTGTCAAATGTCTTTTCGTTTCATGTGTCATGAGCTGAAGTTCCTGCTGGGCCAATTAAGGGATCCCGATACCCCCTGCAGGCACCGTACCCATCGATAGGTCCTGAATGAAACCAATAAAAGCTTCTGCTTTTGCCGGGCCAATTAAGGGATCCCGATACCCCCTCTCAGGCACCCACCTGGTCATGGGTCCTGAATGTTCTCATTGTGTTAATAAGTGTCCAAGAATCTCATACTCTCATAATGTGTCATCTCAATTCAACCGTCGTTCATGTGGTACTCAGCGTCAAATTCTACCGAACAAGGGCCAAAGATGCATATATACTCCACGAACTCAACAAGTACGAATAATCATGCTACAGGATGATTCGAAGATGCTTAGAACAAGTTAGAAATGATCAGGAGTCAAAACAATCGAAGTGAGAGCAATATGGGCAAAACTGCCCCATAAGGATTAGGTATCGATACAACAAAAAGTTTGTATCGATACGGAGACGTCTGGAAAATTTTGATGCTACTAGAGTCCGGATAAGCAACGAATATCGATACTAGCTTTTGTTGTATCAATACCCATGTGTTACGAGCATCGATTTTCACAAACTTTCAAGGATCTAATAATAACAACTTCAACCATAGGCACAATTCAAGAGAAGAAAACACTTCTTTTACATATATTAAGAAGTAGAATGAATCCCTACCTCGAAGTCGAAGAATGATTTCCAAGAGAGAAAGACTGAGCCTTAGCCTCTAAAATCTACTCCGAGCAAAATACGCTTCACCGAGCTCGATCCAATGAGGTACGAGCTCCAATACGTGTAGAGATGAAAGATTGAAGGTTGTTTCATATGGGGTTTTGAGTGAGAGAGCAAGAGGGAGAGAAAGAGACGTCAGAGAGTGGGAGAGAGGCGTGAGAGATGGGGAGGAGAACAATGATTCTCTACTCTCTCACCTTCCTATGTATACACACATATACGCAAATCACACTTTGTACCCTTTAACAATCAATTCTATCACTTTAGTTCCAAATCACATAAGCACTATTATTTCACATTTCTTTATCCATAATCATGCACTTATAAAGCATTAACATTGATAAAATAAATACGAGTCTCTACATTCTACCCTCCTTAAAGAAATTTCATCCTCCAAATTTTCCATACCATGTCCAGCTAACATATACATCACATATGCATGCAACAATTAGGTTATCAGCAATATGCAACAAGTCAATTATCACAATACTTAAATCTTAAACACTCATGTTGATTCATTTCGAAAATTGGTGCGGATACTTCTCTCTAACTTCTTCCTCCCTTTCCCACGTCGACTCTTCTCTACCTTGATTACTCCACAAGACTCGTATTAATGGTATCGTCTTACCCCTCAAAACTTGATCATGCGAATCTAGGATATGTATCGGTTCCTCACCATAAGATGCATTGGCTTCTAACTCAAGTTCAGACCGCTCTAGCATGTGAGACGGATCCGATTCATACTTTCTATACATTGACACGTGGAATACGTCATGTACACCCGATAGCTTCGGTGGCAAAGCCAAATGATACGCAACCTCCCCACTCTTCTCGATAATGTCGAACGGGCCGATATAACATGGCGAAAGCTGCCCCTTCTGCCCAAAACGCGATAAATCCCTACGCGGAGATGCTTTAAGGAATACGTGATCCTCTTCTTCAAATGACAACAGGTGACGACGATGATCGGCATAATTCTTTTGTCTACTTTGAGTGGTCAACAATCTTTGGCGAATTACTTTGATTTGTTCAATCGTTCTCTCTTGAGCTTCCAAAAGGTGTTGGCGAATTGCTTTCACGCTTTCGGATGTCTCCTTGATCATATTCGGCCCCACTAACGTAGCCTCTCCCAATTCGGTCCACCACACAGGTGATTGACACAGTCTCCCCTACAAACCCTCATATGGTGCCATTTCAATACTCGATTGGTAACTATTATTATACTCAAATTCGACAAGTGGCAAATGATCCTCCCAACTACCCCGAAAATCCATGACACAAGCCCGAAGCATGTCTTCCAATATTTGAATCGTTCTATCGGATTGCCCATCGGTTTGAGGATGATATGCGGTACTAAACAAAAGATTGGTGCCTAAAAGGGCCTGCAAAACTCTGCCAAAAACGCGCAGTAAACCTCGGATCTCCCGAATATACAAATGGCTAAGCGTATCCCTAGAATCGGTAACTTGAATAGGCAAGAAATGAGCGATTTTGGTCAAATGGTCCACGATTACCCAAATTGCGTCATGCCCCCTCGGCAATCTCGATAAACCCGTAATGAAATCCATGGTCATATTCTCCCACTTCCACTCGACCACCAGCAATGGTTGTAACTCCCCCGCGGGTCGTTGATGTTTGGCTTTCACTTGTTGACACGTAAGACATTTGAGCACAAAAATTACAACGTCCCTTTTCATTCCAGACCACCAAATTGCCTTCGTAAGTCATGATACATTTTCGTTCCCCCCGGATGAATGGCTAACAAGGAATGGTGAAACTCTTGCAAGATTTCTTCCCGACACGAAACGGGTACGAATAACTTTCCTTGATAGCGCAAGCTTTCATCGGCATGAATCATCCACCCCTCTTGAGCGTTTCCACTAAGGAATCTGGTACAAAGTTCCCTCTCTTCCTCATTGAGTCGATAATATCGATTGCACGGTCCTTCCCCGAACTTCCTCGAAGTGCAAAGCCCAAAAGCCTAAATCATTCATTATTTTCCATTCGTGCATAGCTAGACGCGCTGGGTATGTCAATTTTCTACTTAACATGTCCGCCATTACGTTTGCTTTCCCCTGGTGATATTGCAATTCAAAATTGTAATCCTCCAAGTGTTCCATCCAACTGTGTTGTCGAAGGTTAAGTTCTTTTTGAGAAAGCAGGTATTTCAAACTTTTATGGTTGAAAAAGACTTCAAATTTTTCACCATACAAATATTGACGCCAACATTTCAAAGCAAAAATGATGGCCGCAAGTTCTAAATCATGCGTAGGATAATTTCACTCGTGAGTTTTCAGCAACCGCGACCCATACGCTACTACTTGCCTTGCTTGCATCAACACGCATCCCAATCCTTCCTTAGACTCATCACAATATACGAAGTAGCCAACCCCACGTTCGGGCACAATCAAAACCAGTGCGGTAGTCAATCACCTCTTCAACTCCTCAAAATCTGCCTCACACGAGTCACTCCAAATGAAATGAGTCCCCTTATGTGTCAATGTAGTCATCGGTGCCGCTAAACGAGAAAAGTCAAGAACAAAACAACGGTAGTATCCGGCCAAACCCAAGAAACTACGGATCTTAAACACATTCTTCAGTCGCTGCCAATTTATAACCAACTCTATCTTTCCCGGATCAACAGACACTCCACCTTTCGATACCACGTGACCCAAAAATTTAACTTCGGACAACCAAAACTCACACTTACTAAGTTTGGCATACAATTGGTGCTCTCTCAAGAGTTCAAGAATAATAATTAGGTGAGATTGGTGTTCCTCCTCCATAGGCAAATAAATAAGAATGTCATCAATGAACAAGACCACAAAACGATCGAGATACGCATGAAAGATACAAGTCATTAGATCTATGAAAGTAGCTGTGGTGTTTGTCAATCCGAAAGGCAAAACAACAAATTCATAATGACCAGAGCGAGTACGAAATGCGGTTTTTGGAATATCTCTCTCCGAACCCTCAACTGGTGATAACTGGACCTTAGATCAATTTTGGAAAAGCAGGTCGCACCCTGAAGTTGATCAAATAAATCATTGATTCTAGGCATAGGATACTAGTTCTTAATGGTGACTTGATTTAGCTTATGATAATCAATACACAAATGAAGTGAACCATCCTTCTTTTGCGTGAAAAGAGCCGATGCTCCCCATGGTGACGAACTCGGATGAATAAACCCTAAAGTCTCCAATTCCTACAACTGAGTCTTTAACTCTCTCAATTTGGCAGGCGTGAAACGATACGGAGGTACAGAGATAGGAGCGGTACCGGGAAGTAAATTGATAGTGAATTCAATCTCTCTCTCGGGAGGCAAGCCACGTAACTCTTACGGGAAAACATCCGGAAAGTCACAAACCATTAAGGGTAATTCCCCACGCACGAACGCGTCCTCATCTAATGTCAAACTCACCAATAAGGAATAAATTGACTCGCGCTCTCGAGACCCACATAAATACAGTTCCAACGGTTCCTGATGCTCCCTAAAGAATTTGAAACAAGGACCCTCGGGTGGACATACGAACTCGACATTTGAAATAATAGATGGTAGCGTGAAATGTGGATAGCCAATCCATCCCCAAAATGAGATCAACCCCCGACATTCCCAACACAATGAAGTCGAAGACAAAATGATGATCATGACTAGCTCACAATCCCAACAAATGCGATCAAGAGGCGTTTTACCCCCTAAAGGTGTCTCAGCAAATAATGGAGGACTAAGACTCTCTGTTTCCAATTCCAAGGCATACATAATGATGTAACAATGAATGAATGCGATGCTCTAGAATCAAAGAGGACTTTAGCGAAGGAGTTGAATAAAAGAAATGTACCCCTCAAAACAGGAGTCTCCGGAACCTGAGAAGTGGTAGATGGAATAACAGAAGTGACGTTGAAAACTTGCCATTGGGTACTCTGACCCTGTACAAAACCTCCCATCTGACCAGAACCCTGAATAGGTGTGAAAGAAATCGCTCCTCTATCAACCTTAGAACTCTGAACCGACATAGTCTGGCAGAATTGAGGCAGCTGCTGCCTTTGAGTGCCCCTAAACTGCTGGCCAGCACTATGCCCCGTTCCCAACTGCTGCATGGAACTTGACTCACTGTGCATTCCCGACCCCTGAGGACAATTCCTAGCTAGATGATCTGTTTTCCCACAAACATAACAAGCCTTCTAGAGGTGTGGACATTGGGTACAAATGTGTCCCGGTTGATTGCATTTATAGCACAGGGGCAGAGGTCTAGACAAATCACCCTGAGTCTCTGAAGAAGAAGGCGGCGGCCTAAAGTTCGACAAATTACCCTGCGGTGTCTGAGATGGTTCCCTCGGCCTTTTCATTCCTTGACTCCTAAAGCTTCCATACGAAGAACTCACACTCACAATTAGTTGTCTCGGTTCCCAAACTCCCCTATTCTTCTGCGCTTCCCTCGGTATCTCAATGCTCCTTGCACACTCAACAACCTCAGCATACTTCATATTGTGTTGCACCGTTACTAACCTCTTCACGGTATTATGCAGCCCCTTCTCAAAACGTCTACATTTTCTCTCCTCTGTTGCCACCAATTCTGGCGCAAATCGAGACAAAGACTGAAACTTCTGAGCGTATTCAAACACGGTCATACTCCCTTGCTCCAACTTCTCAAACTATTCCTTCAACTGTTCGCGACTAGTCTCTGGGAAGTATTGTTCCTCAAAAAGAGTCTCAAACTCGACCCATATCAGATTCCACATCCAGTTCATCTGCTCGAGCCACGGTTCTTGCCGTTCTCCCCGCATCCTTCCAAGATTCTAGGACAGATTCCTACCACTCGTTCGCCTATTTGATTAGTTGGATAGCCATAGTGTTTACTCGCAAGTCATCTTCAGTAATCTTGAAAGCATTAAAGAGTTATGGACTTCCGGCCACAAGAGGGTCACTACTTGCCCCATCAAACGTTGGTGCATTCCTATGGTTAGACTCTCGCATTGTCAATAAGGCTCGGTTGTCTGCATTTTCTTTAGGAGCTGGGTATAAAAGATATGCAGCTGCGAATTCCGCAATGAGGTTCGTAGCGAATTGATTATGAACGTGAGGTGTTTCTGCACCCCGACCGACCCCTGCCCCGAATCCCAACTCGGGTTCTCCCCATGCTGATTAACCTCATCTTCCAATGACACCCCATGACCGCGACCTCCCCGGTTTCCGACCCCACCTCGTCTAACACGCAATCTCGAAGGCATACTAATACAAGATATAAGAAGGAAACTATTAATCAAAACATTATAATTATGAGGTCTAAGCCCCCTAACTTCCCAACATGGGTCAATAACAATTGTACACCACTCTATTATATTGAAGATGCAATGCCATGTAGTCTTATAACTGTTAGTCACACAAGCATGCATAAGTCATGAAAAGATTTGCGATGTTTTGAACCCATGAGACTAAACATCGCCCCATAGTCTCTAGGTGTTCTAAACCTATGTTCTGATACCAAGTTGTCACGCCCTCAATTTTTAACATAAATATAAATGATTTTCATAAATAGAACCTTACAATAACCCATATGATACCCCCAAAAGAATTTAACATATCTATTACTACATCATCAAATTACAATTCTAGCTCCAATAGTTCCAACATACTACATCCATGGTACAATGGCCCAAAATATTACATAAGTATCGAATATCAAAAGAGAGTTAATTAAGGGTTTACAATAATCCATTGTCAAAAGGAAAGTAAATGAAGTTACAAATACATCTTCCAAAAGTGATTTACATAGATGGCCAAGTAACTCTTCTATGTTAGCTTTCAAAAGAGTTTTCCACATCCAAGCATTCCAAGCATACAAGCTACTGTCCTAGGTTCGCACTTGAAAATAATGAAGGGTTGAGCTACACTAGCCCAATAGAAAATTCTACACTAACATTATATGCAAATGAAATGGTAGGACAATTTCAAGATAAAAACAAGAACAATGACTATAAGATAATCAACGACCTTGGCTCAATAATCCCAAATCCTCAACTTAACGATTATAGCACTACTCCAACTAGAACCACTTCCACCTTTCATGTGTCCATTGTCTTTTCATTTCATGTGTCATGAGCCGAAGCTCCTGTCGTGCCAATTAAGGGATCCCGATACCCCTTGCCAGGCACCATACCCATCCGTAGGTCCTCAATAAAACCAATATGAGCTTCTGCTCCTATCGGGCCAAATAAGGGATCCCGATACCCCCTGCCAGGCACCCACCCATCGTTGGGTCTTGAATGTTCTCATTGTGTTAATAAGTGTCCAAGAATCTTATAATCTTGTAAGGTGTCATCTCAATTCAACAAGTCGTTCATGTGGTAATCAACGTCAAATTCTACCGAACAAGGGCCAAAGATGCATAAATACTCCATGAACTCAACAAGTATGAATAATCATGCTACGGGATGATTTGGAGATGCTTAAAACAAGTTAGAAGTGATCAGGAGTCAAAACAATCGAAGTGGAAGCAGCATGGGCAAAACTGCCCCATAAGGATCGGGTTCGTTGTATCGTACGGAGACGCCTGGAAAATTTTGATGCTACTAGAGTTTGGATAAGCAACGGGTATCGATACAGGCTTTTGTTGTATCAATATCCACAAGTTACAAGCATCGATTTTCACAGAATTTCAAGAATCCAACAACAACTTTAACCATAGGCACGATTCAAGAGAAGAAAATACTTCTTTTACATATATTGAGAGGTAGAATCGGTACCTTGAAGTTGAAGAACAATTTCCAAGAGAGAGAGACCGAGCCCTAGCCTCCAAAATCTACTCCGAGCAAAATACGCCTCACCGAGCTCGATCCAATGAGGTACGAGCTCCAATATGCGCAGAGATGAAAGATTGAACGTTGTTTCGTGGGGGTTTTTAGTGAGAGAGCAAGAGGGAGAGAGAGAGACATCAGAGAGGGGGATAGAGGCGTGAGAGATGGAGAGGAGAAGAATGATTCTCTACTCTCTCACCCTTCTATATATACACACATATATGCAAATCACACTTTGCACCATTTCACAATCAATTCTATCACTTTAGTCCCAAATCACATAAGCACTATTATTTCACATTTCTTTCTCAATAATCATGCACTTATAAAGCATTAACATTGACATCACACGAATAAAATAACTAAAAACCCTGCCAGAGCCAACACGCGGGATCGGACCCTAGGTTGACGTACCTACAATCAATTTTTTCTAATAATTTTATTCTATGATGGATTAAACATTAATTTATATGTCTTTCATTTTTCAGAAATACACATAGGAGAGAAACAAATAGACAAGGGTTATCAAAACAAAAAATGCACATTTATTTATATGAGTTTGACCGAACTTCTTACTCCTATGTCCCAATTTGTTTGTCCCTCATTTTGTCCTAACAGATGAAAAATTGCTTATATAATTGTTTACACTTTTTATGCACAACTAATATGAATCATGTTTGATAAATCTTAATTAATTCTACTATTTTCATAATTACATAAAAATGGGACGGAATACCAAAACAAACTAACAAATTGGGACAAAGGGAGTATATCTCAAGACTATTTTTTTCAACATTCAAGCGTTGATAAAAGAAAAATTAAAGAGAGCAAAAATAAACATTGAAGAATAATTAATGGATAAGTTACACTCACTTTTTCCAAAACAAAATAAGTCATTCCAAATAAAAACTAAGAAATTTTTTAATTTCGGAATATGACTCGAGTTTGGAATACATTGCATTTTGCTTGGAAAAACACATTATGAAACCACAAAAATGAGATACATGAAGTGAAAAATATAATTTTTATAAGAAAAATTGATTAAGATGTACTGTACTACTTATTACACAAATTCATCAAATATATATAATCGGTCTAGTTTTGTTTCAGAATTTAAAACTACAATTAAAAGGGGAAAAAAAGGAAGAAGACATGGTTATTTAGTTCACCTAATATATTATTTCCATTTCATTCAGTTTTTTATTATCCAAAACTAATAGCATTACTGTCAACTTGGAATGGTAAATCTAGATTAAACCTTCTAAAGGGAGATTAATGCAATTGTCAAAATCTCATAAGACATCCCCGCATTTATCAGAAACGTCAGCGAATCTCAGTGAATTTTTTTCGGTGAAAGCTATAATTGGTGTATGATTACTAGGAACATTTGCGATAGTTGTGAAGATAAGTTTTATAATATCTATATATATTACCAATGATGCTACTTGCACATACATTTTTGCACATATCTTGCACATACATTTTTATGGGGCCCACCTCGGGTCCCACCAATATGATCCGAACCGCTCATTATTTTTAAAATAATTTTTTAAGAGTTCCTGTAAAAAATCAACTCGATAGGATATCGGTAAGGGCTTTTTTAGAAATCATAGGGTGAAACAGTCTGATTCGCAGTGCGATTTCTGAAAAAGCCCTTACCGATATCCTACCGCGTTGATTTTTTACAGAAACTCTTAAAACATTATGTTAAAAATAATGAGCGGCTTGGATCATATAGGTGGGACCCGAGGTGGGCCCCATAAAAATGTATGTGCAAGATATGTGTACAAATGTATGTGTCCTTAGCATTTTTGATATATTACTCCCTCCGTCTCCATTCTTTTGTCTCTCGTCCTATCCCAACAGGATAAAAAATTAATTATAACTTTTAATTGGTAATACTATTTTTATGCAATATGAATCTTATTTGATAGATCTCAATGAGTTCTTTGAAACAATATTTTCAAAATTACCTAAAAGACTATAAATTGAAAGATATAATCTATTAAAAAGTGGCACAGACTCCCAAAAAAGACTAAAGAATCGGGACGGAGGAAGTAAACTTCAGTGGAGGTAGATGAACTTGTTATGTGGGCAAGGGCCAGTGGCGGCTCCACACCTAAGCTTGAACACCCAAAAACAATTTCTTTTACCATAATACATGTGATAATTTTAGTTTTATTTTATTTTAGCCCTTTCTTGAGCACCCAGCTTAAAATGATTTAAACACCTAGTCCAAAAAATCAACCCATAAATAAATACAATTTTATCAACTCAATTATGGCCCATAAGTCCATAACAAACCAAAAAGGAGCCGTTAAAAAAAAAAAAAGACGAAAAAGGACAAGAGAGGAAAAAACCAAGAAGAATCTATTGAGGTATGTATCGTGCTCTGCCTCTTCTCTCTATATCCGTTGAGGATGGTCTAAATGTCATAACTTTGTATTCATGACATTAACTACATTATTATTTTTGGTTTAGCTTAATTATAGAATTATGAATAAGCTTAAAAGAAATTCAATTACATTTCAAAACCCTAATCATTTGAGCAATTTTTTCCTTTGAATCCACGACTACGATAGAAAATATCGTCCTATCATCCTAGAACATATCTTCAAAAAGGTAAAAGTCCCAAACTACTTGACACAATTTCCTTAAAAAGAGTATTTGTTGATTAGTACACTGGCTAAACATTAACTCAAAAAAAGAAAACTCATCCAGAACAACTTTAAAATCATACCAGCTCCATTTTAAAAAGGATTGTCTACCACGCAATAAGAGATCTTAAATAAAGTTTGAATTGGTTTTTGGTGAATATTTACTATACTTTAAAGTTCTCATTTTACGTCAGTAGACAACTTTTTTGGAATGGATGTTACTCCGTATAGTTTTTTTTACCGCACTATATACACTACTAATATATGAGATTTTGTGCCTATAGAGTTAACAAAAAGACCCAGAAAGTCACGAAGGAGGAGTTCCTTTGCTTCATGGGCAACTTTGGCTTCAATCATTTTGGTTTTACTGCATTTTCTGTAAATGGAGATGATTATACAGTGCCTTTACTTTCTCAGAATTAAGGATGGGTTCTAAATGGAGATGATTATACAGTGGCTTTACTTTCTCAGAATTAAGGATGGAACCCAGCCTGTGTTCGAAATCTCAAATATTTTTGAACAGTTACTGGAGAATACAGTGGCTTGTTTCCAAAGATAGATGATAACGCGCTTTAGAAGCACGTAAAGAAAAGGACTTTTGGTAGTGCACTTATCCATGCTTTCTCTCTCTCTCTCTCTCTCTCTCTCTACGTGGTCGTCTCTCCATTTCTAATTTAAGCAACAATCTCTCTCTCTCTCTCCCCCCGTGGTCGTCTCTCCATTTCCCTCTGTCTTCTAAATAATGTTCTAAAATGTTTGCCCGTCTGTAAAATGAATACTTATACTACATGAAAAATTCAATACAAAGTTTCTAGATATTAATGACTTCTTTTAACTTAGAACTTTGAATGTTTTCTTAAATAATATAAATGTCTTCTTTTAACTTAAATCCTCGTACGGACCGCACAAACATTTTGTAAGGAATGATGTGAAATTAAAGAACCTAAGTTGCAATGAGCCAGTAAACTATATTTGAATATTGGTCAAGTAGATATTTTTCCCATCAGTTATTTTTTTCCATCAATTATTACGAGTTTATTACTTGACAACCCCAAGGAAAAACACAGGAAGAAGAAACCAAACTTGAATTAAGATCCGTTTGACTTTTTGATAAATAAAATTTTGATACTCCCTCCGTCTCCTTTTTAGAGTCCGGTATTCCATTTGGGGCTGTCCCTTAATAAGTGTTCATTTTGTAAAGTTAGTGGGTAAAAGTTGGTGCATTGTCTATTTTGTCCCTAAAAGTAGATTCCATTTTGAAAAATTAGTGAGTAAAAGTGTTATGATGATGGGTAAGTAGGGAAAGTGAAGGAAAAAGTTGATGTGAAAGGTATAATGATGATGTCTTTTTAATAAGTTGGAATTACGAAGCAGGACACTTAAAAAAGGACGGAGGGAGTATTAAAAAAACTTAAATAAAAATGAAATTTTGGATGATCAAAAAAGATTTGTTAATTTGCTTATTACAATGTGAGCACTTTTTTAAACAAACATTAATTAGCCTTAGCAACTTTTTGATTTTGGTTTAGACCATTGTGGATGTTAAGGAACCCAAAAATAGCCTCGGAAACACGAATAACTAGTTGAATGAGCTCTAGCTGTCCCAATCGAAAAGCAGAAAAACAGGAAAGTAATTTTGCTACTCCACTTTTCTCTAACGACACTCCCTTTTGTGTGTTTTATGAGATGATTTATTTTGTAAGAGAAAGAGAGTGCCGTTAGAGAAAACGAGAGTAACAAAATCACTTAAAAAAACTCTAGCTTCATTTTCACTTGGAGGTTAAATCACATGACGTCTCTAGTGTCATGTGATAGACCTCTGATAAGATGCTTCAAGCTTGAACTTGTAGAGGGAAATTTGTAAAACGTGTGAAACCATTTTAATTACCCCACTCCAAGTTGTAGAGAGGGCAAAGTACAATGTTTTAAAAGTCATTAGGGGCAATCGGCCACCTTCGAGCGATCAATCGGATTAATCGACAATTAATAGGTGCATACTAATTAGTAATGGGCGATTAATCGCTAGTTGGACCTAATCGGATAGGTCCCGCTAGCAATTAATCGCCAATTAATTTCTTGGTTTAGAACATTGGCAAATTAACCTCCCACACCCAATTCTAGATAGAGAACCAGCAACTTCTAGATACAACTCTCACTCCCACAAGATAAGAGAGAGTGTGTTTCCGTTGGTGACTTGTCGCTGTGAAAATGATAAAGGCACTGACCATATGGAAACCAACCGTGCACAAACTGCATGCGGGACTCCATCCGGGTTTCGCACGGATAATCCTAACTGTTTAATAATTTTAAAATAATTTTTTGAATGGCCCCACAAAGAATCTAATCCGATACGTGCTTGCAATTTTTTTATCTACATTACAGACTTGGATTATCCGTGCAAAATTCAGAATGGGTTTCGCATGCTGTCTGTGCACAGTCGGTTCCTATATGATCGGTTCCCATGGCAGCGTTATATCAAAATGCTACTTTGCCTTGCTTGTTTTGGGTTCTCTAGACTGCAGAGTCTGCGACTCTGTGCACCGGGAAGTCATTTTACAACTTAACTAGGTAAACAAAATTATTTTACTGAAAAGTATTTTACATGTAGATTACTAAACCGAACACCGTAACTTGAGCAAAAAGTTACCGAAGAAAATATTTTACGATGATTCTTAGATCACATGGAGCAATCAATGACATCTTATGGTCTAAAACAACCAATGTATAAAAGCCATATGAACCACTGGAGATGGATATTATTAGTACACAAACTTAAACCAAAGCGTCACCTTCTTTGAAAGCTTAATGTCTCCCTTTGATGATGACCCAGCATTTTAATACCATAGGAACTAAGATACCCTTAAAGATAAAAGAGGGTAGAAGATCCAACACTGTCACCTTCAGTCACTGATTCTCAATTTTCTCACTCAAGTACTGCAAAGGGATAAGATTATTAGAGCAATGCTAGAAACATAATTATCAAACACAACTCCAGACACAGTTGCGTCCAAAGCCGTTCGATGACGCGGTCTTACATACATCACACAACTCCGAACACAGTTGTGCTCAGAAATTGTGTTTCTAGATTTGTAAGATCATACATATCTATATATACAGATACACAATACATATACTATTATACACATGCATGTATATATATTTTTTCTATGATCAGAGATAAGATTATATTGATTGTGGTCCAATTTCACAAGAACAATTCCTTTCCTTTCAAAATAAGGGATGGAATCCTTACATTTATGTATGCAATACTAAACAATGGAAATCTCAAGGCTATATCATCTTCGCTGGAAAATCAGTTGTTAAATTCATATCATAAACGATTGGAAAACATTATGGTTAGAACAAATGCCTCAACAATGGCCTCTGTAATGAACTATTTAGGCAACTATGCTTCAAAAAGAATTTGAAATTCCAAACATATGCCAAATTCCATAGTTCTAATCAAACAGACATTAATATGTAGTCTTTCTAATGAACAGGAGGGTAACTTCAACCGAAAGTCGTAGATAAATGAAACAATGGCAGCGTCAAAAATTGTCTTCCATAATTGAAAGAGAACAGCCAAAAAAAAATGCTACAGTACATTCAAATGCGACGAGATGTCTTTATGAAAGAAAAGTGGGAAAACCGAGAATATATATATATATATATATATATTTTTTTTTGGAGGAAAGGCAATAAATTCATTAATATGAAGTATTACAACCCACCATGTGCATCTAATACAACTGATAATTAGACCTATCGCACACCACTGAGACAAATAATGCATACAAATCAAATGAAGGTTAAACCAGCGATACTCTATTTAAGGGATCAGATGAAACAATAAGCACTATGCTTCTCATACCAAAGCATGTTACATAATGAACTCTTGATGATGCCATCGGCTTCTATGTATTACAATTGTGGTTCTAAAATCACAATTTCTAGACAAAAACTAATTATTGCCATGCTCAAGTAAACAAATGCTTCTGAAAAATGAAAAAACAAAGACATTTCCAGTAATCGAAACAATGTTGGAATGAAACATAAGTACACAACTAATGGGAGTCTTTACTCCAAGTAATGCAGCAGAAGGATTGCGAACATCTTTAGTATCAACCAACAGCATGAGCCTCTAATCTTCCCTCAGAAAGACAAAAACACCGGTCCACCATGAGTTCTGAATCCTCTTTCCAGGTTCTTTTCAAACAATTGGAGGTAAAATGCGAGAAGAGATTATTAACTCAATGTGCCAGGGAAATGCAGTTCAACGTAGATCATCATTCTTTCTGCCTTCGGATTTCTGGAGTTCTGGAGAAAGATAAAGAGCAAAATACCAATAATAAACTCCACTGCACAGAATAGTAGGAGAAAGAAAGCACAACTGTCGTAAAGGGGGAGACTGAGGAGGGGAAAAAAGAAGGAAAAACACTGACCTAGAAAAATACTTACAACTGAGAATCAGAGAACTTCTCATTAAGTAGATGAAAGAATGAGATTGAGAAACCAGTGCAAAATGTAGGCGTCTTTTGTGTTTTCCTGGAGCACAAAAAATCCCCTTTTCCCAATTATGTTCACGTTTTGATTGTCATCTTGGTGAAGTGGAAGAAATGATGGCAACTTGTACAAGAGGACAATCAGTAATGTTTGTCCTATCATGACTTCCTTGTAACAGAGCCTCTCTTTGAGGGTTCAGAAGTAGACTCTGCTGCATGTCCTTTGGAAGAACATTGAACACTGCTTCCAAATCTCCTTTCAGTTTCAGGCAAACTGCTGCATGATCTGCATTAGCCTTTCCAGACTGTAGCAGCAGAAGTTGTATTTAAGCAAAAAAAGAGCAATGTTTTAGCCATAAAAAAGAGCAATGATTTATCTTACCATTGTGTATGGTTAGGGAAAATGATCTGAACGAGCCGAGCAGTGGATTGTTCAAGTTTGGTTTTAAAATCTTAACAAGCTACAAAAACATGTTTTGAGCTTGGCTTATTTATCAGGTGAGCCAATCTGAAAAGAGCTTTAATCAAGCCGATCATGAGTCGATATTGAGTAACTTAAATATTTTTCACATCAAAGCCAAACGAGCTGACTAGTAGTTCGTTCAAGCTTGGTTTAACGAGCTAAAAAAATTGTTCAAGCTTGGTTTGTTTATGTAACAAATCGATCTCGAACAAATTTTTTTAATGATCGAACATGAGCTTGAACTTATCAGCTCTATGTATCGTTAATTCCATATAGCATATAGCACATAGCATGACAATCACAAGACAAAAGTAACATTTTTGGCCAACAGAAAGCCAACCGCTCTGCACATAAGGGTTAGCACTAGTGTTGGCTCAGAATTCAGTCCTTAAACCAAACTGAAATATGCCATGAAACCACAAGATAAGACAACATCTGGTTCCAAGCAAAGGGCCTTGGTTTCTAAACAAATTAAGCATCTGAGCAACTGTGGAAGTGACTGGTCTAGACTGCTGATCTTTTTGAGAGTCTAACCAAGGGAAGCAGGGTCAAACAGACAGTACCACCTCCTTCAAACAGAAATACAAGGAAACCATCCATCCTTGGTGAGCTTCCAAAGCCTGGGTTACTCAAAACTTTGGACTGAAATCTACCATATGCTTTCAGAGTGAGTGCGCTAAATTCAATGTCAGGATATCAGTGCTTTCCCCTTAGCCCTGGGGACCAGGAATGGTGGGTAAAGCTTTGTGTTAAAAAATGCAATCTGATTGATATGAGGTTTAAGGCCCTGAATTCACTTGGTGAGACTAAATAAATTTCACAAAGATATTGGTTGCACTAGTGTATGGTCAACACTCATGCCTCATAGCATAATTTTGCCTATAAAAAAACAACATTTTAAAAACAAACTAAAAGTAAAGGTCTCTTGGGCCAACACAAAGCTACCCACTCTGCAGTTAAAGAGGTAAACCTAAAAAAAATTGGTCAAAAAGCTACACATACCCATACAAATGTGGCGGTCAAGTACATACGTTCTCCCAGAAGTTTGCCTTAACCTCTAACCTCCTCAAACGCCAATTGCTATCCAAGAAAAGCAGTCACTTCATAGAGCTCTTCCACGAACTATATCGCTAGCTTGAGACATTGGCATTTATAAGAAACCGTTTAACCGGAACGACACTGAAAAGCTTTAAATGGATGACACCAAAACCTTATCTAAACCACTTCAGCAACCGTTCTGCCTATAGTCTTGCTAAAAGTCTCAAAGCACCACCAAACCAAAAAAAGTAGCAGATGTGGAATATGTCCCTTCCAAAAGGCTACCCAATGTTGTACTCACCATAAAAGAAGGTGAAACACATCAAAAGATCCATAGGCTCCAGTAGACACCAATAGCGAATCAGTGGAAATTCAAAGAAAATAATTTAGCTGGTATTGGCTCACAATCCTGGGTGAACTCAACCCCAATTACCCTTCCACCTAGAAAACCATGATTGCCTTGGCATTAACAGAAATACTGATAAAAAGCTATTCTAATTGCACATGTGTTCTTTCTAAATCAGCTTTACGACTAGACAACATTCTAAGCATCCATAGATAGTGTCATTCATACAAATGGTGGAAGAAAATCATGGAAAACAAGACACAATAACCGGAAAATGATACACGAGAGATGCACCTGCATTTCTACTAGAAGATATCTCTCGATGGCATTGAAGGAATCAACAATTTCCAATTCAGACATTTCAGATATGAATTGTGGAATGTCAGTCTTCATCCTTGCTTGCCTCCAAAGCCTTTGTTGTTCTTGCTCAGCAACAGCACGCCTTCTTTGAAACCAAGGCTTAAAGTTCTGTCCTTTCAAGAATCGCCTAAATAGATGTAAACCATTTCATTTCGACAACATAAGACCATTGGACTGCATAAGCAAAGCCATAGAATAACATCCTAATTAAGGACATGATGGGTGAGGGCTAATTTCTTTACCTGTATAGGTCCAACCAGTTGTATCTCATCCGCTTTGCTAAAAACTTTCCCGGACCTCTCGCAGATAAGCTTCCAAGGAATTCATCACTATTGAATGGGGGGAGTGGAGGTGGATCAACAAATGGTGAAGATCCTTCAGAAGGTGTGGTAGCTCTAAAATAAGGGCCAAAAGGGGCCAAGAAGTTGGTCGTGAGCTCCAAAAAATGGCGTCGCAGTATCTCATTGTTGACAACAGACATAGACTCCTCAACCCTAGGTGACATCCCTGCATCAATGAGCCTATTCAAGACAGAAGTATCCGGCTTAGTTGTTGCATTGTAAGTGCTCCAAATGGCTTCCTTGTGTTCCGTCATAAGACAGAGAGGACCCTCTCTCCTTAACTTCACAGCATTCAATAAATTCGACGGAGACAATTTCTTCAAAGCTAGATTTCTAATCCCAATTCCTTCAGGCCTAGCAGACATTTTCCCAGTAGATGCTCTAGGGGCAAGAGAAAGCCGGCTTGAATTGAGAGGACTCCCAACTGAAACAATGTGAGGGATATTACGAAGCGATTTTAAGAAGAAAAGATTTGTCACGCCCAAAACCATCGGAGGGAAAACTTGCCCTTCTTGAAGCGAGTTTAAGGGGGCAAAATCCGGGTCATGAATGGTGAAGTAAGGCCTGAAATCAACACTACAAAGGAGGGGTGCAGTCAAACTAACTAAAGCCGTGACAGCCTCACAGCATTGGGGAGGCGTTGGTGCTATGATAAGAATTGGTTCACCAATAAGTAACAACTCCCACAACAGCCAGAGCTGTAAAAGAAGGCCCCTATATATCCCGAAAATATCCGCATCGTGAAATAGACCCTGTGGTATTGACTGGTTATTGGGAAGAAAAGGAGCCATAGAGGAAGTGGACTCTTCAAGTGATATTCCACCCTCTGAGGCCAAACTATGAGGCGGCGGCAAGTTAACTTTTAGCGTAGCATTCCCAATGGGAAGCTCCATCAGATTACCCGGTACCGGACTAGGCCACATTGACACATAAGTAGCAATATGCTCAAGGGCTTTGTTTCCAATATCAAAATACAAAGGACCCATGATTTGCAACAGTGGTTTGAACACACCAGAGTAAGGACTGTGAGATAAAATCACCACAGATTTCTGCTCACCACCTCTCTTTAGCCTCTCATCATGTCTCTGCCTATTAAACACAAACCCATACAAGTATCTACTAATACTATTACTATCACTATTATTATGAACTGGTTTAGGGGAAAGTTGGTTACCAAAATCTGATCTTTTCGGGGGCCGCCTTCGGACCCGGAAAAAGAAGATGCAATCGTGGATGGTGGAGCGGTTGTGGTGCTGGGAGACGGAATCGGGGAAAGAACTGAACGCGATTTCGAGCTCTTCTTCTTGGGTGAGGGAGCCAGGTGGAAAACAGTCCTCGATGAGCTGGCCTTGCTCGAGATCGAACCTGATGGTGCAAAAGGCAACGACCCATTTGCTCAAGGACTGTGGATCGATCTGCGAAATCGGTTGGTCGGGTTGTAGAGAGAAGGATGGAGACCGGCTCATTTCAAAGTGAATCTAGCATCACTGCTGCCTTTCATTGATTGAGGAACCCATTTTTCAGTTGGAACCCCTTTTGAGATATCAATCGGAAGTTCAACTGAGGGATGAATCGAGAGAAATGCAATGGGTTTCGAGATGGGTGGGGGAATAATTGAAAGAGAGTTTTGCTGTTTTGCAAGACCTTACTCATAAATCTTTCATAATCATTTGCGTTTGCACTCTCTATTCTCGTTTTGCACTTGCATTCTCCGCTCTCGTAGTTATACCTAGGTAACAGGTCGGGTCGTGTTCATATTGTGTCAGTTGGGTTTGTGTCACAAATCACTTAATCCGAACCCAACCCATTTAGAATTCGTGTTTTACGAGTCGTGTCATTTTCGTGTTTTGTGTCAGAAATACTCAATCCTAATCCGTTAACTTCGTATCTGGTTCGTGTCGTGTTATTGTATCCGTTGCCCAACTCTATATAAGATTACAGCTATACCATATATTTATATATATATATATATATATATATATATTATATCGTGTTAATGGGTGACACAAATTAGTAATCGTATTGGTCGTGTCAATTTCGTATCTCGCGTGTTCAACCCGAACCTAACCTATTTAGAATTCGTGTCTTCGAGTCGTGTCATTTTCGTGTTTCGTGTCAAAAAATTTCAACCTTAATCCGCTAATTTCGTGTCCGGTTCGTGTTGTATTATCGTATTTCGTGTCCGTTGCTCAACTCTACTCATAGTCACGAATTTTTGTTACTTTAGAACTTTTTGAGAGACTTTCACACTTGCCGTCTCCATTCTCGTTTTGCACTTGCATTCTCCATTCTCGTAGTCACGAATTTTTGTTACTTTAGAACTTTTTGAGAGACACTTTCACGCTCGCACTGAACAATGAAGAGATGAAAAATTAGATATGGAAGAGAGATGGATGCATTTGGTTTGGTGAATTGAAATCAATTGGAATGCAAGTTAGAGCATCCCTATTGTAATAATAAGTAAATATGTGTGGATAAAAAAATTTAACAATAATGTTCAAAAAATACCTCACATTGTAATAAGCAAAATTATAATTCTGTTAGCAAATAATCAAAGTCCACCTATTCCGTAACCAAACTTGACAACTTTTACCAATAACCAAAACTCAATAACCAAACTCAAAACTCAATAATTCAAAAACACCCCACATTGGAATTATCTTATCGAGACCAATAATTTGGTATGGTCGGATGCGTGATTAGAACTCGTTTACGATTGGATAAATGTGCATTGTCTATTATGGAGTTTTTTTGGTTAGAGATGCAAAAATAATCAATGTAGAGGTAGAAGTTATTAAGTTTGATTATGAACTCAATGAATAATCAAATATCGACGTAACACATCTTAGTTATTAATTTTGCAGTAAAGCTAAAGGTACAGCAGATAGTGTACAGCAGCCGCGCACAGACCGCGTTTGCACCAGTCTCGGGTTCCGCAAAGATGATCGGAGCCGCTCATTTTGTTCAAAATACTTCGTTTAGGGTCCCTGTGAAAAATCACCTCAATCCGATATCGGGAAGGGTGTTTACAAATCATCCAACTTTGGTGGCTAAATTTTGAACCAAAGTTGGATGATTTGTAAACATCCTTCCCGATATCGGATTGAGGTGATTTTTCACAGGGACCCTAAACGAAGTATTTTGAACAAAATGAACGGCTCCGATCATCTTTACGGGACCCGAGATGGGCGCAAATGCGGTCTGTGCGCGGCTGCTGTACACTATTTGCTGTACCTGTAGCAGTGTTCTTAATTTTGATTATTACCGATGCTCTTAAGAAGGGCAAACTTAACTTTGACATTTCGCAGTTTGGATTTGGTGCAAACTGCCCCTCTCATTCGAAACTTGCACGTACCCTCTATGGTTTGTGGACTAAAATGCAGAGTTATGCTTTCCGTTCAATTTAACAGAAACTATGTAATTTGAAAGTAAAAGAACTGGAAAACAAGTACAAAAATGAAAAAGGATAATGTTTTAGAGTAGTGATTTTCACAATTTTTTTTTCGTACCCATACTTTTTTTTTTTTTTTTTTTTGTGATGTGAATTTACAATATTGCATAGGTTTCCTTCACTCCAGATTATTCGCATCACATCGACGAAGATGACGTTTTCGGTCACCTTTACTTTCATGGATAAGGAGAAGGAGAACAACTACACGTGGATGTTGAAGAAGTTGAATGGTATGATAGATCCCAAATCACTTCCCCATGTTATCATCACAGAAAGAGAGTTAGTCATCATGAATGCCATTACAATACTGTTTCTTAAGGCCACTCGTTTTCTATGTCGGTGGCTTATCGAGAAGAATGTGTTTGCCAAGTGTAGGAAGGAAGTTCGATGACAAGACTTGGTTATTTAAGCATGCTTGGACTTCACTGGTTTTCTCACCAAGTATATCGATACATGAGCAGGGGTACGATTACTTCACGTAATCATCTTCCCCTCTGTTTCAGACGATGCAAGGTACACTGCTGATAGCGGGATATAACGCCAGAAGAAGTTGACTTTTTTTACTGGGGAGGGGTTGACTTAATCCAAATCTCTTTATAAAGAGTATGTTCCCACAGCTCCAAGGTTGTCAATGGAAAGTTCTCGCTATAATAGACATCATCCATAGCAGGCTCATCTTAAAATGGGGGTGTCGCGTTTGGGATTTTCCCTCGCATTCATCGACCCTTGGGAGAAGGGTCAGGAGAGGAAGGAAGTGATCCATTTTCATTGAATGTGACGTAGTTTTGAGGAAGAGCTTTGTGGCTTATAAAAAGAGATTTTGCAGCTATGACCGTAGAATATTTTTAGAAAATACCTTAGAATTGCCACATGGCACAGAGTTTCCCCATACTTTCAACATTTCTCTCTCTATCTCTCTCTTCACTTATTACCCCTATTATTTTTCAAAAAACTTTTCAAAACACAAACCAAACACAGCATCAAGTGTTCTGAAAATATTCTTGAAAGTCTGGTTTTTACAGTCACTTTGTTTTGTTTTGGTTTGAAAGGTTTGAAAACAAATGAATCGGTAATTCATTGGTACAAGTGTGGAAGATGTTAGGCACCTCACATTGCTCTTTCGGTACTTGTTCATCCTTAAAAATGCAATTGAATAGATTTATTTTGGAGCAAGATTAAATAGAATAACATTATTTATGTACATGTATTATTGAGGTTACATTTTTCAAAGTAAGAGAAAAGGAAAGAAGAGACCGAGCCTAGTTAACAGTTGTCTAAGTATCTCCAGAGCGGGAGAATTAGGTCGAACATAATTCGAAGGGTGAAGTTGAGATGAGGTGGCCCTCGATGGGTCCCGTTTGACAATGAATTGTTTTTACGATTTTGGGAAAAATATACTTAGGCCTTCCGAGGACCTCCTGGGGCTTTTAAAGGTATTGTACAATAGACATCTTAATTTAGCTTGGCAAATGTTTAAGCTCCACTTTGAGTGTATCCTGATGATGAATAGGTTCATGTAAGAGTATGAAGGCCTGTGTGAACGGTTACGGGCTTAAGTTGTTGGAACACCCTTTGAAACACTTTTCCAAGCATATCCACACCCTTACCTTTTATTTCTAAAAAGTGGCGATTTGCTATCTGTTGTGACGATCGCTAGATATACAGTTGATCGCCATTTTCTTTTGGGTTTTGTAATCTCCTAAGCACACACCCATCTATATATACATGCACAAATACTAATCGCACAAACACCCTTACACTAATAATTTCAACACATTAGACTCAAGTCACATAACTACGTCACATTTCACATTTTTATCGATATTCTAGCCTTTATATAACTTCTAAATGATTAAAATTTGGCATGGGTCCCTACAGCCATGGCACTGAACTCACCAATCGTAGTTTATTACAAGTTCAATCGATATACTTAATCATGAAGTAAATGACTAAAATATAAGAAACGATACGAAAAGTTACTTACAAGCTCTCGATAATAACTCGAGGACTATAGCAGGTGGAAAAAAAGTGTAGGATAGGTCCGATTTCTAAGTAGACAAATACATAGAGAATAGATGTGCCGGAGAGGTTGTAATAGCTATGGAAAGGGACGAAAGGAGTGATCTAGAGGGGTGAAGAAGAAGAGCAGGGGTGAACAGAGAGAGTATGCAGTGAAGACTCAAACCCAAAAATCCTAAGGAGGAAAGACAATAGAGCCCTGAAAGAGGATAAGACCTCCTTTAAAATCAATGCTCACCAACTTTCTCTATCTAGGGAATGTTCACACTGTGCTCTATCTCTGAGGTTCAATGAAGAGACGTTCATATTTATAGACCACAAGACTAACGCTCGGGTACCAAGTGGCACGCTGATAAAAGGACACGTGTCCCTTCTGTCCCCCCTGACCGCCGAGGTGTCGCCACCCTCGCGATGACCGCGAGTATGACGGTAAGCGTATCCTCTTATTTGCGGAGATCCTCTTCTTCTTTTACAGCCACCAAACCACTAGATCCCTTTCATTCCCATAGGGCAAGGTCGTGACCTACTCAGTCGTGCCAGTACCGCTACCAAGCCTCAAGGGGCCCCTCGGGTCCTGCCTAAAGGTCGGAGCAGACATAAGAGTCTGGGCAATTTGTTTGTGCATTTTGGTTATGCCACGTTATCATCTCCATTAAATTGGGACCGCGCCAAGCATCCACCTGAATAAATGTAGTGCTCTCTTTAAGGGAGGAATCTGGGCTCGCAACCTTTACATGGACGCAGTAAAGCAATGGGTAGCGTGAGGCTCCCTCACGCAAGGGGCCATGTGTCGCACGACTGAGGCGCCACGTGGTGAGCTAGGATTCGTCGGTCAAATCGTCAATCATGTGAGGACGAGTGCACGTGTCACATGCTCATTGGATAGTTAAACGGTCAACAGTCACGTTTATTGACCTTTCCTGCAATTGCCCCCCATGTGCGTATGACTCGCGCTGTTATGTGCGCGTGCAACGGTCGGGACGGTTCGGATCTCTGCAACCATCATACCCCTTCAATTTATGGCATCCTCTTCTCGAGATTTGGAGGACCCTCCCTGAGTATAAATAACCATAGTTCGCCACAAAGTCCAGCCACTTTCGAAAGATTCACTCTTTCTCCTCCATCAAAGCTTCTAACTTTCTTCTTCCTTCTCCCTCTCCTTCGACTGCAACTTTCTCTCTCTTTTCCCTCTTTCTCACAAACCCACTTCTTGGTTCGAGATGGTGAGAGATGACGTGGAGCAGGGGAGCAAGGCCATTATGCAAACTTCCATCCGAGCACTTCTGGCGGACGAGTGGCGCTGGGCGCCATACCTCGGTGGCTCAAGAGACTCGTTCTGGCGGAAGGCGGAGGCCTTTGTTCCAGAGACAGAGATCTTGGGGGAACCTCTCTCTCTAGTCCCTGAGGTGACACACGAGGAGGCCGATATGATCCCTCCTTCTTTCGTTTTGAGGTTTCGAGTGGAGAGAGGGGATATCCCTAGCTATTTTGTCAACTATGAAGCCGTCTCCCAGGGGCCGGCCCACTGGAGTGACTGGGTGGAGTCGGTTCTGAGCAACCCAGACTTGGTGCATACACTTAGGGCTTTTCGTGCCCTTGAGCCCATCCGCTTGTCCGCGGAGTTGAGCATCCGCAAGAACAACACCAACATCGATCTCATAGTTTCCCGCTGGAGTAAAGACACACATACCTTTGTGTTCCCGTGGGGAGATGGTGGCCCTACTTTACAAGACACGACCGTACTGATGGGTTGAGTACAAGGGGGTCGGTGGCTCCTTACCCTTTGAGTCTTTCTCCGACAGACGCAACAAGGCTGGTGGATCGGTTGAGGAGGGCATATACGGAGGCAAGGAAGTACGGGTCCCGCTTTGATCGAGAGGGACGTGTGCGGCCCCTTCGAAGTCAGGCAAAACATCTTGGGGTTGTTGATTGGGGGTACTTCTTCAAAGACTTGCCTCCTCCCGGGGCTGCGCCTCCCGCGGGGCAAGCATCTGAGTTCTATGGGAAAATGTACGAATCCGACCTCCATCTGGCGGGTTTTCTTGTTTATTGGTTGTCTTTCTTTGTGATTCCTGACTTTCTGTAAGAGGGGCCGAACCACACCATTTTCCCCCTTGTGGCGAGTCTCGCGAGGGGAGATGTCGTTCCGCTTGGGCCTCTCTTCTTGGGCTCTTTGTTCCATCACTTGGACCAAGTTCACGCCGACACTGAAAGGTCTATAGGGCGCTATGACATGGTGTCGGTGGTGCACACATAGTTTTTGATGGCTTTCTGCTTCGAGCACTTCCCGAGTCTTGCGCCTTCCCCTGCAGACATTAGCGGGGGTGACGAGCTGCGACCCCGGATAATGAGGTGGAGCGGGGTGAGTTCAATGAAGTCCTGGGGGAAACGTAATGATGATGCCGACACATTTTTCTCGCGACCTTATGTTGAGCCCATCAAAGGTGCCCTTCCCACCAGTTTCTTTTCAGAAAATGACCGTATCGTGGATTTCCTGACCGAGGGTATTACTGTTTCTGCTTTTGCTCTTGCTGCATTTGCGGCTGCTCGCTCGTGTTCTCTTCCTGCATTATGTGTGGAAAGGACGTGCTCTATGTTGTATTGTCCCGACAGGGTAGCACGGCAGTTTGGTTATGACTAAGGTGCGCCAGGACAGGCGCCACAGCTGAGGAGTTATGTTGAAAGTCTTCGCCGCTTCACTAGGGCTTTTGTGGGAGAATTGACTGAGGGTTTCAATGTTGTGGTGCTTCCGAGGAATGACATGGAGACCTTTTTCACAGCTAATGGCCGCTTGGCTTGGTGTTGCTACCTTGACTCCTTCATCAATTACGTTCGCGGCGCCCTGAGATTTCAGCCTTTTTAGACGTCTATCATCGCGACGTGTCTTTAAGGTCTCCGAAGGCGAGGCAACCTGGATGGCATGGCAAGAAGAGTTATTGGGCTTCGTCAAGCATCACCCCCGCGGCCAGCCGCTGTGTCACCATCGCGGAGCCACTTTCGACTGTAATCCCACCAAGGCTGACCCGTGCGAAGGCAAAGGAGAAAATGTCCTTGCAGTAACAAGGCCCTCAACTGAAGCGGTTATGAAAGGTATGCCTCTGGAACGACACTTTTCCATTTCCTCTTAGCGATATTTGCTGTTTGCATTTTCTACAGTCCTTGAACTCATTCCTTTTTTTAGGGTGCCCCTACTCAAGCAGCAAGGACCCCTCGCTCTGAAGAGACCCCTGCGAGCTTCGCGTCTATCGGTGAGATTTTTTTCTCCCTTTACTTTTCATTGGCTCTCCCATTGCTTCATTGTTGTTTTCTCACATGTCCCTCTTTGCTCCATAGGCTCTTCGCTCAAGCACGAAGGGAAGGAACATACCCCTTCGAGTAAGCTTAAGAGAAAGAGGGAAGATAAGGAGGCTCGCTAGGGTGATTCTGACAATAGTATTGACGACACCGCTCCAATCAGCCGATTTTTCAAACTGCCTCGCGCCACACAGTCCAGTCCAGGCGGCACGTCCGTTGTCGAAGGGAAGAAGGTGGTGGTTGATCTAGCTGAAGGGGAATTTGATAGAACTGATATCGATGCTAAGGGTGGCGATGGTCGCTATAGTAAGCAAGTTGGGGACAGCGATGCTGACAACAGCGAGGGAGGCCAAAGTGACAAGGATGGTGATGATGAAGACCACAGTGGTGATGGCAAAAGCAATGAAGATCCGGGTGATGGTGAAGAAGGCAATGGTGCCGAGGATGAAAATGACGGGGATGGAAATAGTAATGATGGCTATGGCGATGGCGGCGAAGGTCGCAATGGTGGCGAAGGTGATGGTGAGAATTTGGGTGTTGACACAACGCACCTCGAAGTTGAGGAGGATGAAGAGGATGATGACAAGTCGGGTCTGATACCCCGTCGGAGGATTCCAATGGGGTGGCTCCTCTCAGTTCCAAACATCAACCAATTGGCGCCGGAGGCCACCGCTCCGCAGCTACCCTAATGAGAGGCAGTGAAGTTTGCCTTTGATCTTTTCCACAGGAGTGTTAATGTTCCTCCCACTGGTGATCTTGCCACACACTTTCAAGCACATGATGCAGCAGTGGCACTTACAAATCTAATTTCCGCAGAGGTCTTTGAGGACTTGCAGGACGACTCTCTGATATCTCTTGGGACCTCACAGGTGGGGTATGTCTCTGGTGACTTTGGTTAGGGGAGCTCTTCGATAGCTGGGGGATCTATGTTGCAACAACAGACTGAGGCTGGTACAAATCATGGACAAGAGACGATTGAAGATGACTCTGATGTGCGTGTGGTGGAGCCGCCCGTCAGTAATGAGGAAGAGGTGCTTTCAAATGAGGCTTTCTTTGGGCAGTTTCGCCGTACTCGCGATGAGACCTCTTTCCTTTCCTTCGTCTGAGACTACTTTCCCGACACATTCTTCAAGATCCGCGGCCTTTATAGTCTGACCATGGGCCGGATGCAGCTTTATTGCCTTCACCACTTCTTAAAGAGTATCAAGGACATAAGGGTGTGTGATTTGAGCCTCGGTCAGATTGAGGAGATCAGGCACACCGTCCAAAACTTTGACAAGTTGGGGTTTGATATTTGGTGGGTGTACAAGGAGCTTGAAGCCGCCAAGATCATACACGAGAATGACGTGCGTTGGAGGCACTGCGAGCAGGGATGGAACCAAAATTTCATAAACGCGGGGGCCGAACTACGAAGAACGAGATTTTAAAATTGTAAGGAGCGGGAATCTAGTAGTTTGTTTGGTTTAGTTTTTGAGGGAGATTTTGTCGGTAATTAGTGGAGAGAGATAGAAAGAAAAATGAAATTAATAACTGAAGAAAAAACTTATGAGGATACGTAGAGAGAGGGATTAGTTTTTGAGAACCAAAATGAACACATTCTTAAAACATTTAAATGTTTAAATAGCATCCAATACAAAATACAATATCTAAAATAAGTATTCTTAACAAACAAAAAATAATTAATATTAACATTGAAATTTTAAATAAATAAAAAACTCCGAAACAACATGGGGGCCGTGGCCCCCATATGCCCATATGTAAATCCGTCTTTGACTGCGAGGGAGCAAAGGCGGCCTTGGAGGAGGCCCAAGTGGCTCTTGCCAGAGCTCGAGACGCGGTAGCTGAGGCCGAAACGGTAGTGGAGGAGCGCAGGCTGGCTTACGAGCACATGGCTGAGGAGGCCCGTCTTGGTGATAGACTCCTTGACCTACCTCTCTGCGCGACACTGATCCTTTTCTGAAGAAAATCTTTGGTTGATAACTTCGCTTATTTTGGGTATTGTAATGCGATGACTTTGGAGAATATTAGTAGTAACTTTTGTGGTGACTTTGGTGATGTAATGACAATATCGGATATTCGCAGTAGTTTTTGCGCGTTATATGCCTATGTTTTAAGAACATAGTTAATTGATATTAAAACTGCCTACTTTACTTTTCGTTGATTGCTTCTTACATATTGCTTGCCACCTTTTACATGAAAACTGTCAATAAATGAACTAAGGATAGCATGGGATGACGCCTTCTTTAAAACTGAAAACATATGGAGTACCCTTACATCATGGGTAATACATCTTAATGAACTTAGAAATTGATGGGACCAGTTTTGAAACCATCACTGACCCTTGCTAACTCGTAGTGACCACTGCTGCTGGCCTTGATTACTTTGTATGGACCTTCCCACCTCGGAGTGAACTTCAGCTGCTCCAGGTCCCTCATGACTACGGTCGTAGACTTCCACACTAAGTCTCCGACTTGAAATGCTCGTGGCACCCACCTTTGTTGTAATACTTGGCTATTGATTCCCAGTACTTTTCCTGATTCCTCGCAAGCAGTGTTCTTTCTTTCTTCCAAGGCCTCGAGGTCTGCCCTTCTTTCTTCTTGTGTCACCTCCGCCGCGAGGGCTAGTCTCGCGAAGGGCACGCTCAGCTCCATGGGGAGGACAGTTTCTGCCCCATAGACTAAGCTGAATGGACTAGCACGCGTAGCCTTGCGATGAGAGGTCCTGTACGCCCACAGTGCCACTGCCAGGTGGTCAGCCCATGTCCCTCCTTTTTCGTCCAGCAGCTTGCTGATGATACGGATGAGGGTTTTGTTGGTTGCCTCAGCTTTACTGTTGCCCTGGGGATAGTATGGAGTCGACGTGAGGTGACTCATTGAGTAGGACTTTAGAAACTTCTTCACGTTCTTATTGATGAAGGGAGTGCTAATATCCAAAAGGATGACTTTAGGTATACCAAAGCGACAAATGATGTTTTCTTTGATGAAGTTCGCGACTGCCGCCCCAGTAGCTCTGCCCAAGCTCATTGCCTCTACCCACTTCGTGCTTATCTCAGTAGCGACTAAGATCCACTGGTTTCCTCTGGATGACGGGTGTATGGGCCCAATTAGATCCATTGCCCAAGTATGGAACGGATAAGGGGCGCGAATAGAGTGTAGTTCCACGGATGGCGCGTGGATTAGGTTCCCAAATTTCTGACAAGCTGCGCACCAACGCACATGTCGCTTTGAGTCCGCTTCCATCGTAGGCTAGAAATACCTGAGATGGATCAAGTGTTCGTACAGTTTCGTCCAACCCTGGTGTTCCACCTCGTGGACCTTCTGCAAAACTTCTTCAGCTTTTTTGCGAGACAGGCAGCGCAGGGGAATTCCGTTTAGGGCGCGTCGGTAGAGTTGCCCCCTTCCAAGAAGTAGCGCTGTGAGCAGCGCTGGATCCTTCGAGCTTCTTTTTGTAACGCCCCGAATTTTGGGTACGTTAAATAAAACATTTTATTGAAATTTCAAAATAGAGTCTAGCTCTTATTACAATATAACTCTTCAAAAGAGTACTTTCATTACAAAAGGAAAGGAAACTAGGGTTTTCTAACTACTGCTCCTCTTGCTTCTCCATCCTAGCCAGCTCCTCGGCTCCGAATGCCTCCAAAGTGTACAGCTTACCCTGTTCATCTACAAAGTCTGACACATTATACCAGCGTCGCCACCGATATAATATGTCAGGGTCACCAAAGGCAACACCATGAGCTACGAAAGCTCAATAGAGTAAACCCTACCCACTAACCCTTAACTTACAAACAAAAGATCATACACCACAGACAGTAACAATAACACATCCACATTCGCTATTCAACTATCGTAGGTGTCCATGATCTCAGAGTTTCTCCTACGCGACTCATCGTAGACCGTGTCAATCATTTTCACTTACAAAATAATCTTTCGAAATCATTTGCATTGGCTCCGTACCGCGGATAACCAAGCCCTTTCAAAATCATTTGACATTGGCTCCGAACCGCGGATAACCAAGCCACACACCCAACCTCGGTTCCGCCGTTCCGGGTTCCCGAGTATCCTCACAATGGTTCCGCCGCACCGGGTTCCCATTGGCACACATTTGCATTGGCTCCTCTCCGCGGATGACCAAGCTATACCTCACCATGGTTCCGCCGGTCCGGGATCCCATGGGAACGCACACAACCTCACAATGGTTCCGCTATTCCGGATTCCCATTGGAACTCACACACACACATAATGCCACCAAAAACGGTCAATATGTAGTTTCAAAAATATTTCCGATCTCGGAAAACACATTTTTCCCATTTAACCACACCCTAGGTGTCATGTTTCTACTTTCTCGTTTCTCGTGTCTCGTTACATACAAAGACTTCCGCGGTAGGACTTCCACATCAACAATCATATAACATTCAACAAGATCATCCAACTCTATATTGCTAAACATACGCAAATCAACGCTTAAAGCATAACGCCACATGTTCGGACGCCCTTGGAGTGATAAATCACTTATGCTTTATCGTGTCACAAGTAATACAAGCAATTCATATAAGCATGCTCATGACCATAAGTTGACGAGTATAACATACTCCCCATCCTTTTCATTATTTCAAAGAAACAGCTTTCGAATATTTTCATTGATAGCAATAGATAACTTTATCATAGACTAAAATAACAAAAGTTATACTAGGGAGAACAAGTAGAGATTAATCTACCTCAATCCGAAACTAGTCGGGGCCGAATAAGCAAGTTGGAAAATCCACGAGTGGTGAAACTCACGAATCTGGCCTGAACTTCGGACGGCAGTAACTCGGTCAATCCTTGGCCGAATACAGTTGTTCTTGGGTCGAAATCGACGCTCAAGAAATTCTCTACAACTTTCGTGAAGGAAGTTGATCCTAGAAATGACTCTAAGTAGGAGAAAAATGGGGATAAAGGAAGAGACAGTAAGCTGGCTGGAAATGGAAATCCGAGAATTTCACTGAACTTCGGATGCCAATATCTTGGTCATTTCTTGCCCGATTGGGGTGGTTCTTAAGCCTAACTTGAAGCTCTCGAAGTGTTCTACAACTTTCCCGAAGGAAGTTGGTTCTAAAAACTACTCTAAGAAGGAGAAAAATGAGGATTTCCAAAGGGCAGTAGGCTGCCAGGAACTGGAAATCCGAAATTTCTAGAGAGAAGGAAGAGCAAATGCTTTGAGATGTGAGTTCAAGCTTTGGAATGGCCTTCTATTTATAGGCAACGCCTTGGCCCTCTCCTCTCTCTCTCTCTAAGTCTCACTTTGACACTTGGCAAGAAATCTTGGAAGATCAATAACTAACCCTAGGCTTGCATGGCTATATTGGTCCTTTGGATTTGATTCTTGCAAGACTTGGTGGGCAAGGAGAATATTTGTACAAGATCTTGGTATGAAACAAATCATGGAAGTACAATGAAGGTTAAGTCTTTGCTTGGAAGAGTAATAACCCAAAGATTTGAAGTACATTGGAGATCAAGGTCAAGGTACAACCAAATCTCTCCTCTTTCTTCCCTCCTTCCTTCCTTCCTCTCTCTCTCTCTCCTCTCTCTCTCTCCCCTCTCTCCTCTCTTGCTTCCTCAAGTACACAATATATATATATGTATGTATACAAGCATACAAATAAAATAATGGTACTTTGGTACTTAAAATCAAAAGACTAGATTTTCTTAATAAACTAACAATTAGGCACATGGTACTTAAGGCATTACTTTAACCTTCCAAGTACAATATAATATATACATATGTACCATGTGATCTAGGAAAATCAAAACCCTAATACAAAATAATTAAAAGGGGTACTAAAAGAATCTTAGGGTTAAAAAGGTTCAAAAGGTTTACGAGGGCAAAACGGTCCATTTGAGGTTAGGGAAAGGTGACTAGATGGCTTTCTAGTTTAGTTTCTCCAACGAGACGGTTACAAGCTAACTATGCTTGTCAAGTGGGGCTTAATGTCAAGAAACGAAATTTCAAGGGCTAAAGCGTAATTATGACAAACTACCGGAAAAATTAAAGTAATAAAAATAAAATTCAAATGTTTAACGAAATTTTTACCGACCAAAAATCAGGGTCGTCACACTTTTGGATCTAAAGGCAGTGCTCCTTCACGAAGGAAATCAATGTACTCCTTTCTCCCGTCCAGCTCTTCGATAAGGCAACACTCCGCTTCTACCACATACAACATGCAGTTTTGGCAAATAGAGGACCTTTGCGACGTCTTCTTTCATGCTGGGCCAATAATAGCCCTGTCTCTGAAATCTGCGGTATAGAGAGATCTCATTTTCGCCATAAGTTTTGTCATGGATCTGACCCAACTTGGTCTTCGCTTCACCGGGGCCTATGCATCTCGCTAGCCGCCCTTGAGGTCTGCGATAGTATAGCTCACCGTGGAGGACAGTAAACTGGGCCACCTTTGCGATGGGGAAGTTCCCTTTTCCAGAAACCAACTGCTTCAAGATGGGGTTGCGCCAGTCTTCCTTGCGGTGTGCCCCGAGCTCATCTATGATTGATGGCTCTGTCCTTCTGATGATCTCGATCGTCACTTTTTCTTCATCGAATTCTGTCTTTGCCCCCAGCGTCGCTAGGGCATCCGGGAATTTGTTGTCTGACCTTGGCCTGTGGATTACATCCACTGCTTCGAATCTTCCCATCAACCTTTGAATTGTCGCCCTATAATGCACAAGGGTGGGTTCTTTAAGCACAAACTCCCCAGATGTCTGGAGAATAATGAGTTTTGAATCCCCCACGATTTTCAACTGTGAAATTCCTTTAAAACTTGCTGCTAAGAGCCCCAAGATTAAAGCCTCATATTCTGCTTCGTTGTTGGAGCATACGAAGCCTAGATTGTAGGATAAGTATTCCCTTTCTCCTTCATCACTTTGAAGGACAATTCCTGCGCCCCCATGTGCTCCTCCTGCTACCCTGTCGAAGCTTAGCGTCCAGGCGCCTCACTTGGACTGGCCGCGTGAGTTTCGAAACCGTCTCTCGGCAACGCCTCTTCCAATGGTTCACATTGTCCGCTTGGAAATTGTGCAAGGAGATTTGCTAGGGCTTGACACTTGATAGCCCGCAGAGTGACGCATGTAATCTCAAATTCTGCTAAGGTCAGGAGCCATCTCGCGATCCTTCCGGATAAAGCTAGTCGCAACAGTAGGTATCTCCAGCTCTTAGTAACGAGTTGCACTGGAAATGACAGGAAGTAGTGCCTCAACTTTTGAGCAGTGAATACAAGGGCCAAACAGTGTCGCTCCACTAGGGTGTACCTCTCCTCTGCTCCTTGAATCTTTCGGCTAATGTAGTACATCGATCGCTCCACCCTTTCTATCTCTTGAGTAAGGAGTGCCCCGATGGACTTTGGCGTCGATGTCAAGTACAAGATAAAAGGCTTCCCTGGTTGTGTTGCAATCATGGTTTAAGGTGAGGCTAAAGCAGCCTTGACGCTGTCAAAGGCTTTTTGATGCTCGCTGTTCCATTTGAATTCTGCCTTCCCCTTCAACAGGTCACTGATGGTGCGGTTATCTCCGCTAGTGCTGGAATGAACCTCCACAAATAAGAGACCTTTCCGAGAAAGCGCTTGAGGGACCGTTGCAAGTGCGGCGCGGGCATCTCCGTGATGCACCTTATCTTTGTCTCATCCGCGTCGATCCCATGCTTGTGCACCAAGAACCCCAAAAACTTCCCTGCTATCATACTAAAGGCACATTTCAGCCGACTCATCTTTATGTTAAACTTTCTGCATCTCTTAAACACTTCTTCTAGGTGCTTCAAATGATCAGCATTCTCCCTTGACTTTACCACCAAATCGTACACATAGTCTTCTACTATGTGGTGCATTAAGTCGTGAAAAATTGCAGTCATGACGCGCTGGTAAGTGGCGCCTGCATTTTTCAAACCAAAAGGCATCACCACATAGTAGAAATTTCCGAGAGGGGTGCGAAAAGCTGTCTTCTCTGCATCTTCGGGAGCCATCTTTATCTAATTGTACCCGTTGAAGCCGTCCATAAACGAGAACATTTGGTGACCCGAGGTGGCGTCGACCAATGTGTCTACGTGCGGCAGTGGAAACTCATCTTTAGGGCACAACTTGTTAAGGTCGCGAGTGCACGCAGACCCTAATATGCCCATTCTTCTTCTTTACTGGTACAATGTTGGCCAGCCATGAGGGATATTGAATCGGGCGTAAGAAGCTAGCTTTCCTTAACTTCTTGACTTCTTCCTTTATCTTCTCCTCTAACTCAAAGTTGTACATCCGTTGCCCTTGCTTTACAGCCATGGAGTTGGGGAACACATTCAAGTGGTGCGAAACTAGGCCTTCATCCAGCCCGGGCATCTCTTCATAGTGCCACGCGAAGACATCCGTGTACTTCCGCAACAGTTCAATTAGCTTCTCTCGAGTTTCCCCTCCCAACGCCTTGCTTATAAACACAGGCCGCGGGGATCCTTCACCTTCTCTCAAGGTTATCGCCTCCAAGGCCTCTTGCTGCGGCCTAGGACCATCTTGCATGCATTCCGGTGCTGGCTTCGGCTTATCCACCAAGTCTAGCTCGACTTCCGCTGCTATCACAATGTGGGGGCTGGCGACCCCACGAGGGACCGTTACCCCCGCGCACCGTCAGAAGCAGTACACCGTCTTGCCACCTTCATAGATCTTAGTAACCTTCCTCGGGACTGCTGATGCCACCTTCGTGGCGGGTCGCTTGATCGTGACCCCCCCTTCTTCTCTCTTCATGATGTTCTCCCACCTTGGGACCTTGATACCTATGGGCTTAGTTGACACCACCTCCACTTCTTCCTCAATCTCGGAGAAGTAGACTGTATCGGGCAGGTGTGCCTCATTTGTATCAAAAGGCCTTTCCGACGCGGCCACCGTGACTTTGTTCCAGCCCATATTCCCTTTATGCACTGATGGTAACTCGACGGGACTATGGCATACTTGTGCATCCAGCTCCTCCCTAAGATGATATGGTAGTTCGTCTGTGAGGCGATGATATGGAACTTTGTCGCGGCACGGATGGCGCCTACCGCAAGGTCCACCACCACGTAGCCCAAAAACCCTTTCTTATCTCCTCCAAATCCCATGATCGCAACAGAGGATTTTATGATTCGGTTTTCTGGTATTCCAAGCTTTTTAAAGGTAGCGAGTGGCATGATGTTGATGGATGCCCCTCCATCTAGGAAGGCCCGTTTCAACTCAACCCTTGATGTGGGCTGTTACATAGAGTGGCCTGTTGTGAGAGAATGTGACGCGACGGTCAGTATCGGAGAAGGTGATGGAGTTGGCCCCTTCTCGGATGGTTCGCGGCACTGAGCCATCCACAGCCATGCACGCTTGCTGGTGTGCTTCCGCAATATTCACAATGGACTTAGTGATTTCTGTTTTAGCCGTGGTTGTGAAGCCTAGTACGTCATAGAATGCCTTGAACTTAGTACTTCCTTGCAACACCTTAACTGCAGCTTCAGGGTCAAGGATGACCCTTGGCTGCTCGTGAGAAGCAATTTCATCCAAGTGATCATAATAGGAAGTCATACAGACCTTCTTGTCTGTGTACTCATCCTCTTTAGCAAAGAAGTTGTAGCAGGCAGCCATATGGACAGGACGCTCATGCTCAGGGTAAGGATGGTCACGCACGTCGTTAGGGTGGCCATTTCCAACCCTCAGTTGATTGGCTTCCAGCTTTCTCTTGAAGATCTTCTTTAGGGTCCAACAATCGCTTGTTGGGTGCTTCATGTGCCTGTGGTACACGCAGTACCTCGGACTCTCGCGATCCTGCTGCGATGGCTCATGTTCAACCTCAGGCAGCCTGAGTACACCATCGGTGACCCATTGTTCTACCAACGCCTTACTTCTTCCACACTGTATGGATATTCTCGGACCTCAGCTGGTTTTTTATCCCTTCGCTTCTTGTGACCACCGCCTTTGCATCTTGTGCGGTTATGGCACGGGAGAGGCAGTAGCGACTGTGAGAGAGCCGTTGGACTTCCAGTTATCCTTGAGAGGTGGCTTCACAGTATGGCGGAGTTTGTAAGCCGCCTCTAGGAGAGCTGAGAAGGTTGGTATCTTGATGTTCTCCAGGAAGACGCGATAGTCGCGCAGGATTCCATCAATGCATATTTTGACCAAGTGTGACTCGCCCACTGGCTCGTGGCAATCCACAACTTTGTCTTGAAATCGCTTGATTGTCTTCAAATCGCTTGATATAGTCAATGATATCCTCACCATTACGATGGGTTTCCTTCGCGAGGGACAAGGTAGTGACCTTCTCGCGGACTTGGAAGAACTTAGTGTAAAACTTGTTTACCATTTCTTCCCAAGTTTCGATCGAACAAGGTTTAAGATTCACATACCAGGTGTACGCTCGCGAGGTAAGGGACTTTGAGAACTCGCGAAGGTGAAGGTTATGGTCGCCGGAGTAGGCCCCAAGTGTTTTGATGAATCGAACCACATGCTCTTGGGCACTGCCCTCTTTTTCGTCAAATTTGATGAACTTGGGTGGGGTATATCCTTTTGGATAAGGTAGAGAGAGAATGGTTATGGGATATGGGGGTTGTATATCAGGGTTGGGTAGGGAGGGAAGAGTGGCTTTGGTTTTCTCTTTGAGTAAGAGGGCTTGAACATCAGCTACAGTGAGGAACTGATTCTGGGACTGGCCATTGTTCTCGGTTTGGAGAGGCCGCTAGTGGACTGAATTGGTACCTGAAATAGGGGCCGGTCCAGTGGCTTGGGGGTTTAGGGGGTTTTGAACAGGGTTTGCCGGATTTACCGCTACTGTTGGATTTGGGACTTCCCCTGCAGCGGGCTGCTGGGGTGTTACTAGTGGGACTGCTGGTGGTATCACTGGTGCTCTTGGAAGAGCTGCGGTGATGACCTCCATGAGAGCAGTCATAGCAGCAATCATCTGATTTTGGCCATCTCGAACAGCTTGAAGGACTTCCATGGTGGCATCTCCTACTTGAGTGGAGGATCCGTTGCCCTCTCCCAAGATCAGCCCCGTATTGAGCAGATTTTCTGCCATGGTCGCTGCTATGCAATTTGGGGGTCGTTGAACAGCTGGAGTTTCTTAGCAGATTTTCCGCCATGGTTGCTGCTATGCGATTTGGGGGTCATTGAACAGCTGGAGTTTCTAAACCACTTCTTAAGCTAACCATAAACTAAGCAACCTCCCCAGCAGAGTCGCCAATGTAGGATATGTCCGATTTCTGAGTGGACAAATACCCTTAGAGAGTAGATGTGCCGGAGAGGTTGTAATAGCTATGGAAATGGATGAAAGAAGTGATCTAGAAGGGTGAAGAAGAAGAGCAGAGGTGAACAGAGAAGGTAGGCAGTGGAGACTCAAACCCAGAAATTCCAAGGAGGAAAGACAATAGAGCCCCTGAAAGAGGATAAGACATCCTTTAAAATCAGTGCACACCAACTTTCTCTCTCTGGGGAATGTTCACAATGTGTTCTATCTTTGAGGTTCAATGAAGAGACATTCATATTTATAGACCACAAGAGCTAACGCTCGGGTACCAAGTGGCATGCTGATAAAATGACATGTGTCCCTTCTGTCCCCCCTGACCGCAGAGGTGTCGCCACCCTCGCGATGACCCGTATGACGGTAAGCGTATCCTCTTATTTGCGGAGATCCTTTTCTTCTTTTACAGCCACCAAACCACTAGATCACTTTCATTCCCGTAGGGCAAGGTCGTGACCTACTCAGTCACGCCAGTACCGTTGCCGAGCCTCAAGGGGCCCCTCGGGTCCTGCCTAAAGGCCGTAGCAGACATAAGAGTCTGGGCAATTTGTTTGTGCATCTTGGTTATGCCGCGTTATCATCTCTATTAGATTGGGACCGCGTCAAGCATCCACCTAAATAAATGTAGTTCTCTCCTTAAGGGAGGAATCTAGGCTCGCGACCTTTACATGGACGCTGTAAAGCAATAGGTAGCGCGAGGCTCCCTCGCGCAAGGGGCCGCGTGTCGCGCGATTGAGGCGCCACGTGGTGAGCTAGGATTCGTCGGTCAAATCGTCAACCCCGCGAAGACGAGTGCACATGTCACATGCTCATTGGATAGTTAAATGGTCAACGGTTGCGCCTATTGACCTTTCCTACAAAAAGGATAGAGCTTCCGTTGGACCTCGGAGACGATTGGAAAATCCTTAGTAGAAATCGGATAAAGCTTCTGCAATACTTCAGAAATGCCAATGGAAATCTTGCAGAGCTTCCATCGTACTTTGAGAAACACCGGGAAATCGTTGAGGGATTTCGGGCAGCTCTTCTGCGTGGACTGGGACCGACTCAAAAAATATCTGCAAATTCGAGTAGAAATTCCGCAGGACCTTGGAAAGAAAGAGGTTTTTTCAGTTGGAATTTGGAAGAAGTTCGACTAGAAAGGCTTGGGCTATCCTAACTTAGGTTTCTTGGGATTTGGACTCAAAAGGGGTTTTCTCGGGAAAATCAGCAGGGCTTTGCTACGTTTTCGGAGCTCGAAAGCTAGAGAGAAGGTAGAGAGATGGAATGCGAAAGGTGTTAAATGAAATGAAGTGGTTTTACATATTTATATACGTCCGGGGGAGTGTAGCCTCATGGGAGGTGCCACCTATCACCTATGGGGTGGGTGGCTGATTTTGGGCCACTGCATGAGGAGTGGTGCCTAAGGCAAGGCTCCGTGGCGCCCTGCACGCTAAGCAATGTGTGCTGTGTTCTGCTTCGTCCATACGCGCTCCGGGAAGTTCAATCTAAATCCGTCTAGGAAAGTCACCCTAAGGTTTTGAGGCATTCCAAACATTGTGGCGATGTCCGTTTTTTCGATTTTATCTCAAGATCATTGGAGAAATGATCGTGCGGTTCTCGTTTGATTTCTAGTGATACATGCGATCAGAAAACCAAATGACATGAAATTTTTTACGGAGCTTCGTAATCATGGGGATGAATTTCTGTATGGCTTGATTGAAGAAAATCAATCTCCAATTATGTGAACAAAATAGTGCCCTTTTTGAAAAACGCGGTGTGCGTAAAAATTGCAAATGACCAAGAACAGTGGATTCTTGGTCATAATCTTGGCATACTTGAATCGCATTATTGGAACTAGAAGAGCTGAAAACGTACTCTGGATCAAACAGATTGAACATATGGTCCAGAATAACGGGTCTCGTTGCGAGACAGTCGCTACAAAGATTTATGAGTGAGCTGTCATGCGCAAAGAGAGATCCGAATGCAGGACGGATGAGTGGATGAACATGCAAATCGACGTAGAAAACTAAGTAAAGGAAAGAAGAGAGACAGTGCGCCAAACAAGTAGTTGGAGGCCTAGCTGCACAGCCTGCACAACTGGCGAAAAGGAGCTAAGAAATTTGCACCTTGTTGTCTGTCTTTTGTGGTAATAGTCCTCCTGACTAGAATTCGATCGATCTTTGGCTAAACAACTGCTTCAGGGTACCTTAATTCTCTTTGCCCTCCTTGGTTCACGTTTCATAAAACGAGAATTAGTTGTTCTTGTGCTTGGATTATCTTTGTTTCTGCGATTTTCATTTTGTTAATCTGACCTAATGAAATCTGAGTTGCTCATTTACAAATTGCTTGAATAACTTGCTTGAATATTATCAGCAAATGCTCCGAGACTTGAACCCTTAATTTACTTTGCCGAGCAAAGCTGGTTTGTAGATTATGATATGTCAAGGGAAAGAAACAAAGCGAACTGGATTCGCCTTGAATGGATGGTTCTTGCTGTAGTTTTGATTTCTCGTGTTTATTTTCCTTGTTTCCGGAAGCATAAACTTTGTAAACACACCAGTTTGGTTTTGATTCAAAGCATTTTTTGATTATTGGAAAACACATGCCAAAATTTCTCTAAACAGTTCTCTATCTATACACATGTTTTGTTTCGAGTGCTTCATATCCAATCAAGGTTTTACTCAAATGTGTACTTCAACTAGAATAAAATTTAAGGGTTTGAAATGGTCGAGTGCTGGTTTTTTAGCCAATAGAAAGTATAGGGATCTCCAAACTTAGGCAATTGCATCTCCAGTCACCAAGCTTGGTTTGCTCACCGCACCTAGGCCCTCCTCCGCATCCCACCACTCATCACCACCCTTCCCCTCTCTTCAAAACCCTTACCTGCCATTACTTCTCTCCATTCCACAACCTTAAACGCGCTTCCTCCATGGTCTCTCCCGCCCCTTCAAAACCCTAAGAAGCAACCCTTCATCCTCACCACTTTTCCCCTATTGTGGTGTTTCAAACCCTTCCAAACCACACAAGTAGGAGCAGGAGGTGTGGAAGAAGTTAAGGCAGGTTTGAGGTTATGGGAGTGGGGGTGAAGTGGTTTTCTTCTGTGGCGTACGGAGAATTAGCTATATGCAATTTCAGTTCAACAACGTGTCATGATATTTTGACACAACGAAGTGCTCCAAGGCTGAACCACATGAGTAAATCGATTTGACACTAACACATTGCCAGAGTGCATACAAGTTTATCGAGTTGAAATTCTGCGCAGTACTCAGCAAAACCTATACCTATAATTATATTAAAACAACATACAGCACATGGTCAGTGCAATGTTACAAATTTTAAAACAAGGGAGACATAAAAAAAAAAAAGGTCAGAATAACTGTTTTGGGACCATGACTGAAGACAAATATATACAAAGTGAAAAAGCTATTCGATAGTAATATCGGCAGTGTGTAAGTTTCCTAAGTTTGCTTCTGTAGTTTAAACCAAAGTGATGCTCAGTGTTGCTAAAAAACTTTCAACAAGAACAGATCACTGTTATAATTTGACATTTGCACAAGCACCAATGCATTTATACAAGTTGTAGCAGTAATATGTTAGTCACTATACATCATATACAGGTAATCGTTCCTCAATCAAGACACGGCAAATAGGGCATTTCTTGCATTTATCACAGCAGGCACTGCACCAAAGCAGTTGAAAATGCATACTTCATTATATAACGACCAAAATGAGGAGAAAGAAATATAGAGGTATTACGAGCTGCACACCATAAAGTAGGGTTAGAGGTAGAAGAACAGAAGAACATACCTGCAAAGGATGCGATGCCTACATGGAAGCAGGACGACACCAATCTCAGCCTCAAAGCAAACCCTGCATAAAACTTTTTCCTAACCATTCCACAGATAATGATTGTTTTAATATGGGATCATTAACTTTAACAAGAAACACTACATCAAGGCTACAAGGAAACCTAGGAAAGTCTTAGAGGACATGGTTTAACTTGACGGACAGATCAAACAGAGTTAACAACTAAAGAAGGTGAATCATAAGCAATCACAAATCTTGCCCATCGATCACTGCTAACCATATTACCGAATTCATATGACAGATCATCACTACCACGCTTGAAAGTAGTGACAAGGTGATTATAAATTTGTGAAGCTGAGGGGTAGGTTGAGTTTTTATGAGTAGCAGCACTAGGAGAGTCCTTGTACTCTTCGAAGCTTTTCTTTTCCTCCTTGTTCTCAATTTCCTTGTTTATCGCAAATAAATTTTCCTTTGCGGATCCAAAAAAAAAGTATCAAAATCTGATATTCTGATTCAATCCACAAAGACCACAGCAAAGAACCAAAGGATTCAATACAAAGTGCAGGCATATTATAATTCCAAGCATGTGAATGGAGCAGGCTAGATTCTAGAATAATGAATTGTTATGGGTGTAGTGTGCTATTAGTTTATACTTAATCTCTTATGTAAATAGATTAGTAGATAAGGGTGTAGTGTGTAATTAATTCTTTACTCTTGTATAAAAGTAATGAGAAAACAACCCTAACTTTTGGGGGTCTCAATTCCACCGTCTCGTTTTACATGGTATCAGAGCACAAGCAATATACCTGGCTCCTACCTTCAGCCATCAATCAACAACGATTGCGGAACGCAAAAATCATCATCCTGCTGAGGTTGCTCGCTCTCTTTTGTTCACCATGAATGTTCTCAAATATTTATGGGGAGAAGGGATTTTGACGGCAACTTATCTTATCAACCGTATGCCATTTCAGTATTCTCCACTTGAAAACTCCTATTGAGTGTCTCCCTAACAGTTCTTGTGTCCTGACTCTTCCCCCGAGAATTTTTGTTGTGTGTGTTTTGTTCATACTACTCACCCTTCTGGTGGCAAGTTGGGTCGTAAAGCCCATAAATGTGTTTTTGTTGGGTATTCTCCTACCCAGAAGGGCTATAAATGTTATGATCACTCTAGAAAGTTTTTTTGTCTCTATGGATGTCACCTTTTGGAAACCAAGACTTTTTACTCTCCCTCCACTCCATCTCTTTAGGGCGAACAACATGTTAGTCATGGTTTTTATCACTTCCTTTTCGTACTGAGGGGGAGAAGGAGAAGTCTAGAGTGGAACCAGTGTCTGTTGATAGTGCAAAACAGGACATTGGTGGACGAATGGATGGGGACAGGCGTAACAGACCAAGTGAATGGCCTGCTACCTTGGCAACGTGTCAAACGAAAGGCGAATCTTTATGTGTACTGCCACCTTGCCAATCACCATCCCCTGCTTCAGTTCTGGACTCTTGGACTTCTAGCTGACTCATCTGATAATGAATCTTCTCCCATTGAACCTCCTATTATTGATTCTGATAATCTTCCTGTTGCTCTTCGGAAAGGTGTAAGATCATGTACTCAATATCCCATTTCCAAGTATATCTCTTATGATTGTTTATCTCCTTCGTACCATGCCTTTATTTCGTCTCTTTCTATATCTATTCCACAGAATTGGCAGGATGCGTTCATGATATCTGAGTTGAAAGGAGTTACGATAGAGGAGATGACGGCTCTGAAAAAGAATGGCACTTGGGAGCTGGTGTTACTCCCAGGGGGAAAGAAATCAGTGGGATGCAAGTGGATTTTCACTGTCAAGCAAAATATTGATGGTACATTTGAGAGATACAAGGCAAGACTTGTTACCAAGGGTTTTACTCAAACCTATGGTATTGACTACAAGGAGACGTTTGCTCCAGTAGGAAAGATGAACAGTGTGCGAACTCTACTTTCTTGTGTTGCCAATTTGAATTGGCCTCTTCACCAGTTTGATGTGAAAAATGCATTCCTTCATGGGGAGTTAGAGGAGGAGGAGGTGTATATGGATGTACCACTAGGTTTTTCTTCCTCTGAGACTAAGGGAAATGTGTGCAAATTGAAGAAGGCTCTTTATAGGTTGAAGCAATCACCTAGAGTTTGGTTTGGTAGATTTTCAAAGGCTATGTTGAGGTTTGGCTACAAATAGTGCCATCCAGATCATACAATGTTCATCAAAGGACTTGCTGGTAAGATTGTTGTCCTTATTATTTATGTTGATGATATAATAATGACAGGCAATGATGTCAGTGAGATTCTCAATCTTAAGTCTAGTCTAGCTCAAGAATTTGAGAATAAGGATTTGGGACCACTGAGATACTTTCTTGGAATGGAAGTGACAAGGTGTGATAGAGGTATTTTTATCTCCCAACGGAAGCGTATACTTGATCTTTTGGGAGAAACAGATATGTTGGGTTGTAGACCTGCAAATTTTTCTATTGAGGTGAATTATCATCTTAATGTAGATGTGGGGGAGTGCACTGATAAAGAAAGGTATCAGCGACTTGCACACCCGACCAAATGTTACTTATGCAATGGGTGTTGTTAGTCGGTTTATGCATGACCCTCGTACTTCACATTTGGATGCAGTTTATCGTATCTTGAGGTATCTCAAATCAGCTCCAAGGAAAGGAATTCTGTTCTCCAATCATGGTCACCTGCGGTTGGAGGCATTTACTAATGCCGACTAGGCTGGTTCTGTGGCTGATAGATGCTCTACTTCTGGCTACTGTTCTTTCCTTGGGGGAAATTTGGTTACTTGGCGAAGTAAGAAGTAGTCGGTGGTTGTCAGGCCTAGTGTAGAAGCCGAGTATAGGAGCTATGACACATGGTGTTTGTGAGCTCTTATGGCTTCAAACCTTATTACGTGATTTGGGACTTTCTGATAATGGTCCTATGAAACTCTACTGTGACAATAAAGCTGCCATAAACATTGCTCATAATCTTGTTCAACATGATAGAACAAAACATATAGAGATTGACAGGCACTTCATCAAGGAGAAGCTGAGCGAAGGTTTGATATGTATGCCTTTTGTGAGATCTGAAGATCAATTAGCTGACATATTCACAAAAGGACTTAATAGCAAGAGTTTCCACCCCATTGTGTTCAATTTGGGCTTGATCAATGTTCTAAAAAGCGCTCGGCGCTAGGCGGGCGGCCGACCACCTTCAAGCTTCGAGACTGATTAATCGGCCATTAATCGCCTTTTAGCAATTAGTCGGGTTTTTTTTTTATAAATATTCTACAACCTCCCTACCATCAATAATCACAGTTTTTCTAGTTGATGTGATATATCTTCTCTACCATCAATACTTACTAGTTACACACGTCTACCGGTCTACACCGCTACGGCCTACACCAAACGGTCCAAACCATAAATTTACAATACTACACTACTTACTACTTTACTACTCAGATCCAAGTGTTAAATTTTGTCAAAAAAAATACTACTCACTACAGAGAGAGGGGGGATCGAGAAATTACAGAGAGAGGGGGATCGAGAAATTACAGAAAGAGAGATTACACACAGAGAGAAAAAATTACAGAGAGAAAGGGGGATCAAGAGAGAGATCAAGAGTTACAGCAGTCAGCAGTGGCAGTGATGAAAGGTGTCGGCGATGACTAGAGTCGGCGATGACTGGCGTCGGTGATGAGAGGCGATCGTTGATGTACTGGCGTCGGCAGTCGGCGATGACTGGGTTTCTTCCCAGACCCAGATCGATGAGAGACTGATCGAATGAGAGCCCTAGCACAGTAATTCGAAGCCCTAAATAACCTGGTATGAGTATAACAGTTACACCTCTTTGTTTTCTAAAACTTCAGATTTACCCCGCCTAATCGCCCATTAGCCGATTAATCGCCCATGAACTGATTAATTGCCTATCGCCGCCTAGACACCGACCAATTAAGCGGCGATGAATTGCCGCCAAAGTCCGATTAATCTTCTAGCTGCCTAATTCAACCTTTTAGCCATTAATCTCATCGGTCAGCCCCGATTTCCAATTAATCGCCCATTAACCGGCAATTAATCCCGCCTTTTAGAACACTGGGCTTGATTGATATCTTCGCACCAACTTGAAGGGGAGTGTTAAGTTATTATAGGTGTAGTGTGCTATTAGTTTGTACTTAATCTCTTATGTAAATAGATTAGTAGATAAGGGTGTAGTGTGTAATTAATTCTTTACTCTTGTATAACTTAAAGTAATGAGAAAACAACCCTAACTTTTGGGGGTCTCAATTCTATCGTCTCGTTTCACATGAATCATAAACCAGTCATGTTTCTTCAAACCGACGAGAATAGACTCAAGAACACAATATAAAGGGCGAGGGCTCTTAGTGACTGTATGGATATGAAATGCATATGTCCTCCATAAAATGACACGAACGAAACAAGAAACCTTACTCATTAAGCCCGCTGTATATCAAACTCCATATTCCCTAGTGTTTTTACACGTATTCTCTTAAGTTTCATTACCCTCCCTCTGATGGGTTCTCCAGCAATCACAATCAAAATAGAAACTACATAAAGCATACTCTAGAGTGTTAAAGCATCCACCTCAAAACCAATTGGCAATGAGAGGAGAGGCTGCCCAGGCTCATATACTAGTTTTCGAGGTGATAATTAATCGATGTGGGACAATTTCCAACATGGAGCATGATCAATGAAATCCAGACGTAAATACATCAGAGGGACATAACTACAACTACACCAAGTCCCTCCTTGTCTGATTCACCCAATGGAAAACAGAACATGTAAAACTCTAAGCCAAAAAAAATAAAAAAATTGTAGAGCCGAAAAGGTGAATACTTAGATTATAATAATGACTATAGCAGATTCAATATAAACACTAAAGCAGTAAACTTGAGAGCATTACATTTTGAAGTCTTTCATACTCCTGCTGGCTAAATTTTGTGATCTCTGTTTGCTCACCAAGCGCAGCTTGAAGTCTCCAAACCTGAGATGCAAGAGAATGAAGTGAAAATCAGGAAAGAAGATACATGTAAAGTAACTCTGGAAATGTATAGTGCAATCTTGATAACGGGCAGAGACCATTAACCAGTTTTTTTGGGGGGAAAATGTGGAATGAAAACCAAGGGAATAGTAACTTGATGCAGGTAAAAATGGAAAGGAATACTGTATGATAAATGATCACCTCCTCTGCAAGATCCTTCTTAGGCATTTTCTTCACAATTTCAGGAGGATAACCACAAAAAGTGTTATAACTGCATATAGAGGAAACAAATATACAATTATTAACCAACAAAAACACTTACAAAACCAATCAGCATTACTAAAGCCCTGGAGACGTTCTGCCACAGACAGTGACACCAGCTATCCTGTCGTCTTGATGGAAATGTCAACTCATTTCAAGATTTGACAAATCATGCAATAATATTGTGCATACCGATACTCTGGATTATCAATGAAGGAAGTATGGTAATATGCACATAAATTGAATTGGTCTCTAGGCCTGCCCTCTCTGATGCCATTTGGCTTTGATTTGGGGGCATAGTTCAGCAGCAAAACATATATAGGGGGGCCATTGTTTCGGTGGTATTCTAAGAGCAGCCACTTTGTGAATATTGCCAAAGGTTAAGTCTGTCTCCAATCCTCCCCCGCCCATACCCCCAATGATTGGGGACTACATGGGTTCTGTTATTATTATTGTTGTGACAAATCATGTAATTAAAAAATAAATCAAGCACGCATCTGTACTAAACCTTGTAAATGCAACTATTAGTGAACATACATGAACGGTAGTAACTGACTTTAGATAGACGAAGCACTACAAAATACATCGTCACCAGGGGGGAATGGAGGATATGTTGGTTCATAAGTTTTTCGTGTTTCAAGGTGCGATGAGTTCATTTAGAGTGAATCAATCAAAAGAAGAATAACAACAAAGGATTATAGAAATGACAACATTGAATTGATGAACCCAATGATGCTAAATTGCTAATAGAAATATAGAATACATGGGCAATTTCTATTCTATAGCAGCCATATGGGTATTGATATGATGAGGATAACAACAATACATCAAAATTCTCAAAGAAACAAGACAGTCATAATTAGAGTAATGCATTATACGTAACACATAGAAACCAAATGCAAAATTAATTAAACAGCTTAAGTGATTAAGAATCTAACCCAGAAACTGGAGTTGATTGCAACCGTTAAGTACAAACCACAGTTTTAATGTCATTAAGTCAGAGAATCTAGAAAATAAAGCTTAATTTTAAAAGCATCCACACAAAATTAAGTTACCACTCCGATGTCCATCTGTAAAAGAGATTGCAGTTAGGCCTGATGTGCAAGGAGGTACCCAGCACCACAGTGCCCAGAATCAGAGAATAGAACAGATAAATTGGAGGCACGCAGAGGTAGCATGAAAATAGCTTTTCCCAGTACCCATGCGTGCTCTGTATGAGTACAACATTTCTCTTTTAAGTACGCATGCTTCGTAGTTGTCATTCTTTTACTTTTGTCAGCAGTGAGAATGGTGCCAATACATACTAGAAATTACTAAATTATCACAACCCAGCAAAGCGAAGCATACTGCAAGTATGCCTACCAGCAAAGTCATATCTAAGAGTGAAAAAGGACCACAATAAAACTTTTGTCAGAACTATGAAAGGTAATACAAATTACATTGATCTCAACAAAACCCAAGATCCCAGCTCTTTTGCAGTAGTCACACTAGCAAAATACGTATTACAAAATACATACTCTAAATCACCAAACTCACAGAACCTAGCTAAGAGGAGTACAGTACAAGCATGCCAAAAAGAAAGTTCAAAAGACCACTAGAGAATACCATAAGAACTCAAATTATAAATTGCAGTGATCTCAACAAAACCCCGAATCCCACCTCCTTCAATGTACTAACTTGATACAAACTCGTAACCAAAAAAATGTAGAACAAACTAAAATTATATGCCAGTTTTCCTGTTAAAACACCAATGAACAGGATCCTTGAGCTCGCTCACATATGTGCATGAAGTGAAGAATACATCATGATTATGAATAGACCAACATGAGAAACTCAACCTGTGGACCGACTCTACAGACTAACTTAATCCAGTTCAAACAACAATCCATTATACCAAAATTGCATTCTTCCATACGATACTAAACAGATGGTCAAAAATCAACCAATCTTGGTTAATACAACCTACCAAGAAAAAGAATCTAATGGGTTAACGAAAGACTCTAAACCATATTGCTATGAACTTTCAAAACCAAATAAAAGACAGCATGTGTTATCATGGTTGCTTTCTTGTTTATTTATCACTCCAAACAATTCAATCTACCCACACAAAATTCTCAAAGTTCCTTGATGTTGTTGTGAATATGTGAGCTGGACTAATCGCTAACAAACAACCCATGCTTAAGTACATGGACAAAAAATATTTGGAGAGAGAGAGAGAGAGAGCATGGATAAGTGCGCTACCAAAAGTCCTTTTCTTTAAGTGCTTCTAAACCGCGTTATCATCTATCTTCCTCAAAAGACATCAAGATCAAAGAAGCCTAAGATAATATATAGTCAGAAGGGAATCCGCATAACAAAATCAAAAATACCCTCAACAGACCCACATACATGATTGCAATAAGGGAACACCACCTGGAGGAAACTTATGCCTTGTTCTCTTCACTTTTCAAAAAGAATTTTTCAAAATATACCTCCTAGATTCCCCCTACTTCCAACATTTCTCTCTCTATCTCTCTCCACTTATTACCCCTACTATTTTTCAAAAACCAAACCAAACACAGCATTAAGCAAACAAAGATGAATTAAGGTTCGCCCAGAAATATAAGGCCCACAGATGAGTCATATCACAAACAAACAACAATATTTGGAAATTTTCAGTTAAACATATCTCCACTTAGAAACGATAGGTATGTTGTCAAACAAACTAATGATGGCAAAAAGGCTCTATAACCAATCAACTGCTAGATCAACTCATCACCACTTGTCCAGGAAAAAAAAAGGTTAAGCATTTAGAAACAAGGCCAAACAATGCCCATCAAGCTCTCCCAAACCTGCCCTCCCTCACATACATCCTCGTCTAGTACAGAAAATGCAAACATCCATAGAAAGAGAGGAGCAAATTGCAAATGGAGAGCGAATGCAAATGAAAAGACTTGAACATTAGACCTCCACTTACTAAGAACTGTATCAGCTGATACCAATGTTAGATCACCACATGTCCTGTTAGATAACCACTTTAGCTATTGAGAAAAGTGGGGGTCTAACACCACAAAGATTGTCTCATTTCAATTGTACCCATATCTTCTAGCACAGGCCCTACGCTCTAGTGCACGAGAAGCAAAACCCAAGATTGCAATTTGCTCCAACAGGACATGACCGAGATTATGAAGTGAGTGATTTTGTTATTTTTGGGTGGGGGCAGCTGTAGGAGGGGGTTAGTTTCTTGGGCCGACCTAACCAAGGAGTCTTATAATTGTCACGATTAGGCGATACACTTACAAGGAAAATGTGATTAACGTACAACCAAGCAAGCCATTGGCAATCTAATCAGTTTCCAATTTCAATAAGCAATTACATTTCATGATCCTTTCATATTATAAGCAAAGATTAAAAATAGTCATAGTTATACCCATGTTGCTTATTAAAGAAAAATAGTTCTAGTATGCTTTTTGCCCCTTGCTTGCAAATTGACCCTAAATGTTTGCCAACCTTTCATTTGATTATTTCCTCCACTATAAAAATGGGTTGCCGCATATAACAAACCAAACATAAAAGGAACAGAGGAAAAACAGCATCTTTGCACTTCTAATAGTTTCAAATTAAAGATTCTTACCCAGAGGCGCCATCGTGAAAAAGTCGAGCTTGTTCTTCTCGGCTCCCCTCATCAATTGACCACCAACCAAGAAGCCTGATCATAGATATAGTGAAAGAGCAGTGAGAATTACTTCATTCCCCAGCACCACGTTGTATCGAAATCGACTTCATGTTTAGCATTACCTGGAGCCATGGTGCAAGTAGCCAAAGCATTCACGTACTTTTGAAGACACCAAAAAATATCGTCCTGTGTCAGCTCCAGTGCGTAGTAATAGAACAAATTTCTCCACCAATCTAGACAAAGCAAACAGGACGCCAACACCTTGCAATAGAAAAAGCGGAGAGAAAAGTACTGGAAGTGGAATATCTTTAGCACCGGCAGGTGTCCCCTGAAATAGGATATCACTACATATTTGTTCATGCGACATTCCAATAAACTAAATTATTCATCCAGCCACCAGCGATACTAAATGCCAAAACATATCATACCTCCAAACGCATGCAAAGAAGGATTTGGAAACCAATTATTGGAACCTTCATAATATGGCCTCCAATGTCTTGCAAACTACATATTCTGTCAGGGGACTGATCATCTGAAGAAACAACTAAACCACTGTTCCAGTCAAGATATCTTATAGCATTAGATGACGAGCTTGCTTCTCGTGTACGAGAATTCCTATGTATCACCGGATTAGACCACTTTGTGCAAACAAGAAACGCAAAACACTCTGCAATACTGCAAAAGGCAGGGGTGATGAAAGTCTGATAACTATCATCTTCATGCACAAAAATTAATTAAATCCGAAAGAAGGCAAAATGGTAGTAGAAGAAACAAGAAAGTTAATCAGTACCCATAATTTATGAATAAATCCCACCATCCTAGAGCATTCACATCACCTGCACCGTTTCATAAAATCGATAATTAGCATCATACAAATAGTACGTCATATGTGACAAAAAAGAAGAGGTTAATTAAAATTATGCAAGCAGATTGAAGCGCATTGTGATTGGTGAAATTTGCTGAGATAGAGCAGTAAAGTGGGCCACTTATCTCAAATGTGCACATACTACAGGAAACTACACTAACAAAATACTAAAGCAATATCCCTACCAGCATAACTGATGCAGATCATTATACGAGGCAAAACTACGGCAATTCATTATGAGAACCACGATTAACACATTCACCTCATAATATTAACATCTGAACACAAGTAAATGTGAACTATATCAGTTTATTACAAGAAGGTTGTAGACACCCCAATTTGGCTCGACTGATATTTCAGGTCTCACCTTGGGGACCATCCCGATGATGTGCAGGTTAGTGATTGTTGTGATTGACTTCTCGTAAGCCCCGAGGGCCTTTGTGAGTCTTTTTAGCAAAAGCCCAAAAAGCCTGAAATCCAGTTTCCAAGGCAAATCTTTCAGTCGGCTGACAGATGGCCACCAAGTAAATCTTTCTCCCATGGAATCTTTACAGCCAAAACCTTCCAGTGAGATGGTTTCCTCAGCCGCCAAATCTTTTACTCAGCCGCCAGATCAGGAATTCTGGAACCTTCAGCAACGTGTTTGACCCAAACCCTAACTCTTGTGCAACAGATTTACTGAGTAAGCACGTAAACAACCTCAGAAAAACCTAAATTCCATATCTATCGACCTAATTCCCACGGCCAAGGTTGGATTTCATGCCATATATAAAGGGGTTCATTCCTCGGGTTTACATACCTCTGTACCCAAATTCTCTCTACGCGAATCTTCTCCTACCTCCAAACTCTGCAAAACCCTACTTCCATACCATCTCTACAAAAGACCTAACTTCCCGTGAGCAGCTGCATCCCGAGTGATCAAACCCCAAAGAACCCACTTAGTTCTAGGGTTTTCAAGGAGCAATCACAACAAATCACCCTCAATCCGAGCAATCAAGCTACTAAAGGATAAAGGTGGTGAGGCCAATTGGCCTAGGGTCTGGTTTATTTATCGTATTTATGCTTTAAATTCAGTTTTCAGCTGCTCTCTGTAATTTCTGTATTCTGGTGCGATGAAGAACACTGGACGGTTCTTTCAACCGTTGGCCAGTACAACCAAACCAATATGATCTGCTGGCAGGCAGATCAATTCTTCAGCTGACAAATCGATTTGCTGGGACAATTTGTTTTCTGCTCTTCTTTTGTTATTTTCTGCATGGTGTCCCTTTCCCCTGTCCTGTGTGATTTCTGTTTACTCACGTTATAAACTGTTTAAAGGCTTAATAATTCAATTGTATGTGGAATCAAATAAATCGGTAGTCAATTATGTGTTGAATGGTTATGGGCTGGCTGGACGGAGAGGGGTGCCTAACACCTTCCCCTCATCGTACCTTTGCTTCCGATGCTTAACACCTCTTCGTTTTTCTAAAACTAAGTGGCAACTCTATACAAACGTGGCCATCACTATGTGCGATGCTAATCGAGATCACTGCGTGGAGATGCGTCTTTGAGGCGGTGTCCACAAGGGTGCTTTTATTGTATGGCAACAACCATGTGATACATATATGTAGTGGTGTAAGTACATGTAGTTATAACTAAGACTAAATCCAAACAAAGGAGGAAGTTTGCCCAATATTTCATTGGAGCTCTAAGGTTCTTGTAAGTAAAAAGATGGTAAGGGAAACAATGGCCAGGATTATCTTATATGATCATATGTCAATGCATCACACGTCCTCTCCCCTCGTCTACAGAGTCCAGGTAATACAAGTTTTGAGACGCTGGATGATCAAAAAAAAACAGCAATGACACAATAGAAACTGTATGATATCCCAAGACTTTGCAAAAGTTGGGCATTTCTGTTTATGACACTAAAAAGGTTAGAAAGCAGTTTCAAACTAAGGAAGCCATCATTGCCAGTTGCACTTCCAGAAACCCAAAATCCCAGATACATAGCAAAATATTGCTTTAATCAATTTACCATAGTAGTAGCAAAAATATGAAATGCATATTCCCGAAAGATGAAGACTCTGCCAACTCCACACACAACGTACACCAAATTTCACAACATTCACCATGCTAGTTAAACTACTGTCTTTTGTTTGTTAACCCCTCCCACCCGTGATCTACTACAATATATTAACATGAACGCATGCACAAACACCCGCATTCACCGTCGTATTCGTGTGGATTTGTTCCAATTCCTTCAATTTGTGGTGTGTGTTTTTTGCCTATCAAGAAAGGGTGAATAATCAATCCACCAAAGCCTCTCCCTTCCCAACAAGTGGCTCCAATTACCTCACTTGAGAACTCCTACCTTTCTGGCCATCAAATTCCTCATTCTGGCATAACCATCACTAATTACTAAAGTATAAAGTCCATCAAATTACTAAATTAAAAGTTAATTTACCCTTTCCTGTCTCTTAACCAACCAAAGATTTTGTTTGCAAGAAAGAGTCCAATGCCAAATCAAGCAAAAAAAGGTAATTTCTTTCATTTCATGTCATCTAAAAAAAAAAGCCCTGTTACTTTGATTTACCAAATATGGAAAGGCAAAGTTCAAGAAAAGATGCACAACACTAATTCTCCCACACTCCAACGTAAAATATAGAGTATCAAAAAAGATAGAGAAATACCGCAAAGCTTAAGGAGGGTGAACAATGTAGCAGCGACGAAGAAAACCATGGAGATTGCCACCCAAAAGTGCTAAAAACAGCAAGTTCTCATTCAGTAACCTCATCTTCATAGATATATCACAAAACTGAAACCCAATGTTAAAGAAAAGGAAGGAACATGATTTTTAGAAACATTGACTTTCTTACACATGATCTCTCTTATGGAATATGTCAATATGGTACAATAAGCTGTAGATTACACTCTTAAACTCCTGCACTATCAAAATTAGTGATGGACAAATATGTACAAATGCAAAAAGGCCCAATATCCACATCTTTGGTCTCTGCTTGACTGATGCAGAGGACTGTGGCATATGCATGAGGAGAATCTAAATGTTCAAGGCCCCTAAACCCCCCCCCCCCCCCCCCCCCCCCCCCCCCCCGCGGTTTTAAAATTTTATTAATATGATAACTAATTTTGAGTATTATTGATACTAGGGTTAAATACCTGGGCACCCATCCAAGTATACTGCTTTTTCTCAGTCACCCCCTCTATGAATTTCACCCACAGACAGACCTCCTCATTAAAGTTTTCTTGTCCCCTAAACCCCTTCTGTCAGGTTTCCGTCTAAAACCGTTAATATTTTCACCTAAGTTCTGTCAAAAGTGGTAAAATGTTCCAATATTGCCCCACTTTGGCAAAAAAAAAATAAAAAATTTGTTTTTTTGCCCCAAACTGCAAACTCCATTCACAACCACCAACACCATTTCCAGCGACCACCAACAACACCAGAGACCACCACCCACACCGGCGACCACCACCTAAGCCACCCATCTCTCACTGCAACTCCTCTCTCTCTCTCTCTCTCTCACACACACACACACACAGAGCTCAGCAAACTCACCGCCGCTGCCGATCCAGAAATCATCCACCACAGCTCCCACTCCTTTGTCGGCCCCTCGCCCCCCAACACCTCCACCTCCAAAGACGCCCTTTCTTGACCGAGGACTTATTCAATTCCTTTCAGTTCGATAACTGCAGTACTAAAAAAGAAGCTGTTCGAAACCCTAATTCACTTCTGTAAGCAAATTCTCCCCGATTTCTCCAGAATACGTCGTTTATGTCAAATTGAGTTAGTGTAGGTATAGATGTGGTCCATGAGCTGTTGTTTTCATCCCACCAATTTCATATGCTGAATACATTTTCAAATTGGGACATTTGCATCATCATCGCTTGGGTCCTAATTCTCTGTGATTAGGAAGGGGAAAAAATGTGTGTTTTCCTGTAAGTTGTTCTTTTGCTCAATTAACTCACTGCTTAATGGATTCTATTGGACTTAGCTTACAAAGACAAGGGCCAAATATGTAACAAGAATGAGGACGAGATAGGGGCGATCAAGGTCAAACCCGAGAGAGAGAGATATGGGAGTCAGAGAGAGATAGATATGGTGGTGGTTGCCAGAATAGGTGCCAGAAGAGAAGTGTGTGGAATGAACTGGTGTAGGTCTGCTGTGGGTATATATACATAAGGGCAAAATGGTCTTTTCATTCATTCCGTCCAACAGAGTTAGGTCCTCCAAATGAAAACTTTAATGAGGGGTCAGTTTGTAGGCGAAATTTGTAGAGGGGGTGACCAAGAAAAAGAGGTATACTTGGAGGGGTGTCCAAGGATTTAACCGTTGATATTATTAGTGTAATAGCTTCTTATAATCTGAATAATTTTGGTTTGGTTTAGTAAAAAACAGGTTATTTTACATTCTCACTTCCCAATTTCTTTCACATACAAAAAATAAGCATGTGAGTGTTGTAGAAGCCCAAAGAAATAGAACAAAAAGATTCATATACTTTTACTGCACATCAAGCTAGAATAATTTCGAACAGATGGTATTGTATTGGAAAGCAAAAACTCTATGATATTATAACAATACGTTTAGATAAAAATATGACCACTAAGTCCCCCCCCCCCCCCCCCCCCCCCCCCTCCAAAAAAATAAAAAATAAAAAAATTAATTTTATATATATAATCTGAACTCCGCCACTGCCTAAACAGCAAAGCCAAAGGTGTTTCACAACTATGTAGAAGACTAGACACCAAAGGTTTCATATAGGTCCCCGAAATACCACCAAAAACTTCATATTTGGCTGTTCAAGGCATAGGTTGTACTTCAAAGCCTCAAATGCCAGTTGATAGCTACCGATTTGAAGCACCTTAGAACGCTACATAGCCACCAACTTCAAGCACTTTAGAATGCCACAATCCCAGATGACCTGATCATTAACCTCATTCGCAATTTTGAATTATTTGATGTATATTGTGATTGCTTAAACTTCCCTAAGTGAAATTTCCCACAAAATTCTCCTTTGCAACCAAGTCAGCATCGAAGTTAAAACTTAATCCTATGGCAGTAAAGGAATCTCTAAGGATAAAAATTGCAATTCCAACGAAAGGTTGGCTGTGTTACCAGGAAACACTTAATACCTTCGAACATTCTGGAATGCACATTACGATATATTGTATACATACATTATGAATGTTGATAAGGATCCAAAAGGAAACCAAAAGTATTTCCTATTTACTTTATTAACGTGTTCCCTAGGAAAACAAAGGTAATGAACGAAAAACCTAGAGAGGAGGAGCTTTGACACGGCAAACCATGAAATTGTTGGGTGATTTATCGCTTGAAACTACGACAAAACATAGAAGCTTTCCCCAATTGTAACGCCATTTAGGGAGTGGCTCCACGGTTCTGTTCACATACCTCGTACCGGACAATCTACGTCCCAGGTAACCTAGGCATCACTTTGAACAGGAAAACACTTTGAATCTCTAATGATGACAACCACGTTACTTGAAAGGCTGTAAAGCAGTTCTCAAGAGCCATTTCCTCTAATGGTGTCTTTGTAAGTCTTTGACGTTGATTATTACCTCAACTCAATGATGCAAATTATAGGCAACATAACAGATTCACAAGAGCATTCTCCTCTATGCCTCACAAGCAGTAGAACCGTAGAAGTGACACCCAAGGTATGAAACATCTGTGCCAAACCAGTTTGTGGCCATAAACGAGGACAATAAAAAGAGGATATGGAAGCTAAATGATTGGCCATCCCTCCTCATAAGCAAGTGCAGCCAACACAAAGAGAAATCATGTGCCTTTTGAACTAATTTAATTGCAATGCTGCCATTTACACCACACCTGTGATCACCCTCTAATTCTGCTTGGCCTCCTTTATCCATTTACTAGATACCAAGACAAAGTTCTTTCCAAATGGCCCACGTAAATGGTGAGAACGCAAATGGGCATTCACCACTTGAACTTCACCCTTGCTCCCGTATCTGATCTTTTGACCCTCATTCCTTTGTGATACGACCTCTTTAGGATAGACAATTCCTGTCCAAGTCCACCAGCATACACTTGAACGCCTAGTTCTACAGTTTTCCATTCGTACAATGAAGGAATGAAGGATTCAGTGTTCTGAATTTTACCCTCCCCAATGATGACAAATATTTAGAACAAAAAATCAATAAAACAAGAAAGAAAAAGAGACAAAACCATAATCAGATGACTTAGTAGCAATCTGCATAAAGCTAGTATGGCATCCAATAAAAGTTATTTAAATCAACTTGAATAAAAGTTATTTAAATCAACTTGCAGTTAAACTTACAGGAAGTGTCTCCCATATTGCTTCATCGCTCACGCTTTCATCATCCCCTGGCAATAAAGCCTTGCACATTCTGTACAAGGAATCGCCTTGGTATTAGGAAATCCACCATAAATTGGAAGACTGACAGATAAATGATTTCAAGAAGTTCAATCTTTTTCTTTAGCAGGATGTAGAGAAGGATAAGGATTGAGTGTCAAGGGTAAAGGTCCATTTTGTAATACCCCAAATCAAGAGAACAATAAAGAGGATCGAGTGTCATGAATCTCATAACTGTAGTCGTTTGGTCATTAAATTAGTTAGCTTGATAGTTAATATTATTATTGTGAATACCTAGTAATCAAAAATAGTACTGTTAGCGGTAGCAGAGGCAATGGTGTCAGCATAGACTGTTTTGGTACAAGTCAGATACACTATGCTCCCCCAGAAAGAGCAGAAAATAACACAATATTTGAACTTGAAAAGACTAGTTCAAATTGGAACATATTTCATTAATAAAACACCAATTTAACTTCAACCCACATAACTGCATAGTTAATTGGACCGTCAGTCCCAAGACATTATTACTTTGTGTTTCATCATGCAACCCACTCGGGCAACCAGCCTCTTTGAATGCATCCTACCCTCATTACTGACATGAAATGCAAGAACATTTTATTTTTCTTTCAGTCGACAGAGGAAGCCACTAGATGGAATATCAAATTCAAAGATTGCTGTGTTTGGATGAGTTTTTGAGAAATTTTTTATGAGAGTAATGATTGGAATTAGGAGTAATGAGTGGAGAGCGATAGAGAGAGAAATAAGAATAATGATTGAAAATAGGGATAATGAGTGGAGAGTAATGATTGGAAGTAGACGTAATGAGTGTCTTTTGAGTTGGAAAAAAATTTCCAAATCTTGAACCAAACAAGGCAATTGTAAGTGCCAATAATGCAACGATCTTAAAATAGCAGAATACATCGGCCACCTATGATGCACGGACACAGATACCGATACCGACACCGACACGGGAATTCTAAAAAAATGGGGACACGGACACGATGGGGGACACGCCACGTGTATATTTATTTATTTATATAAATAAATAAATAATTATAGTTTGACACCCAAATTTTTTTAAAAATTACAATTTGGCCCCAAAATTTTTTAAAAAATTACAATTTGACCCCCCATTTTAAAAGAAATTACAGTTTGGCCCCTGCTGTATCCCCAACTGTGGCCCCCCGTGTCACCAGCTGTGTCCCCCTAAAAAATTTATATTAAATTATTGGACACGCCACGTGGCGTGTCCCGTACGTGTCCCCGAGGTGTCCCCGCCGTGTCCCAGTGTCCGACACTACAATATTTCGACCTCTAGAGGTGTCGGTGCTTCACAATCGACCACAATCATTTAACTGTAATGTCCATTCCATTGGTTGCCAAAGCATTCATATCAATGTCTTAGAGAGTTAGAGTTCATGTTTGTTTATGGTTTTCAATAAAGCTAATAAAATCAAGCGTATCAATGTCAACCCAGACAAAAACTCCTAGAGCTGCCACTGATGGGAGATTTGCTATGGGTTACTTCACTTTGGTGGGAGGAATGGCACAATAGAGTAAGAAGCAAGTACATCTAGTTCAACAGTTGACTTTAGGACAGTAGCTTATGAAGTATCTAAATAGCTTTGGTCTAAATAGCATTAAATGATCATAATTCTGCTCTCAGAAGCACAAACACTTCAAAGAAGGATATATGTCCTTGTCCGACACGTACTGGACACTGACCTTCTCGACACTCTTGGACAAATGTCGAATACCCTCTTTTTGTGATATTAAATATTTAAATAAGATATACTGATATAGAAATCTAAATTCCAAGACACGTCCAACACTTTTTTTGCGACGTTGGACACTTCTAAGGTGTCTATGACTAAAATAATTGTAATGTAATTGACACTTCCTTAAAACTTGCTAATGTGCTATTATCAAAATTATAAATTTGACATCAATATCTTATACAAGTTGGACATACATAGAATTCACGCATAATTTGTATATGAAAAAGGTACATTAAAGAATTGCGAAAGGGATTTTAGCAATTCCTAGCCATGTCCATGCCCTTCCTTTTAACGATTTATTGACTCCCGTGTCCATCAAGATTCTTCATCTTCTTGTACCTCATCTATTACATAATATGAGACGTAAACTTACAGTGGTAGATATGTAGCTATATATCTCAATATATACGAGACAACCTATCCCCAACATGTTTTAAGTCCTACTTTTTATAGAATAGCATAACTTGGTGTCCCTGTCGTGCTATATCCATGTCCCTCGTGCCTACAGGCTACATCTGTGCTTCTAAGGTTTTGCTTGTAAGAAGCCTACACTGTACTGTTGTGGGAACCATGTTGCTGTCAATATTGCTCACAATCAAGTTCAACATGGATGAACTAAGCCATAGGCATGCCGAGACTGATAGCCAATAATTTAGTGAGACATTTGCGTTGCATATATGCAGAGATACAAGTAGAATTTCTTGATTTTGAGCGAACAAATCCGCCGCGAGGAGGGGGTTATGGGCCACAATGATTGCATCCGTTGCATGATACAACTTATATTGACAAAGAAATATTCTCTTCTGGTTCACTACCTAGCCTTGCAGCAGGAACATGTTGGCTTTATATTTCTGTATATCAGAATGTCTGTATATCAAAATAGGACTCTCCATAGAACAAATACCAGTATCTTTCAAAAAAAAAAAAAAGCAAAGGATTCAAATTTTCAGCACTGAAAAGAAGATATCGATTCCCCCCGTCCCTTTTTTTCCTTACCAGAATGGGAAGGCGCGTACGCATTGCAGTTCATAAGCATGCCCTTAACAAGTGTCCATGTTGAACAAAAAAACTTCGATTGCAGTCCAAGCAAAATTGGGGGAAGTACATTAGAGTCTGCTTCTAGGCCAGTGAAATAATAACATACTTGTCTATTAACGGAACTGCTAGTGACTAAGGAATTTCCCTCGACCCAAATCATGTTCCATTCAAGTTGTCAACGTACATAATCGTAAAAGAAACAGAAAGCATGGCACAAGATATAAAGCTAAATGACATTAAAGCCAATAGATAAGTTTTAGAAAAAAAATGTCACAAGAACAGAGACAAATTAATGCTGAAGAAAATACCTGAAATTGTCTATTAAGATAATTATCTCAAATGCGAGCAGGGGAAGGAAGACAATCTTTAAGTTAACAGCTGCAGAACCAGACACTGTACAAAGAGAACATGTTAATAAGGTCTACAAACTTCAACAGCTACCCCTATTCCTCAAAACAGGTTTTCGGCTGGAGGGTTTGATGCATTTTTCACATATAGGCGATAAACGTCACAATATATACACACACACACACACAAAACTTCCAATAAGGGTGACCTTAATTTATTAAGTTAAGGACGTCCCTTTCCCGACCAATTTGCAATGATCCGAGCCACTCAATATGTTCAAAACGTGATTTTAAGGGTACCCGCGAGAAATCAACAAAAAAAAAAGACCGGAAAGGGCTTTGATCCGAGCAGTTTTTGTATGTATTTTATCGAACGGTTCAAATAAAAACTGCTCAAACCAAGCCCTTCTCGGTCATTTTTTTTTGCTGATTTCTCGCGGGGTAATCTCAAAATTATGTTCTGAACACATTGAACAGCTCGGATCATCGAAATTTGATTGGGAAAGGGGAGAAAATGGGACGTCGGCATTTTATTTAAAATGAGGACGCCCTCATAGGAAGGGGACTCTCTCTCTCTCCCTATATATATATATATATATATATATATATATATATATATATATATATATATACACACACACACACACACACACACACACACACAATGTTCTAAATGGCGCTTGGCGCTAGTAGGGCGGCGACCCACCTCCAAGCGCCTAGGCGGCGCCGAGGAGTTTGGCGTTTTTTTTTTTTTTTTTGACGGTATTTTTTGATATTTTTCATGTTTTTAGGGTATGTTATGGTATTAATATAAACTAAAAGGACTTGGTATGTAATTTACCATAACACCCACACACACACACATATATATATATATATATATATATATATATAATACTATATACCCATCCAGTACTCCATTTTCAGATCCAGAGAGGATCAAGAAGCCCACGATCAAGAAACCCACCACCGTCGGTCCACCTGCTTCACGCCGATCGTCGTCGCCGGTCACTAATTGTCATCTGGTATGTCTCGTCTCTCTCACTCTCTCGTCTCTCTCTCTCTCTCGTCTCTCAATCTCTATCTCTCTCGCGTCTGTCTGACTCTCTCGTCTCTCTCGCGTCTGTCTAACTCTCTCGTCTCTCTTTCTGCTCTCTAGATCTCCCTCTGTCTCTCGTCTCTCACGCTATCATTTTGCAGCCAAGCTCCGGCAAGGCGGCCGCCAAGCTCCGGCTAGCCGCCTAGGCGGCCGCCAAGCTCCGCCAAGGGTCCCTGGCCGCCAAACAAAACGCCAAGGGGGTAGTCGTGGCGCTGACCCTCCGCCTAGCGCCTAGGCGGCCGCCATTTAGAACACTGTACACACACACACACACAAAAAGTTTCAAATGAGGACCTCTTAAAATGCAGACCCCTTTTCCCGATTGAATTTCAATGATCCGAGCCGCTTAATGTGTTCAGAATGTGATTTTAAGGATACCTGCGAGAAATCAGAAAAAAAATGACCGGGAAGGACTTGATTTGAGCAGTTTTTATTGAACCGTTCAATAAAAAACTAATTGGATGAAGCCCTTCCTGGTCATTTTTTTGGTTGATTTCTCACGGATATCCTTAAAATCACGTTCTAATCATATTGAGCGGCTCGGATCTCGAAATTCGATCGAGAAATGGGAGTACTGCATTTTAACTAAAATGAGGACCCCCTCATGGGAAACGGACTAATGTGTATATATATATACACACACATATATATATATATACACACATAAATCTTCAAGTAAGGACCTTAAAATGAGGACCTTATATGCAGACCTCCCCATTTCTTGCCTTTTCCAGTCGGATTTCAATGATCCGAGCTGCTCAATGTGTTCAGAACGTGATTTTAAGGGTACCCATGGGAAATCGGCAAAAAAAATGACTGGTAAGGGCTTGATTTGAGCAGTTTTTAGTTGAACCGTTAGATAAAAAACAAACAAAAACTGCTCGGATGAAACCCTTCCTGGTCATTTTTTTTGCTGATTTCTTACGTGTACCCTTAAAATCACGTTCTGAACACATTGAGCGGCTCGGATCATCGAAATTCGATCGGGAAAGGGAGGTCCGCATTTTATTAAAATAAGGTTGTCCTTATAAGAAGAGGACTCATATATATATATATGAACAATAGCTGGCCACCGATATAAGGCAACAGATTTTTTCAAAGGAAGTTTGCTTGCTTGGACCACATTTGATATATCTTTGATTAGGAAAAGGAAGAAAAGAACTTGAAATCTAGACCATCCAACCAAGGTTTTAAATAATGGTTTTGCGACACGTAACGGTAATGGTTGTGGTGTAACGGTTTCTATCGTATCGAACCTTACGTAACGGAAATCGGGGGTAACGGTAGTGAATTTGCTAAAATAATTAGCAACACCAATAAATCTCCATGGTACACATTATTTTTCTCTCAACAACTTATTTTTGTAGCATAGCCATTATTAAGACAAGCAATAACACATTTTATCCATTTAACCTTTTATACAATCACCAAATTTTACACAATTATTTTTACGCCATGAGTCTGGACTATTTATTAATACTAGTATTCAATATATCATCACTGGTGGCTCCAGGATTTTTTAGGAGGGTGTTCAAGAATCACTTCAACTCTATTCCCTCTAGTAACGAGTAGAATATACACAAAATTTCGTACTCCTTATGTCCCAAAATGATAGTCCACAACAAAAAGACCAACAATTTTTTAATCAAAAAATAAATATTTTTCATTCATAACTTCTCAAATTTTTCGGCACCAAATTAAAGAACTAATCGAAATCTTTAATTAGGTGCGAAGAAACATGAAAACTAATGTACGAAAGTACTTTATTTTTTTACCTGGACATTGCATGTGTTTTCAAAGGGGATTATCATTTTGAGACGGAGAAAGTATACTATTGCAATTAGAAAACGTAGAAATACATAAGATTTTTCAATTTTTCTTGATGAAAGTTCCCATTTGAGTCAAGCAAGTTTAAATAGGTGCATATATCTACTGATATTCTTTTAGGGGAAATTGAGGCGAATAGATTGACATAGATGTTTTAGGACATATTCTCTTCTTTTAATAGATGTAGAGTCTTGTGATATTCAAAAAGAAGCCAGAGCATGATACCGATACCAATAGGTAAATTTTTTTCCTCTTACAATTGTTTTATAATTTCTTCATAATAGTATGTACCTCATTTGGGTTAATGTATTAGGTGTTTGATTATGAATTACTTGAATTGATGGGTGTTCATGATATAAGGTTGAGTGATCATTTAATTTGGATTGGGTGATCATTCATAGTTGGACTATTTGGACTGGGTGTTCAAATTATGAACTAACCTACCATATTTCATTTTTTTTTCCATGTATTGTGTTGGGAAAAAAAATTGGGGTGGTCATGCGACCACCTTAGAGTATATGTAGAGCCGCCAGTGTATTTCATGTACTTACTATATCAAAGATAAAGAAGTCTAAACACAAACAATACTCCCTCCGTCCCAATTTGTTTCCTTTTTACGTAAAGTTGTCATTTTGGCCTTAAGAAATAAGATGCTTCTGAGAATATTTTTTTCAATTTTTCAACACCATTCAAAAATAATCATTGAAATCTTTTGAATGGTGTAAAAAAAATCAATATATTATTTCGGGAAGTAATTTATTTTTAGCGTTCAAAATAGCCTATTCTCCCGTAGGGAGTAAACAAAATGGGACAAAAAGACATCATGTCGTAAAGTACGCTATTTTGTTTCTCGAGAAACTGACACTGAACTTTGGAAAGGTCTTACAAGGACTAAAAGAACCTGTTCTCCAATCTCTCCACATCCATATATTTAAGGACAATTTTGTAAAATAGGTCACGTTTTTCTTTTCCAAAGGTGAGACATCAGTATACCATCCCAGAAAGTACCCTTCTTCATCTTGTCTCTCTACTTTCTCTCTATACTGGTACAACAATGGAGGAATCATGGTCAATCTCGCCCTTAGGTCAGTTCTGCTCTTCGTCCACGCCAGAGACTGAACCAATCCAAAGCAGTCCGTAATGTTCCTAAAATCTGTTACACCCCGTTACATAACGGGAACCGGCCGGTTCACCTGCGAGTTTCACCCTCCCACCGCTATACCGGTCCGCAACCAAACTGGAAGCTCGGAAATCCGTTACGAACCGTAACGGCCGATTTTTGGATCTATTCATCCAATCAACTGGAAAACAGCTATGCCAGTTGGCTACTATGTTTGTCTTGGAACATTCATCCTAGACATCTGTGTAGTAGCAGATAACAGGCTGCAGTAATGTTTGGTTATTTTCTTTCTTTTAGCTTCGTTTGTTCAGCTTAGCTAAGTTGTTTAGTTTGGTTGGCTGTTGGAAGGTTGTTGGTATTTAACGGCATGCTACTCTAGTTGCTAGCATATTGTTTTGTGCAATAAAACTTTATTCACCACAGAAAACAAATTTAAAAAGCCAAGGTTAGCACCCATTAGCCCCTATACTACTGTAAGATGGCAACAAAAACAAGAATCAGAACAAACAAATTGTAAACAATAGTGAGCATATTTTCTGAGGAAGTATTGAGTAATTTAGAAACGGTGTTAGTTCCCTACCAGCAATGCTCTCAAGATATATACAGAGTAGCAGCTCGAATGCAATAAGCAATGGCGCCGCAACGATAGCATGACATGGTGCCCACTGGGGGAAAAGAAAAGCAGGAACCTTTATGATGCGCAAAAAACATATCCATGACACTAAGTATGTCATTGTTACAAGAAAAGGTACTCTGACAAAATAAATTGAGAGTAGTTGCGCATTACATGACGACCATGAGGAACAGATGGCGCAGGTAACGAGAACCTTCCCCGTGCAACAACTCCGTGAAAGAGCCAAAGTGGGAAGAAAATGACCCTGCAAATCAAAGTCAACACATATGGTAATTTAGAAACTAAATATGAAAGAAAAATGACGTTAAGGATCTACTAATAAGCAAACAAGAATTTTGTGGGTATACTATTAGTGTCCAATGACTAAGTGGACAAACCACGACATCAATAAATACAGGAATGTGAAAATTGAAAGCCATTTAGACATCTCTGTACCAAGTCACGAGCGATGGGGAAAAAAGGGCACCAGAAATGGTAAGCTGAAAGAAGTTCAAACTAGAAGGCTTCCAACGTTCTTCACGGACTCCACACAAAATAGACGACTGAAAAACCAATGAAGCATGTTATGTCTATCAACCGGGTATGGTTGTAGTTAGATATGTCCGCAAATCACGTATCTAGACAATTTACAGGAATTCTTTTCCTTTTTCCATACAACAAATAGGAACTAAACTACATGAAAAAAATCAATCAAATGGATTAGTCGACTGGGGATCTAACACGCAAACCACCGTTTGATTTGAAAAGTAAGTACAAACCATAGCTTTACGTTGTTATATCAAAAGATCCGGTACAGTATGCTACGACATGCTTTTAGAAGTATGTAGAGTGTCAAGTATTCTGAAACACCATTACTCCTCAGCATTAAAATTCTGCATTTTCCCATTTCTGTCTCTTCAAATGATATTCCCGTAAAAACAGTTTGACACCTGGTCCAAACAAGTCTCGAAATTGACAGCCAGAGAGCATACACACACATGCTGCAAATCATGCTCTACAATTTTTTTTTATAACCATATGTCCGGCCAGCTTGCGCTAACATGACTAATTACAGGACCTGAAGTTAACAACGGGACAAACCCTTCTGTGACCCTAATGTTTGACCTCCGTGCTTTCTCACGTCCACTTAGCCAAACCCCTTTGAGGTTAATCATGCTCTAAATTAGCAATTTCTCAACCAAATTTGATTGCGCAAAAGCTAATTCTAACCTTAGAAACCCATAAATTACAAATAATGTACCCTAACTTCATAAATCAAAATTCCCTTCAGTCCAGCACGATTTAAACGGAAATTGAAAAACCCTACCGACAATTCACGAAAAGCCAATTGTATGATTATACTGACCACCACGAGCAGAAGACGAGGTGATCGAGCTTGAAAACGAGCAAGAGCGTGAAACAAAACAGGAAGGAGTGGGCAGCGAGGGCCTGCGCAGACTTCGCGACTCTTCGCCAGCTCATTGCTTTCCTCCAAACCATAAACGAGACTATAAATATATAAGTGTACGTATCTATGTGCGTGTGTGTGTATGTATGTGAGAACAAAAGGCTCTGCTCCAACAGTGATGAGAGAGAGAGAGAGAGATGGCGATGGGGTGTTTCGATTCAAGCAGCGGGCGCCATTAAAGACGTGTTCCCCGTGTATTCAATTACGTAAAAACAAAATATTCGATTCCCCATTCTCTCTCTCTCTCTCTCTCTCTCTCTCTCTCAAATGGTCGCATTCACTTTCCTCCCTCTCTCTCCCTCAACTTGGATTAGACCTCACGCAACTCTCAGAGTTTTTTACCCTTTTTTAATCAAAGATAAATTCAGTATATACACCACGGTTCAGACGAGGGATCCCGCACTCTTTTACGGTGCGGGACTCTCCTTTTCCGATTGAATTTTGATGATCCGAACCGCTCAAAATTATTAGAACGTGATTTTAACGGTACTAGTAAAAATGCAGCAAAAAAAATGACCGCAAGGGCTTCATCCGAGTAGTTTTTTTTGAATCGTTCAATGAAAACTGCTCGGATGAAGCTCTTCCCAATCATTTTTTTCTTAGTTCTTGCTTTAAAATCACGTTCTGATCACTTTGAACGGCTCGGATCATCAAAATTCAATCGAAAAGAAGAGTTCCGCATTTTAATAAAATGCGAGATTTCTCACCAGAACCTGACTAATATATATATATATATATATATATATATATATATTATATTATATATATATATATTATAAAAATCCTAATGGGAAAACAACCATACCACTTCCACAAACATTACAAAATTTGTTCAACAACGTATTTTAATTGTGATAAAAAAAAAAACGTATTTTAATTTTAATGTCAAAATTTATTGATTAGTATAAACAACATGCAATTTTTGCACAAATTAATGTTAGACAGATAGAGCAATTGTAATGGTGGTTAGTTTCATAATTTGGCACCAAACAATGTTTTTGCGCCAAATTGTGGAATTGACTTTTTAGTTGATGGTTTTATTTTACAACCAAGTTGTTTCTGATTTAACTAAATTTTCTTTCACCTTATTTTTATCTACTTTCTCAACCCCAAGTCCGCTATAAGAGTTGGGGGTGTCTTGACTTTTCATTTTCAGCTTTTAGTTTTTTGAATTATGACCATAATGTATTTTAAATATAGTTGGAGTGTTTGAAAGATATGTGCAGAATGTATTTTGAAACTATACTAGTGTTTGGTAGATGAATGTTGAAAATGTATTATGGGTTAATTTTTTACCAAGTTGCCCTTGACCTTTATTATTGTGTTAAAAATGTGTAAATAGTTATTAATTTCTCTTTTTTATTAAGATTTTCAGGCGGTTCATATCGATTATTAGCATATAAGTATATATTATTTTTATCTCTCCTTCTTATTTAGTTATAGGGCTCTCTTAGGACGCTTGTTGAAAGCTCTCAAGCCAAAAATTTATTATGACCATTTACGATAAAATGATTAGAAAAATAAGATTTTCGCATTGGTTCAAACGGATTAAAAATTAGAGCACTTAATTTTTTACACTGTTTATATATTAAAAAATTTAGAGCTCCAATTTTCAATCAGTTTGAACCAGTGCGAAGATCTTATTTTTTTAATCATTTTATCCTAAATTGTCATAAAAAAAATTTTGGCTTTAGGGCTTTCAATGAGCGCCTTAAAAGAGCCCTATAATCAAAAATTGGAGGGGATAACCGGAAAAAGCCTTTCTGGACTGAAAATGGGAAAATGCAAAAATGGGAAAAGGACCTTTGGAGCTCATTTTTCGTTTCTACCTCTTTATTTCAAATCAGAGAATGAGCTTTGAAATGGAAGAACCAAACACCCAAAATGAAAAAATGAAAATGTGAAAATGCAAAAATTACCTTGCCAAACACCCCCAATTTCTCATTATCCCATTTTGGCATTTTAGGTGTTCGGCAACGTCATTGTGGAATTCATTTCCACAAAATGCATTAAACAATTTTGGGTTTAGGGGCAAGAAGCTAAAAAGAGCCTTGGAGGTCCTTTTTGCATTTTGGGATTCTCACATTTTCAGGTCAATTACCAAAATACCCTCACTCAAATTGGGTGATTATCACTTCTATCCTCACATAACTCTTATCATTTCCTATCATTTTTGCATTTTGGAATTTTAGTGAATCATTAATTTAAGTTAATGATTTTGTTATTTTAATATTACTTCGATGATTATATTTGATTATTTTTAACTACCAAAAAAATCAAGACTTTTAATTATGGGATGTATGTATTTGTCAAGTGCAATATCAAAAAAAAATTCCAAAATATATAAATTTAAATTTAAAAAATGAAAAAACATTCTTCATACACCTTTTAATACAAGAATAAAAGACTAAGGGCAACATGTTAAAAATTAACTCATAGTTCATTTTCATCATTCATCTACCAAACACTACTTTTGTTTCAAAATACATTCTGCACATTTATCATAAACACTCTACTAGATTCAAAACACATTTTGACCATAATTCAAAAAGCCAAAATTCTAAAAGCAAAAAAAATAGGATAGCCAAATGTATTGTATGAAAAACTGTTCAGAACAAGCCCTTCCTGGCATATTTTTTGCCGATTTCTCACGGATATCCTTAAAAACACGTTTTAAACACATTTAATGGTTTAGATCACTGAAATTCGATAGGGAACAATGAGTTGCAGACCTTAACAAAATCCAAGATCCCTGACTTGAACACTGGTGTGTGTGTGTGTGTGTGTGTGTGTGTATATATATATATATCATTTTCAACCCTCAATCTCCATCTCTATTCTCTATTCTCTAACTCCAAATCAAACCCCTCGTCACTTACAAATCGTCACAATTTTCTGGCGAGATTTTTCAATTTCCCGATGACTTTTCCAAATTCTGGCCAATTTTAGGTGTGCTTCGATTCTAGATTGGTAGATGACAGTTGGGATTTGATAAGGTGAAAAGAATGACTATAGTCATCATTAGTTCCAAATATAGAACCAATTATCCATTTGTTCCATTTTCCAACCAATTTTGGCTCCCCATTGGAGCTCCTAGTAGTAAATTTGGTGCCATAATATGGTTATAGAACTTGTTATATTGAAGATGGCAATTCAACCCGCCCTTGGTTCTGAACAAGGCGGATTTTGTTAAATTTTGGGCATCAGGTTGAGGAAAAATCAAGGAAATTACCTCGTCCCTGTACCCGCCATGAAAATTACTTTATGCATAAAATTTATTTTTATTCTTATATTTTTACCTTTACAACTAAAATATCACGTATTATATGAATTGTTTCTTTCATTTTGTTTTTATATAGTACATTTTGGTTAAGTTGTAATACTTATTTCGCGAACTTTTATTATTTGTGCTCACTTACTCCCTCCGTCCGGATTTAATAGTCCTTTTTTGGAGTTCGTGTCATTTTTCAATTGATTATATCTTCCAATTTATAATATTTTACGTGATTTCGAAAATATTGTATTATAGAACTAATCGAGATCTATTAAACAAGATCTATATTCGATATGAAATTCATTACGGATTCAAAGATATAACTCATTTTTTCGCTGGTTAGAGTAGAATTAGGGACAATTAAATCCGGACAGAGGGAGTCATTTGGAGTCTATAATTTATTTTCTTAATAGAGAAAAAAAGAAGCGGGGCAGGGGTATACATATGATGAGCACCCAATATTGTAAATATTTGGTGCGACTAGTCTTGTTTTATGTTGTTTTCATCTCACGTTTATGTAGCTTTTATTGCGATATTACACGTAAGGTGTGTTTTTAGTGTTTTCAGGTGAAACGTGCAAATAAAGCACATTTCAACGCCATGGATGACCCAAGTGCTTCCAAGTACACGAAGACCTTATCGGCCCCTTAAAAATCTGTCCAAGTATGGAAAAATGACTTTCTGAAAAAGTATCGATTTTCGAGATAAAAAATGACGGTAATTGATCCTTGAATTTTTCTAAGAGTAACTACAAAGTTGCAAGGTTTTATTTGAAGAACAAGGTCATATTTTGAGCCATTTTCTCTTGAGAAAAATGTGCAATTTTCTGTTTTGTACTAAAAGTGGAGGGTTGACATTTTAATTTAATTAGAATTTTGAAATTCTGGTAATGCCATTGTTTCCAAATGGGGGGTACTTTCTTATTTTCATTAAATAAATTAAAGTAAAGAAAAGGTAAAAGAAAGGTTTAAAATGTAGTCTTTACTTAAGTTTAGGGAATGAAAATAAGATGCTGAGATGCTGTGGAAGTTGCTGGGAGCCGTCGGGCGCCAAGTTTTGAAGCTGAAGGCAGGACTAGAGATAAGCTCCCCGTATTGATACAGCTTTAATCTGTATCGATACGCATTAGCTTCGTGGGAAGACAGTTCATATTGTATCGATACGGCCTTAATCTGTATCAATACGGGATTGCTACGGGGAAATGGCCCTTTTTGACTTAGCAGCGTGGTATCGATACTTTGCTTAATCCGTATCGATACCACGAGCCTTCGGCCAGATATTTGCTGCTTTTTGGACCTTCTACTTTTAGAATACTTGCCACTTATAGTATGTTAATAGGATATTTGTTGGGGGAGAAGATGAGTTGTATAAATACTCTTCTCCCTCACTTTGGTTCAAAAAACAACTTTATGCTTTGGGTTAGGTTTTCTCCATAGGTTTTCTCAAGCTTTCTTAGTTTAATTATTCAAGAACTTCTTAAGGTAATTGTTGTTCATTAATTTTCCGTTTATTAAAGTTGTTCGTATGGTTTGGATCTTCCTTAATATCAAGTTTGTTTTTGGTTTCATTGGTTAAAAATCATGCCTCGTTTTTATGCTTTATTTTATGCTTTAGTTATGTGTGAGTAGTTTCTTGGCTAAGTCTTGGGTTACTCTTTCCCAATGATTTAGGTGGTTATTTGGTTCTCAAACCTTTGGGCTTAAAATCATGGTTTTCGGAATCGAACTAACTTAGCCATTTCGGTCTAAGCCTGTGTTTTCGAGCTAAAAAGGAAGGCATTGATGAAGAAGATAGAAACAAACAATGTGTTCAGTAAGAAAGTTGCACATGTTTTTACAATTGAATTCCAAAAACGAGGGCTACCACACATGCACACGCTATTATTTCTTGGAGGCCCTGATAAATTCGAACATGTGCTCAGGTAGACAAATTAGTGTCATACCCCTTATTTATTTCATTCTTCTTTATTGTATTATTTTTTTTTATTTTCTTAGTATTATCTCATGGTTGTGGTCTATTTTTAGTTCTTAAGTCATATCTATGGTATATTTTTAAAACACTAGGACAAGTTCGTATGTCATTTGTTTGAGTTATGAGCATTCCCAAGCTTCTTTACTAATAAATTCAAACATGTGCTCAGGTAGACAAATTAGTTTGTTCTGAATTCCTAGATTCGAAAGATAATACAGCACTTTTTGAAACTATCAAGTGTTGTATGGTACATGGACCATGCGCAGCACAAAATCCTCAAGCACCATTTATGGAAAATGACAAAATTGTAAGTTCACGATTGAACTCCCCATGTATGAAATCACACACCGTTTATAATGTTACTAGGCACATAGAGCTTTCCAATGATACATCCCATGCATCGTGGTTATGTCCGAGCGATAACAGATTTGTATTTAAAGTTGACCCAAAATCTGTCTTCTCGCCAGTTTTACTATTATGTTGAGTTATAATCGCGAAGCCTTAGTAAGGTTTCCAAAACTCCATTTTTGATGTATGATCTGTTGATTCGAAGAAGAAGAAATCTACTTTTCAATGGTTTAAGTGGCATCAATTCACGTTATTCTTTGGCTTAATTTCAAAAACATTCCCTGAACTATCACTTTTTTTTGCAACATAACCCCCCTCGTCTATAAAACTCGACAGCATCACCCCCTCAACTATCAAAATCGAACATCAACCCCCCCCCCCCCCCCCGCCCCCCCAAATTTTCGTTAAAAATTGGATGGAGACAAATTAAAAAGACTAGTAAAAGACCAATATACCCCTTGGCTTAAAAAACACGTTAAAAATAGGAAATAGGAACACACAACCCTACAACCTCTCTCTCTCTCTCTCTCTCTCTCTCTCTCTCTCTCTCTCTCTCGCTCAAAATGAAAGAACCCACATTGCCGCCACCCACCACGACCAGTGACCACCCATCTCCATCTTCGACCGTCTCCATCTCCAATCGACAGAAGCGAAAAACCCTAGACTACCAAAATCTACTTCGTTTAAAATCATACGTATGAGTTCTACTTGGTTCTCCTAGTTCTCCTTCAAATATGTAAGTTTTCTATAGGTTGTTTATATCAATTTATGTATGGGTAAAGTATGGATTACCTCCCTATGGTTTGATCGTTTGGTAGATGACCTCCCTGTGTTTTACTAATGACCACTTCACCTCCTTATAGTTTTGGAGTAAAGTGCAACAGTTATCTTTTCCGTCTCAATTAATGGAAAGTAGAGTACATGTGCATTGTTTGAGAGTGGGAAACAAAAAAGTTAACAGGTGAAGTCAAAATAAACTGCAAAAGGACTATATTACCCTTTTCTTCATCTTCTTCCCCAAGCCAACGCAGAATCATAGTATCAATTTTAACCTAACCCATAAAGTTCTCCATTAATTTCGACAACCCATCTTTCTACTTTCTAATAACCAGCAGCTAGCTCTCTCTCTCTCACACACACACACACACACACACACACACACACACACATACACGCACGCACGCACGCAAACCTCCTAGAGATCTCATCGCCGGATCCAACGGGGGTGACTAAGGTCCCATGACGGCTAAGGTATTGAACACTGGCAATGATGGCGAAGGTACTGCCGTACTGGATTCGCCAACAATGACGCCCTCTCTCTCTCTTCCCCAATTTTTGCAACTTCAATTCCGTTATCCTCATGCGATAACCTGAGGTGAATCAATTATTACCAAAAATATAAAAAGCTCGACTACCCGGAACAGAGTGGTTATTTTTGTAACCCTACGATGCTTTGTGAACGCGTTGAATTTCTCGAATTTGAGGTTGAAAATGTTGATTGAATTGGCCATTGTATAAGGAATTGGATTGATTTCTTACATAGGTTTCTAGAGATTTAAGGAGATTTCACTCGAAGTAGATGTTGATTAAATCCATAGAATGAGAAATTAGATTGATTTCTGAGATGGATTTTTGGGAGGTTTGTGGAGATTTCACTCGAAAAGGAGGGTTTGTCATATGTTGAGAGGAATTGAGTGAACTGAAATATGGAGAGAGAGAGAGAGAGAGAGAGAGAGAGAGAGAGAGAGAGAAGGATGGATGAGTGGACAATTGTGGTGGCGCCAGAGTCGGTGGTCGGGGAATGGACCAGTGGTGTTTGATTTGGGGAATTTCCGAGTTCAACATTTTAGGGATTTGAGTTTTCAGCATTCCCCTTAGATGTACAAGGGTACTATAGTCATTTAACATTTTTCTGTTAACAGAGCTAGGGTTGCACTTTACTCCAAAACCATAAGGAGGTGAAGTGGTCATTAGTAAAACACAGTGAGGTCATCTGCCAAACGATCAAACCATAGGGAGGTAATCCGTATTTTGCCCTTTATGTATTCATATGCATACTAACTTTCGGTTTAAAAAATTGGGGGATTTTGGGGTTTTAAAAGTTTTTAAATTTCTAACCCTAAAAGTAATTGATTATGGGTTAAAAAAATAGGGGTTTTGGGGATTTTTGAATATTTTAAAGTAATTCCCATAAAAGTCGAGACTAGGGCTTAAAAAATTGGGGGTTTTTGAACTTTTTAATTTTTAACCCTGCAGTACAAGATTAGGGCTTTAAAAAAATCCAGATTTAGGGGTTTAAAAATTGGGGATTACATTGGTCTTTTAAAAAATTGGGGATTACATTCAGGCTTTAAAAAATTGGATTGGAATCCTAAAATACCCACTCTTAATACCCCATCTTCATTGACTTAGCTGTGTATAACGTAGTGTTTTTAGGCTATACTATAATCACATGCATGGAATTGTACTGTTATTTTACTGGTCCTGTTATTATACATGCAATGTTAGTGGTCTTGTTATTAATCTAACTTTTTTGTTACACAGAAAACATGGTTGATCTCAGGTGTACGTTGAATATCCGCATAGGTGGTAAACTAGTCAGGGGGTTGCAGTTTGAATACTTGAATGGGGTCATTGCAGAAACCAAGGTAGATCTAGATTCCTTCACATTTTATGACTTGATGGATATAATTAGGGAGATGGGGTATGGAGTAATAGATTTTAATGGAGTAACAGAAATCATAAGTGTGTTTTATAGAGTTCCAATGCATGACATGAACAATGGATTAGTTGAATTAACTTCTGATGCTGATATGCTTAAAATGTTTGTAGCGCATTCTGGTAGGAAGTATATGTTAATCGATGTAAACGTCCATTGTCCTAATGTGGTAGACTCTGACGAAGAATATGAGGATTAGGTGTAGGTGATATGTAGAGAGACAAATAGTAATGTTGAGCCTAGCTCTTTAACTGAATTAGGAGGAGACTTAGAAGTAGGATAAGGACATGTAGATGGAGTTGAACACATAGTTCAAGAAGGCTGTGGTGAAGAGGAAGTTGAACACATAGTTCAAGAAGGTGTGGATGCAGATGAAATGGATGAGGATAATGATTCTGACTATGAGTGATAGCCCAACGATGATAGTGAAAGTTCCCGTGGATCTTTTAGTGGGATAGAGGAGTCTTCTAATGAAGAACAAGAGGAGACCATTGCCTTGGTAGGTTTAGGAAATTCCTACAACCTTGGGAGTAAAGGTGATGAAGACCTTAGTTCTGACAGTGATGTTAACAACTTGGGAGAAGATTATGATGATGATGGAAAACCTATTTTTCTTGAGTTTAAAGAGAGTTACATGAAGAACCCCCAACTAATAGATGGGATGAAGTTTCCTAATGTGCGAGTGTTTAGGAAATTATTGAGGGAATACCACATAAAGGAGGGGTATACATTCACATTCTTGAAGAATGAGTCTACAAGAGTGACTGTGAAGTGTGCAAGTGATTGTGGCTTTAGACTTCATGCGTCTCCCATGTACGATGAGAAATCCTTTCAAATTAAAAAGATAACGCCAATGTATAAATGTACTAGGATTTACACTAATAATAATGCAACCTCATCGTGGCTTTCCCAAAAGTACATACTAGTTGATGCACTTGAGACTAAGGTCAAATCAATGAAGAACAGAGTTAGGAGGGAGTGGCTGAAAAATGTTTCACATACCAAAGTCTATAAAGTAAAGAGAAAGGCACTTGAACTAATTCGGAGAGATCATAGACAACAATATGTGAGGTTGTGGAACTATTGTGACTTAGTTAGAATACAGAACCCAAAGAGTGTGGCTAAACTGAAGGTGGAAAGATCCTTGGCTGATGAAGGTCCAGTGTTTCATAGAATGTTCATAGGTTATGATGCACAGGTGAAGGGTTTTTTAGCTGGTTGCAAACCTATAATTGGGTTAGATGCATGTTTCTTAAAAGGTCCATTTAGAGGTCAATTGATGCATGCAACTGCAAAGGATGCCAACAATCAGATGTTTCCTTTGGCATTTGTTGTTGTGGAGGCTGAAACAAAAGACAGCTAGACTTGGTTCTTGGAAAATTTGACCGACATGATAGGGAATCCAGAGCAAAAGGATTGGTGCTTTATCTTTGATAGGCAAAAGTTGTTTGTTACTTAAGTTGTTTACTTACTTAAATGTTTATATTGTTTACATTATATTTGTTACTTACTTAAGTTGTTTAATTTTTCATTTGTTTACTTCCTTTTTTCGAGCGTTTGGCAGAAACATTTGCTCAAAAGTACCCTAATGTAGAACATAGGTACTGCATTAGACACATGTACTCAAACTTCAATAAACAATACAAAGGGTAAAGAGTGGAAAGACCTCATGTGGGGGGCTGCATTAGTTTACACAGTGCATGAGTTTGAGGAGACGATGAATGAAATCAAAGATTGATGAAACTGCATATGAATGGTTGATGAGAGAAGAACCAAGAACATGGGCTAGGTACATGTATAGTACAAGGTCTAAGTACAATAGAATGAATAATAACACAAGTGAAGCTATTAATACAGCAATCAAAGATACAAGAGACCAACCAATTCTGACCATGGTGAAAAGTATTAGGAAGTACTTAATGACAAGGTTTCAAACAAGATTTCAGTTGTGCATGGGGTGGAATGGTAATATATGTCTAAGGATTAGTAGGAGAATTGAGAGAACCCAACGACTAATGGGGGAATCTGAGGTTATGTGTGGTGGTTACACCATATTTGAAGTCATTTGTGTACCTAGGATCTATGTTGTGGACATAGGACAGAAAACATGCACTTGCAAGAAATAGGATGTCAGTGGGATACCATGTGCACATGGAATGACTGCAATTATAACTGATAAAAGTAATCCTGAAGATTATGTTGATGAGTGCTTTCATCAAAGTACTTTTACAAGGGCATACAGCTTCACCATTAAACCAATTCCAGACCAAATAATGTGGGTTCGTACAGACTTTGATCCAATCAGTCCTCCTCATTTTAGGTCAAAGAGTGGTAGACAGAAAAAAATAGGAGGAAGGGCCCTGATGAGCCAAAAACTACTTCAAGTGGAGTGAGAAAGTATTACATAACCCTAAAGTGTGGACAACGCAAGCAGCCAGGTCACAATGCCAAAACCTGCCCTCACAAGTCAACAAACAACACTGGTGAACAAGTATGGACAAACTGTTTTTTCTTGTCTATACTAAATTAATATTATTATTTACATCACTTTTATTTAATTATAATTCCTCATTATTTTGTTTTAACATGGTCTGATGGTGGTGGGAGGAAGAGAAAAAGGAATTTAGAATTAGGGTGGCAGAGGAAGAGGAGTTATTGGAGGTAGAGGAAGAGGGGTCAGGACCGATAATAGAGGTACTGGAAGAGTGAACAATGCTAGTAGAGCTAGAGGTAGAGGAATAGATCCCAACAATGGAGCAAACAATGGGTTGGTTGTGAAAGGAAGAGGTCCAAATCATTTAATGTAGAGACCTGTATTTAATCTAAATAATTTTAATGTCTTATTAATGTTTGAGTTGCGACAAAAGGCGACATATAATGTGAATATGTGATAAAGGGTCTAATATGATAAACTTGTAAGTTTGGGAGTTGGTGAGGTGCAATTATAAGTGGAGAGAGGCAAGTGTAATATGTGATATATATATATATATATATATATATATATATATATATATATATATATATCTTATCCTGTATGTCAGGATAAGATTTTTTTTTACCTTTACTCTCTTTCTCACCTCACGTTTCTCTCCCTCTCTACCGATCTCTCATCTCTCTTGGCTCATGTGTCTTTCTCTCACCCAAAATCTTGCAAATACATGTCAAATACTTGAGGATCCATCTCTTATTCGTCATATTCAAGGGGTCTCGACTCGTAGATTGCTTGGGGGAGCACAGAGGTGGAGTTTCTCTTTGGATCTCTTGGTTTGGAAGTCTAGGACTTGCTTGGCTTGGAATCTTTGGGTTTTGTTCAAAATGCATGAGGTAGGGATTCTCACCTCCTTTATATGTTTATGAGTTGATTGGGTGTCAAAATCATGTCTAAAATGTTGTTATTGAGTTTGAACGAAATTAGCCATGTCTGTCTTGTTCGTGAAAAATTTCCAGATTGGTTCCGGAAACCCTCTTTCGCCCAGTTCCAGAATCCTTTGTCAAGTGGTGAAGTTTTAAGTTTCTCGGATTGAGTTTCGGAACCGCTGTTTTTGCCAGTTCTAGAACCCAGTCAGTTCCGAAACCCCCCTTTTCGCTAGTTCCGGAACCCAAGACAGTTTTTCTTAAATTTTGTTGTTTTCATGTTTTGAGGCTTGGGGTCGTGTCGTTGGGTTCCATTACACATATTTATGGGTTAATGGACATAGTTAGACGTTGGACACGTAGTGTACCATCTTGGGTCTTAAAAGGAATTACTTATCGTTGAAATAAAAATTAAAGACTTGTTAAGAGCCTTTGAGAATTGAAATAGGATACATGAACCCTAATTATGAAGTAATGACAATTATAGGGAATGTGATGTGAAATGGTTACTCGATATATTAAAACAATGGGGATAGTTTAAGTATTCAAAATCCAAAGTTATGTTGGTACCTTTTATTCTGTGGTGGAGTTCTCATGTAAATCTTTAATATCCAGTGAATGGTTAAGTTGATTTGAGGGTAAGTTTAGGAATGAGTTATGAACACACATAGTATAATGAATGACGGTTGATAGAAATTGGTATCGGAATTTGTTTCTAGCTAATTACACGAGATTGAGGTTATGAAAGATTAGCTGACACATCACAGTGTTATAAATTGATTGGTAACGAGATTAATGATGAGATGAGAATAATAGATATAAATCATTGGTATCCAACCGTTATATAAAAAGAAGCAGTTTTTCTGATGGCCTAATTTCAATTTCGGACACATTTGCCCCTCAATTGCAAACAGTGCAAACGTAGCGGGCTAATTCGGTCTTCTTGGCGTACACAGGATGGGTGAATGTTATTAGGCCACATTTACCCCACGCCTTCTTCCTTTCCTTCGTCTGCTTCAGATGCAAACAGATAAATAGATAGATAGATAGATAGATAGATAGAGAGAGAGAGAGAGAGGATTTGCGATTCCGCTTGCCGTCAAGTGACTATTGTGACTGAGAATCTCACGGGCACAGCTAACCAACGCCGTCTTCAGAAAACTGAGAGCCAAGTCCGAGAACAAGGTGCGTACAGTTCAGATCTGGTTGTGCGGCTTGCGTGGATTTTGCTTCGTGTTTGTGGCTTTGACGTAGATTTTGGTTGGGATTGTTTTGACTGTAGCTCTCTCTCTCTCTTTCTCTGTCTGTGTGTATTTTGATTGTATTCTAACTGTTTATATGGCGAAATTTGGAATTTTTGGACTGTATATTCAGATTTTTGCTCGCAGGCTTTGATTTCCGGATTTAGGGTTTTTGGGTTAGGGTTTCTCCTCATCAAGTGCATTCTTTATGATAGAAAAAAGGGTTCATTGCAATAATAATTTGATTAGCCTTTGGTTCGGCGGCACGATCTTAGATTTCCTTTCTTGACTTGGCTTTCACTTGCTTCGCTCTGAAGTATTATTGTATTTTACTTGTAGGCTTCTCTTTGGTCTGGGCTGTCTTCTGTATGTATATTTTTTCAGTAATATATGGTTTATAGGTGTGTAGTGTTCGGTGTACAAAATTCAGTCCGGTGATTTAGAATTTTTCCTTTTTTTGGAGAGGTATGTGTCGATTCAGGCAATTGACAATAATTCCAACTTGAATATGTGAAATTTCGTGGCATATTTCCAACCTCCAACCGTTATATAAAAGAGAGCAGTTTTTTGGATGGCATGATTTCAATTTGAGACACATTTACCCCCCAATTGAAATCTCTGTCGTTGTGGGTTTGAGGTTATTTCTGACTTTTCCCTTTGCATGGAAATTTGTGGCTTTCATTGTTCTACGTCCCTTGTTTTCCCCCGCTCCACTTTCCTCCCCCTGCTCCTTTCCTTTTTTCATCTCCTTTTCGTAGAACAGCTAGAGAGAGAGAGAGAGAGAGAGGAGAGTTAGGGGGCAATTTGTTGGATTCCATGCGGGCAATTGTGTTTTTGTTGCTGGCCGAGAGGTAATTGCCCAGATTAGGTTTTGTTGTTTTGATTTTGTTTTTTGCTCCTCTTCTTTGTGCTCTGTAGTTTTTCCGGCCCAGGGTAGGAACCTAGGTTTTCGAGCCTTGTTTCTTTTATGGGTTGTGCGTGTTTTGAGGATTCACCTTTTCTGGGTGCTCATGTTGCGTACCCTGGGGCTTGCTAGGTTTGGTGGTTTAGCTTCGATTTGTGCTTATGATCGTTACTTTGTTGTTGTGGTCTTTAATGCACTGTCTTGCTGTTTGAATACTTATCACTGGGTTGAGTTTTCAGTTGCATACTGGGGGCCTTGCTAGCTTGGGTTTGGGTTCGCTTTGTGCTTGTCGTCTTTGCTTTGTCGTCGTGGTCTTTGATGCGTTGTCTTGTTGTTTGTGTACTTTATCACTGGGTTGGGTCTACAGTGTTGCCCTTGTTTTGTTATTATTTGCTTGTTTGTTGTCCTGTATATGTTATTTTATGTTTTTGTGTAACGCCCCGAATTTTGGGTACGTTAATGAGGCATTTATTACATAATAAAGAGAGTTTGACTTATTATTACATCATAAATACATCAAAAGAAAGGGTACATTCACTCAACAAAGGAGGAACTAAGTCTCCTAACTACTGCTCCGCTTGCTCCTCCATTCTGGCACGCTCCTCAGCTCCGAAGGCCTCCAAGGGAACTGTTCGTCTTGATCATCTACAAGGTCTGACACATTATACCAGCGTTGCCGCCAATATAATATGCCAGGGTCACCAGAAGGTAACACCGTGAGCTACGAAAGCTCAATAGAGTAACCCTATCCACTAACCCATAACTTACAAACAAACGATCATAGAAATCACACTAATAACAATAACACAACCACATTCTCGATCTAACGTTGGTGTCCAAGATTTCAGAGTTTCTCCCACGCGACTCATCGTAGACCGTGTCAACATTTTCCACTTACAAATCAACTTTTCAAAATCATTTGCATTGGTTCCGTACCGCGGATAACCAAGCCTTTCAAAATCTTTTGCATTGGCTCCGTACCGCGGATAACCAAGCCTTACACACCCAACCTCGGTTCCGCCGTTCCGGGTTCCCGAGTATCCTCACAATGGTTCCGCCGCACCGGGTTCCCATTGGCACACAATTGCATTGGCTCCTCTCCGCAGATAACCAAGCTATACCTCACCATGGTTCCGCCGGTCCGGGATCCCATGGGAACGCACACAACCTCACAATGGTTCCGCTTTACCGGATTCCCATTGGAACTCACACACACACACACACATAATGCCACCAAAAACGGTAATTATGTAGTTTCAAAAATATTTCCGTCCTCGGAAAACACATTTTTCTCATTTAATCACACCCTAGGTGTCATGTTTCTACTTTCCCGGTTCTCGTGTCTCGTTACATGCAAAGACTTCCGCGGTAGGACTTCCACATCAACAATCATATAACATTCAACAAGATCATCCAACTCTATATTGCTAAACATACGCAAATCAACGCTTAAAGCATAACGCCACATGTTCGGACGCCATTGGAGTGATAAATCACTTATGCTTTATCGTGTCACAAGTAATACAAGTAATTCATATAAGCATGCTCATAACCATAAGTTGACGAGTATAACATACTCCCCATCCTTTTTATTATTTCAAAGAAACACCTTTCGAATATTTTCATTGATAGCAATAGGTAACTTTATCATAAACGAAAATAGCAAAAGTTATACTAGGGAGATTGAGTAGAGATTAATCTACCTTGATCCGAAACTAGTCGGGGCCGAATAAACAAGTTGGAAAAATTCTACGGGTGGTGAATCTGGACCGAACTTCGGACGGCAGTAACTCGGTCAATCTTTGGCCGAATAGAGTCGTTCTTGGGTTGAAATTGAAGATCTCGAAACCCTCTACAACTCTTGTGAAGAAAGTTGATCCTAGAAACGACTCTAAGTAGGAGGAAAATGGTGATAAAGAAAGAGACAGTAAGCTGTCTGGAAATAAAAATCTGAGATTTTTACTGAACTTCGGATGCCAATATCTTGGTCATTTCTTCATTGATTGGGGTGGTTCTTATGTCTAACTTGAAGGTTTCGAAGTTCTCTACAACTTTCCCGAAGGAAGTTAGTTATAAAAACTACTCTAAGAAGGAGAAAACGGAGGATTTTCGAGGGGACAGTAGGCTGCCCAGAAATGGTTTCTAGAGAGAAGTGAGAGCAAAGCTTGATGGTGTGAGTTGAATGGCATGGAATGACCTCTATTTATAGGCAAACCTTGGCTCTCTCTCCTCTCTCTCTCTCTAAGTCTCACTTTGACACTTGGCAAGAAATCTTGGAAGATCAAGGCCTAAACCTAGGTTTGCATGGCTAGATTGGTCCTTTGGATTTGATTCTTGGAGACTTGGTGGGCGAGGAGGTGTGAACAAGATTAAACAATTGGTAGATGTACAAGAGAGGACAATGGAGTTAATTCCTTAGCTAGGAAGGAAGAATCCCATGGATTTTGAAGTACCTTGGAAGATCAAGAAAGTACAACCCAATCTTCCTCCTTCTTTCCTTCCTCTCTCTCTCTCTCTCTCTCTCTCTCTCCTAGCCGAATTCTCTCTCTCTCTCCTCTCTCTCGTCTCTTGCTTTCACATGGTACACATATACATATATATATATATATATATATATATATGCAAGAAAGAAAATAATAGGTACTTTTGTACTTAAAATCAAAAGACTAGATTTTCTCAATAAACTAACAATTAGGCACATGGTACTTAAGGCATCACTTTAACCTTCCAAGTACAATATAATATATACATATGTACCATGTGATCTAGGAAGATCAAAACCCTAATACAAAATAATTAAAAAGGGTACTACAAGAATCTTAGGGTTAAAAAGGTTCAAAAGGTTTACGAGGGCAAAATGGTCCATTTGAGGTTAGGGAAAAGTAACTAGATAGCTTCCTAGCTTAGTTACTCCATCTAGCCGGTTAGAGGCTAACTAGGCTTGCTATATGGGCTAAAGCGCAAAGAAATCAAATTTGAAGGGCAAAAACGTAATTATGACAAATCACAAGGAAATTAAGGAAATTAAAAAAAATTCAAATATTTAACGAAATTTTTAACGACCAAAAATCAGAGTTGTTACAATCTATCCCCCTTAAAACAATTTCGTCCCCGAAATTGGCACGCGACTACAGATTAGACTAGGTCGCTAGACTGATCGACTATCCCCCTTAAAAGGAAACGAGTCCCTCCTAGGGTATATGCGGTCACCATCTACGAGGGGAAATTGGAAGGGGATGGTTTAGTCTAACTAAACTATTTCTTTTTGCAAATGGTGCATCACGTAGTATGCAATAGTGTTTTTTTTATTTAAAACAATCAAGTTTTTCATAGATAAGCAGAAAATATACAATCATAAGCATAGAGTTCTACTACAAAGCAAGTAGACCGAAGACAAGATTTTCCTAATACAACACGATCCTAATCTTCGATATCCTACATCCCAAAGGATTACAATGGTTACTAGATCGGCCTAAGATATGCCTAATTGGCGTCCTCGGCTTTCGGGTCTCGCCCTTCCTCGAGATCCTCTACCATCTTTCGTTGAAAGCTTGGCGCAACCGACGTTCGTACTCCTTTAAGAATTGCGGCGAGTGCGACGGCCACGACGAGAGCCCAGTACCAGAAGGTGTTGGCACGGTTATTCACGGCGAACCACCGTGGCATGGCTAGTGTAAGCACTCCACAAAATATGATGAAGGCGAAGAGTTGCAACCATAGGCTTTGGATTGTCAAGGTGATTTCGGCTCGCTCGATGTCTCGGAACAAGGCGTCTTCCGGGAATCCTCGTCCTCGGTTTGCCATGGCTCGGTACAAGGGGTCTCGGTTTTGGAGGAGTTTTTAAAATGATGAGAGAGGTGAAGAAATGAAAGTGGGGGTGGGGTATAAATAGGGGCCAAAAAGGTGAGTGGAGGAGGGAAAAAGTTTGAAGTTTAAAAGTTGAAATTTGAATGTTTTAGAGGTTAAAATTTGAAATTTGAAGTTTAGGGGGGAGTGTGGTTGCCGGCCAAATGGGCTATGCCCGGTACCCACTCGGTGCTAGGCTAGGCTCCCACTCTTGAACCCCAATTTAAAATATTGAGTCAAGAACGGCTCCTCCACGAACTAGTAAATAAAATTTGCTTAATTAGCAAAGTTTTTAGGCAAAGGTTTACTAACACCAAAAATATTTTCGAGATTCTATGTTCCACATTCGATCCTTGATTTAAGTCATCATCCAATTGTTCGGGAATTCCCAGCTCGGCGGTACTGCCAATTTCCGCGCTTTGCTTCAATCCAAAGATTGTTTTGATAGAATTCCACCCAATTTGGGATGGTAAACATTAAATTCAATTCACGTTCGTGCAACGGACAACTAGCTTAAGGTTCTACATGGTTCTACCCATTCTACCCATGGCCGAGGTTTTGAACCTAAAGCTCTGATACCAAGTTGTAACGCCCCGAATTTTGGGTACGTTAATGAGGCATTTATTACATAATAAAGAGAGTTTGACTCATTATTACATCATAAATACATCAAAAGAAAGGGTACATTGACTCGACAAAGGAGGAACTAAGTCTCCTAACTACTGCTCCGCTTGCTCCTCCATTCTGGCACGCTCCTCAGCTCTGAAGGCCTCCAAGGGAACCGTTCGTCTTGATCATCTACAAGGTCTGACACATTATACCGGCGTCGCCGCCAATATAATATGCCAGGGTCACCAGAAGGTAACACCGTGAGCTACGAAAGCTCAATAGAGTAACCCTACCCACTAACCCATAACTTACAAACAAACGATCATAGAAATCACACTAATAACAATAACACAACCACATTCTCGATCTAACGTTGGTGTCCAAGATTTCAGAGTTTCTCTTGCGCGACTCATCATAGACCGTGTCAACATTTTCCACTTACAAATCAACTTTTCAAAATCATTTGCATTGGTTCCGTACCGCGAATAACCAAGCCTTTCAAAATCTTTTGCATTGGCTCCGTACCGCGGATAACCAAGCCTTACACACCCAACCTCGGTTCCGCCGTTCCGGGTTCCCGAGTATCCTCACAATGGTTCCGCCGCACCGGGTTCCCATTGGCACACAATTGCTTTGGTTCCTCTCCGCAGATAACCAAGCTATACCTCACCATGGTTTCGCCGGTCCGGGATCCCATGGGAACGCACACAACCTCACAATGGTTCCGCTTTACCGGATTCCCATTGGAACTCACACACACACACACATAATGCCACCAAAAACGGTAATTATGTAGTTTCAAAAATATTTCCGTCCTCGGAAAACACATTTTTCCCATTTAACCACACCCTAGGTGTCATGTTTCTACTTTCCCGGTTCTCGTGTCTCGTTACATGCAAAGACTTCCGCGGTAGGACTTCCACATCAACAATCATATAACATTCAACAAGATCATCCAACTCTATATTGCTAAACATACGCAAATCAACGCTTAAAGCATAACGCCACATGTTCGGACGCCATTGAAGTGATAAATCACTTATGTTTTATCGTGTCACAAGTAATACAAGTAATTCATATAAGCATGCTCATAACCATAAGTTGACGAGTATAACATACTCCCCATCCTTTTTATTATTTCAAAGAAACACCTTTCGAATATTTTCATTGATAGCAATAGGTAACTTTATCATAAACGAAAATAACAAAATTTATACTAGGGAGATTGAGTAGAGATTAATCTACCTTGATCCGAAACTAGTCGGGGCCGAATAAACAAGTTGGAAAAATTCTACGGGTGGTGAGTCTGGACCGAACTTCGGACAGCAGTAACTCGGTCAATCTTTGGCCGAATAGAGTCGTTCTTGGGTTGAAATCAAAGATCTCGAAACCCTCTACAACTCTCGTGAAGAAAGTTGATCCTAGAAATGACTCTAAGTAGGAGGAAAATGGTGATAAAGAAAGAGACAGTAAGCTGTCTGGAAATAAAAATCTGAGATTTTTACTGAACTTCGGATGCCAATATCTTGGTCATTTCTTCACCGATTGGGGTGGTTCTTGGGTCTAACTTGAAGGTTTCGAAGTTCTCTACAACTTTTCCGAAGGAAGTTAGTTCTAAAAACTACTCTAAGAAGGAGAAAACGGAGGATTTTCGAGGGGACAGTAGGCTGCCCAGAAATGGTTTCTAGAGAGAAGTGAGAGCAAAGCTTGATGGTGTGAGTTGAATGGCATGGAATGGCCTCTATTTATAGGCAAACCTTGGCTGTCTCTCCTCTCTCTCTCTCTAAGTCTCACTTTGACACTTGGCAAGAAATCTTGGAAGATCAAGGCCTAAACCTAGGTTTGCATGGCTAGATTGGTCCTTTGGATTTGATTCTTGGAGACTTGGTGGGCAAGGAGGTGTGAACAAGATTAAACAATTGGTACATGTACAAGAGAGGACAATGGAGTTAATTCCTTAGCTAGGAAGAAAGAATCCCATGGATTTTGAAGTACCTTGGAAGATCAAGAAAGTACAACCCAATCTTCCTCCTTCTTTCCTTCCTCTCTCTCTCTCTCTCTCTCTCTCTCTCCCCTAGCCGAATTCTCTCTCTCTCTCCCCTCTCTCGTCTCTTGCTTTCACATGGTACACATATATACATACATATATATATATATATATATATATATATATATATGCAAGATAGAAAATAATAGGTACTTTTGTACTTAAAATCAAAAGACTAGATTTTCTCAATAAACTAACAATTAGGCACATGGTACTTAAGGCATTACTTTAACCTTCCAAGTACAATATAATATATACATATGTACCATGTGATCTAGGAAGATCAAAACCCTAATACAAAATAATTAAAAAGGGTACTACAAGAATCTTAGGGTTAAAAAGGTTCAAAAGGTTTACGAGGGCAAAATGGTCCATTTGAGGTTAGGGAAAAGTAACTAGATAGCTTCCTAGCTTAGTTACTCCATCTAGCCGGTTAGAGGCTAACTAGGCTTGCTATATGGGCTAAAGCGCAAAGAAATCAAATTTGAAGGGCAAAAATGTAATTATGACAAATCACAAGGAAATTAAGGAAATTTAAAAAAATTCAAATATTTAACGAAATTTTTAACGACCAAAAATCAGGGTCGTTACATTTTGGGTATGGAATATGCATGCATATGTAATGGTGAATTGCATGAATTGTGCCCAAAATTTCTTAGGGGCAAGTGACTGCTTAGGTTACATAGCTCCATTGTGATCCCCTTGCTATTGTTTAGGTGCATCACTGATAGGTATCTACTTTTCGGGTTCATTACTAAATTCTTGCTCTTTTGTGAATGGAATATGCATACATGTGTAACAGTGAATCGCATGCATTGTTTGCAAATTTTCCTGGCAGCAGGTGGCTGCTTAGGTTGATTAACCCCGTTCTTGTTATTGCCATTGTTTTGGTGCATCGGTGATACGTATTCTTTACCATTCTGTATTTTCTAGGTACATTGTTGAATTTGTGCTTTTTTCTGGATCAAATGTGCATACATATCTAGCGGTGAATCACGTGAGTTGTTTCCAAAATTTCCCGGGGGCAGGTGACTGCTTATCTTACTTAGCCCTGTTCTGATCTCTGTGCTGTTGCTTTAGTACATTAGTGATGGGTATTCTTCGCCGTTTTATATTTTCCAGATTCGTTAATATATTTGTGCTTTTTTGTGAGTGCTCTTGCAGTAAAAAAAATTTAGCCCCTGTGTTATAGGTGGGGAAAATGCATGTGTTTGTAGTGTTGCGTTGGAACCTGATTTCTTGGGTGTCGTATAATTCATCTACATCAATCAGATGTCTGCTCCCCATTGTAAGGGGAAAAAAGCCTAAAGCTGATGTCTTTAATTTTACTAATCAACTTGATTTCTTTTTCATGCAATAAGCTTATTTTCAATGTCAAATTTGGATATATATTTGATCATCGATGTGTTTTTCTTTATCAAGTTAGAAATTGCTTTTGTCAACTACAACCATAACACCTGTGCAAACACTGTAACGTAATTGTTTTAGAGGCTAAATTGAGCACACAAGGATTTAGTAGCCAAAAGGCGAAAGTAGGGATGGAACTATTATGCAAATTGATACCATTACTCGACAAGCTTTTTTATCTTTTTCAAAGGCTAAAGGTTTCTTTTGCTTCCATTTTTTACTGCGTACTTTCAATTTAGGAAAAGTGCCATATCCCAATTTAGGTTACTTCCCAACCCATTATAACTAACAAATCGCAATTTATCAATTATAACTAACAAATTACTCTTCCATTTTGCAAATGTCCTATTTGTCATTCTTGGAGTTGGCCCTCGCAAGCCAGCAAATTACTCACATGTTACAGATGTTTGTGTTATTGACCAAAGGTTAAAAAAAAAAAAAAGAAGCTAAATAATGGCTGCCATTTGTTTAATGAAACTAATCCATGATACAACTTAACAATTCTCAGCTTGCAACCAACAATCATATCCATGTGGGATCAATTTAGTGATTATGAAGCACTAGCAATCGCAAGTTTACCGGGCACTTTCCCAATTGCAATTGGACATAGGCAAAATCTATAGCTACCACAAACTTTACTACAGTTATGCTACTACATCATCTGTAAATAGACTACGCAATATAATCTGTGCATTACTGGAGCATATATAAATATACTACGCAATATATAATATGTACTTAAAAAAAATGATGCCTTTGTTGCTTTAATCAATCCATGTAATGTACATTTCATAGCTATTTCCATGTCTTTCTTTCAGTTCCAACTATACCATTAAAACCAAAAAAAATATTGCCCTAAATCATAACTTATTCCCTTCGACGAGCATGACATTCATCCCTTGCACGAGATTCAAACTTCAATTGTGGTAGGTAATTCTTAGCCTCTTGCTATTGATTAGTTCATGCATCTTGTAATTGAACTGGTTGTTCTTGGGGTTTAAATTAAGATTGGTACCCTTGAAACAGGTTTTAAGAGTTGTATTTGAATGTTTTCTCCTAGAACAGCTCGAATTGGTGACTGGAAGCACAGAATTAGGTCTGAGATAATTAAATTTGTTGGAACTGGGGCTAAATTCCAGTGTTATGGGTTGATAGGCTGAGGGAATTGACTGAATCTATTTCTATGTATGTTTGTTTTCGCTAAAATTGTTTGTTAAAGAGCAAGAATTTTGTGCTCGATACTGGAAATAACCTCCATAGCTGCTGTAAATCTATCTTAAGTGCTGAATTGCTTTGTAATCTGCTGGAATACAAGCCTAAATGCTAATAATTAATTGCACAAGTGCTGGAACTGGATTTATAGTTACTAGAAATAAGCTTTGTGTCTATTGTAGATCTGCTGTAAATGAATGCTTAGAGCTGAATTGCATCTTTATCTGTTATGACTTGTATCGGAAACTAGAAATCAATTGTTATACCTATTGAAGGAAATAGTATTAAAGAGTAATGGTTGCAATCCTTTCTTTTTACGAGTATCTCGATATTGATACACACATGTGGATTAATGTGTTACACGTCAGGTTCGGATGCAGTGACGAGTACCGTGACTCCACGTAAGGAGTGAGCTTATGATGGTACCTTTTTGCTGGGCCTCAAGGTGAGTGTATCATCTCAAATAATTAAGGAAAGTTAAGCTTATTGCGATAGTTTTATTGAGTTATTGGTGGACTGAATTGCTGCTGAATTTGGCTATTGTTGGTCGAGTTGGAATTGTCTATTGGTGATTGTGATGCTATTGCAAATTTGGTTGTTTGCGTGTGGACGTGGGCCCGAGGTGCCTATATTTGCTAGACATAATGAGAATCTGGCCTGAGGTGCCGATGCCCGCCAGACTTGCGGATGAGTGGGGCCTAAGGTGCCCAATGAATCATAAAGAGCGAGGCCCGAGGACTAGGAAGAAAATTAACCCTAACCCCCACACAATGAATCACTTAGACTGGACACAATGTTCATACTAAGTACTTGGTATTATGATTGGTGGGAGGTTATTAAAGTCTTGATTTATATACAGTTTCATATGTTGGGCCAAAGGTTATGGTGACTACATTATCTTGCCACAATACATGCTTTTAGCTTAAATAAGTTGGTTCATCCGATAAGCACCGTGCTTATGTCTTAAATGTTTCTTTTTCAAGTGTGTGGGTCCATTGCATAGTCTAGACAAGAGTTGTGGATAGTGTAGTTCGGACTTTTGTTTCCTTGCATATGTGGATAGTTTTGGGTTTCTTTAATGTTGTAAATACCAGTGACCTTATCATGTGCATCATATTTTCCGGAATATTCGCAAGTTGAGTTTTTTTTTTTTTTTTTTTGTGGGGTTTGACACCTGGTTGGCTGGCTAGCTGGTGCATTATCTTTATTACTTGAGCGGTGCTAGGGTGTGAGTTCATCCCATTTGGAAAACAATTTATTGTAGTAATTTCTAAGATGGGGTGTTACAGTAACCTTTATGATTCTGTCTGTTTCATTGCAGACACATAATAGGAATCGCAAGAGAAGTACATGCAAAGGGATTTTAAAGGACATGGAAGGATTCTAGCATTAGGTATGGTTGTTGGGCTTCCCTTTCAAATCTTCTACATCAGATTTTAAAGGACATGGAAGGATTCTGGCATTAGGTATAGTTGTTGGGCTTCCCTTTCGAATCTTCTAAATCTTGAATGGATATTTTGCCGGTACTTTTTATATATATTCCCCTAACACCTAATTTAACATCTTTTTTGACACTCAATCTCAGCCATTCCTTTCAACGGCTAAGATTAAAACATTATCACCCCTCACTTTCCCCTCCTCACCCTATTCCTCCCTCCCCCTTCGGCCTTCCCCGTGGCAGCTACACCTTTGCCACAACCCACTCCGGCCGGCAACCCATTTTCGGCAACCATTACTCCAGCGAGTTCCATTTTTTCCGGCAACTAGTTTTACTCTGAATGATGTGTGTGTCTTTATGCTTTTATTTGTCAAATAAATAATAAGAGGAAAACCCCAAAAAGTTCATGCAACCCGATTGTTTACTAGAAATCAATAAACTAGTACTACATATGGCAATAAACTACATCTAATCCAATAAATTACACAAGATTCCAATAAACTACACCATATATCGGCAAGTTCAAGGAACAATTGAAAAAAAAAGCCCTAACTTATCTAAGAAAGGCAACAGAGAGGGAGGATAACACTTGTTTTAAGGAAGAAACCCAGTTCAGAGCACAAGATTCGATGTCCAATAGTGCAGCAAACGATGAATTTTTACTAGTGCTTCAATGGGTCTGTGCGAGGAAGAGAGAGAGGGATTCGCCGGAGAAGGGAAACCTCGCCGGAGATGGGTGGGCCGACAAGGAGACTCGCCGGAAATGGAGGGACCAGGGGAGGGGTGGTTCTCGGTGTTTACAGTAACAGAGAGGGAGGATAACGTGGGGGATATCGGATTACTGAGAGAGAGGGAGGGATAGGGTGAGGATGGGAAAGTGAGGAATGATAGTGATTTAATCTTAGCCATTAAAAGGAATGGCTGAGATTAGGTGTCAAAGAAGGTGTCAAATAAGATGTCAACAGATCCAGCCCCATACATATATATATATATATATATATTATTCTCATACTTCAATTCAAATGTCCATTACTGTTTTACAATCATGAGCATTTTATTTGTGTTATGAGTGATTGTTTAACATTGTACTATATCTTAATAAAGAGAAATATGATTGGTTATTTTTTTGTGAATTTGGTCCTTTCTGCTCATAGTTTCCAGGTTAATATACACAATCAATTAATCTTTACATCACGAAGAAATCTGCATTTTACAGCGCTTGATTTATTTATTTATTTGTAGGCTGTCGATTAAGGGAGATTGTTATGCAAAGTTAAGAAAGGTAAAGTAATAGGAATGCTTGGGTCCATATTGTACATGGCTTAATTTCCAGAATCCAAAAAATTGAACACACAAATCCATTTTCCTACTTATTTTTGGGGATCATTCACATACTTCTCAATTTCTCCCCAGGTTTTACAAAGTTCTATCGTGCTAATTCAAAGATTTGGTTTTGTAGGAATACAAAAGGAGGTTTGTTGTTTACCATGCTTGATATCTACTTTTTAATTCGCTTCCTTCCTATATTTCGGGTTGCCATGTTGTTGAGTTGCTGCAGTGGTTCAAAATTTAATGTTAGAATCAGTTGTGGAGAGATTTTCTTCATCTCAAATCAAACCATTACATTCTTTTTTCCTATCTACCTTTTTGGTGTGATAGATTGAGTAAATAAAGAGGTTTGTGGCTCATGATACATGAAATGTGTTGTTAACGTCACTACCTTTCAAAATGTAGCTTGGGTTGGGTTTTGCTGGGTATGGGCCTTTTTTCCCAAATACATTGAGAATTTGCTTCTACAAAGTCATAAGTTCAGAAGAGAGACTACTATCTTAAACAACTGGATGCAAAAAAAACTAAAAAAGGGCAAACCATTTGTTGATGGGTAGGTTAAGACAATGCAGTAAATTAGTGCAGTGTTGAAGCAAGTGGGACAACCTAGACTTAGAGGCTTATATTTAAAGGATTCTGAGAAAGCAGGAATTTATCAGTTTCATAAGGAGAATCCAGAAGTGTACACGTTTTTAAAGTTGGCTAAAGATTACAAGATTATGGGACAGAGGGTACATGCCATTTTGTGGCTTAAAAAACTTGAACAGGAAAAGGAGTAAAAGCTTGGGCATCCTTGGATGACTCTGTCGCGCTCTTGCTCTACACTTGCCCTAAGTAAGCTATCAAACCAGTAATTTTTGTTTTGTGAAAAATACTGCAAGAATTTCTAATAGGAGTATACAATTAAGCCAATACTACTAACTAGCTTAGTAATTGGTGGATTACTAGAGTTGGTTGGTACTTCACTTGAAAGCTTACAACTGTACTCATAGTTCTTACATAAGCATGTTTAAAAAAGAGAACTTGAAGTATGTTAGAATTTGAGTATTGCTGAATTTAGGTTTATGGACTAGGATGCTAATCAGCTATGTGAAGTCCAAACTTTTTAACATGCTAGCTAAACGAGCTAAGTCAATCACTTAGGGTTGTCTTCTTTTTAGTAGTGTTTTATGAAACTAGGTGATTTGCCGTTTGCAACATATTCTCAGTTTGCTGCTTGCTTTTATATTCAGATTTAGGTTACGCAATCAGAACTTATTAAATGAAAATTGAGGAGTTGAGGATTTAATCAACCAAGACAGAGCTAGAGAATTTATAGGTCAATGTAGGAGTGCAAATTTTTGCATTCAATAATACTTTTGAGTTACGTTTGCTTCTTGCTTTTCTATGTGCTTGCTTTATATTCTTGTTGATCTACCATGTATGCATTCTCTAATTTCTGATTATTATGCTTCTCTCCATTTCTTGAGCTGATTGATTTGTGCAATTTGATGCCCTGATCTCATCAGTTTAGTTTACGCTCTGAGAGTTTTATGATTCTATTATACAAGAGCTGGGCTTTCACATGTCATCATTTGTATTCTTTTGTCCATGATCCTAGAGTTTGATTAAGTAATAAGAAATTGAATGGCTCCAACCGGGCAGGGATGACCATTTTGAGAAGATGGGAAAATTCTGACATTAGTGGTGTTCCTTATTATCAGCCTATAGGCACATGTATGGTTGTTTGCGAATTGCCATGTTTAATTATTTGACTAAGAGCACATAATAGTATTAATGGACATCGGGATTGGAAAATTATTGCACTTGCAGAGGTCTTCCATTATAATTTGTACCTTGGATGATGCATTTTGAGAAGGAACTTGTGAATGATTGGCTTTCAACGAAAAAAATATTTTGTTCTACCTGCAATTCAGTTATTAAGTTGTCTATTTTGAGTTCAAATGCCTTGTGAAAATGATAAAGGTTTAACTTTTAAATTTACAATTTCTGCATTCCTACTATGTAATAGGTGGCACTTCTTGCAGCATGCGTACGTTGGGGCTTGAAAGTTCTGTCTGCAATGGAAGCTGGCACGATAACTAACTGTACAAAAATTTGTGTGGTTGATTTGAAAGAGTTAACAAATGACCCACTATCTCAAGCCATAACTCTTTTAGTGCGTATGATTTGCTTTCTAAGTACTTTTGAATCGTGTACCTAACTTCCATAGACTTTACTACGAAGAAACTACTCTCCCATCTGTAATTAAGGTAGGCAATATATAATTTACATGTGTATCAGCTAGACTTTCTGCTGCCTTAAGCAATGTAATATACATTCATAACTCTTCAACTATCATTCCTGCATTTCCATCTTGACCATCAAAAACAACATTAATCTTTGCCCTGAAACAAAATAGTATATCCTCTTCAACGGGCACATGATATTCGTGCTTTGCACATTGCCTCACCTAGTAGGAAGAAAAGGAGGTCTAGAAAGAATGCAAAATGGATACATTGACATTCACTTGCGACACATTGACATTGCTGGAACATTCGCTCATGACACCTTGGCGTTAAAACATGAAATGATCTACGAGGTCTAAGTACTTGGAATGTTAAAAGATTTATGGGGTCGATGGAATCCTGGAACAACTTGAAGTGAGTTTGGGGTTATGAGTCCTTTAATTTAAATTGTAAAATGACGTTGTTCACTTATACCTTGATTTCATATCATTACAATTACATATGATGTATTGAAGTTTAAAAAGAAGTTTGGGAAAAATGGACAACATGATTTTATCAATGTTCGGAAAAGGATTTTTCTTTTAAAAATCCTCTGGTATTCTTGAGCAAATCAGCAAACTTTAGTATTTGGGCACAAATCAATGGACTCTGGTATTCAAGCTCAAATTAACAGAGCTTGACTCGTACTACTTTGTGTTCCTCTGCACTACTTTGAAATAAAAAAATGAAAAGTTTTACATGAACATGGTATTGATGACTGATAATGTGGAATTTAGAAAGAACGGAGGATTCCTGTGAGACGCGATTAATTTTGACTTGATATGGACGCACGACGTTCTAAATGCCGGGAATTTAAGTTGGACGCATAGGGTCCTAAATGCCTGGATTGTGAGTTGGACGCACGGGGTTCTGAATGCCTAGAATATGAATTGGATATATGAATGATACAATCAGCTGACTTTGATAATATATATATATATATATATATATATATATATATATATATACACACACACACACACACACACACCCTCCCCTTCAAGTAAGGTCGACCGCACCTGGAGAAACATGCAGACTTGAATCCAACGGTTCTGATTAACTTAAGCAGACTTTGGCTCAACGGCTGGGATTGAAGAAGAAAACTCGGCCAAACAAAACCCCTTTCCTTATTTCTACTGTACTCTTCCACGGTACGCTTCTCGTTTCCACCAAACGAAGAGAGAGAGAGAGCAGCCGATCGAAGACGAAGAACAGCAACCTCCACAACAGAGGTCTCTCTCTCTCTCTCTCTCTCTCATAGCAAGGTCTGATTAGGGTTTTTTCTCCAGGTATAATGGATCGAAGAAAAGGACCGACTGGATTTTCTTCGATTCGTTTCGAACGACGAACACCTAACTCGAAAGGTATCTCCTCCTCCTCTCTCTCTCTCTCTCTCTCCTCTCTCTCTCTCTCTCTCTCTTAATTTGACGACTGGCCTTGTTAGGGTTTTTTTTTTCTCGAAAATCGGGTTTTTTTTCTTCGACAAGAAGAAGAACACCCTTTCCCCTTCCAAATCTGAAAATATAATTTATTTTTTCCAAAATCTGAATTTTGTTTGAAAATCTTATTTTTTTTCTCATTTATGTTATGTTTTCTGAAGAACAAAGAACAAATCCGGACGAAGAACAAATCGAACGTAAGTACAACATGACGACGAAGATGCACCAAGGTCGATTTCTCTCTCTCTCTGACCTCTTATAATAATAGTGCAATAGAAGAGTGGCCGTTCTTTAAATTCCCCTGTTAGAAATATACCAAAGTACCAAGGCTTGACTAAGGCTGTGAAAATCTGAAATTTTTTTGTTTGAAAATCTTTTTTTTTCTTTCTGATTTATGTTATGTTTTCAACTTGGGGTGGTCAGTTCAAACTAGTGTGGCTTCTTTCATTTAGAATGGTATGTGGAAGTGGCCTCGTGCCAAGAATGCTATTATTAGGGAAATCTTGGCAGGCAGCCTCCTAATTTTGCTCCTAATCCCCTGTTCCCAATTCTATTGTTGAATGCTAATGGTATGTTTTCGGTTTGATCTGCTTGGAATGCCTTGAGGGATGTACCGTTGTGAATGAGAATGGTATTAGAATGCAAAAAATCTGTGACAAATCTTAAGGACTTCGATATAATTTTTGAATCTGATATGATTCTTAAGGACTCGGGTCAAATGCCTTTGTTTCTTCCATTTATTATATTACTTATTCATGTTTCAAGATGGGGGAACAACTCATGAGAAGATGGTGATGTCCGGAGATGGGGAACAACTCGCTTCTTTGGGGCTGTGTTTAAAAAATATCCGTCATTGAAAGAGGCAAATAATGCTTGGACTGCGTATGTTGAAGCTTATTTGAAGGTGCAATTGCTGTCTCCTCAAGTTGCTCAACTCCCGACCGATTATCCACCTTTGCTCGTACTTGTGCAAGCAAACATGGATGACCAAATTCCTTTCGTGCTGCAATGGTCTTACTTGGAGTTGTAATAGGAATTGTAATTTTGTTGGTCATCATGTATATATTCTTTTAGTTGGTTTGTGTAATGGTTATATTGAACAAAATTTCTAACTTGTGATGTGTACAAATTTGGAACTTGAGCAAGTGTTATTGCTTTCTGAGTATGATAAACTAGATGTTTTTGAAGGTGAAATTATAGAATTTGTTTTGCTTTCTGTTGAAACAGGTTCTGAGTTAGGTGGTTAGGACATGTGGCAGTAAATTTATTTACAAAAACCTTGTATGCTTGGGTTTCAAGACATGTAAAGAATGGTGTAGCATGTGTGGGGTTTCCAATTAAAGAATGAAAATAACCTTGACTTCTGGACTTTGAGGTTGCTGGCCGGGTATCCATCTCTGTTTGAAGTATTGTAATAGTCAGCAGTTAACTCAGAAGGATGAGATTGAGTGCCATAATGCCAGTGCATTGCAGCAACTTTTTCGGATGTATTAACTTCATTAGGACCACCATTTTCCTACTCTCTTATTACAGTTTCTCGAGTACAAGCAGTCAAAGATTCAAGCATGTACTGGAAAGTAGAACAAGAAAACAAGTCTCAGCAAAAAACGAAAAAGAAAACGAAAACAAGTCTCATCTAATTGAACCACAGTTTTCAAAATCTGTCAAACCAACATTACAAGTCCCCTGTTTTCCAGATTAGTCCTTCTCTCCTCCATTGTTCTGGACTAAAAAAAAGGCAACCATTCTCAAAATTATGTTACAGTTAAACCATTCTCTAAATTACTGTCGAAACAAAATAAGTTACATTGATCAAGTCTCCAAACTTAAAAATGCAACCAAGTATCAAGTATTAGTCAAACATCTTCGCACGAGTCGTTGAAACATCCCAAACATAGCTACTTTCCAGATTCTACTCCACAAACATCTCCAAACGTTATCTTTGACATCTCATCCCCATCTCCGGACGCCACCATCTTCTCATGAGTTGTTCCCTCATCCTGAAACACAAATAGGTACTATAATAAATGGAAGAAACAAAGGCATTTGACCCGAGTCCTTAAGAATCATATCAGATTCAAAAATCATATCGAAGTCCTTAAGATTTGTCACAGATTTTTTGCATTCTAATACCATTCTCATTCACAGCGGTACATCCCTCAAGGCATTCCAAGCAAATCAAACCCAACACATACCATTAGCATTCAAAAATAGAATCGGGAACAGGGGATTAGGAGCAAAATTAGGAGGCTACCTGCCAAGATTTCCCTACTAATAGCATTCTTGGCACGAGGCCACTTCCACATACCATTCTAAATGAAAGAAGCCACACTAGTTTGAACCGAACACCCCAAGTTGAAAACATAAATCAGGAAACATAACATAAATCAGGAAAAAATAAAGATTTTCAAACAAAAAAAATTTCAGATTTTCACAGCCTTAGACACGCCCTGGTACTTTGGTATATTTCTAACAGGGGAATTTAAAGAACGGCTACTCTTCTATTGCACTATTATTATAAGAGGTCAGAGAGAGAGAGAGAGAGAGAGAGAGAGAGAGAGAGAGAAATCGACCTTGGTGCATTGTCGTCGTCATGTTGTACTTACATTCGATTTGTTCTTCGTCCGGATTTGTTCTTTGTTCTTCAGAAAACATAACATAAGTGAGAAAAAAAAAAGATTTTCATACAAAATTCAGATTTTGGAAAAAATAAATTAGATTTTCAGATTTGGAAGGGGAAAGGGGTGTTCTTCTTCTTGTCGAAGAAAAAAAACCAGATTTTCGAGAAGAAAAAAAAAACCCTTACAAGGCCAGTCGTCAAATTAAGAGAGAGAGAGAGAGAGAGAGAGAGAGAGAGAAGGAGATACCTTGCGAGTTAGGTGTCCATCGTTCGAAACGAATTGAAGAAAATCCAGTCGGTCCTTTTCTTCGATCCATTATACCTGGAGAAAAAACCCTAATCAGACCTTGCTGAGAGAGAGAGAGAGAGAGAGAGAGAGAGAGAGAGAGAGAGAGACCTCTGTTGTGGAGGTTGCTGTTCTTCGTCTTGGATCGGCTGCTCTCTCTCTCTCTCTTCGTTTGGTGGAAACGAGAAGCGTACAGTGGAAGAGTACAGTGGAAATAAGGAAAGGGGTTTTGTTTGGCCGAGTTTTCTTCTTCAATCCCAGCCGTTGAGCCCAAGTCTACTTAAGTTAATCAGAACTGTTGGATTCAAGTCCGCATGTTTCTCCAGGTGCGGTCGACCTTACGTGAAGGGGAGTGTCTATATATATATATATATATATATATATATATATATATATATATATATATACACACACACACACACACACACACACATATTTGTTGTGGAACGGGACATATTGTGGAAGAACGATAGGATGCGTATCTACGTGTGGTTGATGAGCCTTTGGAGGATAAGTTTATTGAAAGCAGTTCCTCATGATTGATTGTGATTACTTTTGTAGTTGTCTACACGTTGGCTTTAGATTAATTTTGAAACAATCCTTGTTCGGGAGATTGTTGGCTCGAATGCGTCGTGGGTATCGGTTGAACGGTGATACATTGTTTAAAGTTTCAATTGGCATATGCATGTTAGACCCAATAACGTAAATTCAAAGATTATAATTCAATAATCCATGGATTGAGGCAAAAAAAAGATGGAAATGCCATAAAAGAGGATGCAATAAGTGTTAATTTGAGGTTTGAAAGACAAATTTGGGTATACGTGTGACTTCTTTAGTGTTGTATTGTGGTATTGATTAATGTATCATTACTTGCGTCATGTTTTTCCCTACCTTATGCATTATGTGTTTAAACAAATGAGAAGTTGGTGTGGGCAGCATGCCCTTAGAAAGGAATTTCGTTCCGTTTCCAAAGCAAGGGCCCGTAATCGAGGGAGCGCGAGCGTGGATGACAAGCGCTCAGAATACAGAGTCGCCACTCGGGTTTGAAGGTTCGACACCTAAGGAATCGTATTTCGAAGCACCTGCTGCGCTGTTTGATTTGAAAAGTGAAGGAACCAATCCGTCATAACCATATCTGGGTTCGGGAGCCAGGATACGAGAGGGAAAGGATTTTAAGGCACCCCTCTCGCCCAATCCGGAGATCGGTCTCTACTTAGACATTTTGTGGTAATTCTTTTATTTATTAATTTTTAGCCAATTAGGGCGAGGAAACAGTTAATCGGGAATTAATATTGTAACAGTTTGCAGGATGTGACAGATAATAGCACGGATGGATGAAATATTGAAAAATAAATGGGATAAAACCCAACACTGTAACTCAATATTAAAACAGTGCTTCAAATGAATTTGACGTGCACGGCGGCCAACTTGCATGCATGGATCTATGTACATAAAAACTGACCAGTGCGCGCCAAAGCCATGTATACGCACGTGCTTCAAAGCCTCACACAGATTGAATTTTATCCCCTTCTGGGCTGTGGAAGGACCAATGCACATCCAGGGAACAAACCAAGCAGTTTATATGTACAGAAAGTAATCAATAGTTACAATCAGAATGAATAAAATTGAAATGCAACTCCTAAACAGTGGGGATATTTAAACAAAGGCCAAAGCCAAGTTGCCCATGCAAGAACAGTTACTGAAAGTAGACTGACCAGCGCGCGTGTCTCACTAACCAATGCATGTGGGTCATGACTGGACTTCTAGGAACTGCCTTTGCATGCCTGGGCTCTAAGACATGTTCAGAAGCAACAGATGGGCATTCCAAAGAAACAGGAAGACATACTGAAGTAAGCTAACAATTTTTTTTACATATAAAACAGCTAATCAGGTTTTATCATGCATCACAGTGATTTATAACACAATAAAAATAGGAAATAACTAGCTTCGTCATTCCCTCGTGGACCATCGCGCGTGACCCATTACAGGCGCGTGCGTAAGTGAGTCCAATGCGCGTGGGTGTACTAGTTACTCGACTCTTGTAACCCTACTGAGTTTAGGGCCAGAACTGGTATTGATTACCAGCCTTGGCCCTGCCAGCCCCCCTCAGGGATCAAAACAGTAAGCAGGCAAACAATTTATACCTTTGCTTGAGTGATATGGAAATGGGTTGAACAAGGTGATGGGTCTTGTGAAATGAGTGTGTGAAGACAGTAAGAGTGATAAGATAACAAGAGTATTAGGGATTGTGTAGTATTTTTTTGCTTGATTTTTGGTAACCTTGGTCTTAGAAGATCAATGGGGTATTTATAGGAGAGAGGAAGGAGGGTAGTGGGTGGCAAGCAAGGCCATGAAACCAGCCAACATGGTTGGTTGGCCTTACTTGGTGGAGAAGAGTTCCAACAAGGTGATGGAAGAGATTGTGAGGGTGGTGCACCCTATGCACCTGCAATAGTTGTAGACCCCCTGATGATTATAAAATCCTGTTGGAAAAAGGTGATAGGGAGAGGCATTGATCATTGCGCGTATAAGTGACATTATCGCACGTGTGTTCCACCAACTTGAGCGCTAGTCAACAGTCAAGGCTTTGACTTTGACCAACACCTGGCAAGTGGATCAACGCGCGTAAAAGCCAATACGACGCACGATGGTCAAACCTAAGATTAGGGTTTTTCTCTTAGGGTTCTGGGGTTAAAAAGGAGCAAGAGGGGTTCTAATCACTCCAAGTTCAAACCTTTCCATTCTCAAGACTTCTTTTCGATCCAATTCATCATCGGGGAAACAAGAAACTGAAAAATAAAGTAAATCAATTGGGAGACGCAGATTGGGGTGTCTATAGTAGTCCCTCTTTGACGGCATGTGGAGCACAATTGGCTGGTACAGGCAACGTCAAAGATATCTAGACACCCATCAAATTTGCCCAAAAGCCGATTAAATGGATGTAGACACCCCAATTTGGAAATCCTAAATAACTTTTAAGTCCCCAATGATGATAAACAAAGCATGATTTTAAACCTTTGGATTGATCTAAACCTTTTCGAGCGTTCCATTTCGAAAATCGTACACAAGTGGCCAATAAGCTTCCCAATAACAAAAACGTGCCTTGAAAAGCTTTGAACAATGGTCTTTATACTCAAAGGAGTGAGGGTAGAAACTTTATATCCATCTCAAAACCAATTGGCCATGAGTGAAGAGGTCCCAAATGTTATTAAGTGATCACCCATTCCACTCCCAAGCAATGTGGGACTTTATATCTAAACACCTTAGAATTACGTATGAGAGTGCCAAGTGACACATAGAATGAGTGAATACGTGTTTTGGCCGTCCTGGCACCAATGGTCGTCGGTTTAGTCTGCTTTCAACCTATTTTTCATAAATCAAACTTCCTTATTTTTATGGTTGGAGTCCCCCATCTTTTAGTACATTCAAAACCCTTTTTATCGATATATAATAATCCTTAATCCGATTTGAAATGAGGGAGATATGAGAATTTTGCCAAAACAATCACTTTTTCGACCACCTGAGGGTAAAATTGTCATATCTTTTGATGTACAAAATTATTTTTATCCAAACCACTTGGGTTAGAAAGTAGACTTAACGAGCTTTCCAACGGTTTAAAGAACACCCAAAACCGAGTTCGGGAGTGTCCGGGGTGGCCTTTCGAAGTTCGGACTGTTGAGCAGTCACTGTACCGTACGGCGGTCAACTCTGCCGTACGGTGGTCAACTCTGCCGTATGGTGGACATATTTCAACCGTACGGTAGAGTTTTTAACCGCCTAAACTCGAGTCGGTGGGCATGTACCGTACGGTGGAAGCCAAGTGCCGTACAGTAGAGTTTATGTACCGTACGGTGGACATAAAGTCAGCTAAAAATGCGTGCAGACCAAGTTTGCTTCATTTTCAAGCAATTTTCACTCTATAAATACCCATATCCATTCCCATTTTAGACACACGCCATTTTCTCACTCCCCATTTCAAAAACAAGCCATTTTCACTCCTTTTCACTTTCAAAAACCGAAAATTCCATTTTTCTCTAAAAAATCAAGTCCAAAACCAAGTCATGTGCTTCACTACAGTAAACTAAAGCCTACCCACACATCCAAAGTGCACACCAAGGGCTGCCATAGTAGCACTCCAAAGGAAGGTTTCGCTTCAAGAGGTATAATCTTTTGTCCACTACTTGTCTCTGTATTCTGAGGGGTACACTATTAATCTCAGACTGGTTCCTAATACCACCCCTGAGCCTAAATAGTTCAAACACTATGAGAAATTAAAGTTGGAGTCCCTTATACTTCCACCGTACGGCACACCATACTACCGTACAGTAGAGGTTTTTCAGGGAACAGTTTAGTTTGCAATTTCTTTTCTTCTTTTGATTTGATATAAGATACCATGGTATTTCATGTTATGTCTTAAACTCATGTTCGGTATTAAGCAAATACATGCAAGAACATTGAACGTTAAATAGCATCATTTTGGAACTGGAAACCATAGAACATGTACCGTGCGGTACAAGTGTCTACCGTGCGGTGGAGTTGTTGCATAGAACAGTATGTTATTTAGTTATTTTCTGCGATTAAATGTTCATATTTCTTCTATACCTGTTTCTTGTTTATATTTACATGTTTTTGCAATTTAAATTATTTATGTGATATAAATTGTTCATGTGGCACTAAAAGTTAAGCAATAAAATGATTTTCAAAATCCCACAAATATTAGTAGAGACCGATTTTATCGGGCGAGAGGGGTGCTTTTCTAAACAAAACCTTCCTCCCTCATAACCTGGCCCCCGAACCCAAAACTCTCTGTTTTTAGACCAAAACCTTTTCAAAAGAGTCAAAACTTTTCAAATAAACGGTTTCTCGGGGTTAATCCTTTTCAAAACCCGGGTGGCGACTCTCAAACGAACCAATCATTTCCCCATTTTTGTAACACTAAAAATACAAAAAAGACAGGCGGGGAATTTTTCAGGGGCACGTAGCCCACAGTGGCGACTCTGCTGGGGATTATATTAATTTATATTTTTATGAATTAGTACACTTGTGAAAATAACCCATCTTGAAAGTCTGTCAAAAAGATAAGTTTCGCGCTATCTCAGAAAGGTGTGGTGATTCTAATAGGGCTCTGCCCGACCACCCGGCCTGGGACTTTTTGGTTATTTCATTTGTGTAATTTTTCTTAAAAATATGATTTAATTTGAGAGCCAAGCTTGAAAATATTTGTGGGATTTTTCATTTTATTGCTTAACTTTTGCATTGCACGTGCATCGATGTTGGATAACCCCCGCCGCTACATTTGGGTTACCCTACCCAGCTTGTTGGTGCTAAGACATCCCGAAATGCTCGGCAACCTTGGACGATGATGAGTCAACCTGCCGTTTGACCTTTGCCATGCAGTACACTTGGCAATAGGGAGGCAAATTATTGGCTCTAGTCTGAGGGACCCTTCTAAACCAAAACCAGCCTTGCATATAGCAAAAACATAGAACTCTTGCCAAAACTAGGACAAGGCCCTCACATTAGGATTTCATGATATATCCTAATTATGTGTTTACCGTTTTCCAGCCTATGTGTTTAATTGCTTTCTTTAGTTGCTGTTGTGCTGCATGCACGTGTTAGCTTGACCCTAGGTTATGACCCTCTCGTGTGAGCTTAAAAGAATTGCCTCAACCAATGAAGAGTCATGCATGTTGGAAAATGCATGTTTGTTTCAATCAAAATTCCTCGGGGTTATAAGCCTTAGGGAAAATCAAAATCAAGCCAAAAATATCATTTTGTCAATAATTTTCAAATTAAACTAGCTCATTAAGGATCTAACCCTTAATGGCTAGCTTTTTCAAGTTAAAAATTAGCACATTAAGGTTCTACCCTTAATAACTAATTTTTCTTCAAAATTTAAAATTTAATTATTGGAACTCAATTTCCAATAATTAGTTTCTCTTCAAATTATAACAAAAGTTTCAACGGCTATTTTTAATCCTAAGTTTGTTTATTAAGACCTAACTCTTAATAACTAACTTTTCAAAATTAACCCACTAGGACCCAACTCCTAGTGATCAGTTTTTCAAATTTATCAAAAGTTATTGACAAAAAATAATAATAATAATAATTTTGGCTTGACAAAAATTTTCCTTTGTCTTGTGCTCCTCATAAAGGATACATTACCGAATATCTGAGGATTGAGGCAATTCTGTTAAGCTTGCGAACTTATGCATGTCATGGTCTAGGAGACCTTAAATCCATGGAGTTTGGGATACCTCCGGTGTTCGCCGTGCCCGAACGGCTTCCTTTTGATCTAACCGAGACTTAAGTGTGTCTGTATTCCGGCAATCGCATTGCTATGCCTCGGATGGTCAAGATAAGGAGAATGGCTCTGATTCCCAACATGTGGAATTTAACCTGCCTGACAACGATCTACCCGGATTGTCAGAATTTAACTTGCATGCTACTGCTTTCTGCATTTTATCCCTACCATTCCTTTATGCTGCCAGTTTTGAGTCTTAAAGTTTGCTTGCACGGTCTGTTGAAGGTTGCCTTAACCGATGAAGAATCGTGCACCTATATGCACGTTGTCTAAAGCTACGTGAGTCCTTGGAACGGTGAGACCTAAGGGAATCAAAACCTTACTATGTCCTCGACTAGTGCTTTATCAAAGGTTCAGCGAAGAATCAGGAATAATAAGGAAACGACGTCGTGATGTCACGTTACTTACACCACTGGCTAATGGCGGTATGCCACTGGCACCATGTGGTTATGGTATCACGTCGTCAATACTAAGTTATTCCGAGTTCAAAAGTGAAACTTCGAAAGGAACTAGTCGAATACTTAGTTTGTTTTGACATCTTTTGAAATTTGTCGTTCTAAACAAAGGATATACCCTGAAAGAAATTCAGAGGAATGGGGCAACCATCAGAAGGTCATAATCTTATGTGACACATCCCGCCTGCACATCATCTTTTGCTATCGTGTCATGTATAGAACTCTTAAACTCGCTCGCGCGGTTTGTTTTGGATTGCCTAGACCGATGAAGAGTCTTGCTTTTCATAATGCATGTTGTTAAAATTAATTAGTTCTTAGAATGATGAGGTTTTAGGGATATCAAAATTTATTAAGTCTTCAATATATTTCATTCAATGATTCAATGGAGATTAAACGAAACAATAAAGCTACAATGCCATGATACCCACGCCACCCAGGTTATAGTGTGAAGTCACTTACACCACTTAGGCTAATGGTGCCATGCCACATACGCCGCCTTGGATACGGTATCATGTCATTTATGCCAAACGGTTTTCAAAAGCAAAGGAATCTTTGAATGAAAAATGTTAAAGACTTAATCTGTCTTGATATCTCTCAAAACTTGTTGTTCTAATCAAAGAATACACTTCAAAAGAATCTCTGAGAACTGAGGCAATCTCTCGTAGGTTATCATGGTCTAGGAGACCTTAAATCCATGGAGTTTGAGATACCTCCGGTGTTTTCCGTGCCCGAACGGCTCCCTCCAGTCCGGTCTAACCTCAAGTATATCGCAACAACCTCATTGCTTTGTCTCGGATGGTCAAGATAAGGAGATTGGCTTTGATTCCCAACGTGTGGAATTTAACCTACCTGACACGACCTACCCGTGGTTGTTGAAACCCTTAAGTCGACAACGACGACACGTGTACAACATTCTTTTATGGTATACACATTCTTTTAAATAAAATACAACAAAGGCACATTCTAAGTCCATTTTCTTTTTGCTTTACTGTCAGTACCTGGCCGTTCATCCTATACAAAGCCATACCATCTCCTTCGAACACCTCAATGGCGGGGCAAACAGAATTGATTGAGCTGAAGAAGGCTATGGAGAAAATGAATCAGAAAGTGGATAAAACGCTAACTCTTGTTCAAGGGCTGGTTAATCTTCTCACCCCCGTAGTCCTGAACCCGGATCTGGGACTGAATGCTGATAATGTCAGGATCGAAGAACCTCCAGAAATCTATCACCCTCCAATGAATCTTTCAGACATGTTCAAAGATTTAACTGAATTTCATAATGCCAAAACGCACTCAAAGGAGGATGGTGCATCCCTGTTCGAAACAAGTGTAGAAAGAGAGGACGTGCTTATGAATGAGATCAATCCCAAAAGCAAAAAAGTATATCCCATTGATAGCATAACGCCATACAGTTGCAAAGCAAGCAAAAGCTCCGCCAATCCTCAACCCAAGTACAAAACTCAAGCAAATGGTCTTCACACTCGACCTCGCACCTTCTCCCAATTCCCCATACCAATGTCGGTCGTCTTCAAGAGACTCAAGGAAAAAGGCACTCTTTGACCACTTCTTCCAACCCCTCCACCTGTTGTTCTCCCAGCATCTCATAACCCAAACGCCTATTGTGCTTACCACCAAATGCCTGGCCACTACACCAACAACTGTTTTCGCCTCCAGATCAAAATCCAAGACCTCATTGATGATAAAACCATTCCGGCTCCACCACAAAATCTAAGACATCATGCCAAACACCCCATTCCACCTAGCTTATGGGGGAAAATTTGATTGAATCAAAGACTGGAGAACTGTCAGGGGACATGCCACAATCCAACCTTCCACGGGTTTTTGGAATTTTCAATGGTTTCAAGTCGAGTCAAGTCTTTGTCTTTGTTGTGTTAGTTTGTACTTCAAGTTTATTATCTTTTTGTTCTCATACTCATGTGTGTTCTCAACTTCGAGTCTGTAATCTCATGTTATTGTCAAGAAAAACAAAAAAAAATAAAAGGGAGTCAATTTCGTAGACCCGAACTACGCACGGCCTGATTCCTTGCAAAAGGATACGTAGGCAACCCTCAGTGGTTCGGCCGCATCTTTTGAAAATTATTGTCATGCTTTTGTGTCAAAATTGTCATAATAAACATGGGTTTTTACAATTTTTCCTTAACTTGAAATTGTTTTCCATCATCATTTGAAAGTCATGATAATCATTTCAAGGCGTAAGGATTCTGAACCCTCATGCAAGAAGGAGGACATCCAGGGGACCATTCCCCGACGCCACCAATGCAACACCACCGGTGAGCAATACCTTGACACACAAAAAAAAAAGGAAGAAGAACCTGCTAGGTCGAAAACCCGCAAGGGCGATCTAGGCAAAAGTTAAGGCAAGTAATCAAAAGCTCGCTAGATCAAAACTCCCAAATACGATCTAGGCAAAAGTTAGAGCATTTTTGAGTTCCTTTTATCAAGTTGCGCAATTCAAAATAAAGAAAGGCATTCTTTGCTTTTATCTAACACATAAATATATCCCTTGGAGCCTAAATCAATTCACAAGAACCCAGCTAGGTAGCTATCCCCCACACTGGGGTAAGAGATGTAAAAGTGTCTAAACACATGGTTACCATTGGCATATTAGAAAAATGAAAGTATGTTTGTATTTGGAACTCCTTCCTCGATAAAAAGAATTGCATGCTATATTGTTAACGCTTATTCGGGCATCCACTGAGTAGTAACCAGGCAATCGGGGTATGCTCCCACCGTATTGTTTGGGTCAAAAGATGGATAGACCTTGTGAAGACACGTTGAATGTCGTTAGCTTGGATCTCAACATAAAGCCTTTTTGACTTGAGCAATTAAGTCCATAGGGGTCTCTTAAAACCTGGTGCTCTAAAGCCATCTGGCTTGGGGATAACCGACCCAAAGCTCGCTAAAGGGTCAACTAGAAAGCCCGAGAGATCCAGGTATTGCACGACCATATGAGGAAAAGAATGGGGGAATAAAAAAAAAAAGGCTTCATTCGAAAAAAAAAAAAAAAAAGCCGTTCCCCCAATGCAAAGTTGTCACTGCAACGCAGTTCACAAAAGTTCCAAGAATTGTTCAAACTCAAGATAACTGCTAGCTCTAATCACCCAAAGCAAAACAAAACTTTTTGAGCCTATTATCTTTTCTTTGTTAAACCCAAGCCTTGGCCCCGTTATAACCTAAATAAAGTCCTTTCAAATTGAAAAATGCAACTTGATCAGAGGAAGATCAAAAGAGAACAATATAATCTTCCTTGAAAGTCAACAGTCAAGGTATCGTGCAACACTGGCATTGGTATCATCCAAAAGCAAACCGAGGAGTTTCAAATGGAAATTCAGTAAATCTTCATCGGCAATCCAAGACATGGGTTCATTTTCTTGCAAATAAATATCATTTGATGAAGTTAAACAATTTTCGAAAATCCTAAAGGAAAAATTATCAAATACCTAAGTTTATCATAACAGTTTCAGAGACCAATTGCACGACATGTTTGCCTTCCTTCAAAATCTTGAGTCAACATGGTATTCCTCATCATTCGAGTTAACATGATTTGATCACTCTCCGCCCAGTCAGGGGCACCCTTAAAATAGTCTCCGAGTCAGCGTCATCAAATCAAGTTCTCACCCCTCGAACGTCGTTCAAGTCTACCTGGTCAGAGGCATTCTTAGGAAAGTCACTTGTCCAATAAATAGTTCGTCCTACCTTTCTAGTCCTCCATAGTTGATTAATAGCAACCATGGAAGTCACTTAAAAGTTTAAATCTACCTAAAAGGTCAATTGAGTCACTTGGTCCTGTCAATTCTCAGCTCGTGGAAGCAATTTCAATGCATAAAGTAACCCTGCTTGGATACATAGTCAGTTGGTTCCCAAGGCCATCAACAGCAACGAAAAATGAGTCAGAATTAAGGATCCATAGTCCGCTGAGGCAAAACAACTCAAGATTGGGGTGCGTCAACCTAATGCCACCTATCGGATCAAATGCATGCCCAAATCCAAAACTGGGGCATGGAAGCCCAAGCTCAAACGAAGGCAAAGCCAGAACCCAAACCCTGACAGTAAAGCAAAAGGGGACACTCGGTTGTGCCGCCTAGTTTTCAAAAATAAAAAGGAATGTTGTCCACATTGTCATCAAATATCGAAACACGAGTCTTGCACAATGTACAAAAAGTCAATCAACTATCCCAAGGGACATCTTTTCAAATAATGGTCTAGCCAACCTAAGCTTTTCAACCAATCGTCCCGAAGGACATCTTTTCAAATAATGATCTAGTCAACCCAGGCTTTTTAATCAAATCTCTTAAGAGACATCTTTTCAAGCAATGGTCTAGCTGACCAGATACCCCCCACACTAGGAATACACTCGCACTTTTAAAACGATCTCCGCTTTGTAGATAGGCTAGGCTAAGTCTACAAATCCGACCCTTTTTAGTTCATTGAAACCTTAAATTTCGATGGCCAAATTTTTGTTCTAAGTCTCCAAATTACATTCTTGCCATTCAGGACTTGTTTGTATCCTAAAACCAAGGCCTTCTGTAGCCTCGAATCCCTAGAGTTCACCATTTTTATCCCAAAATTTGGTGTTTTACTAATCTATATTTCCAAGTGTTTGTCATCATGGCTTGTTGAGATCTTATCCTCAATAACCATATTCCAAAGGCTTGTAGAGGCCTCGCCCTTGACAGCCATTCTTTTAAAATACCTCTATTATGGCTTGTTAAGGTCTCACCCTTGACAGCCATGTTTCCAATGGTTCATTGAGGTCGTGCCCTCAATAACCGCCTTTGAGATAGCTTGTTGAGTTCTTATCCTCAGCAATCTTCTATCATGGCTAGTTAAGGTCTTACCCTTGACAGTCATATTTCCAATGGTTCATTGAGGTCGTACCCTCAATAACCGCCTTTGAGATAGCTTGTTGAGTTCCTATTCTCAACAATCTTCTATCATGACTTGTTAAGATCTCACCCTTGACAGTCATATCTCCAATGGTTCATTGAGGTCGTACCCTCAATAACCGCTTTTTCAATAGCTTGTTGAGTTCCTATTCTCAACAACCTTCTATCATGGCTTATCATGGTCTCACCCTTGATAGCCATATTATCAATGGTTCATTGAGATCGTACCCTTAATAACTGTCTTTTCAATAGTTGTTGAGATCTTATCCTTAACAACCATTTTCCAAAAGGGGAGGCCTCACCCTCAATAGCCATTCTTTTAAAATACCTTCTATCATGGCTTGTTAAGGTCTCACCCTTGACAGCCATATTTCCAATGGTTCATTGAGGTCGTACCCACAAAAATCGCCTATGAGATAGCTTGTTGAGTTCTTAGCCTCAACAATCTTCTATCATGGCTTGTTAAGGTCTCACCCTTGACAACCATATTTCCAATGGTTCATTGAGGTCGCACCCTCAATAACCGCATTTGAGATAGCTTGTTGAGTTCTTATCCTCAACAATCTTCTATCATGGCTTGTTAAGGTCTCACCCTTGACAGCCATATTTCCAATGGTTCATTGAGGTCGTACCCTCAATAACTGCCTTTCCCATAACTTGCTGAGGTCTTATCCTCAACAATCTTCAATCATCTTTAAAATTACCCTCAAATGGTGTAGAAAGCCTTGCTAGGTCTACATTGTTATCCTCGATAGGATTGATTTGTTACATTACTTGTATCATGTTTGCATATAATGCATCGCATTTGCCCCCATGAACTACGTAGGTCTGATCCTTACAAAAGGGTACGTAGGCAGCCCAAGATGGCGCGACCACATGTTTTCATATGTTGAATTTTCAATGCATTTACTTAAAAGGTATCTTGACGACCAAATTGGGTGATCTATGCCTTTAACGTGACTTAAACCATACAGTGGTAATCAAGTCTCGTCAAAGAGGGGCAACTGTAGACACCCCAATTTGGAAATCCTAAATAACTTTTAAGTCCCCAATGATGATAAACAAAGCATGATTTTAAACCTTTGGATTGATCTAAACCTTTTGGAGCGTTCCATTTCGAAAATCGTACACAAGTGGCCAATAAGCTTCCCAATAACAAAAACGTGCCTTGAAAAGTTTTGAACAATGGTCTTTATACTCAAAGGAGTGAGGAAACACCTTAGAATTATGTATGAGAGTTCCAAGTGACACATAGAATGAGTGAATACGTGTTTTGGCCGTCATGGCACCAATGGTCTTCGGTTTAGTCTGCTTTCAACCTATTTTTCATAAATCAAACTTCCTTATTTTTATGGTTGGAGTCCCCCATCTTTTAGTACATTCAAAACCCTTTTTATCGATATATAATAATCCTCAATCCGATTTGAAATGAGGGAGATATGAGAATTTTGCCAAAACGATCACTTTTTCGACCACCTGAGGGTAAAATTGTCATATCTTTTGATGTACAAAATTTTTATCCAAACCACTTGGGTTAGAAAGTAGACTTAACGAGCTTTCCAACGGTTTAAAGAACACCCAAAACCGAGTTCAGGAGTGTCCGGGGTGGCCTTTCGGAGTTCGGACTGTTGAGCAATCACTGTACCGTACGGCGGTCAACTCTGCCGTACGGTGGACATATCTCTACCGTACGGTAGAGTTTTTAACCGCCTAAACTCGAGTCGGTGGGCATGTACCGTACGGTGGAAGCCAAGTGCCGTACGGTAGAGTTTATGTACCGTAAGGTGGACATAAAGACGGCTAAAAATGCGTGCAGACCAAGTTTGCTTCATTTTCAAGCAATTTTCACTCTATAAATACCCATATCCATTCCCATTTTAGACACACGCCATTTTCTCACTCCCCATTTCAAAAACAAGCCATTTTCACTCCTTTTCACTTTCAAAAACCGAAAATTCCATTTTTCTCTAAAAAATCAAGTCCAAAACCAAGTCTTGTGCTTCACTACAGTAAACTAAAGCCTACCCACACATCCAAAGTGAACACCAAGGGCTGCCATATTAGGAACAGCACTCCAAAGGAAGGTTTCGCTTCAAGAGGTATAATCTTTTGTCCACTACTTGTCTCTGTATTCTGAGGGGTACACTATTAATCTTAGACTGGTTCCTAATACCACCCCTGGGCCTAAATAGTTCAAACACTACGAGAAATTAAAGTTGGAGTCCCTTATACTTCCACCGTACGACACACCATACAACCGTAAGGTAGAGGTTTTTCAGGGAACAGTTTAGTTTGCAATTTCTTTTCTTCTTTTGATTTGATATAAGATACCATGGTATTTCATGTTATGTCTTAAACTCATGTCCGGTATTAAGCAAATACATGCAAGAACATTGAACGTTAAATAGCATCATTTTGGAACTGGAAACCATAGAACATGTACCGTGCGGTACAAGTGTCTACCGTGCGGTGGAGTTGTTGCATAGAACAGTATGTTATTTAGTTATTTTCTGCGATTAAATGTTCATATTCCTTCTATACCTGTTTCTTGTTTATATTTACATGTTTTTGCAATTTAAATTATTTATGTGATATAAATTGTTCATGTGGCACTAAAAGTTAAGCAATAAAATGATTTTCAAAATCCCACAAATATTAGTAGAGACCGATTTTATCGGGCGAAAGGGGTGCTTTTCCAAACAAAATCTTCCGCCCTCGTAACCTGGCTCCCGAACCCAAAACTCTCTGTTTTTAGACCAAAACCTTTTCAAAAGAGTCAAAACTTTTCAAATAAACAGTTTCTCGGGGTTAATCCTTTTCAAAACCCGGGTGGCGACTCTCAAACGAACCAATCATTTCCCCCATTTTTGTAACACTAAAAATACAAAAAAGACAGGCGGGGAATTTTTCAAGGGCACGTAGCCCACAATGGAAGATGCAGACAAGTATGTAAAAATACCATACACCAATGGATCGGAGAGTGAATCGATTGTCAATGTGAACTCTCTTGGGGAAAATAAGTAGATTTTGACGGATAGATTGTCGTTGATTGAAGACTGGGCGGATAGATCGTCGCTGAATTGATGATTGGATGGATTGATCATCATTGAATTGGTCATTGGACGGATTGATCGTCGTTGAATTGATGATTGGACGGATTGATCGTCATTTGATTGCAAATTGGACGGATAGATCGTCATTGATTGATATTTGGATGGATAGATCGTCGCTGAATTGAAATTGGACGAATAGATCGTCGCTGAATTGAAATTGGACGAATGGATCGTCGCATGCGCTGGCGGACCACTAATGGGGATATAAAGATGCTTAAGATTGAAAATATCTCAAAATGGCCCCAAAATAATTGAAAAGCCATCACAAATTCCCCCAGGCCCCCGCAAGAGAGATAAATGAGATTGGGCTTGGCCAGAGGCTGATTTGGGCCTGAGGCCCAACTGAGCATCGCGCGATGAAGACATTTCCGCGCGCGGGAGATGTTTAGCAGGCTTTGGATCTGGAACAGGCCCAGACCTGGTCCATACCTGTTTTTGTTTCATATATCGATAGGGACGTTTAGAATCCACTCACAGCAATTTCAAACATTCACCACCTCTCCCCTCTCTCAAACCCTTGATCATCCAACCCTTGATTTTGTTCCCAAAGATACAAACCCATGCACAACAGACCGGCCATGGCGGATCACGATAGCAATGGTGGTGGCGGGGAAGTCGTGGATCAATCACGAGATGAAGGGGCGAGCATGGAGCCCAAAATAGAGGATCGGACGGCAGGCATAGAGGCTGTGGATGTTGGTGCATTGGCTACAGGCGGTGGTGATGGAGATCAGAGCCGATAACAGGAGATCGGTGGCGAGGAGGTCCATCGTACGCCGGAGCGGGAGGAGCGCGCGACGAAGGAGGTTGGGGCCGTGGGGCCCAGAGTCGTGCCATTGGGCTCGAGTATAGTGGCAGGGGTCTCGCCTGTAGTTGGTGGGAGTTCAGGCGGTGCCAGCAGCAGTGGAGCCAAGGGTGGTGATATTGGACCGAATGGGTCTCCGCTGAGGGACCCGGCGAGAGGCAAGGGTGCTGTGACTGAGCAGGAAGGGATCACTGAGGCTTCTTTTGTGTATAGAGAGGAAGACATGTGATTTCAGCCAGCGATGACATCGTCAAGCCATAAGCCGATCACCGAACAGGATGTCGCAGAGTTTTTGAGTGACGAAAGACTAGCTCGGCTCTTTGAGGAGAACCCCGCTATTGGGATTCCAGTTTTGGAGGCTCGAGAGGAGCGAGAGAGAGAGATAATGGCTTCGGAGGCAGCGGTGAGGGCTGAAAGAGAGAGAGAGCTGAGGAGGCAGAGGCAAAGGCAACTGTGAGGGCCGAGAGAGAGAGAGCCGAGGAGGTGGAGGCCCTGAGGAATATGGAGGACGAGGAGAGAGCCGGAGCGGAGGCGCGGGGGCCTAGGGTGACAACGGTGACGGAGGCGGAAGGCTTGACTTGCGTCCCTTTTTCAGCCGAGGCGTACGTGCCTCCTACGCCACACCTGTTTGTGCCGTCAGGCTTTGCAGCTTATAGGCCACAGCGGACGGAGTCTGATTCTGAGCTCATGCTGAGAGACCCTGAGACTCACATCTCGAGTACCTGGACAGAGGTATATTCTTGGAATCCCCCTTTGTGATTCAATTTCGCTCCTATTTGCATGTATTCAATTTGAGAATAGCACGTAATAATCCTTGAAACGAAACCCGTCATGATACAATGGTCCTTGTATTGTATGCCATGCACGTAATAACTTGAAGCAATCATCCGTCACTAGGCTGAATTGATTACTTGGAACTTGAAAATGAAAGCCCCATACGCTGACATATTCCCCCATTGTTCATTTTTGTGTGTGTCTAAAACAGGAGTGAGCAAGGCAGAGGGACATTCGCGGCTTCGGAGAGTAGTTCCTTGGAGTTGTATGAGGGCCTGCTGCCGAGAGTGAGGCAGCTACTAGACGAGATAGGTTTTGGCGAGTTCATACAGACTCTTTTCTAGGTCAGAAATGACCATGCTGTCCTGGTAGCACTTGCAGAGAGGTGGAGGGATTCCACCAATACCTTCCACCTACCACCCTGGGAGATGACAGGGACGCCCACAGACTTTGCGGCGATCACCGGGCTGAGAGTTGGAGGAGAGCCCATCCCGTTTGACTCGGGCATCCACAAAGATTGGGTGGCACTGGAATGGTTTCTGGGAAGAGTGCCCAAAATTGAGGAGGGGATGGTGAGGTACGAGCAATTCAAGAGATACCAGGATAAAAAGGTGACCACAGAGCAAGAGGCAGAGCAGATGGCAAGGGCGTATCTGTTATATCTCATAAGTGCTTCCCTATACCCGAGTAGGTGCAGTAATGTGCACCTGTCGTACTTGCCAGCATTGAGGGACTTGAGGACGGGCTCACGCTTCGACTGGGGTGGAGCAGCACTTGGTGCAGTCTACGGCTTCCTGGGGGACTCGTCTAGGACGGAGCAGGTAGCAGCTAGATATTGGAGGATTTGGGAGGTATGATTTCAATAGAGTAAAGTATGATTTCAAATTATACTTGTATCCATTTGACTGTATAGCTTGATTGAACATGTGTTTGCATGACTATATATCCTTTGACTGACGCATTTTGCATGTTTGAACATTGTACAGCTCTAGGCCTATGAAGTGCTGCGGATGTATCTGCCGATGTGCAAGCATCCTGATCTGAGCACCCTGCCCCGTGCGCTTATCTGGAGCAAGAAGAACATGGGGACGAAAGAAGGAAGAGGCGATCTAAATGCCTTCCGGTTGTATTTGGACGAGCTAAGAGCATCGCAGGTATAACATGAAAGACTTCCATAGTTAACCATGCATTCTCTTTATTGCTTTAATGTTGTCGCTGATTAATTGCATGAACTGCATGTTTGTCCTCTTTGCAGATCAACAGGGATCCTTGGAGAGTGGCGGGGACAGAGCATGAGTACTTGGCTAGGAGCAGAGTTGTCACAGCTAGCAGAGTGTTACTGGAGTCGGCCTTTGGTTGGCAATGGTATCTAGGAGATCGAGTGACATGCCAGTCACTTAGCTATACAGAGTTCCAAGTCCTGGGGCCACTTCCACCATGGGTTTCTCATACTGGCGAGTACACACGGGTCGAACTGGAGATGTTCACGCAGCCTGACACTAACTTGACATGCTACTTGCGTTCTGATATGGACTATGCTACATACCAAAGAGAGCGCTTAGCAAGGCCACTTAGTGTCAGGGCTCTCAGAGAGATGCGAAGTCAGGCTCGTGGAGCTGCTAAGGAGAGGAGAGCTGCTACTGATAGATAAAGAGGTGATGAGGGCCGTGTAAGGCGGAGCTTGAGTGGACCGATAAGGGGTGGGCCACCAGACTTGTTATGGAAGATCTCGGTGGTGGACAATCAGGGAAACTCAGCGGAGATACACCTTGCACCAGCCAGAGTTGAGCCTACACCATTGACGGTCTCGGTAAAATTTAGCTCCCATAATTACATTTCAATACGCCTGAATTATTGTTGAATTGCTTAATGATGCCAAATTGCATTTGCAGGTTCCCAGCGAATGGGTGAACGAGGCTGTCTGTCGCATGTTGGCAATGGAGAACCTGATTAGGAGAGCGGCAAGTGGCATGCCACTGGAGCTACACTAGCCAGAACTAACTCCACCAGCAGTTCAACCAATAGATGTTTAGAGATATCAGGTATACTCTTCTGAAGACGATCCACTCCTGCTTTTGATACTTACGATATACATCTGCTTTCGATAAATATATGCTATGATAGTGTAGAGACCCGTAAGTTTGTATAATTGATTTAAATGTTTTATAAGAAATAGAAAGGAGGAAATTGATTCGAAATATTGAGAATTGAGGTTAATGTGTTATGGTGTTGCACTTGAATGGTAAATGTGTGATGTGTGCATATGTGTGTACGGGGTGAGAGGCAGGGAATTCATTTTCCCTTCTCTCCATCTCTCGGCTCTCTCTATTCTCTCGGTCTCCCTCTCTCACTTTCACTCTCACCCAAATTCTACTCAAGCCACCCAAAAACCCCCACAAAGCAACCTCAAATCATTCATCCCCTTCACGTATTTTAGTGCGTATATCGCCGGTTTGAGCTCGGTGGAGGCATAACCCTTCCTTTTTCAAAGTTTGGAGTTAGGGCTTGGAAAATCATTCAAATTTGTTCTTAAATCTTGAGGTAGGGAGTTCTAACTTTCAATATATGTTTATGACTTGTTTCTATTGTTTGATTTGTGCCATTGATCGTGGTTATTGTTGTAGATGTTGTTGTTGAGAAACCCATGAAAATCTGCAGAAAATTTGCTCGAACAGCCTTTGTTATCGATACCTTAGTCTTCGTTATCGATACCTTTGTGTTCCAAACCCAGAAAATCGTTCGTTATCGATACCCTTGCGTCTGGAGTGCTTTTTGACCAAATGGTATCGATACCATTTTTATTGGTATCGATACCTGTTGCTTATCTCCAGCTTTTGCTATTTTGCTCCATTTTTCACCGTTTTGATCTCTGATCACCTCTAACTCATCCGAATACCTCCCAAATGACCCTTAACATGATTGCTTATACCTAGTGACTTCGTTGATCATATTCATGACCTTATTGCCCATTTGGACATGATCTTACAAAGATTATTTTATAAACCAAAGTTGGATTTGAACGGTACGAAATGGTTGGAAGAGGATTTTGAAACTTACGAACACAACGATAACATATCAGGACATCCCAAATGGGTAAAGAGCCTGGCAGAGGACATCGGGGTCCTTGAATTGGCCCGGCATGAGCTACATGCTCATATCAGGACATCCCGAATGGGTAAAGAGCCTGGCAGAGGACATTGGGGTCCTTTAATTGGCCCAGTAAGAGCTTCAGCTCATGGCACATATACGAGACACGTTGTGACATTTGGTGCTTTCTAAAGTTAAACGTTGAAACACTTGATCGGTTTTGGAAATGAAAGGTTGGAATTGGATTACTATCATTGCCCTTTTATTGGTTTGGTTGCCCTTGTTCCTCTTGTGATTGTTTCTACATTTCATATGCATACATTGTTAGATTAGAGTTTTCTACTGGGCTAGTGTAGCTCAAACCTTACATCAATTTTAGGTATTAACCCAGGGCTATAGTTCACGTTTGGAGTGCATGGATGTGGACATTCTTTTGGAAGCTTACCTTGAAGAAGTTACTTAGTCCTTACTGCCATACTGCAGTAAGGTCATGTCCAAAGGAAGATGCGCGAGAAGCCAATGCAATATGAGCCGGTCCACAAAAAGCGTCTGGTCTTGCCTGAGGTCTCCGAGGAAGAGGATGAGCAGGGAGAAGAAGAAGAGGAAAAAGAGGAAGGAGAGCATTCATCCGCTAGCAATGGCTCCGACAATTTTGCTGACGATCTCGGATAAAGAGGAAGATGATGATGAGGACGATGGGAACGACACCAGCTGGCTTGGCGATGATTGAGGGCTACCATTGAACCTTCTTCTTACTTTTTGCCTTCGATTTTTGCTTTCAAGCTTGCGTGCCCAAGTAGATAGATAGATAGAAGACCGGCGTGTATTAGCTGACATTTGATAGCTGTTTTGGGGCCTGCGTGCCCTTTTGACCCGTGGGCGGATGTGCCCTAGTTGACATGATGGTTTTGATTGGCCGAAGTGCCACACGTACAGTAGTCTTCCACAGTTTGACATGGATACACTTGGTAGTTATAAAATTTGCATTTTATAGTTCATTGACTCTTGTAATAGATAAGAGAGAACAAAAACCAACCACTAATACCAAACTTGCATTGATGACATACTGAGACTGCTCACAGACACACATGCTTGCATAAATATGACTAACTCGGAAAAGAATGGGAAAAGGTATCCTAGGATATGAGGATACAAGAAATATAATGAAACTTTTAGACATTAACGAGCCAAAATTCAGAATACTTCGACTCAGACGAAACTGACGGTTCTGTAAGGTAAAAAATGCACAGCATGATCTGTACAAATCAACGGAACAAAGAAAAATGTCTCGGAACAAAATTTAGATTGGAATATACTAAAAATGTCACAAAATGGATACGAGACGCAAAACATGACTCGATTATGTCCCAGACTGAAACTGACACCTCTGTACAGTCATAAAAGGCTCATATGACCTGTACATCATGACAAAACTTGGCAAAAACCCTTAAAACGAAATCCGACCTCCCAAAATTTCACTTTGAACTTGAAATGGGCAGTCGAGGGTCCAAAATCTTCGTTAAACAAGATATTTTGAATCTGATGCTTGTATACAGTCACATATACTCATAATGACTTGCTGAAACTATCAAAAGTGCAAAAAGACCTTTTGAACGAAAAATGACAAAATTTGGACAGTAGGCTGTCAAAATTGTCTAGTTGCAGGTTGCAGACACGGCGATGGAATGGATTAGGCGCGCGATGGAGAAATTGTCATGCGGTGAAGTGACACAGTCGTGCGATGGTTAGTCTCTGCTAAGCTACCTTTGTTTGACCAAATCAATCCTTTAAGGTACAAGAAGCCTTGTCATCCCTCCAAATGTCATGCAAACTGTTTTGGAACTGCAGAAGGGGTGTCCTTCACATGCAAGGTTGTAGGACACCTATACCTTGAACTTAGCTCTCGGCACGAGAACCGAGGATGATATTTTCGAGAATTTGCCTACAAATGGGAAGTACTTGCAGCATTGTAGGGTATAGCCTACCTTTTTATACTCAAAATTTTTCCCACTATTTGAAATGGAAAGTCCATTGCCAGCCTTGCTTGATCCTTGGCTAACAAGGTTCGAAACCATCAATTGGGTGAGTCCCCGGTCACTAGGCCTAGCCTCAATCCGAAACCTCTGATATGTGGGACCACGCCCGGAGCTCCTCGAAGCTACCATTACACATTGGGATCCAGTCATGCATGTCTTTCGATACGACAACGACGAATTGTGTCCAACAGTGGAGGAATTTCAAGCCTATCTCCATGGTTTTGCCGATACTCACATACTTGCTATCCCACCACTCTGAGAGAACATGAGTCATCTGCTGCGGGTGACTTTGTATATTTCTGAAGAACTGGCGGTAAGTATAATTCATGACGGCGAGCTCGACGTTCCGCGCCTAATTGAGCTGTACGGTCCTAACGGGAACTTGGAGGACTATGTTGAGCAGGCACACCGACGTTTTGCTTTTCGATTGCTCGCTAGCAGCCTACATGCTAATTCCTGCCAATGCGAAAGTTAGCCCTAGCCTCGTGAGCATAGCTTCTCAGATGGGGACCCGAAAGAATATCATTCCCATAGCCTTGGCCGAAACGATAATGGGCTTAGATTTGTTCAAAAGCAGTCAAACCAACACATTTAGTGGTAGTTTGCGCTTGCTTCAGGCAAACCTCACTCAGCTCACCTTTTATTGAAATGCACACTTTCTCATTTTACCTCAACACTCGGATAAGGCTCGCATAAATCCTTACTTGTCTTTTCGCTCAGGCTTTATCTGGCTAGTTGTTTTTATCACTCCTGTAGATATGACTCTCTGATAAGATTGGCTTACTCGAGGCACCCCAAGTAGGATGGGAGCACTTTCCCAGGCGGATGCTCGAAAGATCCATGTTATACCCTGAAAGGGAAATGCTAGAATGGTATGTCTTCCTACATGACATGCAGTCTGAGGACTTTGTCGGGAGATATCTGTGGTTGAATATGCTTGAGATGGCCATCAACTCTCTAGTTTTACATTATATATTTCAGGCCGTATCTTTCGCCAACTAGGCATGAACCAAGGCTTGCACAAATCAGGGACTGAGAATTTCCAATTGCCCAATTTTGATATTTAGACATTGCGCAATTATCTAATTAACTGGAATGACAGGGTGCTTGAGGAGCCCAATCCGAATTTTATGGACTGGCTAGACAGTCGTTATGTCCATTGGCTTCAAGGATAAGTGATGACAAGATCGGGAGGACAATACTGATATCTCAACAATCGGGTTGTATTGAGAATAAGCTGAAAACCGTTGGGTTATTCAAGCATTTTGCTTTTGTACTTGCCTTGAGTTTGCTGTACGGCCTTTAAGCCTGGCATGTTCAATAAAAGACATCTTGTATGGCACACCAACTTTGCAAAGCTACTTTGGAACAACAAAATTCCAATTTTGCTTGAATAAACTTTTTGGTGGGCCCAAAACTTTTATTAATCGCAAAACTGCAAAATCAATGCTTCAACACAGTCACCTACACTTGCAATGACCTACAAGAAGTGTTAAAAATTTAAAACTTGGCCCGAGACAAAAAGTGAAAAATCACCCTCTAAAGTCAGTAGGTTGTTTTTCTGGCAGAAAAAAAGGCAAATCATCGCGTGTTGAACTGATATAGACGCGCGTGCCCCGTTTACGCGTGCGTAGATACCACACAGATGCGTGCCGGTTCTGTCCAGTTACAGTTGCCATTTTTGACCTATTCGGAATTTGAAGTTCTGTAGGCATTGCCATCACTTCTGGCCGTCCAGGACATCTCTGGGACATTTCATAGGTGTTCCCTTGCATTGAAGGGGGGTAATGCCACCTTGCATAGACATTTCCCTTGGAAAAAGGGATATTTTCCCATCCTTTTGCTTATAAGAGGGCAAAGCCCCTGTAAAATGTAAAGTCTCCCTTCAGAAGGGGTACTTCACATATCACTCAAAATGGCAAATCACCTACCAACCCTAATAGGCCCATGGTTAGAAACGTTCATTACAACTGATTGGCTATCCTTTCGGACTCACAGATTGGCCGCCTTTCGCTTCCTTTAAAGCATAAGGTTGCGCCCTGAAATCTTGTGGGCGGCTCTACGGTTCTGGGACCCAGATGTCCACGTATTCAGATTCAGAGACAATGAGCTATGTTCGACAGTGGAGGAATTCCAAGCATACCTCTAAGGCTTCGCCTCTAGCATGATTGTCATACCGCCTTACAGAAAAAACATGTCAGCTTTTGAAATCAAGTCTGAACATCTCAGGTGGTGCAGCAGAAAGTTTGTTAAGAGGCGGGCAAATAAACGTCATGCGCTTGATGGAATGGTATGGGCCCGAATGTAATATGGAGGATACATCCACACAAGCCCAACGCCGATTTGCTTTGGTAATCAGCGTGCTTGCTGCGTATTTGCTGGTTTCCCCAGATGGATGGGTTGATCCTTCACTGGTGAGCGTGGCTGCTCAGTTGGGTGCTCGAAGGAACGCAGTACCAATGGTTCTTGCGGAAACACTCATAGGTTTGGATTTGGTTTCTACCGGCCAAACAAACATATTTAGCGGTAGTCCACTCTTGCTGCAGGTAAACTCTCGCTCAGCGTACCTTTTTCCGGCTTTCACACATTCTATTTTTACCTTGACTCTCAGCTAAGGTTATATCGGGGCTTCTCACTTGTTTTTCTGCTCAAGCTTTATATGGCTCCTTACTTGTCTTTTCGCTCATGTAGTTATGGCTGTCAGACAAACTTGGACTACTTGCAACTCCTAAGGCAAACTGGCCCCATCTGCCTAGATAAATGCATCAAAGAGGGATGCTATACCCAAAGATGTCGATAGAGGATTGGTATGCATTCATGAGCGAGATGTCACCACATGAAATCGTCTGGAGGCATGAAGCGTTGAATATCCCAGACATGGCCATAAATTCTGTAGGCTTCGAAAGAATGGTGATTGCTGGGCTGTCCAGTTTTACATTCTATATTCCAGGCCGTATCCTTCGCCAACTAGGCATGAACCAAGGCTTGCACCGAGCTGGGGTGGAAACCTTTCATGTTCCTGCTTTCACTGCTCAAAACTTGACCAGGTACGGGCATAATTGGGGCTGAGGCAACTTAGTGGAGCTGATCTAGATTTCAAACTCAAGCATTGCTACAAAGCATGGCTAAGAAAAGAAATTGCAAGGAGACAAAATGCAGATTGAGTCCTGACAAGACTCCAATGATCTAGAATAAACTGTGAGCCTGTGAAGGCCTCTAGGATTTCCTTATGTTTTTATGCTTTAACTTTTTCAAAGACTTTGCTCAGCTGTGTGATAGAAATAGTAGTTTGAATAAAATCGAAAGACTAAGAGTTATCCCTTTTTGATTCAAATGTTGAACACTGCGCCACTTTGAGCACTGAGACACACCTTGGAAATAGGAAACCATGGATCAAATTGATTGATTGTGACCGAATCTCACAGAGAGATTGCCTACGTATCCCTTTTCAAGGAATTAGGTCAAAACGTAGTTCAGACTAAGGTTCATTCGTGTATTTTAGCTCTCCTTTTTACGCTTTAAATTTTGCTTAGAACCGCCACTTTGGGTTTTCGGCCTAGCGAGCTTTGATTGACGCCTATTTATTTTTGTCTAGACCGCCTCCTTAGATTTTCGGTCTAGCAGGCTTGCTCTAATTTTTGCTTGGAACCACCCACCCTTGTGGTTTTCGGCCAAACGAGCTTCTCTCAGGGATAGTAATGTTTGAGTTGATCCAGGTTGACAAGGATATTGAACTCGTTGCCATCAATATCAATTAGCTGAGCCCCTCCCCCCAGAAAGGATAGTCTTGATGATGTAAGGTCCGAAACGCTTCGGTTGGAATTTACCACGAGGATCGAACACAGGTGCCTGAATCTCCTTTGTAACCATAACCCCCTCAACTAAGTCCTTAGACTTCGCCTTTTTGTTGAATGCACGAGCAATCCTTTGTTGATACCCCTGAACATGGTACAAGGCGCGGAGCCTCCTCTCATCAAAGAGCATGAGTTCAACATCTTTCACTGAGCCATTCAGATTCCATGAGTTCACATTCTACCATGATCCTCAAAGACGGTACCTCAAGCTCGATAGGGAGTACCGCTTCCATCCCATAGACTAGGGAATAGGAAGTCATGCTGAATAAATTAGATGGTAGAACATGCATGAGATTGATGTGGATCTGACATTTGTGACAACGTCGTACGTAATTCATACACTGCGCTTCCATAGTAGACCAAAAGTAACCCTACCGTAAGATCTTCCTAGCGAGCATGACACAGCTCATGTGAGAACCGCAGACTCCCTCATGGATCTCTTCCATAATCCTTGTAGCCTCAAGACCATTGACACAGAGTTTATACATTCCACAATGAGACCTCCTGTACAGCTTCCCTCCACAGATGATGTATTGGGTTGCCATCCTTCGTAACGTAGTTTGATTCTTTTTAGTGGCCTCAACTGGATACACCCCACTCTCAACAAAGTTCCATATATCGTGGTACCAAGTTAGGCCATCATCAACATCATCGATGGCGCTGGCATACTGATAAGCAGGGCAGTCCCATTGTTCAATCAAAATAGGGCGGGGTTTGACGCCCAGAGGAAGTTCGACCATGGAGGCCAAAGTTGCAAGGGCATCGGCAAACTGGTTCTTCAACCAAGGGATATGAGTGAAGGTCACCTTATTAAAATGAGGGATCAACTCTTCCAAATCTTGATGATAAGGTTTCAGCTTCTTTTCACGGACCTTCTAGTCTCCATTGGCTTGAGAGACTACAAGATTGGAATCCCCAATAACCTCGAGTTTTTCAACAACAAGGGTAAGCGCAGCCTCCATACCCACAATGCAGGCCTCGTACTCAGCTTGGTTGTTCGTGACATCGAAATTGAGTTTAAATGCAAGCAAAATATGAGAGCCATCGGGCGTAATCAGCAATACCCCGATCCCGAATCCTTTTTGATTTGCTGCCCATCAAAGTAGAGAGTCCACACGTCTTCAACAACTATCAGCACTTCCTCATCTGGCAACACAAAGTTTGAGTCCTCTGGCCCATCCACGGGGTGGTCAGCTAAGAATTCTACATCTGCACACCCTTTAATGGATTTCCTTGTGACATACTCAAGATCGAATTCCGCCAGTAAGAGCAATCAACGTGCTAACTTACCAGTAAGTGTTGGCTTCTCAAATAGATACTTGAGAGGATCCATTCGAGAAATCAACTTCATTGGGTAAGCCAGCATGTAGTATCTTAACTTCTTAGAAGCCCAAACAAGAGCCCAACAAGTCTTTTCTAGAACGGTTGTAGCGTTCTTTACATCCAACCATCTTCTTACTTAAGTAGTAAATGGCCTTCTCGACTCCTTTGTCCCCCTCTTGAGCTAGCAAGCATCCCATGGATGAAGGGTTTATAGACAAGTACAATATCAAGGGTCTCCCAGGCACTAGCGGCATTAAGACTGGAGGGTTCTGCAAATAGTTCTGAATAGACGTAAAGGCCGCTTGACACTTGTCTGTCCACTCAAACGGGGTATTTTTCTTGATTAAACGAAACATCCGCTTGCAAGTTAAAGTTAACTTGGCGATAAATCTGCTGATGAATTGAACCTTCCCCATAAAGCTCCGCACTCCCTTTTCAGACTAAGGTGGCTTCATCTCAAGTACTGCCTTGATCTTTGATGGATCAACCTCAATCCCTCTAGAGGTGATCATGAAACCAAGCATCTTGTCTGTTGTGACTCCAAACGTGCATTTCTGTGGATTGAGGCGCATTCGATATTTTCGGAGCCTCTCGAAGAACTTCCTAAGTACAAGAATGTGGTCTTATTGAGTCTTTGACTTGGCGATCATGTCATCCACATAGACCTCAACTTCTTTGTGCATCATATCATGCAAGATGGTCGTAGCAGCCTGCTGGTAGGTAAGACCAGCATTCTTTAAACCAAACGGCATGACTAAGTAGCAGTAAGTCCTTCATTCAGTGATAAATGTTGTTTTCTCATGATCTTCGGGTGCCATAAGAATCTGATTGTAACCTGAAAAATCGTCCATGAACGAGAGCAAGGCATGCCCCGCAATATTATCCACAAGCACATCGATGTGTGGTAAGGGAAAATCATCTTTAGGGCTTGCTTTGTTCAAGTCCTTGAAATCGACACAGACTCGAATTTGTCCGTTCTTCTTGGGAACAGGAACAATATTGACCACCCGAGTGGGATACTTAGAAACCATGAGAAAACCAACATCAATTTGCTTGGTAACCTCATCTTTGATCTTTTGTACCCAATCCGGCCTCATCCGTCTGAGCTTCTGCTTTACTGGCTTAGCATCTAGTAGCAAAGGGATCCGATGTTCTACTATCTCAGGGCCAATACCAGGCATGTACAAATGAGACCATGAGAAAACGTCACTGAACTCGGTGAGCAGTCCTTTGAAATCATGATGCTTCTCTGGGGTTAACGTGGAGCCCACTTGAACCATCCGAGGATCATTCTCATCTTTCAAATTTATAGAAACCACTTCTTCTTTTAATGGCTGAGCATGCCTTTCATCTTCCCTTTCGATGAGGGCACAGATTTCCTTGGGAATATCCCCATCGAAATCTATCCCTTCATCGTTGGGGTTGACACAGTTTATATAAAGATCATTAAAGTAGTCAAAAGAGGACTCTTTCATTTCATAAGACCCTTCAGGATCGCCAAGTACAAGAGAATCAAACTCGAAATAAAAGCTATGATGTGAAGGGCCAAGAGGCACAAACTCCGACTAAGAGCTAGACTTAGACTTAGACTCAGAAGACTCAACAGACTCTGTGTCAGCCTCAGGCTCAGAAGTGTCATCAATGCAAGTTAGGCGCGGTTTGAAAATGCAATTTTTAATACTGCCCTTGGCCTTCACTATAAAAGAGGTAGGATCCTCGAGGGCGTCAGGCCCGAGTATGAGCACTTCGGCTTCTTCGGCCAAACCCACTTGAGAGAATTCATAGAATAGCTGCTCCAAGCTTCCCTGATCAAAAGATTCCAGCCAGTCAGTCTTCAGTTTTGGCCGGCTAAGCTTCCTCTTGAATTCTGCTCTTACTGGCTCTTCATCGCTGTCTGACCAGGTGTCGTTAGCGAAGATCTCAATGCCTGGCAACAGTTCCCCAGTCTCCAAATCGATAAAAGGCTCGTCCTGTCCGGTGTAAGCAGCATTTCCCAACTCACGCACAAAGTAGCTGTCAAGATAAGCATAGAGGGTTCGAGGTTTTTTCGTACATTTCCTTCTTTTGGCATCCTTGGCAGAGGCGATGTACCCCAAACCAAAGTGGCCCTCACAGGAAGGAAAGGTAGGGAACTCCGGGATCCTTTGTTGGTGAATCCCAAAACCCAAGCCGGGTAGATAGGACATCCTTCTCATAATGTCCAAAGCGACAGAGCTTATGATGAAGTCTTCGTCTATGTTGATGGCCAATACTGAGCCGGACGTGTCAAAAGAGAATCCCCCAAGATCGATATCTTCCTCGCCGTACATGATTCCCAGAACAAGAGTACCATCTTCCTTGAGCGGGCGAATACTAGAATCACCGCAGATAGTTAAAGTGCCGGTAGGAAGTCCCAGCATGACCTTTTGGTGGAGAGTAGTTGGCACAGCCATGATGTCAGATCTATGGAGCCATGGCCTGCCTAGCAGAAGATTGAAAGTGGCGGGGATGTCAACGACATGGAACTCAACATCCATTTTGAAGCCCTCAGCATCAAGTTTGAGCATCAGTGTGCCCTCGACTACATGACGAGTGCAGTCATATGCTTTAACAGCCAAATTAGAAGGCATAAAGTCCTTTTTAGCTAGTCCTAGATGATAAGCCACCCTTATAGGGCACACGTTGATCGCAGAACCATTATCGATGAGGATGGTCGGAACCCATAGTCCTCGGAATTTGATAGTGATATGCAAGGGTCGGTTGTGGTCAACTTCTACGATTGGCAGGTCTTTATCAGTAAAGATGATGGTGTGCTTAGAAGTAGGTGGGAGGATAAGAGATATCATTGCCTCGGGAGTGACATCAACTTGAACCTCGAGATGAGAGAGAGTGTGGCAAAGCTTCTGACGATGCTTAGGGGAGGAACAAATTAGTTCTCAAATTGATATGGTAGTGGGAATCCGCTCTAGTTGTCTTTGAATCATGTCTGCATTCGGGGAGCCAACAGGTACCTCAAGGGGTGTAGACCTTGGGAAAGCAGAGGGTTCATTCCTTTGGTTAAAAGGGTTGGACAAACTCCTAGTTTGCAGATTAGCAGGCTGAAAAATCCGTCCACTCCTTGTAACATTGTGAACATTCCCCAAAGAGGGCACGACCTGAGGGTCTTGGTTAACATCCCAAAGGTCAGCAGGGATCTCTCCTGGCTGGCGTTTTCCTTTGTCAGAGACCGGTGAAGTTGCGGGCATTTCCATGTCCAATCCCAGATCTTCAGCCAAGTCTTTCATCAGTAGTGATTCCCAAAAGTCGAGGTCTTTAACTGCTGCAACCTCTGCGACAGGCTCTGGATTGGCAACGAAAGGGACATCCCAGAGTCCGCCATCGGCCAAAGAGCGATTGACAGTCCAGACTTCTGCACCAACTTGGAGGTTAACCACATTATCAACATCCCAAAGATCAGCTAGCTGGACAAGGTCTGTTACCATGATGCTGCAGTCCTCTTTGGCTAGAAAGGGGACCATGGGGCGCGAGAGTCCCTCATCGATGATGTAGAAAGTGGGTCATGTTCGACATTAGACACCAAGTTGACAAGCCTATCAATGGCAGAGGGGAAGAAACATTCCCCTAAGATGCGAGGTTCCTCCTGAACACGATCGTTTTCTATAAAGTGAGTCATGTGATCCGGGAAAGCGTAACCTTGGAGAGGATTAGGGTCAAAACCCAATGAAAATTGCCAAGCAGGCTTGGGATCCCAATAGTATTCCTCCTCGGGAATCACAGGTCCGGGCTGCTGAATAGTGTATACAGAGAGAGACCATCTAAAGGATCGAACATTGCTACATCATAACCGGCCATCCATGCATCGTACCAGGTGTGGTCAAAAGGGACGTATTTGGGGTTCTGCGGGAAACTATCCAGCTCAAGTTCAGTCCATGCATTGATTATGGGAGTGGCGTAGTCATTATTGTCGGCTATCGCCCAACCAACAGCTTGCATGTCAATCTGCGACTCTGGCAAAGAAGACATTACAGATTTGAAACGACTCAACAGACTTGGAGAGGGTTTGGATCTGTCACATTGAAGTACAGGCTATCAAGAGAAGAGGCAGAATTAAGCTGCACAGAAGGAATAGACTGGTCGAAAAGGTCACTGATAGAAGCACCAAGCACAAACACCCCATTCTGCAAGCGTGCGGAGGGTGCATTGGAATTGGATGATTGTCCTTCCTCCAGATGAATATGAAAGACTTCAGTTTCGGGCTTAAGAGGTATGGACATGACTGGCTTGGGTTGATCTGTTGAAGTCATATGGTCAGTGGGATTGAATATAGTGGAGTTGGGGTTGATATGAGTGGAGCTGAGGGATATATGGTTAATATGTGGGGCAGCGTTGTGCTTTGGCATGGAATTGGAGATGACATTCGGCTTCGGGGGTGTTCCAAGCGTGCCATCGTCAATGATATCTTGGATCACATGACGGAGGGGAAAGCAAGAGTCAGTGAGATGACCTGCCCCTTGATGGTAGGCACAGTAGAGGTTGGACTTGAAGTTGGGTGATGGATTTTTAGGTAGAGGAGTTGGATCAAGGGGTTTGAGATGACTTAACTTGATTAATTTCTCCAAAACCAAAGATAGAGGTGCTTCGATGGCGGAAAAGCTACGGGGTTGATTGCGAGGCCGATTATTTTGTGGCGTTTGCACCTGATTAACATCGGCAATGTGGTTGGTGGTATTGGAAGAAGAGGCATTGGTGCCGCTGGTTGCTGCGTTGGAGTAAGTTCCTCCCCCAAATAGCGCATTAGTATTCCCAGAGTATGCCTGAGGCTTTGACTTTGGAGGGATTCCCCTTTTGAGAGGATTCCATTCTGTAGGGTGTCCTTGATGGCTAGGCTAGATTCGAAGAAGGTTTCAAAGTTAGCCGATGCTTGAACAAGAACCAGGTGCCTGGCATAATTTGGTTGGAGATTGCGGGAGATGATGCGAAGTTGATCTCTCTCACAGGGGTGCTCAGTCATTAGAGCAGCCTTAGCCCTCCACCTTTGGACAAAGTCGGCAAAGGACTCCTTGGCCTCCATCTTAGTAGACTCAAGATCCCGAGTTGTCATTTTCAGTTGGGAGTTGTACTGTACTGCGAAATAAACGCAGCTTCGATGTCTTCCCAAGTCCTCTGCTTGGCAATGTCGAGTGACAAAAACCAATGGAAGGCAAGCCCAGAGAGTTTGCGGGAACAGTTGAGACATGGCCTCAGGTTCAACCGATAATAGCTTCATAGCGGCATGGTAGCTGTAAAGATGAGTCTTGGGGTCACCACTTCTGCCAAACTTGGCTAGGTTAGGCATTTTGAACTTGTCGGGAAGCCTGGCATTAGGATATAGGCAGAGGTGGCCTAAGTCGATTCCCCCAGCACTGATCTTCTCGAATTTTGAAACAGATTCTTTCAGTTTGGCCATCTTGACAATGAGAGCAATTATATCAAGGTTCTGAGCAGGCTTGATAACAGCGGGATTCGAATTTGGAGAGGGGACCTGATTTCTCCTATGGTTGGGTAGAGCTACAAGACGCCCTGGATAGTTTGGATCTTCGACCATGACAAGTTGTTCATGAACATCCTCTTCGGCCTTGCCCTCCTCTTGGAAAGCTGGAGAAAGACGAGTGTTAAAGATATCATTCAAGCGGGTAATATTGGCATCTGTCTGAGCGGCCCTCTGTTGCATAGTGGTGATACTATTTTGAAGGTCCATGAGCATGGTTTCTAGAGTGAGAGGTTGTGGCTGATCGGCCATGACTGGTGCCCCTGAAGTACTTGATGCAGAAGAAGGAGTGGGTGATTTCAAGGATTCCACTTCTTCAAAAATTGAAGGCGAGCTTGACTATAGAGCGGCTAAGAGAGAACGCAGAGAGTCTTCCGTGGTGACTGACTGGTATTGTAGTTTGACAAGCCTTTGAACCAGTTTCTGACACAGACGTTCCCAAATGGGTTTGCCTTTTTGTTTTGATACTCTCCTTGGCGGTGCAATGATTCAGAACTTTGCTTGCAACAAAGTAAAAGAAGGCTCAATAGGGGTCCTGCAGCAACTTCAATCTAAATAAAAGACTAAAGTACAATTGCAGTCAGCGTCGTCAGTATCGCCTTAGACTTTAGAACTAGAAGATGAATCCATCTCAAAATGTTCGGACACTGCCACCATCCTTAGAATTCTTCTCGATAATGTATCCTTGTTTGAAACAAATGATTCTAAAGAATGTCAAAAAGAAATCTGCACCTTTGACTATTCCGCTGTTAGGAAATTCAACTTTTGAAGTTGGAACAACTCGGATATGAGCGTTATGATACGATAACCAGAATGGCATGGGCGGCACGTCACTATTAGTCGAATGGTGTAAGTGACAAGGCACTTGTTACCTAATTGGTGTAAGTATCATAACACTTTCTTCGTTGTTCCTCCTTTTCTGTTTGAAACCCTTATCATGTGTATAGACAAGGGTGTAGAAAGCTTTTGATTTCCTAAAGTTCCACTGTTCTAAGGATTTGAAATTTGAAAACGTGCAACATCTAGATGCACGACTCCTCATCGAGCTATGACAGTGTCTTAACAATCTTAAAATAGATTCAAAAGATCGAGAACCTAGGAGCCGCCCTAAACATGCTTCTACACAAGACGGTAGTATGTACAGTGCATGCAATAGGGAAAGTAGTAACACGTCGACAGTATATGGGGTTAGATGCAAGTAAATCTTACCCTATAGGTACCTGTCCTAGTTTGGAGAGTTCTAATGCTCTGTATATGCAAAGACTGGTTTTCGCTTGTCACAGGTTCCTCGAACTAAAGCCAAGATATACCTCCCGCTGCCCACTGTAATCGCAGAGCAACAGTCAAACAGTAGAATGACTTATCATTGTCGAAGGTTGTTGGGCATTCGAGGTCCCCGGTCTCCAGTAAGCCGTGTTGGATTGCCAAAATGCTCCAACGAGGGTATCCCACATTGATGCAAATGAGAAATACTAGAAATTGATTAAGAAGAGAAGAATCAAAAAATCACAAAATGCCTTTTCAAATTTGGCTCACTTTATTTAGTCCATCTTTAGAGGAAACGAGCTCAATGGAGGAAACGGATTCATGTAGCCGACCCCAAGTGATTGGGACGTAAGGCTCGGTTTGGTTTGGTTTGGTTTAGAGGAAAGTATACAAGTGATCAATTGGAAAAGTCCCAGATCTGATTGACCAAACACAAGGTCCTGTTAAATCACCATTCCAACCTTCAGCAGCGCGAAGCTCTCTATTTTGACAGACTTTTAAGGAACTGTTCACGAATGTATTAAACTCTAAGTATGGATTAATATTGGTTCAATTTGTCCCCAACAGAGTCGCCACTGTGGACAGCATGCCCTTAGAAAGGGATTCCGTTCTGTTTCCAAAGCAAGGGCCCATAATCGAGGGAGTGCGAGCGTAGATGGCAAGCACTAAAAATACAGAGTTGCCACTAGGGTTTGAAGGTCCGACACCCAAAGAATCGTATTTCGAAGCACCTGCCGCGCTGTTTGATTTGAAAAGTGAAAAAAACCAGTCCATCATAACCAAATTTGGGTTCGGGAGCCAGGTTACGAGAGGGAAAGGGATTTAAGGCACCCCTCTCACCCAATCCGGAGATCGGTCTCTACTAAGACATTTTGTGAAAATATTTGTAATTCTTCTTTTATTAATTAATTTTTAGCCAATTAGGGTGGGAAAATAGTTAATCGGGGATTAATACTGTAATAGTTTGTAGGATGTGATAGGTAATAGCACGGATGGATAAAATATTGAAAAATAAATGAGATAAAACCCAACACTGTGACTCGATATCAAAAAAGTGCTTCATATGAATTTGACGTGCACGGTGGCCAACTTGCATGCATGGATCTACGTACATGCAAATTGACCAGCGAGCGCCAAAGCCATATACGAGCACGTGCTTCAAAACCTCTCATAGATTGAATTTTATCTCCTTTTGGGCTCTAGAAGGACCAGTGCATACCCAATTTGCGATGATATATATATATATATATATATGTATATATGTGTGTGTGTGTGTGTGTGTGTGAATGTGTGTGTGTGTGCGTGTGTGTGGGGGGGGGGGGGGGGGGGAGGTGGTGTTGTTCAGGGACGGATCTAAAAATATAGTCTAGTGGGGGTACCTGTTAATCATAATAGGGAAAGTTCATTTTTTTTTAGTCAACTACAGTAAGATCTTACCAAATTAAGGCATGCATTACTAACTACAAAAGTTTATAACCCATAGTTTAAGTTAAAATTAGATAAAAATGAACACAAAATCTCAGACAAAATTTTAAAGTATGTTTTAAATGAACGTCGACAAATTTTAGAATGATTGAGCTAGTTTTGCTAATGATTTATTTTAAAATATTTTTCTCAGACGGTTAAAAATAAAGAAAATCAACAAAAAATAGCTCCAAAAAGACAAACAGATCGTAAAGCAAAAAGTATAAATGTATCATATGATAAAATTCAAGTATAAAACTAATTATATCACTACTACAAAAATAGATAAAGACCTCGCTCATCTAGTGTGATCTTTCACTTTTAATCTCGCATTCAAAACCGTGGTCTATTAAGGTGTAACTAAAAGTCCCAACCTTTTAATCACAGGATAAAAATCGTAATTAAAACTCATTCAAACCATGACTAAAAACATAAAAACTGTGATTAAAAATGACAAAACCGTGACCTTTAATAACTTAACATCTCAATTTCATTATAAAACCGTGGTTGTTTAGAGAGTAATAATCTCAGTTCTTGAAAAAACCGAGATTAAAAATGACGTTTTCCTAAGGGAAAAAATCCCACTTTATTTATCCTGTTGGGTTTTGAACCTAAGTCTCTTGAGTTTTGCATAGAAGCTTCAACCAACTGCATCACATACACCTTTCAGTATATAATTGAAATATTTAATATATAACATACGTGTTTAACATTAAAATATATTTTTGAACATCATTTTGAACCTTTAAATATTAAAATTAGAAATTTTGATAAACATGAAAGTTGTAGCCCTTTGTGTTATTGTTCAAACCCAATTTGAATTATCTAAATTAATGGAGTTTTGAGCGTAGAGTTATACTCAAAATACATTTGGCGACGAAATGCAACCTTCATAAATTGTCACAAAAGGTACCTATTTGGCGACGAAATTTATTTTCGTCGACGAAAGTACCCCATTTTTTGATGAAATATTTTTTTTGTAGAATGGTTGAGAGTGACATTTATATAGGGGTATTGCGTGTGGAGTCGATTAGGGGGTAAGCGACTTTCAACTTTTTTATACAAGAGCTTTCATCTTAAGTCTAAAAAAAATGTGATGTGTTCTCTAACTTACGATCTCAATTTCTAGATGATTGAGATTAAAGGTTTTTTTTATCTCAGTTTTTCCGAAATGAGATATATTCTTTCATATACAATCTCAGTTTTTCAAAAACGAGATCTATTCTTTAAGTTACAATCTCACTTTTTATTGAGATTAAAAAATCTTTTCATCTCAGTTTTTTTGGAAAACGAGATATATTATTTCATATATAATCTCAGTTTTTGAAGAATGAGATCTATTCTTCAAGTTACAATCTCACTTTTTAGATTACTAAGATTAAAAAATCTTTCCATCTCAGTTTTTTCGTATAACTGAGATTAAAACTATAGTTCATTACATTTTATTACGCTTTTACAAAAAGTGAGATCTTTTTAATTTTTAGACCGTGATCTTTATACCATTTTGTAGTAGTGTATATGTATTTTTGAGATATATGCAATGTGTATGTTTATATGTTAGCACACTTTTATAATTATGTTAATTTATACAAAAATATAAAAATATATTTTAATTTCAAGTGGGGGTACGCGTTCGAGTGGGGCCACTTGCCCCGCGTGACTCCCTTTGGGTCCGTCCCTGGGTCAGTTTCCCTCACACAAAAGTTGACGCAAATTTTGATACAAAACTAATCGGAGTTTCACGCAAATAATCGAAGCTGTTCAATTCGTTTAAAATAGGTTTTTGAGAGTTTTCATAAAAAGTCAACTCATTCCGATATCGGTAAGGGTTTGATCAGTTCATTCGATTTTATCCTGTAAAATTGACATAAACCAACTAAATGGACTGATTAAGCACTTATCAAAATCCGAATGAGTTAATTTCCTATAGGAATCCTAAAAAATATGTTTTAGACTAATTGAACAGTTCTGATCATTTGCGTGAGACTCCAAAATGAGTCCCACAAAAAACTTATATCAAAATTTGTGTCAATTTTTGTGTGAGAGGAACCGGTATATATATATATATATATATATATATATATATATATATATATATATATATATATATATATATATATATATAGTTCTTTTCAGGTCCAGTCGCCCAGATTTTTTTATGGTCCAGATTTGTGTCTTAACCATTGGATTGCGATGATCCGAGCCGCTCAATGTGTTCGGAATGTGATTTTAAGAGTACCCACGATAAATCAGAAAAAAAATGATCGGTAAGGGCTTGATTCGAGCAGTTTTTTACTGAATAGTTCAGTAAAAAACTGCTCGAATCAAGCCCTTCCCGCTCATTTTTTTAAGCGGTTTGGATCATCGAAATTCGATCAGAAATTGGGAGGTCCGGACCTGAAAACAACTCTATGTGTGTGTATATATATAGTGCCCTTCAGGTAAGGGCGCCCTCATTTCTGAACATATTAAGTGGCTCGGATCATCGCAAATTAATCGGGAAAGGGACGTACTTAACTTAATACGGAAAGGGCGCCCTTACTTGATGTTTTGTGTGTGTGTGTGTGTGAGAGAGAGAGAGAGAGAGAGAGAGAGAGAGAGAGAGAGAGTCTCCTTCTCCTAAGGACCACCTCATTTTAATAAAATGAGGACCTCCCTTTTCCGATTGAATTTTGATGATCTGAGCCGCTCAATGTGTTCAAAACGTGATTTTAAGGGTACACGTGAGAAATCGGCAAAAAAAATGACCGGGAAGGGTTTCATCCGAACAGTTTTTGTTTCATTTTTATCGAACAGTTCAAATAAAAACTGTTCAAATCAAGCCCTTCCCAGTCATATTTTTTGCCGATTTCTCGCAGTTACCCTTAAAATCACTTTCTGAACACATTGGGCGACTCGGATCATTGAAATTCAATTAGAAAATGGGAGAAATGGGTAGGCCCTTATTTTACTCATTTGAAAATCACTGTATGTGTGTGTGTGTGTGTGTGTGTGTGTATATATATATATATATATATATATATATATATATATATATATAGAATTCCGGGGACCTATAGAAAAACCTATAAACCCCCCCCCACCCCCGAAATATTAATCTCATGGTTTCCGATCAAATTTTAATGATTCAAGGCGCTCAATGTATTCAGAACATGATTCTAAGGGTGTCTGCGAGAAATTGACAAAAAAAAAAAAAAAACTTGGAAGGGCTTGATTTGAACAGTTTTTTATTGAATCGTTCAATAAAGTTCAATAAAAAATTGTTCGGATGAAGCCTTTTGCCAGTCACTTTTTTTGTTGATTTCAAGCGAGTACCCTTAAAATCACGTTCTGATTACATTGAGCGGCTCAGATCATCAAAATTCGATTGAAAACTTTGGAGTTTTTTTTAGAGGTTTTTTTTAGGGGTTTCCGGAACAGCCCCCATATATATATATATATATATATATATATATGTATGTATATATATATGTATGTATGTATATATATATGTATGTATGTATGTATGTATACACACGTGTGTGTGCGAGCTCGCGTGTTTCCTCATCCACTTGGTGGTCATTTGTCACGACAAAGGACAGGCCTCGCAATGTTTATTCATTCTTTTGTTGGTTATATCGAATTTAAATTATTGTTTGTTAATTATACCTTTGGATTGGATGCATTATTTGACCCCACAAAACGGTGCTAGCACATGCTTGAGGGTGATCATGCACCAACCGATTACCCAATTTTTAATGTGTTTATATTTTCTACCGTTTGTTCAAGAGCATTTCTCAACCGTTTGATCCCTGTGTGCATGTTTAGATTTTTAATTGTAATCTTTTTACCTTGCAAATGGGTCATGTATTCCACTAGCGTATATAATAAGCAGTATGAAATGTTAGTGATGATTGAAGCAACTCAAGTTGTAACAACTCCGATTTTTAACGAATAAAAATCTCGTTGTTATTTTAAATTTCGTTAAATATTTGAATTTTATTTGAATTATCTCTTGGGTGGCTATTTGATTTCTTGTAAATTCCGTCATAGTGAGATTTTGACTAGAAACCCTACTTCATCAATTTAGTTAGTTTCTAACCAACTAGTTGATGGAACTAGACTAACCTAGTTACTAGTCGAACCTTTTGAACCTCCTTGAACCTTTTACCATTACCCATTGGTCCATAATTGTTAGGGTAATCTTTACCCATTGGACAATAGCTCCTCCATTATTATATCTTGATAAGTACATGTATATATATACATATGTGTATTGGCCACATGCAAAAGGACATGTAGTCTTTCCTAAAAGCTTAGTTTATTATATAAGTACCTTGTCCTTTATTATCCATTGGTTAATAACTACAAGGGAAACTATTACCCATTGGGTAATAGCCTTGGTCTTCCAACAAAGTACAAGGTATCATTTTAATATTCAAGTATGGGATTCCCATGTACTTTTATGCCTTAAAGTATTGGGGTACATCTAAACCCTAGATTTCTAAAGTACCATTTTGATTATTTTGATATATAAAGTTCCCTAGTAACTATTGTCCATTGGACAATAAAAGCTAGGAGAATTATTATCCATTGGATAATAAGTTCATCTTTTAACCAAGTATATGGGGTTATTAATTTAGTCTTTTCTTTAAATCCCCATGTGACAAGGTACATACTATTTTAATATAAAAGTTACCTAATAACTATTGTCCATTGGACAATAGAAGTTAGGAGTTTTATTATCCATTGGGTAATAGGTTGTTCTTTCAACCAAGTACTAGGGTTTTATTAATCAATTCATTTTCAAGGAATCCCATGGGATGATGTTCCAATATTTTAATAAACCCTAAGATTCCTTAGTACTCTAGTATTATTCTTTATTGGGGTTTTTGGTACCAAATTGGATTAAATTAGTGGGGAATAGATTCCCTAGATTACTTAGTACCCTTGTATATATTATATAAGTACTTTGAAAGACTAGAATAAAGCCTAGAGTACCATGTGCTCAATTCATAGTTTATTAGGTAAATCTTAGTCTTTCTAACCCTTGGATCTTTTGGTACTAAAAGTACTACTATTTTAATTGTTTACTTGCATACATATACATATATTTGTACTTTGCAAGAGAGAGAGGAGAGAGGGAGAGAGGAGCCGAGAGAGAGAGAGAGAGAGAGAGAGAGAGAGAGAAAATTTCGGCCAAGGAGGGAGGGAGAGAGAGAGAGAGAGGAAGGAAAGAAGAAAGAGATAGGATTGTACCCTCCTTGATCTTTTTGTACTTCAAATCCTTGGAAATATACTTCCTAGCCAAAGAATATATTCTTCCATGGTACTTCTTGTACAATTACCCAATTGTTTAAACCCTAGGATCTTGTTCACACCTCTTTTCACACCAAGTCTTCCAAGAAGGACCAACTAGCCATGCAAGCCTAAAGATTAGGCCTTGATCTTTCATGATCTGATGGCATGTGTCAAAATTTGACATAGAGAGAGAGAGAGGGGGGCCGGCCTTGGGAGAGGAGAGAGAGCCAAGGTCTTGGCCTATAAATAGAAGCCATTCCAAGCTTCAAAGATCACACCTTCAAAGCATTTGCTCATCCTTCTCTCTAGAAATCTCGGATTCCAGTTCCAGGCAGCCTACTGCCCTTCAAAAATCCCCAGTTTTCTCTTGTTTAGAGTAGTTTTTAGAACCAACTTCCTTCGGGAAAGTTGTAGAGAACTTCGAGAGCTTCAAGTTAGGCTCAAGAACCACCTCAATCGGAGAAGAAATGACCAAGATATTGTCATCCAAAGTTCAGTGAAATTCTCGGATTTCCATTTCCAGACAGCTTACTGTCTTCTCCTTCATCACCATTTTTCTCCTACTTAGATTCGTTTCTAGGATCAACTTTCTTCACGAAAGTTGTAGAGCATTTCTTGAGCTTCGATTTCAAGCCAAGAACGAATGTGTTTGGCCAAAGATTGACCGAGTTACTGCCGTCCGAAGTTCGGTCCAGATTCGGAAGTTTCACCGCCCGTAGGATTTTCCAACTTGCTTATTCGGCCCCGACTAGTTTCGGATCAAGGTAGGATACTCTTACCCTATCCTAAGTTTATGTATGATCTTCTTATTTTCCATCTCAAGTATAACGTATGTTGTTTTGATCTCTAAGAAAGAACTTATCGTTTGGAACGAAGTATTCGTATTTTGATCTTTTAAGATGTTTATAAGAATGCTTATTTGAATTGCTTGTATTACTTGTGACACGATAAAGCATAAGTGATTTATCACTCCAAGGACGTCCGAACATGTGGCGTTATGCTTTAAGCGTTGATTTGAGTATGCTAAGTAGTATGGAGTTGAATAATGTTTAAAGATTGCAACGAATGTCGTATGATTGTTTATGTGGTAAAGTTTTACACCGCGAAGTCTTGCATGATAACGAGACACGAAAACCGAGGAAATAGAAACATGGCACCTATGGTGTGGTTAGCAAGAGGAATATGTTTTCCGAAAAAGAAGATATCTTAGAAACTACATAATAACCATCTCGAGGGTATTATGTGAGTAGTGTGTGTGTGCCTATGGGAACCCGGCGCGGCGGAACCATAGTGAGGATACTTGGGAGACCGGCGCGGCGGAACCAAGGTAGGGTGAGTAGCTTGGTTATCCGCGGTACGGAGCCAATGCAATTGTGTGCCAATGGGAACCCGGCGCGGCGGAACCATTGTGAGGATACTCGGGAACCCGACGCGGCGGAACCGAGGTTGGGTGTGTGTGTGCTTGGTTATCCGCGGTACGGAGTCAATGCAAAAGATTTTGAAAGGCTTGGTTATCCGCGGTACGGAGCCAATGCAAATGATTTCGAAAGATTGTTTTGTAAGTAAAAATGATTGACACGGTCTACGACGAGTCGCGTAGGAGAAATCGGGAAATCTTGGACACCAACGATAGGCGATTAACGATGTGTGATTGTTAGTTGTAAGGTTGGTGGGTAAGAATTTCCTATTGAGCGTTGTAGCTCACGGTGTTGCCTTTTTGGTGACCCTGACATATTATATTGGTGGCGACGCCGGTATAATGTGTCAGACCTCTTAGATGAACAGGGCGAGATGCATGCCTTGGAGGCCTTCGGAGCTGAGAAGCCTGCCTGAAGGAAGGAGCAAGTGGAGCAGTAGTTAGGAGCCTTAGTTTCTCCTTTGATTGAATGAATGTACCCTTTGAAGTATTTATGATGTAATAAACTCTCTTTATTATGTAATAAATGCCTCATTAACGTACCCAAAATTCGGGACGTTACACAAGTACCTAAAAATAGAGTGCATGATGAAAATGGGTTTAGAGTATGGATTGATAGCGCAAGCTAATTTGGCAAGGAGATTCCGAAATAGTACTTCAAACGTCAATATTCTTTGAAAGACAGTTTGTTTCAAGTTCCAACACAAAGAGTGATATGATATGAGTAACAATTCTTCGAATAAATAGTCTAAGAAGACAAATTTAAAATACAGCTCTGGATATTATTATTTTCAGAGTTGTGCTAGGTATATTATTATTAATTTCAGAGATGTGAACCCATATGATCATACAGTCTTTAACTCAACTGTATCCGAAAATGTATTTTAAAATTATGTTCATAGCATTGTATTCTTCAAAACGTGTACTAGAAATAGTGTTGGGCCTATAACTTAAAAAGATTCGGCACGTATCATTTTCTTTTCTGTTTCACTGTTCGAATTCCATCTTTGAATTTTCTTTTGTTCCCGATCATGCTAAAAACACCATTTTCAAGGCCGAGCCAAAAAAAATAAAGAACCCCCACTTTCAAGTAACTTTAAGTTTTAGCCCCTCAAGCATCCGAAATGATCAAAATAATATCCCAATTTTCCTGCAACAAATCAGTAAACATCATATTTGACAACATATTACATTTCCAACTCATTGGTAACCTCTAAAACAATGGCCAAAATATCCAAAAACTCACTATAGCAGTGAAAAGCCACACTACCCTTGTATAACAGTTTAAACATAAATAAGAAGATATACATACAGGCACCACCCATTTTCCCCCTCAAGCATTACCCTACCATAATTCCATGCAAATCCCAGAAAATTGTCCCATTTTTCTCCAAAGATGAAAATAGGAGAATTTTAGCAAGTAGGGCTAATCCTCCATTCCTAAGTATTTCATTTACTGCGACAAGCTCTACAAACATCCATAATATGTGAAAAGGCGCAAGCTATATTTTGAGGATAAACTAAAGGAGTCGCTGAAGCAAGAGGGAGTTGACAGCATCTTTCGCAAACTCATTCTTCAATTCACTCACTTTCTCAAAAGCTTCTTTGAAGTCCATTTTTTCTAGCGGCACTGCAGAGAAATCTTTCAGGAACTGGTGGGCCCTAGCGGCACCTCTGGACATGTCCTCAGGATCATACTCTCTCTTTCGTTTACATCCCACCTGTAAATGACAAAGACAACAATGAAGTTACAGATGAATAAGAAAAAAAAAGTTACAGATGAATAAATCTAAAGGAAGCACATGGTTTGCAAGGCATTGCTTCATGTCGAAAGGAAACAGTAACAGACCTCTTCTATGGCATCATTTGAAATGACATCTATTGGTGAGAAATCTTCCAACTCTGCAGCCTTTTCTCTGGCAAGGGCGATAACAGTTTCTGGGAAGTTTGCAAATTCAGCAACGTGAATGCCAAAACTTTGATCGCAAGCCCCTGGTTCAACCTAGAACATAAGATAAAGGACGGTAAATCTCTGATTCTGCATGGACTTCCGTACATATTAGCAAGATCATCAGATACATAATAAAAGGTGAGTAGTGAGAAGGAAATTATTCATTTTAAATCAAGATACTCCTTCTGTCCCCTATTTTTTGTCTTCTTTAAGGAAACAATTCCAACTTTTTAAAGAGACATGCAACTAAAGTGTCTGAATTCGAATTTCAATGGCATTAATTCCTAGGTTTGCGCCCCACTTTTTGCAACTTTAAAATACATTTATAAGTTGTATATAAGATGCCTAAAACTAAATCCCTCCCCCCACCCCCCCTTTCGAGAAAGATCGGATCACATTTTACATGTTTCATTTTTCCCGGGCAAGCTAAACCTTTTCCTTGGGGCTAGCAAGTAAAGCTTTGAAATTAAGTGGAAGTGCTCACCTTGTGTGATAGCTTATATGAGATAGAAAGGACAAACCAAAACAAAAGCAAAAAGGAAAAAGGAGAACAAAGATTTCAGAAACCTGCACCTACCTTGTAAAGCATGGTCAACTTGCGACTTGAGGAGTCAATGTGTGCACTGACATGATAATTTACCACACCAAGAAGTTTCTCTGATGAAGGTTCATGAGCCAATGCAGTAAGTTCATGAAAATGGGTTGCAAACAAAGTAGGTGCTTTAATGATTTGAACAAGGTGCTCACAGATGGCCCAAGCCAAACCTGAAAATCAATAGACATTGTATGACAAATTCTCTTCATGTTCAGCTTCAACTTACCTTAGGAGAGGTTTTCATGATAAGAACGAGCAGAGCAGAGCAGAGCAGAGAAGAGAAGAGAAGAGAAGAGAAGAGAGATAAATGAATTATATTGCAATAACACAACATAATCAGGAAAGACCATGCTCTGAAAATAGTAAGCCATCGGTTGATACAGTTATTTCAAAGGATGATGGACCGATTGACGATTTAGAAGTCCAGTGAATAGTGTTTTCCGTACCAAACACACAATTGACTTGCACCTTTTTCACGTCATCAAAAAACAGCCCGTGTTTATATTTTAACTGGTACATGCATATTAAGAAGAATAACAATAAAAGTCCAAAATTATTACCAAATTTCTGAACTTTAGTAACAAAAAAAAAATACTTTTAGCAGAACAAACACCACGGTTATGCTTAATGTCACGCCCAAACTGGCCTACTTGTCTGCAACCTGGAGCAGTTAAATCATCAACCTAGAACAAGAATCTGGTGAATCTTTAACAACTCGCATGAGCTTTGTTTCACTGCAAACTACCAAATACGCAAATGTTGCAAGATAAGATGGCTTTTGGAAATAAAGTATATTCAGTCAAGGGAAAACACAAATTCATGTTCGCTCTCTATTCGTACAAACACTTCTGAAAAAAGGTCATCTGCCATCTTATTGAAGATATTCGTAAGGGATGTTAAGGATGATAGAAGAAGAATTTTGATTACACTATACTACAACATATACAAACGTTACATTTCGCTTGCGGAAATTTGAATGCAATATATAAACATATGTTGCATTCCGTATGCAGAACAGAATGTATTAGACAGTGGTATTTCCATGGTGTACTTCTACATGCGTAGCAGGTAGTAGGTACACCAAATGCATAACCGAACTTCTTTAGTAGATGCCGCAGTCTCCATGTACCTAGTGTATACGCAAGCCATACCACAACTTGAACAAAATTTCCTCTTCGAGAAAGATGAAGGTAGCTTGATTAGACATTTTTCCAGTGGGAAGGGTTTTTTTTTCCCGGATGTACTGACAATGAACTCTGGTTAGTACCCTACTTTTATCATTAAGCTGTAGTTTATAACATGGATCCTAAACTGACTAAGCTATTTAACTAATTCTTTCATATGGTTTTTTCAATTTATATTTATCCTTCATTCCTCTACCTTATACAAACATATCTTCCAGGGAAGTATTCCAACCACAATGTGCCCTACTTTTTAAAGTTTTTTTGGTACAGATGTAACTATATTGTAGACTACCTGTACACGCGCTTCATACGGTGTATAATCCCATGTCTAAAGTTGCATCTTAAGCATAAACACATGCTTTGTTTGTTATATACGACACCTTATAGTTAATAAAATGCCTGCCACATCAGTGACAACAGTAAAAGCGGTGACAGGCACGAGCGGCTATGAGCTCAGAGAGAGTTAAATGATAGTAGAGAATCAGATTCTCTGATATATCATATATCCCTTATTCCCTGTCAGTGTAGTTCAATTAGTCAGAGCATGGCCCTGTCAAGGCATTGGTGACGAAGGAGAGGAGGACTATGTTAAATGGACTCTTCCAAATTTGTGCAAGTACCTGTGTTGGACAGTATATACTATCGAAGGTACAGGATATGCATGCGATTCATAGAGTACATGCATTTGTAAAATGTGTAGGATACTAACAATAATACAAGCAATTAAGTTTACCACAAACTTGGGCATAAAATTCTGCTTCATTTTTCTTCTAACACCATTAGTAGGAGGAAATAGACAATGATGCACATTTTGGCATGTTTTTGTGTCCTTGAAAACATGAATTACATGACTTTGAACATTTAAATGTGTAGCAGCTCCTCGCGGTGCAAATGAGCCGAACTTAAGGGTGTTTGTGCTCAGCTCGTTTGAAATTCAGTGAACTCGAGCTCGAACTTGGTTCGAGTACTGAATGAGCCGTCCCATGAGAGCCGAGCCTAATGTTACGAAGCTACTAACAGAGAGAGAGAGAGAGAGAGAGTCATTGCTGACAGAAAATTATTGGAGCTCATCATATGAAGCAGACAATACGAAAACAAGAAAACACAATTGGACCAGCGGAATGGGCAAATGTGTTTTTCCTCTGAACAGAATCCTTTTAACTCCTGAGCCAACAAGGATTTTCATTCGGCACTGAGTTGAGTAAATTTCATAAGAACACCCTCAATCAAGACTAAAGAAATTACAATGCTGAACAATAATCTAATGAGTTGGGTTAAGATTTTGTAAACATGGTGACACACAATGGTTAATTATATACATACATAGAGCGCAAGTACCGATAACAGAATGTTTCAAGGATAAAACTAACCAAATCCATCATATGTTGATGTTCCACGACCCAATTCATCGATGATTATCAGTGACTTGTCAGTAGCTCCTTTCAGAATTGACGCAGTCTCAAGCATTTCTTGCATAAAGGTAGAAACTCCACGAAGCTATGGGGAGAGAGAGAGAGAGAGAGAGAGAGAGAGAGAGAGAGAGAGAGAGAGAGAGAGAGCACATTAGAATACCCTTGCCAGTGTTCCCACCTTCCCAGGCTACCACAGAAACACCTCTTGTTTAACAGAAATGCGTGAATGATATCATAAACAGTCAAGAAGAAACTTAGACTCAGTGCTTAGCATAATGCAGGAGTAATGCAGTCATCACATCAACCAAACATTTATATGTAGCGTGGGTAACAAGTGGTTCCCCATAGTTGCCTCAAACTAAATTGAGAGAGGCAAGATGAAACCTTTTTTAAATCCCATTACTGTATGGATACCCAGTGCTGTCTGGTTGCACTCTATATGATGAAAACCATATAATTATGAAGGCCAAGATTAAGAACTAAATGAACCAAAGATAAAGGAAAATGTGCAGGGTGGAATTATATTCCTTAAATCAACTTGCTATATTGTGTATCCTTATGAAGAAAAAACTGTGCAGAGCGCAATTTTCAACAAATCCAACAAAAGCATGCCCTTTGAGTCTCACCTGGCAGTCCCCGGCACCAACGCGAGCAAAGATACAATCACGGATAGAAATGCTAGCTTTGTCACAAGGAACAAAAGATCCAACTTGTGCCATCAAGATGTTCACACCAACCTGCATGTTCATACAATATTGGAAGACATTGTAAAACTACCAATTGTCTCAAAAGCTTAAGCTGTTCGTAAATGGGCCAACAATATATTCAACACCCTCCCTCACATACAACCCTGGCAAGCACATGGAAGATGCAAACAAACACACAAGATGAACCAGAATGCAAAGGGGATAAACATAATGCAAACTGGAGACAAATGCAAACAGAAATACTTGAATCCAAAACCTCCAATAACTAAAGCTCTGATATCTTTCTAAGTTACCAATTGTCCCAAAAGCTTAAACTGTTAAGAGATGATTACAACAATGTATAAGTAGCTATCCAACAGTCATCAAACTGGTAACCAACAAAATCCTAATAATGACTTTGTTTATTGTATCTTATACACAACAATAGGGAGTTGGTGTGGTGTCAAGCTGTGGATGAGCAATCCAGTACATTGACATCATGGAATTTGGGTGGGCTTTTTTCTTCAATGACTGTTTCCTCTTTTTCTCCTACCTTCCCCAAAAACCACCCTAATTCAGTCCAAATAGAATAACAGATAACAACACAACATAGAAACTTCCTAGTTCAAAAAAACAAAAGAAACTTCCTAGTTCAATTTATGGAAAAAGAAGCTACATACAATTTACCTTGACAGGTGACAGAAAAAGAAGAATTGCACCACCATACCTGCCTAATGAACGTGGATTTTCCACCCATGTTAGGCCCCGTGATAATCTGGAACCAACTTTTTCCCCTAACCTGTTTTGACAAAAATCAAAGATACAACTAATGATCCACTTTTTTGTTAAAAACAAAAGGACGGTAAAAACAAGGAAGCCATAATCTCACCAGTCTACAATCATTTGGAATAAAATTCACCCAATCTTGTGCCTCCACACAAGGATGTCTACTCCCTTCTAATGCAATATCACCCACATCCTGTTATCAGACACATTTTAATAAGCATACCTATTGAAAGAATTTTTTCTGATGAGGTTGGGCATTGTTGTTGCAGCAATAGACCAAAAAGCAACAAAAAAAAAAAAAAAATTGCAAATCATTACCGACGGCGTAATGTACGGCCTTGTGTAGGGAGTTGGGCAACTAGCAGCCAGGTCAGCAAAACTAAGTAAGACATCCAGTTCAGAGAGCAAAACCGCTAGAGACTCAAAGACCTGCACAACTGAAACTTCTGTTAGTCGACAGAAACATCCAGATTGAAAGTAAACCATATTGGTAAATAAAACGACCTCACAGAAAGTTGCAGCAGTTTGAACCACTCTGGCAACCAAGACTTTTTGACAGTTCTTATAATCCTCAAGTATCTTCTGGTACTGATCCCCTAACTTCTTAAGCTTCGTATTTGTAAACTTCACCCCATCCTTGCGAGTCTCAAGAACAATGAAGTGAGTGTTAAGCTTCTTCCTGATTTTTGGTTCTTCCTTCTTTGTTATTCTAAAGACATGGCCAAATTGGGTGCCCTTGTCCAACTTGAGAGCCTTATCCGCAGCCAAATCAAGGTCATTAGCTGTTTGCTGATGCAATCTATGTATTTGCTGTTCCAATGATTCTTGCTTGTCCTTCAGTTGACATAATTTGGGGTCGTAACTGGGTGAAATCATGTATTCCCCATTCTCAAGTTGATCAAGGTCTACAGCAGCTTCCACAAGGCTAATGAACCTATTCAAGTGACTGTCATCAGTCAACTCCTCCAAAGGCTCCAGATACCTCTGCTTAATGAGTGATGAAAATTGCCCTTCATTCCTTTCCAAGGCACTTTTAATGTATGGAAGTCTTATGCCGGACTGCATGCAAAGAACATGAAATATTAAAATGCCAATTTTCACCGAGAAACATTACCAGAATGTCTATTACAAAAAATTTATGCATAACCTCAACTGAATGGAGGGCAGCATGCACTCTAAATCTAATTGCAGGACTTTAAGCATTTCCCATCCTTTTTTTTTAATTTCCTATTTTGACAAGTGATTCAAGCTGCCAGCTCTTCTGCTCACAACCACATTTAAAATGACCCTAGTTGATTTCTATTGTAACAAACAGTTTTGGAGGTTACTCCTTTTCAAAATCTTTGGAAAGTAAAACACTCGTCATTATGTATCTGGTTCATGCAAAGTAGAAATGGTTTTCACTAATTTGAAAACATCCTTTTAATAGTTTCAAGATAAGTCATTTAAGAAAAATACTCACACAGAAAAGGTTTTGAAAACTGTCAACCAAACAGGTTTCTAGGAAGTGTTTTGAAAAATGATTCTGGAAAAAATAACCAAACAAAGATTAGATGACCGGGGAAAAGTATGGAGCTTGAAGGAAAAAAAAAAATTGAAGATATTGAACGTCACAACTCAGTGACAAAGTACCTGATAAAGCTTTACAATTTGCTGCAAGTTAGCTCTCCGCTTTTCAAGATACCGCACCAGTCGCTCAATATCAGAAATTCTTTTTAAGTGCTGCCTCAAATCCTGGCGAAGAGCAGTATCCTCCACAAAAGTTTGTACCAAATCCAACCTCGAGTTGATTTCATTCACGTCTAGTAAAGGCTGTTTCAGCCACATGTGCAGTAATCTCTTACCCATCCCAGCAGTGCAGGTTCTATTCATGAGTCCAAACAAACTGAAATTTTTGTTAGCATCAGTTTTGCTCTCCATGACATTCAGAGCCCTCATAGCAGCAGAATCCAACCTCATGCAGCTGTTAAGGCTGTACTCTCTGATACTATAACTTCCATAATTGCTCTCATCTGCGAGTAATTCTGCATAGGATAGCAATGAACCCAATGGTCCATTGGCATAGTCAAACCCAGATACTAAATCTCGAACTGGTTCAATAGACCCTTTGACAAGTCTACCAAGATCCTGAATCAAATCCCTTCCTTTGAACTCAGTTTTCTTTCTCTCTGTTAGCATCACGCCACATCTTGACAATGCATCATGTAAAGGTTTATATTCACTGGATTTTGCATTGTCCATAGGTAAAAGACATTCCTTGCAACCAAGAGAAATTAATGCTGACTCCACATTTGTGAAGTGGCAATCATCCAGAAATTCCCCCAATCCAAGCACTCTCTTAGTAAGATCAATATAGCCAATCCCAACAGTGCACTCATTTTCGCGGAAATTTGGGGCAAGGGCAACAATCACAGGAGAATCCTGCATCTCATTGTTGGCAAACAAAATTTCTTCAAAACTGCCTAGGTTTCCCGGGCTTCCACTTTTCACTAGTCTCCAATTTGACCCACTCCCTTCATATAGTTCAAGAGTATGGTCTGTTCTCTCCAAGAGAAGATCGCGGGTAATGGTCTCAAACATGCTTCTACTGACACTAACACTGACACTTGAAATAGCATCAGACCCATTACCCAGTTGACGTAAAGCAGAAGTAGTATGATAATACGTCTTTGAGATGAAAGTTGCATTCTCTCCATGAGCGGTATAATAGTCCTGATTGAATGAAACAATTATTCTTTCCAGAAAAAAGCCAATCACGTTCCTTCAATTGGTTATGAGGAAAGCATGGATAATGATTGAATAATGTTTGGAACCACTAAAACACAAGTATTGGCCAAACATTCAGTATACGCTATGAAGAACGCAAAGGAACATCCATGCGTAAAATGGAAACAATAGCTACTATGGTTGGAAAGAGAACTAATCTCCAGTTATAAGTGAATATAACTAATAAAGGAGTGGAAAAACCTACAGAATTGGGGGGAAATTGGAGTTAACTTTGATACACTCAAAAAGAGAAGAAAAAGGTATGAATGTAGAATCGTAGATACAACCCTAAAAGAACGAGTGACATTTAAAAGGAAAAGGAAACACTAAACCTAATTAACTCGTATGCACCCCAAATAGGATAAGATCTATCAATTGGGATAGCAAGATTGTCGACAAGTTGAGCACTGACAGTTAGCAAGCTAAAACCAAAAAAAAAAAAAAAAGGATTCCAACTCTCTCACACAACGAATTTTTAAAGATTGATCTTTGAAATTTTGGATACTTTGGGGGAAAACGTACACCAATCCTAACATCATATCACCTTATTTAGGGGGCTGCTAGTTCATATGGAATCTGACAAAATGACGTTTATCCACATTACAGGCATGTGTGCGTGCGCGCACACACACAGAGAACTCACCCGGCGATCGAAGAACCGAATAGCCCTAGGGTCCTGAAAACAGACCAAAAGCAAGCAAACAATACAAATTAGGGGTTTGAGCATATCTTGGAAGAAAGGAAAACAAATGGGGGAAGGGTTTTGCTTACACGGGGTAGGGTTTTGAAGAAGGAAAGAAACCCTTGTGCTTGCTTAGCATCTAGCATAACATCACAAATAAATACATCAAAACAAATAGAATCATTACATATTTTAGGAACTAAAACACAAATCAAATCCGGAACTCGAAACGTACCGAGTTTGAGCTCAGGAAGCTTGTTAAGGTCCTGAAAATTTTCGTCCATTTCTTTCCTTTTTTGTGGCAGCAAATGTGTAGAAGACGGGGGTGGTCTACGGTTTATGGGAAGATTGGGTGCTTTGTTTTGTGTGTTGGTGGACAATTGTATCTACAGTTCCGATGATAGATATAGCAATTTAGGCATCAGAAAGTCTACCCACACAGCAGATTTGTGCACAGATTGTCCACAGGTTTTGTTGTGGGGCCCACCACGGATTCCAGACAAATCATCCGAGCCATTCATTAAATGTAAAATATTTTTTCAAGGGTCCACGTAAAAAATAAGTTCAATCCGATACCTATAGGTATTCGATCCAACCATATAACTTTTCATTATTCGGAATCTGAATGAAAAGTAAGATGGTTGGATGAGGCACCTATATGTATTGGATTGAGCTTATTTTTTACGGGGGCCCTTGAAAAAATGTTTTTCATTTAATGAACGGCTCGGATGATTTGTATGGGACCCATGGTGGGCCCCACAACAAAATCTATGCACAGATTGCTGTGTGTAGAACGGTTCTTTAGGCATATGGTTTTGGTGATTGGAAATTGGCGGGAACTAGGAAAGGGCGAGCGGGGCGAGCGCTGAGAGCGCTCTTGCATACGCTTCCGTGGACTAATTTGTGCACACCTCAACTAATTCTGAAAATTTAGGTTCTGTTTGAAACTTATAGAAAAGGAAATTTTTTCCTTTCCATTGTTTGGTTAAGAGGGAAAGAGAGAAGAAATTAAAAATTTTAAGTTCAATGAATAGTAATTTTTCCCTTCTCTATTCCTCTTATTTTCCTCCCTTTTTCTTTTCGTTTCCTTTCTTTTCTTTTCCATAAGTTCCAAACAGAGCTTTAATCTTTTTGTTAGTAACACCTTATTTCATTGTTGTAGTTGTAATTCTTAACAAAGTTAATAGCCCCTTTGGATGGTGAGAAATGATGAGATAAAAAAATGGAGCCATTTTTCATCAAATCTCAACATTTTTTTTTTTGGTGAGAATAGGTGAGAAAGCGAAAGAGCCAACTAAAATATTTCAATATTTCTTTTTTTTTTTGTATTTTTCTCTTCATTTTTCATCAAAATTTTCAATCCAAATAATTGATTTGGTTAGAAACCATAACCCTTTTTTCTCTTTTCATATAAAATTACTTCATCCAAAGGGGCTGTAAAGTGAATATAGTATGCAAAATGAATTTCTAGTAAAGTGAAGTAAAAAAAATGAAATGTATTTTCCTGTGTGTATTCTATTGACAAAAAAACCTTGCAAAAAAATTAAAATTTGTTTCTTTTGGCAAGATCTATTTGGTAGAAAAGTGTTTTTCACTGGGAAAATTGAAACTATGGGTAATAAAATTTTCTTGGTAATTGAACACAAAGAAAGTTACAAGAAAATTGATTTTTCTATTCTTTCTGATTATTTTCGTGCAACTTTATGGGGCCTCTGTCTTTTTCTTTTTTCAAAAATTAAAAATATATATTAATAATTATCGAACGGTACTTGCATAACAGGGCCTTAAGGTAGTCATCCGTGTTGTTGAAAATGGATGTGGTTGTCATTTCATTAAGGTAGTCACTCGATGTACGTAAGGGTTAATTTCATTGTTTATCCAATTTCAGAATTTCAACTTATTAAGGGAGTACATTGATTACTATCCGTAGAATTTGAGTTTCCAAAAGAGGAGGATTTTTGCACTCCCCTTTTGTCTTTATTCATGTGAAGTAACAACATTGCCCTTTCCTTTAATTATCTCACTTTTTGGCACATTTAAGGGAAATATTATATTTTTACATAGCTAAAAGACAAAAGGGTAGTGCGGTAATAAAAAAAGGGAAGTCCGAAAAGCACTCTCCTTCCCAAAATACCTATTACTCCCTTTGTTCCTAATAAATGTCCGAACCACAAGCCTAGGCTTCTAAAAGATGAATTTTTTTGGTTAAAAAATTTAATTTTTTTTTCACAAATCAATAGACATCAACGAGTTCTTTCAAGTTATGAAAGAAGTTAAAAAAATTTAACAAAAAAATGCTCCTTTTTAAAGTTCTAGGTTCGGGTTGAACATTTATTTAGGGATGGAGGGAGTACTTTCTTGGCATTGAGGGAGTGCACTTCCTCCAATGTACAATTTATCAAAAGAAAAGGGCATTAAAGGGTTTGGGCAAACATTTTTGGGAGACATAGCCAAAAATCCTTTATATTTACATTTTTTGAGCTCAAAGACAAGCTATTTACATCTTAAAATATACCACCCAATAATAAAATTACACGTGGCACTAAATAGTATTGCATGATCCAATCAAAATACGTCATAATTAAGCCTAGGAAATAAAGAATCGAAGAGTTTAATTACGATATTATTTTAATACTATATGGTATCGTTTAGATTGGAAACGACAATGTTTGGTCATCGAATGATAGGTATTAAGATGATAATTAAGCACAACCGCTAATTAACTCTTAAAACCATTGAACGGTGTCATTAGATGCCCGTTTCATGAGAGAAATCGGTTATGCTTACAGTGAATCATCTGAGTAAATTATTCCGAAGCAATATTTCATGTTGCACAAAAACAGGAGCCCATTATCCAAAAGTTAGCCACGATCTACATCATTAAACGTGGAAGGAAAAGAGTTTTCTAAGAAGACCAAGTTAAGCGGCAGTTCAAAGGCCTTTGCAACTGTTTTTGGAGGGAATAAATGGCGTTTTAAATCAAATTTGAATGAAGACTTGGGCGCTAAAAGAAAACGTGGAGAATACAAGTTGAAGACAGACCCATCGTCTATAAATAGAAGAGGCAATCGAAGAGAAAAAGCCCCCGACAAAAAATTCATCATCTAACAATCCACACAAAATGGTTGCTTAGAGATCTAGAGTAATTTAGGACTTAGAATAATTTAGTTATAGTTTAATATTTTGCAAGTTTGAAGACTTATTTGAATGTAAGCTTACTTTTGATTAAATTCAAGTAATCTTATATCTTTCTGTCTTTTTTCTTGCCAAAGAGTAGTCACATATAGGCTTACTTTCGATTCAATTCAAGTGTGTCTACATTTCTGTATTATTCATGTCGAAATCTTAAGAGTAATTGTATATAAACTTGCTTTTGATTGAATTCAAACTTGTTTATATTCAGTTATCTTTTCTAATTGAAGAGCGTCAATCTATTATTGATTGATACCTTTAGGAAAATCCTCTTAGTTGAGATAATCGAACGGATAATTATAATTGCCTGAATATATTAGCTATTTTGAGTTAATTTGAAAAAGATAAATTATATTCTTTTCTGGCACGTCCGCATACAATTATATTGCCAAATATTGAGCTTATTTAGCCCAAATAATTTTTGGCACGCCCGGTGGGACTCGAAGGTGTCAAAATGCCATGGGTTAGAAAACAAGTAGAAACACCCAACTTTGGCCTAGAGCTAGTAGATGAGATTATAGCATAGCAAGCTATAGAACAAGGCCTACCTATTGGCCTTGAAGTTCCCCAAATGGCTTCAAGAATAGAGGAGCCTCCTTATAAAGTACCTCAAAATGATCAAGAGGACAGTCTAGAGGTAAAGATCAAGATAAGGAGGAAATTTTGAGAGCAATGATGATTCTTTCAGAGAAATGGCTCAGACTCAGAGAGCCATGATCAAGAGCATGAAAAATAAGTTACCAGATCCAGAGCCAGCAAGGCACAGTCCAGTAAATATTGGACTGAACAACCATGTTAACTCAAGCACTCACCAAGGTCCTTTCAAAGGAGGATTTGGAGAGGATATTGGACAGGGTAAAATGAAATCTAGGCCAGGCAAGGAAAAAAATGTACCAATAGGAAATACCTCAGTCTTGGTATGAGCCAGTTAGGCCAAAAAATCTTGTTGGAAATATCCCAAAGGAACCTTTTAATATTAATCCTGAGATTCAAAGGAACACCAGGGAAACACAGAGTATGAATCCTCTCTTCGAACCAGCACTTGAGGGATAAGAGGATGTCATTGAGTTAGACCAAGTGTATAAGCCAAATAAGAGAGGTAATAACCCTCATAATCCTTCTTAGAGGATGCCTACTGCAAGAAATCATCCACCTATTTATGGAGAAAATCTTAGAAAAGAAGCCCCATGGAATGCACAGGCTAATATCCCAATTGGTGGGATACAACAACCTATATATGGAGAGCGTTTGAGAGAAAACCAAGGAGATTCCGGTGTTCATAGAGAGCTCTATGAGGAAGATCTCATAGAACCAAAGACAAAATCTTTTTGGGGAAAATCCTGTGTTAAAAGATCAAATGATTGGTCTCATCCAAGAAGTTTGTGGACCTTGAACTCGAGGAGGTACAACCACAGATTTATAGGAAGTCATATCTTGAATGGATAGATAGGACATTCCAAATCCCTAGGGACTTTAAGATCCCAGATTTTACTTTATTTTATGGAGATGGGAGACAATCTTTTGTAGAACATATTGCTAGATTTTCTGCACAATGTAAGAATTTGGCTCAAAATGGCTTCATGAAGTTGAGACTGTTTCTAAATTCTTTGTCTGGACTAGCTTTTGCTTGGTATACTAATTTACAACCAGGATCAATAGCTAATTGGTTTCAGATGGAGGAAGTGTTTCATGCACAATTCTTCCATACAGAACCTGAAGTCTCTGTGGCAGACTTGGCTAGGTTAAGGCAAAAGCCGGATGAAAAAGTAGCTAATTTCATATCTAGGTTTAAGAGGGCTAGAACTAAGTGCAAACTCCAACTTCCAGAGGCAGAATTCGTGAGATTAGCACAAGATGGTTTAAAGAGAGAACTTTGAAAAAGGTTTGATTCTATAGAGTTTAAAGACTTTGTAGATATGACCTATAAAGTAACTAGATATGAACCTTTATTAGAAGAGGATATGGATAGACATAATTCTTCTTACTCAACCTATTATCGAGATCCCAATTATGAAATCGATACTGCAGAAATAACTGAGCATGATCATTGTGTATGTGAGCCCTTAATTCGAAAGAATGTCTCCATAGGACAGAAATTTAAACAAAAGGAGATCAATAAAGTTTATTCATTTGATGTATCAAGGGTAGATGAAAATTTGATTATTTATTAAAAATGAAGATTATTAAGTTGCCTCCAAATGTAAAATTGCCCACTACAGTAGAAAAGAATGGGAAAACGTATTGTAAATGGCATGATTCTTGGTCTCATTCAACAAAATCATGCAATGTTTTTTGTGACAGGATTCAGGAACATATCAGGAAAAGGAGGATCAAGTTCCCAGAGAAAACTATGGGAATGGATGCAACCCCTTTTCCAAAGATTGAAGAAGCTGAAGTCAACATTAACGTGCCAACTTCATTGGCTCGAACTGTCAGGAAATATTGGCAAGATAAGGAGGTGCTAGTGAACATGAATGCTATTCAATAAGGAAGGGGTAAGCCAGATGGTGGTCAACCTCTAAATATGGGGACAAGGCGAAATTATGATAGGTAGACCAATAGTGGTTTTCCTCCATAGAAGTTCTCAGGTAACAGTCATTTGCTAATGTTAGAAGCCTCATTTTTAGAGTGCTTATGTGTTGGATGCGGGGCCAATTATTTGGTCTTCAAGGATTTGGATAGAAAGGGAGTAAGTTTTTTCCCTAAAGAGGAAAGAATGAAAAGAATAATGTTACGGCCTAGCATTTTTATTTATTTATTTATTTATATTGGTCATTTATTAATTGGATGTTTTTGTCAGGTCCAAATTTGTATTTTGTGCGCTATGGGTATTTATTGACACGGTTATACTTTTGGAGTATAGGAATTCATTTTGTTAAGTAAATTTTATAAGTATGATAATACAGTTGGTATTAAACTAGATTTCATAATTAGTTATTTTGTTTATATTTAACATTACGGGGTTTGTAATACCTAGTAGCTTATTAATAGGGCCACAAGCGAGAACGTGAGTTAGAGGAAGTTATTATATTAGACTAGGGTTATTATTTGTGGGACAGAGAAAGCGCAGTCAAGGGTTTTTGCTTGGTTGGAGATTGAAGCCACATGAGAGGGTTTTACTTGGTGGGAGATTTGCCGAAGTGGTTAGTTCGTCTTCAATTCTTGTTTCTCTTTTCCTTTTCCCATGTTCCAGTAGTTTATGTGTTTCAACTAGAAAACAAAACTTGGATTTGTTGGTGGTGTGAATCGGTGGAGTTAATAAAGGAAAAACAGATGGGTTTTTGTCGTTTACTTTTTAATGCTAATGGACCATGGAGTTTGGAGGTGGTTTGTGCGGTGTGTGCGAGGGTGATGATCTGCTGTAGTGGGGATAGGAGTTTTGCCTTGATTTTTGCTGAGGGAGTATATAGAATCTAGTTGTATTATAAGGGTTTGTCTTGGAGTAATTTTGGTCTATGGGCAGAAGTGTTGGGTTTTAGTATTAGGTTAGGAAAGTATTACTTCTGGGTAGTTCCTTATTGTTGTCGATAGATACAGTCAATGATAATTTTGTATATGATTATTTTGTTCAGGTTAGCATCGTTTTGTGTGATTCGAGTTGCATTACTTTTGGACCCAGGTGAGTAGTTAAGTATGTTACGTATTTTCGAAAGATCCCTGTGTCCCTTAAAAGTATTTCCTTTAGAAATTTATATGAATGTTATTCGGAAACTCGAAACTGTTTATAAGTTGTTCTATAAATTGGCATACGATGAATTTTCTGAGATCAATTGTTAATATTCTTTTTGGTGAGAACTTGGTGGATATTAATGGGAACATTTATTTTGGAAGTCCAGGGAACTTATTCCTTCTCGTGTTGGTGACCCTGGCCATTTGGGGAAAAGACCGTGTTAGGCCGGTGACCCTAATGCTCAACGGCTTTCTTTCGCCGGATCGTCTTAGGGAAAAGTACCACGGGCTGCCAACCCTGGTGACTCTAAGTTCGATATTGGATCCAATTTTGTTGAGATTTATTTTGGCCATGGTACTGTTTGATTGTGGTTCCCCATTGTTGATGAAGTTAATGTTGTGATCACCACCAAGAATATTTATTTGGTTAAAGGCTTTATTGATTAATTTATTATTCTGCTGGACACCTCGTATGCCAAATTATGATTTAATAGTAAATTATTTTAATCCCCGCTTTCAACTTTATTTATTATACATACTTGCTATTCACCGAGCTCGTCAGCTGACGGATTTATTCCAACTTCTCTTTCAGGCAAGTTGGGGAGTTAGGCAAGGACTCTGGCGGTACCTCGGGGATTCTTTTGCTTGACCTCCTTAGGGTGTCTCATCTTAGTTTTATTTTAATAAATCGCTTCCGCATTCAAAACAATTGTCACATAATGAATTCTTTTTATTATTGTTGGATTATTGGATATTGTTTAGTTCATGGGATGGTTGTACCCCATGTTTTTTATTGAGACACATTTGGCTTTTGATTTGATTAATATTGAAAAAGGGATCATTGATTTTCGGTTACTTTGATTTAATCAGGCTGCGTGTTCCATGGATTAGCCTCATGGTTCACGGCCGGTCACTTCTCATTTTTGGGGTGTGACAAATAATCTCAATGCAAGTCAAGCCAAGGGACGAGAACAAGCTTTGGTTGGCTTCGAAGAGGGACGTTCCTACTAGTCTAGTCCCACCTACCCCAAGGAGAGAAATACATCCTCCAAAGATGGCCAATATTGGCCAAACATCAAGGCCACAAAAAGAAGCAAATCAGGAGGAATTTATTTTGGTAAAAGGAGTCTTTAATTGGTTCTTGAAGCAAGTTAAGCCTGACTTATTTCAGGGATACAAAGACCCAACTAAGAGTGGGAACAAGACATACAGACCACCAAATTTAGCTCTTGGGCAATGGGTATTACTAAGGGATCCCAAATCCAAGATACCACAAATGGTTCCTTTGCTCTCAAGAACTCAGAAAAGGAAGCTATAGAGGAAGTACTCACTTTTTCAGTTAGGAGAGTCATCAATTGGAGAGGAATCAGGAAAAGGAGCAATGCCTAATCCAAGGTTTAACAGAGCTCAAAAAGACCCAGAAGACGAATTTTTTGAATCCAGTTTCGAAGGGAGGAAACTTTGAAAGGAGTGGCCTCTGCTATGCTTGAAGAGGATTTAGATCCTCCTTCTCCCAACTCATTGGCCAGTTACTAATTTGGTTTACTGGAAGCCATGTTGGTAGAACAAGTAGGGTTAGAAGGAAGCTCTTCTCCCATGGAACTTTCAGCACAAGAGGCTGATTCCAAGGAGGAAGTGAAGGAAGAGACGGCCAAACCAACCAAAGGGATTTCGAAGATTCAATTTGGGAGACAACCTGAAGTCCAAATCAATTTGTTTTATCAATGTTCAATGAATTTCCTAAAAAATAGAGAAACATCTTCGAAACAAGATGATACAAGGTTGAATATGGGAAAATTTGACATTTTTGAAGTCACACACAGTGACGATGAGCTTAACATCATTTGCAATGATTGTGACTTGAAAGAAGTGGCCCAAATAGAAATGGATGAGGATTTGATACGCGACATTGAGCAGAATCAAAAGAGCTTGGAGGTAAGTTCGAAAGAAAGCTCTAGCTTTGTGCTAGATTCTACATCTTATATCGAATACCCATTGGTAGTTGATCTAAATTATGTTGATATTTCATATCCATTTAAGCTGCCTACTACTGCCATGAGACAACATTTAAGGCCTTTATATATTAAAGCATGTTTCCTTGGAATTCCCCTTAATAGAATTCTGGTGGATAATGGGGTTGCAGTAAATATTTTACCCTTTCGAACCCTAAAAAAGTTAGGGAAAGGAAGGGCGAAATTGATCCCAACTAGCACATCTATTGCAGGATTTTCGGGGGAAAGCCAACATGTAAAGGGAATAATCTCAATTAGATTGGTAGTAGGTGGTATAGAAACTGATACTGCTTTCTTTGTAGTTGATACATATGCTAAGTATAATACTTTATTAGGGAGAGATTGGATCCATGTTAATGGATGTATTCCTTCTTCTATGCGTCAGGAATTAGTGATTGTCAAATATAAGAAAGGCAAAGAAGTGGGTGTTGAAGGAATCAAAGCTGATCCACATCAATTTAGTGCTACTGCAAATTTGCTGAAGCAGAAATGTACAAGTCAGATGTGGTTACTTTGAGTGAACTACTCCAGGTTACCACTTGCCCAACCAACGAGCTGGAATTGGGAGAATTGGTAGAATTGAAATTGAAACTGAAATAAGTTGTTGATTATGAATCAGACACCCCAAAAGATGATGTTGCTTAGATGTAAGTCCAAGGAAGAGGCTGAAGAAGAAGCCAACTCATTGGCTTTAGTAAGATATATTGCTCTGGGAATTGAACAAAAGATTCAAAAGGACAATATATAGGAAGATGTTCTGTTAGATAAGCCTTCTTCGGAGGACAAACAATTGACATCTGATAAGCCAACAAAGAATGCTTTGCTTGCTTGGAGTTATAAGGAATTACCTGGATTAGACAGAGGATTGGTGGAGCATAGGTTACCTATCAAGCCACAATTCAAACCTGTCAAACAACCAACCAGAAAGATGAGTCCAGAAACTATTATAGGTGTTAAGAAAGAAATGCAAAGGCTTTTGGATGCTGGCTTCATTATGACAGCCAGGTATGTCGAATGGCTATCTGATGTAGTTCCAGTGCCTAAAAATAATGAAAGCATAAGAATTTGTGTTGACTTTTGAAGTCTTAACATTGCAATTCCTAAAGATGAGTATCCTATGCCTAAAGTGGATATGCTTATAGACAGTTCAGCTGGGCACAAGATATAATCCATTTTGGATGGGCATTCAGGATACAATCAAATCTGTATAGTAGAAGAGGATGTGTATAAAACAGCTTTTGCATGCCCTGGTAACATTGGAATTTTTGAATGGGTCAGAATGCCATTTGGGTTAAAAAAATGCTAGAGCCACTTATCAGAGAGCTATGAATATCATTTTTCATGATTTAGTTGGAAGTTTTCTAGAATGTTACATAGATAATATAATTGTGAAGTCAAGCTCCAATGATGATCACCTTAAACATTTAGAAAAGACATTTCGACAGATGAAGCACTATCAACTGAAATTAAATCCAGAAAAGTGTGCTTTTGGAGTATCAGCTGGAAAATTTCTTGGATATCTAGTCCATAACAAAGGAATACAGGTTGACAAGAACAAAGCAAAGGCTATTATTGAAGCCAAGCCACCTTCCAACAAGAAGGAGTTACAAAGGTTTCTTGGTCAATTGAATTTCCTTCGAAGATTTATATCTAATATTGCAGGAAAGAGTAAAATTTTCTCTTCTTTGTTGAAGCTAAAGAAGGGAGAAGAATTCCAGTGGTCTAAAAAGCATGATGATGCTTTTAAAGCCATTAAGGAGTACTTAATCAGTCCACCCGTGTTGATGCCCCCTATCAAAGGGAAGCTAGTAAAGTTGTACCTAGCAGCAACTCAAGACTCAATAGGAGTACAGTTAGCTCAAGATAATGAAGATGGCAAGGAGAGAGCAGTTTATTATCTTAGTAGGTTTCTAAACTCCTTTGAATGCAAGTATGCTACAGTAGAGAAACTATGTTTAGCTTTATTTTATGCTTCTAAGAAACTCAGGCACTATATGTTGCATGGAGTAACCTATGTTATTTCTCAAACTGATGTAATTAAGCATATGCTTTCAAAGCCTATGCTTAGTTGGAAGATTGGAAAATGGATTGTGTCTGTAATTGAGTTTTGTCTTGAATATGTTCCTCAAAAGTTAGTAAAAGGACAAGCACTGGCCAATTTTTTGGCTGATCATCCTAATGAGATCAAAGGGATAGAACCATTCGAAGCTGCTGTAGTTGAAATCAAACCATGGAAACTATGGTTCGATGGATCAAAAACAGTTCAAATGGCTGGGGTAGGGATAGTATTAGAGTTCCCTCAGGGTTTGAAACCAAGTATGGATTTCGACTTAATGAAGGACAATGTTCTAACAATCAAGCAGAATATGAAGCCTTAATCATAGGTCTAAAAATTCTACTTAAACTGAAAGTTGACGCTGCTGAAATCTTTGGGGATTCTTAGTTAGTAATTAACCAGTTGAATGGACAATTTTAATGTACTAGTCCAGCTTTATTGTTATATTACCAGCATGCCAAGAAACTGATATCTCAGTTTTTTATGATTACCCTAACATACATTCCTAGATTCTTTAATGAGGAAGCTAATAAGCTCAGAGGGCATTTGGTTATAAAGTTTTATCAGAAAATGAGAAGGAATTTTGTCAATCAACTTTGAGAAAGCCTTTACCTATGTTGAGCAGCAGGTTGAGTGATTTTGAAGTATTAGAGATTGATGTTCCTCCAATTCAAAATGTAGATTGGAGACAAGCATTAATTTAATACTTAACCAAACCTGATGCCACTACTGATAAAGCAACCAGGCTAAAGTCAATAAACTACATTATATACAATAATGAGTTGCTTAAAAGAGGAATGGACAGTCTTCTTTTAAAATGTTTAAACAAGGTGCATGTAATAATTGAGGTCCATGAAGGAATTTGTGGAGCACATCAAGTTGGCATAAAAATGAGATGGCTAATAAGGAGATATGGTTATTATTGGCCTACTATCCTTAAAGACTGCATAGATTATGCAAATGAATGTCAAGCTTGTCAAATGATTGGGCCACTTAAGCATTTACCAACCATAGATTTACAATATGTAATAAAACCATCGCCTTTCAGAGGATGTGTAAAGATCCGGTATTTTTTTAAATAAATAATAAATAATAATAATTTTCAAAACAAAAATATTATTTTTGCTCAAAAAATTATTTTTGTCGTCACATCAAAATTTAATCTATAATCGATTGTGTGCGCGCGTACTCGACGAATGATTTTTCTTAGTGTGTGCATGTGTTGCACCGGACCAAACCCTTCCCCACCTTTTATATGTTTTCGGCGGAGATGTGTGAGTAGACCAAATCCCACCTTTCCTCCTCTTTTTCCTCATATTTAGACAACACATCATTTCCCTTAGGTTAATAACTTCCATGCAATCCAAAACCCCTTTGATATATTCCCTCTCCATTTTTTTTTCTTTTTGTTCCCAGCTGGCTCACCGTATACACGGCAGAGAGAGCGAGAGAAAGGAGTATTCAGTCCCCTTTTCTTCTTTGATTTTTCGAGAGAAAGAGAGAGCAAAGAAGTGTACAGTATTTTTTTTTCCCAACACTTCCTACCATCTACAAAGTCCACCATCTCTTCTTTTTAATTTCTGCAACTTGGACCATCCAATTTCAGTCCAAAACAACTGAACACCACTACTCCATTTCAGCTCTAAAACTGTGCAGAAACCAACTCCAAAATCAGCCATTTGGGTCCTGAGTCACCACCGAACCATCGTTTCGCTCCATTTCTTTTTCTTCAAACCACCGCTTATTCTTCAGAAAGAGAGGTAGTTAAATTCTATCTCCCTATGATCAAAAAAAAAAAAAAAATTCTATCTCCCCAAGAATATTTATTTTACGTGTGTATAGTTGATGATGTAAGGTTTGAATACTCGTGGAAGCGTTTAACGAAATGAACAGTGTGAACGGTATATGATTGATTGAGCTCAAGTAGAAAAGAAAAAGAAAAGAAGAGAATACAAATTCTTTTTCCATGGCAATAATCAACTGTTGAATAAGGAATATATTTTCGGATTAAAGAATGAAGATCTATGTATTTATCCACCCATTTAGTAGGGTACCGATTTGACAGAGCTTTATTTATTCAGTAATTAAGCTATCCTTTTCTTTTGTCGAAGTCTTGATACTAGTTTTTATAAGTGCACGAAAATGGTTGCTACTGGTAAGGTACACTAATTGGTAATTAGGTTCGAGAACTTGTGGAGTAATGTATGCAATGATAGAGTACTTTATGAAATGGTAGTCTACACGAATGCTCTGATATTTCTCATGCATGTTGCGTTGTTATTTGCTCGAGTTCTCCATATATGTTTTGGATATTGTTTACAGTAATGTATGACATGTTATTTGGTCGTTTCACGAGAACTTAGAACGGACATTAGGTTTATTGGGGATTGGTGTACGTGTTAGTAATTTATTTTAATCAACGGGTATCTGTAATCTTAACGTGGGGAGATTAATAAGTATTTAATATCATGGAGCTCGTAATATAATTGAGATAAGGATGGGAGTGCAATTATAATTCTGTAGTGGGGTGAATTATAATTAGTGAAATAAGAAGTAGAATCCTGGTGGGATTAGGTTTTCTTATTTACACTGGGAGCCCAGACTTATTACTCCTTAGGTCCCTATCGTAGCCCTATATATATACGTTATGCTCTCTAGGTCAAAAAAAAGGTTTTTCTATTATTCACGAAATAGAGGTAGACTTAGAGAGAGCAAACAGATCGCGAAAGAGTCCACACTCAGTTCGTGTTCTAAACGTGCAGGGAATACGATAGAAGATCGTAAGGTACGATCGAGCAGTATTCGTGGTTTATAGCAAGGAGTGCTATAACAAGTTCAACCAGCGTTCGCGTCGCAGGGAGTTGTGGTAAAACCCTAATTCCGCCTTGTAGGATTTTTATTTTTGGTGTCTAATCTGTATGCGTCATTACTGAGTCTTGGGGATTCGGTTTCCCAACAGTACGTACATAGAAGAATCCATACATGAATTTTAAGTTAAAGGAAATCAAAACATAGGAGATGATGTGATTGGCGGTTAGCTTGAGGAATAATGTTTAAATGGGATTCTTGGAGGTTATCTAGTGAATCCGAATCTGTTGGAGGTTATCCATAGAGTCTAGTTTGGGAGAGGAGAAATGAAGCCAGGGAATGGCAGTTGATGATCGATTCGAAACCTTAGTATATTGCATTGTGTGATCGCTCTTTTTGAATAGGAGATAAAAGGGTGATATGTACTATAGTACCAGGTTATGGTCTATGTACTCCCAAGGTTACTGTTAGTTCCTTGTGGGCCTAGTGGTTACAATTAGTTCCTTGGGGAATTCATCCTTGCGAGGCGGTTGATGACTCCGACTAAGTAAATAACTCCGGCCGTTTCATCGGGGCTCCCGGTTAGGGCAAGCAAGGGGGAGCGATATCACGAATGGCTAAGGGTGTTACTCGAAACCGGAAAATCGATCGAAATCGGAAAAACCGGACTGGACCGAATTTTTTAAACCGGTTGAATAATTTCGATTTGATTCCGGTTTATAAAATTTTATAAATCGGAAAAATAATTTCGATCCGGTTTATGTGTTTTAAAAACCGGTTGAAACCGGACCGGTTATATATATGTATAATATATATATAAACATAGGGGAGGGGTTGAATTATGAGTTTTTGGTTGATATTTTGTAGTATATATTGGTCTAATAAATATATTTATTATATAAAAACTATTTTTATGGGCTTAATTATGTTTTTATGAGTTTTTTTTTTTATGTATTGGGCTCAAATTGATCCTTTTTTGATGGGCCCAAAAAAAATGGTTGAACTATAGATTTTTGGTTGATATTTTGTAGGTTGAATTGTGAATTTTTTGATGTGTTGGACCCAAAAATATGGCTCATGAATGAAAATCGGATAAACCGAACCGGAACCGGTTGAGCCGGTCGAAACCGGAACTGGTTTATCTCAACCGGTTCCGGTTTCTAAAAATCTCAAACTGGAAAATCGGTTTCGACCAAAAAATACACCCAAACCGGTTGAAACCGGACCGGTATCACCCCTACGAATGGCCATAGTCCTAGTGGTTAGCATGGGAGGATGTTTCTCAAAGGTGCAGATTCTAGAATTCACTAAGTTAAAGGCTAGTAATTGAAATTGATCGCTCGCTACGTTAATTGTTTTTTTCCCACTTTAACTGTATTGTACATGCCCTTGTATGTAAGTTATGGGTTCGGGTAGGCTTTAGCTATTGGGCGTCAATCGCTCACACTATTACATTGCCCTGGTCTTCAAACGCCATGTATCGAAGATAGAACAGAAGTGTTGTACAATTCGACTGAAGTCAATGCGTGCTATTGAGGAGGGAGCCAAAAAACATTGGTTTCCGTATGCGTAGTTGCTCTGATTAATTGAAGTCAACTATATTTTGGGGAGCTTCAAAGTTTATTTGGGGAATTGTAACATTTGGTCAAATTTGACTATTTAAACTTAATTCGATATGGTTGTAATATGGTGACTCAGGCTTTTAGACCAATGACGTAGTAAATCTATGGATTTCTCTTGGGAAAATTGTCTTTGGAAATTTTAAAGTCTGGAAAAAGAAATATATTATTGGAAATCTCTTTTCAATAAAAATTTTTAGGTCTTCGAATTTTCGGGGCATTACAGGATGGGCTATGGATATGATTGGGATGATTTACCCTCCTTCAGAAAAGCATAAATTCATTTTAGTAGCTACTGATTATTTTACTAAATGGGTGGAAGCTCAAGCTTCTGAGGAGGTTTAACAAACCCATGTTATCGAATTCATAAAATGTATCATTTATAGGTTTGGAAACCCCAAAACCATAACAGTAGATAATGGGTCTATATTTGAAGGAAAGTTGGTCAAAGCTTTTGCTAATAACCCATGAAATTTCTTTAATATATACTAGTACATATTATGCTCAATCTAATGGCCAAGCAGAATCTACTAACAAGATTATCAAGAAAGGGATCCAAAAAATGGTGGATAAGAATCTAGATATATGGCATAACTTGTTACTAGATACTTTGTGGGCATATAGAAATACAAAAAGAACTAGTATAGACACTACTCCATTTGCCCTGACCTATGGACATGATGCTGTATTGCCTATGGAAATCTTTGTGAGATCTCAAAGGGTAGCATCTCAAATGATTTAGACACAGAGGCATATCATCAAGCCATGCATGTGGAGTTGAAAGACATTGATGAAGCCAGAGTAACAGCTTTAAACCAGATTGTGTTACAGAAGGCCAGAATAGCCTGAAGTTACAATAAAAAAGTAGTTCTTCGAAGTTTCGATGAGGGAAATTTTGTTTGGAAAGTTATCTTACCTATCAAAGAAAGAAGAGTCAGAATGGATGGATTGGAAAAATGGGCTCCAACATAGATTGAACCATTCCAAATCCATAGAGTCCTGAAAGGAGGAGCATATCATTTAAGAAATCTAAATGGATATGTAATATGTTCATCAAAGAAAGATAAATGGAATGCATCTGAAGTCTTATTTTCGTTCTATATGGGAATCATTTAATAAAAGGTAACCTTCGAAGGGTCACTTCCTTTTGTCTTTCTTATCAAAATAAAGATTTATTGAAAGAATAAATCATATAGAATGAACTATGAGATGGCAAAACGTAGAAGTTCTTGATATATATATATATATATATATATATATATATATACACACACACACACACACACACAGTGCAGATCCAGTCAGGACTCTCGGACCGTAGCTTCCATCAGCACCTCCCTTATAAGCCATTGGATTTAATATACAGTGCAGATTTGGTCAGGACTCCTGGACCGTAGCTTCCATCCGCACCACCCTTATAATCGTTTCCAAAGCCTCCCACGCACTACCAAACTCCCCTTCTCAGTTCCTTTATCTTTCAGACACGAAGAGAGAGAGAGAGAGAGAGAGAGAGAGAGAGGAGGCGAATGACGAACGAACCATAACGACAAATCACCGATGCACAACGATGACGAACCAAAGCTCCGCCCGACGCACGACGACGACGAACACTCTGAGGTATTGCTTCGCTCCGCAACCTCGCCTTCAAATAAGGTTGGAAAAACCCCAAGCGTAGGGCTAGATCGTCAATAGCATAATAACCGGAAGTTCGGGATCGTATCACAGGGAATCAAGGATAGCTTAATCAGATTGTAGGTATTGTAAGATGGATTTCGGCGTTTCAAATGGCCAACTTGGTTTTGCTTTAAACGGTGGAAATGCTAAAATGAAAGACTAGAAATGAACTTTATAAACTAAAAGAGGCAAGTCTAAGGGTTGTCTATCCCTCGACAAAGGCTGCTACCTGTTCTCAATTATAACTCAAACGAGAGACACGACCACGTGCTCTCGCCCGGAAGATTTAACTTTAACGATTACGTTTATAAAAAGATGTAAATAAACGGAGGTGAACCAACTTGTTTAACAAATTAATTGAACTCATAGGAGGCCACGAGCCCCCGGTAAGCCACTTGCCAAGACCGCTTGACTAAGCTCCTTACCAAGGATTTAACACCCCTAGTTTAGACCAAAAATGCAAGTTAAGCCCTATACCAAAAATCATGCTTTTAAGCCCGAGGGTTCAAGAACCAAATAACCACCTAAGTCATTGGGAAAGAGTAGCCCAAGACTTAGCCAAGTAACTACTCACACATAGCTAAAAGACTAGAAAGCATGCTTAAGGAATAAAACATGATTAACCGACAAACGTGAAATTAAACTTGATATTACCATGGATCCAGTCCTTACAGACGACTTTAATAAATGAGAAATTAACAAACTAGAAGTACTTACTAGTGTTCTTCAAGAAATAAATCGAGAAGCTTGAAAGCCATTAATGGAGCTCTAGAATTAAAAAGACTTAAAGGTTAATAATGAACTAGATACAAACATTGTAAAGGAGAGCCCTATTTATACACAAAGGCTTTCTCTCTACTCAAAAATCAGCAAATACCCTATAAAGCTACTCATTAAAAGAAACGTTCCATAAGTGGAAAGTCTGAAAAAGTAAAAAAAATATCTGCTGGGAAAAAAGGTTATCGATACAATAAGAAAAGGTATCGATAACATCAGTTGAATAATCCCCCGTAGAAAGGAGTCATCGATAACTCCAACCAAATGTTTTCGATACCCTCAGGTCTGGACAACTTCTGGACCAAAATGGTGCAAGGGTATCGATAACTTTTGGTTGGAGTTATCGATAACATTCTTCAAAAATGCAAATGCCAGACAGATGCTCTGCCTTCCTTGCCTCGGCACCACCGGGTATCCTCTGGGCCATCATCACTCGACTTCTTGGACTTGGTGAAACAACACCTCATGGCCTCGGGTGTTCGATTACCCTCAAGGGTTATCCTTGGTGTCACAATACGTCTTATTCTCGCGTTTAACCTGAAATGCTTACAAAAATACCTTATGCGCAAAATTTAACATAAACAACCATTTAAAAATATAAACGTCACAATTTGGAGGATTTGAGCACCAAGATTATACAATCTTGGGTGTTTATCACCCCCCCCAACTTGAACGTTGCTACGTCCCGAGCAACACAAATGTATTACTAAAAATAGCTAACAATCCTTCCGACAAAATAGCCAAGGCACAAGCTTATATCGAAATAGCTAACAGGAGTTCCAAAAACAAATTTATTCAAACTAGCAATTGACAGTTGAAAACCAAGATAGATAACTAAGTACTGAGCATATTCCGAACAAGCTACAAAAGATCATATCCAAGAACCAAGATCAAAAGGGAGGATACGGCAATCACATATGCAACCATGCTACTAACCATATCCCAAAGAAGAGTGCTCGAAAATAGGCAATGGGGAACAAAAAATACCATGCCCTATATGTGGAGAGCACCGTGAAGCAGAATTCAAAATCACCAAGCCATAAATTAAAGTACCAAAAGAGAGCATGTCATGAACTAAATATGCACAACATCACAAATTCAATCAAAAAGGAATAAAAGAGTACTATGAATCAGCTAAGGACTTTTTAGCATATATTGACCTTGGTTTAATGAAAGAACGGTTAGCAAAATGGGGTGGCAGCCATATACTAGTATGGTTCAACTACCCTTTGGCCGCCACCAACACAAACTAACAAGTCAAGGCCACAACAAAAACTTGTTGACTAAAAGATAAAAGTTCAATTACTAACGACAATAAAAAGATAGAAAGGTGGGCTGTCAACCACCAAGCACCCTGACCAAGTTGGAGGCTTTTGACTGACTTCTACTACTAAGAACCACCGACTCAAAACATCCTCCTCACTGCCCTCCGGGATTAGCACCCGGTCCAAACTAAGTCTCCTCCTCACTGCCCTCTGCTTCCTTAAACCTTGGGGGTGCCTCATATTTTTCATTTGTACTACTCTCTATGTACTGCATATGCCAATGCATCTCGTGCTTGAGTTCCCCGACCCCCCTTGCTAACTTCTTCTCCTTTTTCTCCTTTTGAATTCCAAATGGCTATGTTCTGGCAACACAACTTTATATACTTTCTTTCGATGCCTTAGGATCAGGCACCGACCATAGGGATGGCTCAGGAGGAATGGGAGCCGATGGTCCTGTTGATGTACCTGTTGCTGTAGCTTTGGATTGGGACTTACTTTTCACAAGCACAGCTTAGTGATGATGCTAGGAGATGGTTTCTCAAGCTTCTCATAAAACCCCTTCGAAATACCTTTTTGCCTAAGAAACGCAATGATCATACATGGAAAAGGTAAACGGGCCGTGCCAAAGGTATCGCCCTTAAAATCTACAATTTGCCTAAAAATGAACTTTGCCCAATCTGCCCTATAATTAGCATCATTCATAAATACATACATCACCTCCGCACTCTTCTTTGAGGGCTTATTCTTAGCCCCATGGGGAGAGATTATAATGCACAACCTGATTCAAAATTTGAAAAGTATCTCTAACCTTCCCTGGTTTATGCGGAAGGACTCCAACATTAGGAACAATGGAGTAAAGATCATTGACAATAACATCCGAATCAATTGACTCAGCACGAGGGTAATTAACCATATCTCCTGCAGGCCTATCGTTACGCAAATACTTAGCAATAGCATCAATATCAACCACAATAGTCTTGCCATTTACTTTTGACTTAATTTTTTCGTTGGTCAATGCCTCACTAGTGTCCAACTTCTGATAAAATTCAATGACACCCTTCTCATTATACCATAAAAAGCTTTGGTCCAGAAAAGCAAACCTTGATTTCCAAGTTGAATGATGATGTTGCTATCATTGCCAAAGCTTCTCCGACTGATCTGCCGCTCACTCTTGAAACCCCTGTTTGGAATTGACTCCACCCAATCCAACCTAGCATCCGCCTCCATCTCCTCCAGCGTCCTACGCTTACGGTGTTTCTCACGCTTGCCTGTTCGACTCTCCAACAGAGCACAGTCCTCATCACTGTCCTCGACCATGGACTCATTCTCTCTCTTCTCTACAATATCTTCCTCAATCTCCTGACGAGATGAGGAAGCATTACCCTTGCCCTTCTTACGAACCATTGTGATAGTGGGTCAAGGAAAATTTTGGATTTAGAGTGAGGGTTTCAAAAGTTTTGAATTTTTGGCTAGTGGGGATGTAACTGGTGAGTGGGGATGATGAACATAGGTAAAGTATATGGAAATATGTGGGAGAAATTGAAAGAAAACGAAATAAATGGATGGAGAAAGAGAATTTTTGGATTTTACCTTGTATTGGAGAGCTAGGGTTTGAAACCCTTGAGAAACCTTCCAAACCTTTGATTTTGCGGAAGAATCATGATGAATATGGATGAAAATGGAGGATTTTGGTTTATTTGAAGATTTGGAGGGGTATGGAGGGTAGGGTTCAAAGTTCTTAAGAGGTTATGGAGGTGCAGTGTCACGTCCTCAAATTTCAACTTAAGTAAATAATACAATTTAACAAAAGATCCTCGCATAACATACATATAACCCAAAAGAGTTCCCACCAGTTTAATTTTACAAACAAGTCCCCATAGTTACAGAGACACAACCTTGGCACCACGGCCGAAATTAACTTAGTTACAAGTACAACCAACTCAGAATAATACCATTTTCTAGTCAAAAGGAATTTAAGAATAATTAGTTACATATCCATCTTTACCAAAAGCAAATTGATTACAAAAGATGATTAAGTAACTAAGTCAATGTTAGCTCCCAAAAATCTTCATGTACAAGCACGCCGTCACATGCAGTCTATACCCCAACGTTCGAACCTGAAAAGAAGGAATTTGTTGAGCTACACTAGCCCAGTAGGAAGATCTTTACCAATTTTGTATGCACATATGATGAAAAGTATGAAGTAAGAGGTCAATGAGACAAGGCTCGAGCAAAAGATAACTATGGGTTCATTAGTGTATCGATACTCATTCCGTTATTTATTGAAAGTCAACAACGTATTTCATAGGACTCGAACCCTTCCCCAATCGCAAACTGACTTGTCACCCCAAAGTCCCCACCTTCGGTATTTCCACCCCATGCGTTACCGTATACACTACGAGGATTACCATGTTACCACCCCATGCGTCATGGTGATCCCCAATGATTCGGTTCACCGTATTACCACCACTTGCGTTACGGGATCCGTCTAAGTCTCCGTATTACCACCACTTGCGTTACGGGACTTCCTAATTCATCCATCGACCCACTCACCTACCCTCGCACTCTACAACCCAACTAAGACTCTACCCTAATCACACGTTCACTTGAAACATCATACGGTGTTCTAACAATGACATATATGAGCCACAAACATAACCAAGGAAAATCAAGTATCAATAAAAACATAATTTCAACAAAGTCTTGATTAAGTGAATCCTTATTCGGTTATTCCTAACGGAAAGCCAACGGACCGAGGAATACATCAAACTATCATAGGAAGTCAATTAGACATGCTTGGAATAGCTTAGGATGTGTCCAAAAGGGTTTAGAATTGATCGGGGGTCAAAACAATGAAATTCGGAGCAAAACAGCAAAAGCTGATTTTAGGCCTGTTTGTATCGATACTATCGATTCTAGTATCGATACAGATGGGCTTAAAACGAAACAGAGAATCCTGTATCGATACAGCTCAAAGCTGTATCGATACAACGCCAGTTCGAGCAGAATTTCTGCAGAATTGCAAGGGCTCAACCACAACTTCAACAACAACCATTATAGGCACGATTTCACCTCAAATCAACATATTCACATACAAAAGAAGCCAAGAAATCCCTACCTCGCGTCAAGGAGCGAAACCCAAGAGGTTCGTACAAGCCCTCGCCTCGAATCCTTTGAAATCAACCGAAATACTCTCCCCCGAGCTTGACCCACGAAATTTTGAGCTCAATAACGTGATTGAAAGGCTTGAGGAAGGGTGTTCTTGAGGTGTTGGGAGAGGTTTTGAGTGAGAGGAGGAGAGAGAGAGAGAATCGGTGGGAGAGGAGGAGAGACCGGGTGATAGAGAGAGAAAAAAAAGAGATGAAATTATCTCCTACAACTCATACTCCCCTATATATACTCACACACAAGTAAATCACACTCTTACCCCCTCTAATCTCCATCATTTCACTTCCATCCCAAATTCAATTAACTACAAATAAACCATACTCTTTTTTTTTTTTTTTTTCAAGTTAGGCATTTAATAAATATTTCAAGAATTAAAATTATTCGGGTCTCTACAATCTACCCTCCTTAAAGAAATTTCGTCCCGAAATTTATAACGCAAGCCAATTAATGTTTATGCATCAAACAACATGTTCATGTCATAGCATATATCACCAAACAATAAATCACAAAGTCGAAATTTGTAACTCACATTGATTAATTCAGAAATAAATGCGGGTACTTCTCCCTCACTTCGTCTTCCCTTTCCCACGTTGACTCCTCTTTCCCGAGGTTACTCCATAAGACTCGCACTAACGAAATGGTTTTACCCCTCAAAATTTGCTCGCGCGAATCTAGGATACGTAACGGCTTCTCCGCATAAGATGCATCGGCTTCTAACTCTAATTCGGACCACTCTAGGACGTGTGACGGATCCGGTTCATACTTTCGTAACATCGATACGTGAAACACATTATGAACGCCCGATAGCCTCGGTGGCAATGCCAATCGATACGCTACTTCACCAATCTTCTCGATAATGTCAAATGGCCCGATAAAACGCGGTGAAAGCTTGCCCTTTTGTCCAAAACGAGATAATCCCCGACGCGGCGACACCTTTAGAAACACGTGATCTCCCACTTCAAACGTTAACGATCGACGACGACGGTCGGCATAACTCTTTTGTCTACTTTGCGCGCTTAGCAAACGTTGACGAATCACTTTGACTTGCTCGGTGGTTCTCTTTTGTGCTTCTAGAAGACGTTTACGAATCGCTTTTATGCTCTCGGAGGTTTCTTGGATCAATTCCGGCCCAACCAATGTAGCCTCGCCCAACTCGGTCCAACAGACGGGGGATCGACATGGTCTCCCATACAAAGCTTCATATGGCGCCATCTCGATGCTAGATTGGTAACTATTGTTGTATGCGAATTCAACTAACGGCAAGTGATCTTCCCAACTACCCCGAAAGTCCATAACACAAGCCCGAAGCATATCTTCTAGAATTTGGATCGTTCTCTCGGATTGTCCGTCGGTTTGGGGGTGATACGCGGTGCTAAATAAGAGATTAGTGCCAAGAGCGGCCTGCAGACTCTGCCAAAAGCGCGCGGTAAACCTTGGATCTCGATCCGACACGATAGAAACGGGTATCCCATGGAGACGGATAATTTCACGTATATACAAACGACTAAGCGTATCAATCGAATCGGTAACCTGAATCGGTAAGAAATGTGCTGACTTAGTCAGACGATCGACTATCACCCAAATGGCATCGTGTCCCCTCGGCGATCTCGGTAAACCGGTAACGAAATCCATTGTCACGTTCTCCCACTTCCATTCGGCCACTGGCAATGGTTGCAATTCCCCCGCAGGTCGTTGATGCTCGGCTTTGACTTGTTGGCACGTAAGACATTTGGACACGAAGATGACGACATCTCTCTTCATTCCCGGCCACCAAAACTGTCTACGCAAGTCATGGTACATTTTCGTTCCTCCTGGATGCACGGCTAATGGTGAATGGTGAAATTCTCTCAAGATTTCCTCCCGACACGAAATGGGTACGAACAATTTTCCTTGGTATCGCAAACCCTGGTCGGCGTGAATCATCCACCCCTCTCGAGCTTTCCCGCTAAGAAACTTAGTAAGAAACTCTCCCGCTTCTTCATCTTGCCATTGAGCCTCAATTACCCGATTCGACAAAGTCAATTGAACGGTCAAGTTGCACAAAGTAACCCCATCCCGGACATCTTCAAAATGTAGCGCATAAGAGCCTAAGTCGTTCATCGTTTTCCACTCGTGGATGGCTAAACTCGCAAGTTGCGTCGATTTTCTACTTAATGCGTCCGCTACCACGTTCGCCTTACCCGGATGATATTGCAACTCAAAGTCGTAGTCTTCTAAGTGTTCCATCCAACGGCGTTGTCGCAAGTTAAGCTCCTTCTGAGAGAATAAATACTTGAGACTCTTGTGATCAGAAAAGACTTCGAATCTCTCACCGTAAAGATAATGACGCCAACTCTTTAATGCAAAAACGACGGCCGCAAGTTCTAAGTCATGGGTAGGATAGTTTCGCTCATGAGTTTTTAGTTGCCGCGATCCATATGCTACCACTTGCCCTAATTGCATTAACACACACCCCAATCCTTCTTTCGAAGCGTCACAATACACGGAATAACCGACTCCTCGTTCGGGCACCACCAAAACCGGCGCACTAGTTAATCTCCTCTTCAATTCTTGAAAGGCCATCTCACACGCATCACTCCAAACAAAACGTGTCCCCTTACGAGTCAACTTGGTCAACGGAACCGCTAGGCGAGAGAAGTCGAGTACGAAACGACGATAGTACCCAGCCAAACCTAAGAAACTACGAATCTCGAACACATTTTTCGGTTGCTGCCAACTCATCACTGACTCTATCTTTCCCGGATCAACGGACACCCCATCCTTCGATACAACGTGACCCAAAAATTTGACTTCGGACAACCAAAATTCACACTTGCTAAGTTTGGCATACAAACGATGTTCTCTCAAGAGTTCAAGAACGATAGAAAGGTGAGATTGATGTTCTTCCTCTGAAGATGAGTAGATGAGAATATCGTCCACAAAAACAACTACGAAACGATCGAGGTAAGCACGAAAGATGCGGTTCATCAAATCCATGAAAGTCGCCGGTGCATTCGTCAATCCAAAAGGCATAACAATGAACTCGTAGTGGCCATATCGAGTACGAAAAGCAGTTTTAGGAATGTCTTCCCTCCGGACTCTCAACTGGTGGTAACCAGACCTTAAATCAATCTTTGAAAAACAAGTGGCGCCTCGAAGTTGATCAAACAAGTCATCGATTCTAGGCATAGGGTACTTATTCTTAATGGTGACACGATTCAACTTGCGATAATCAATACATAGGCGAAGTGACCCATCTTTCTTTTGAGCGAACAAAGCCGGTGCTCCCCACGGTGACGTACTTCGACGGATAAACCCCAAATCTTCCAATTCTTGCAATTGAACCTTCAACTCCCTCAATTCGGCGGGCGCGAAACGATAAGGAGGTATGGAGATAGGAGCGGTACCAGGAAGCAAATCAATAGTGAATTCGATTTCCCTCTCGGGTGGTAAGCCAGGTAACTCCTTCGGAAATACGTCCGGAAAATCACAAACAACAAGGGGTAACTCCCCACGCTCGGATATGTCCTCATCTAATGCCAAACTCGCTAATAGAGCGTACACCGACTCACGCTCCCGAGACTCACATAGATACGGTTCTATCGGTTCCCGACGCTCCCCGAAGAACTCAAAACAAGGACCCCCAGGCGGACAAATACGGACCCGACGCTTGAAACAATCTATAGTAGCATGGAACGTCGACAGCCAATCCATTCCCAAAATAAGGTCGAATCCCGACATATTGAGCACGATAAAATCAAATGTAAAACGACGATCTTGAATAATAAGCTCACAATCTCGGCAAATGCGATCTAACGGCGATCTACCCCCTATAGGTGTGTCAACATGCAACGGAGGACTGATACGTTCAATTTCCAATTCCAAAGCACAAGCAAAAGATGTAGCAATGAACGAATGCGATGCTCCAGAATCAAATAACACTCTAGCAAAGGAGTTAAACAAGAGAAATGTACCCCTCACAACCGAAGTTTCCGGGGCCTGAGAAGTGACAGGAGGTGGAACAGCAGAAGTGATTGCAAACGCCCTCCCTTGAGTAGTCTGACCCTGAACGTGTCCACCCCGGTGACCGGAGCCTTGAGTAGGTGTGGATGAACTAGCTCCTCTCTCAGCTTGAGATCCCTGAACCGAAGTGGTCTGACGAAAGTGGGACTGTTGCTGCCTCTGATTACCCCGGAACGACTGCCGGCCAGAACTCTGTCCACCCCTCGGCTGCTGCACCGAACCCGACTCACTACGTGCCCCTTCTCCACGCGGGCAATTTCTAGCAAAGTGACCGTATTTCCCACAAACAAAGCACGTATTCAAGACTCGCGGGCATTGGGCGCGAATGTGCCCCGTCTGACCACACTCGTGACATACGATCGGAGGTCTATTGGAGACTCCCCGAGTTCCGAACGAAGATGATGGTGGAGGCCTAAAGTTGGACGGACCCTGCGAAGATGACATTTGATCTCGTTGTCTCTTTCTCCCTTGACTACCGAAACTCCCCGAAGAAGAGCTCACACCTCCCATTGATTGCCTTGGTTCCCAAACCCTAGTGTTTTTGGGTGCCTCCTTAGGTGTCTCAATGCTCCGTGCACACTCAACAACTTCAGAAAACTTTCCTTTGCGTTGTGCCATAACAAACTTTTTCACATTTTCATGTAAACCTCTCTCAAACCGCCTACATTTCCTCTCTTCGGTAGCCACTAACTCCGGCGCGAAACGGGACAAGGATTGAAATTTCAATGTATATTCTGACACAGTCATATCCCCTTGCTCTAGCCTTTCGAACTCATCTCTCAATTGGTCACGACTCGTTTCTGGAAAATATTGCTCCTCGAAGAGCACCTCAAATTCGGCCCACGTTAGGTTCTCAACATCTGGCTCATTTACTTGAGCCGCGGTCCTCACCGCCCTCCTTGCATCCTTTCTCGATTCCAACACAGACTCCCACCATTCATTTGCTTCTCCGGTAAGCTGAACGGCTACGATATTGACTCGCAAGTCATCCTCCGTGATCTGAAGAGCTCTAAAGAGTTTTCGGATTTGAGCTAGCCAATGATCGGCTACAAGAGGGTCACTGCTCGACCCGTCGAACGTAGGTGGATTCCTTCGACTGAACTCCCTCATTGCTATCATAGCACGACTATCTGCGCTTTCCCTAGGAGCAGGATTCAAAAGGTTTGCAGCTGCAAGAGCCGCAACGAAATCCCTAGCAAAAGGATTTTGAACGATCGGGACTTCTTCTCCCCGACCGTGTTCGGTCCCTTCCCTCGGATTCCCACTCGGATTTTCCCCATGGTGGCTAACCTCATCCTCAACCGGCGCTCCCCGGCCACGACCACGGCCACGACCACGACCACGGCCACGACCACCCCTACTTTCGGCCTCACCTGCCCTAGCACGCGTTCTCGGAGGCATCTAGCTACAAGTTATAAGAAAGAAAGATTGATCAATCGCAACATTATCAAATGAGGTCAAACTTCCAACTATCCCAACATGGGTCAAAGCGACTCTACACCACTCTGCTGTATTGAAACACCATGTCACGTAAGCCAAGTAATATCAATGCACACAAGCACACATATGTTATGAAAATGGCGTGACATGTTGAACCCACGAGACTAGAAATCTCCCCACGGTCTCAAGTATTCAAACCTAGACGCTCTGATACCAATTTGTCACGTCCTCAAATTTCAACTTAAGTAAATAATACAATTTAACAAAAGATCCTCGCATAACATACATATAACCCAAAAGAGTTCCCACCAGTTTAATTTTACAAACAAGTCCCCATAGTTACAGAGACACAACCTTGGCACCACGGCCGAAATTAACTTAGTTACAAGTACAACCAACTCAGAATAATACCATTTTCTAGTCAAAAGGAATTTAAGAATAATTAGTTACATATCCATCTTTACCAAAAGCAAATTGATTACAAAAGATGATTAAGTAACTAAGTCAATGTTAGCTCCCAAAAATCTTCATGTACAAGCACGCCGTCACATGCAGTCTATACCCCAACGTTCGAACCTGAAAAGAAGGAATTTGTTGAGCTACACTAGCCCAGTAGGAAGATCTTTACCAATTTTGTATGCACATATGATGAAAAGTATGAAGTAAGAGGTCAATGAGACAAGGCTCGAGCAAAAGATAACTATGGGTTCATTAGTGTATCGATACTCATTCCGTTATTTATTGAAAGTCAACAACGTATTTCATAGGACTCGAACCCTTCCCCAATCGCAAACTGACTTGTCACCCCAAAGTCCCCACCTTCGGTATTTCCACCCCATGCGTTACCGTATACACTACGAGGATTACCATGTTACCACCCCATGCGTCATGGTGATCCCCAATGATTCGGTTCACCGTATTACCACCACTTGCGTTACGGGATCCGTCTAAGTCTCCGTATTACCACCACTTGCGTTACGGGACTTCCTAATTCATCCATCGACCCACTCACCTACCCTCGCACTCTACAACCCAACTAAGACTCTACCCTAATCACACGTTCACTTGAAACATCATACGGTGTTCTAACAATGACATATATGAGCCACAAACATAACCAAGGAAAATCAAGTATCAATAAAAACATAATTTCAACAAAGTCTTGATTAAGTGAATCCTTATTCGGTTATTCCTAACGGAAAGCCAACGGACCGAGGAATACATCAAACTATCATAGGAAGTCAATTAGACATGCTTGGAATAGCTTAGGATGTGTCCAAAAGGGTTTAGAATTGATCGGGGGTCAAAACAATGAAATTCGGAGCAAAACAGCAAAAGCTGATTTTAGGCCTGTTTGTATCGATACTATCGATTCTAGTATCGATACAGATGGGCTTAAAACGAAACAGAGAATCCTGTATCGATACAGCTCAAAGCTGTATCGATACAACGCCAGTTCGAGCAGAATTTCTGCAGAATTGCAAGGGCTCAACCACAACTTCAACAACAACCATTATAGGCACGATTTCACCTCAAATCAACATATTCACATACAAAAGAAGCCAAGAAATCCCTACCTCGCGTCAAGGAGCGAAACCCAAGAGGTTCGTACAAGCCCTCGCCTCGAATCCTTTGAAATCAACCGAAATACTCTCCCCCGAGCTTGACCCACGAAATTTTGAGCTCAATAACGTGATTGAAAGGCTTGAGGAAGGGTGTTCTTGAGGTGTTGGGAGAGGTTTTGAGTGAGAGGAGGAGAGAGAGAGAGAATCGGTGGGAGAGGAGGAGAGACCGGGTGATAGAGAGAGAAAAAAAAGAGATGAAATTATCTCCTACAACTCATACTCCCCTATATATACTCACACACAAGTAAATCACACTCTTACCCCCTCTAATCTCCATCATTTCACTTCCATCCCAAATTCAATTAACTACAAATAAACCATACTCTTTTTTTTTTTTTTTCAAGTTAGGCATTTAATAAATATTTCAAGAATTAAAATTATTCGGGTCTCTACATGCAGTGAGAGGAAGGGAAGTGGGGAATGAAAATAGATCGGGCCGAAAGCTGTCTTTAAAACCGTCAGTAACACATGGGTAGCTATAACTTAAGCAAACGTTATCGATAACTATCAACCTAGAATCCCACTGGACACAGAGTTATCGATAACTCTGAAAATCTTCACAACTTCACCCATTTTCCTTCCGAACACTTATAACACAACCTCAATCTCACCAAAACACCTCAAATCATTGAAATACACTTCCCAACAACCCTCCGAGCGTTCGGGTCTCTAAGTTAAAGAATAGAAAGGGAAGACACGGACTAGGATACAAAATAGGACGAGGAGACACCTATGTGGTACAATCAAATAAAGAATGCCTTGTATCACTTCCTAAGTACACCATATATTCCTAAACGATTCAATAAAGACATCAAACACACTTAGACATGAACATGAGAGTATTAACCTAAACTAAGAATGTAAAAGGAACAAGGACGAGATATGGACAAAACTTGATTAAAACATACTCAAACATCGTGAATTCCACCTTAGTCCATTCATGCAAGTTGAGATATACAAAATTTGCGTTTACGAACTCTTACCAAATAACACTTAATGAGCATGTGCCAAGCTATTTTGATCCACAATTTTGTAATAATGGAAGGAGTGCATTACTAAAAATGAAAAATTTAATGGAAAATATATAACCATATATATATATATACTATATATATCCCTCCCCCAACTTGAAATATGTTATGCCCTCATAGCATGGAGAACAACAATAAGGAAAAGGGAACAAAAGATCGTACCAACAGGGGAATGTCAACCCCCTTATACCTTGACCAAGTTGGAGGCTTTGTCGTCACAGGCTCTTTTCATCATCCGAGCGACTCCTAAGGTTGACTCCTTTGGCTCGTCCAACGGAACCATAGCTAGTCACACAGGGCCATGGTCAAAGCTCTATTGGACTAACAACCGACACGTAATCGCACCCATGCTTAGGGCTCCAAAATGCCTCACTCACTTCGATTTTAGACCCAATCTACCAAGGCTGGTGTGGTAGCATGTGCACCTTGCAAAAGACTTAAGCTTGAACTACCTACTAAGAGACAAATGACATTAGAAACGCCCGGCTTTTGTTATCCGGGAGCCAACAAACATATATACAAAGAAAACCATCAAAGAACACCACCCGATTTTCACGCAATCTCACGAGTCATACTTTTCTTCCCGAGTCACACCGGAGAGGTAAGATACGGGTGGCTATACTAGACCGTCGAAACTTGTTACATCATGCCGAAGTAAAATTCGCCGCTTGACCTCGCCAAGCAATTAAGCCCAGCGTTCCCTATGATCGAAACAAAGTGAGACGAGACAGAGCCTAGTGCCAAAGCACGAGAATATCAAGTCCCACTCAAAGACCTAAATTGCCCTCGATAGGGACATATCTGGTGGGCATGGATAATTAACGACAAACTACTAGAAAGAAGAACTAATTAAAGCCCGATACAATGATGCATTGGTGAAATCTTCTAATGAGAGAATCCCAAAACATAATAAACATACATAAAATGGAAAAACAATATATACAAACGTACAAAGATTTAATATCAGAACTCGGAGCGTCCAAGTCACACTTGGACTCCGCCAAACAATTAAGTCCAGCATCCCCTTAGATCGTAACTAGGCAGGCACAAGATAGAGCCAAGTGCGGTAGTGGAGCACGGGAATGTCAAGGCCAAACCTAAGATCTATACCGCCCTTGTTGGGGCTAATCTGGAAGACGTGAGTGATGCACTGTGAATTACTCCTATCGGAAAAGCTAATGAAAGCCCTATGTCACTGATATTAAAATTGCCCTTGCTAACCGGAGCTGGGCACACGATCCTTTTTTTAATAGCGGCATGCAGAGCTATATATACCCAAGTCAATGGAGGGTACCCCCTACCTGGGGGCCGGGTCTGACAAACAGTTAAGTTCAGCGGTAACGCTTTCGCTCCCCGTGCAAATTAAAGTAACACAAACTATCCGACAGGGTCATCTGTGTAAACTGGATTGACCAAATCCTCATCGGGCTCTCCAACTTTGAAACCACCAAGGAAAGGCTTAAGCCTTTGACCATTCACCTTAAAAGATGAACAATTACTCATGCTTTCTACTTCTGTCGCCCCGTGAGCAAAAATAGCTTTAACAACATAAGGATCGGCTCAACGTGAGCGCAATTTACTGGGGTGAAGATGCAAATGAGAATTATACAATAACGTTTTTTGATCGGGCTCAAAGTTTTTAATCACAATTTTCTTATCATGCTTTGCTTTGACTTTAGACTTGTAAACACTAGAATGCTCATAAGCGTCATACCTCATCTCCTCAAGTTCTGTCAATTGGAGCTTACGACAGGCACCGACGAGGGGAATATTGAAATTTAGCTTCTTAATCGCCCAATACGCTTTGTGCTCTAATTCCATTGGCAAATGACAAGCTTTCCCATAAACAAGCCTGTAGGGATACATGCCCAAAATAGTCTTGTATGCAGTACGGTAAGCCCACAAGGCATCAACCAAACTAATTGACCAATCCTTAAGGGTAGGATTAACCGTCTTCTCCAAGATGTTCTTAATTTCCCAATTTGCTAACTCCGCTTGGCCATTCGTTTGAGGATGGTAAGCTGTCGAAACCTTGTGAACGATGGAGTATTTTCTCATGAGAGCAGCAATGGACTGGTTGCAAAAGTGAGATCCTTGATCGTTGATTATAGCCCTCGGCATCCTAAATCTTGACAAAATGTTGTCCCTCAGAAATTCGACCACAACAGAATGATCGTTGGTACGCGTAGGAATAGCCTCGACCCATTTGGAGACGTAGTCGATCGCCAACAAAATGTAGAGGTACCCAAAGGACGACGGAAATGGCCCCATGAAGTCATTGCCCCAACAATTGAAAACTTCAATGATCAAGATAGGAGTAAACGGCATCTCATTGCGCTGCGTCACACACCCAAAAAGCTGACAACAAGGGCAACTCCAGCAATAGGCAAAGGTATCCTCGTACAAGTTGGGCCAATAGAACCCGCACTGCAAAATCTTGGTGGCGGACTTTTTGAACGAGAAATGGCCGCCGCAAGCCTTCATGCGGCAAAACTTGAGTACACTCTATTGTTCAGAGTCGGGAACACAACGTCGGACGAGTTGATTGGCACAATACTTGTAAAGGTATGGGTTGTCAAAAGAGAAACGTTTCACCTCTGCTAAAAACCGACGCTTCTCTTGCAAATTTCAATGGGCAGGCATCAAACCGGTAACCAAGTAGTCAACTATATCCACATACCACGGTGCCGTTGAAATACTAAACAATTGTTCATCAGGAAAGGAATCGCCGATAGGAATGTGAGAAGTGTAGTCTTCGAACTCCAACCGAGACAAATGGTCGGCCACCACATTCTTTACACCTTTCTTGCCTTTAATTGTGAGGTCAAACTCTTGCAGGAGCAAAATCCACCAAATCAATCTCGCCTTGGCATCTTGCTTCGTGAAAAGGTACTTAAGGGCAGAATGATCGGTGTAAACGGTGATTGAAGCTCCCACTAAGTAAGACCGAAACTTGTCCAGTGCAAAGACTATGGCAAGTAACTCCTTCTCTGTAGTCAAATAGTTCATTTGACCCTCGTTGAGCATCTTGGTCCCATAATAAATGACATACGGCTCTTTCCCTTTGCATTGGCCCAAACGGCCCCGACGGCATAGCCACTGGCATCACACATGAGCTCGAAAGGCAACTCCCAATCCGAAGACTGCACAATAGGTGGAGAGGTAAGACTTGACTTTAATTTGGGAAAGGCGGCCTCACAAGCCGGTGTCCACTCAAAAGGGACATCTTTGGCTAGCAAATGGCATAAAGGCCGGGCAATGGCACTGAAATCTTTAATGAACCGCCGATAGAAACCGGCATGCCCTAAGAAAGAACGGATGTCCTTTAAGCACTTTGGAGTAGGGAGGTTGCCAATCAAGTCAACCTTTGCTCTATCCACTGCAATCCCTTTAGATGACATAATGTGGCCAAAAACGATGCCTTCGGTTACCATAAAATGGTATTTTTCCTAATTCAGCACTAAGTTCTTTTCCTCACACCTGGCTACCACTAGCCTCAAATTGATAAGACACGCCTCAAAAGAGTCACCAAAAACGGAGAAGTCGTCCATGAACACTTCCATAATTTTCTCCACCATGTCACTAAAAAGTCCCATAATACACCTCGAGAAGGTACCGGGGGTGTTGCAAAGCCCGAACGGCATACGACGATAAGCAAAGGTCCCGCATGGGCACATGAACGTTGTCTTCTCTTGATCTTCCATGGCCACTTCGATTTGGTTGTAACCGGAATACCCATCTAGGATTTGATCTATGAAGGGGACAGAAAAATGGTCTTTTCTTGTACTAGCATTCAATTTCTGGTAGTCAATACACACCCTCCAACTGGTTTGAACACGCGTTGGAATAAGTTCATCCTTGTCATTTCGCACAACTGTCACCCTGGACTTTTTAGGTACCACTTGGATTGGGCTAACCCACTTAGAATCTGCTATCGGGTAAATGATCCCGACATCCAACAACTTAAGAACCTCCGCTCGCACGACATCCTTCATGATTGGGTTCAATCGCCGTTGAGGTTAGTGAGATGGCTTGACATCATCTTCAAGATAGATATGGTGAGAATGAAGGATGCATCGATGCCCTTGATGTCTGCCATAGACCACCCGATGGCCTTGGAATGCTTCTGTAACAAAACAAGCAATTCTAATTCTTGAAGTTCGCTTAAGCCGGAAGAGATCACCATCAGGAATGTTCGGCTATCGCCAAGATAAACATACTTCAGTGTATCCGGTAGTGCTTTTAACTCGAGTTTCGGAGGTTCCACACAAGACGGAACAAATCGCTTTTCAATAGGGTGTAATTCTTCAAATTTAGGGATCCACGGGTTGATATGACATGCCTCTTCACCATCTATCAAGGAGCGCAAATATGCGACCTCGGGAGCACCGAGAAAATCAGCCTCGGCGGAAGTAAGTGCTAATTCCAACTCATCTTTGCAAATAAATTCATCGACATGATCTTGAACAAGCAATCAATCATGCTAACTCCGCATACGTCATCGTCATCCCCCATTTGACTCCCAATATGGAACATGTTGACTTGCATCTTCATGTTAGTTAAGTTGGCCATCCCGGTAGTGAATCACGGCATCAGATGTTACTAAGAATGGGCGCCCGAGAATAATTGGAACGGAAGCCTGAGCCGCCGGCACTGGATATGTGTCTAAAACCACAAAGTCAACCGGATATACAAACTGGTCAACCTGAACAAGACATCTTCCACCATCCCCTTCGGAACACGAATACTCCGATCCGCCAATTGTAAGGCTACCCGAGTTGGCTTCATCTCTCCCAAGCCAAGTTGTTCATACACGGAGAATGGCAAGAGATTCACACCTGCACCTAAATCAAGAAGAGCTTTCTCCACGACCTTGCCTCCAATGGTGATGGATATCGTAGGACACCCCGGATCATTGTATTTAGGCGAAAGGATTGACTAAAAGAGCGAGCTCACTTGCTTGGTTAAAAATACCTTCTTTTGCACCTGGAGCTTGCGTTTGTGAGTACACAAGTCTTTTAAGAATTTGGCATACGACAGAATTTGTTTGATGGCATCGATCAAAGGAAGGTTAACGGTCACTTGCTTTAGCACGTCATAGATGTCACTACTTAAATTGGGCTTGGCCAGCATCCTTAGCCGGTTGGGATATGGTGCGGGAATGGTGAAAGCTTGTGGAACATCGCTTTCCTTGGCCTTCCCTTTCTCCTTCTCCGTAGGAGCTGGCTTGGGAGATTCCCCATTTGGTGTTGTTGGCTTTGATGGTATTGGGATAGGTATCAATATTGGCATTACCGACGGTCTTCCCACTTCTCAATGAAATAATGGCCTCGGCTTGCCCGGGGAAAGGCACCGAAGAGCTACCAATCAAATGTTGACCTTGTGGATTTGCCAAAGGTTGAGTAGGGAGTTTCCCTTTCTCTTGTTGTAACACACCAATTACGGTAGTCAACTTGCCCACTTGATTTCTAATGTTGTTCATAGGTTGAGCAGTTTGCTCATTGGTAGTTGCTTGCATTTGGCAAAACGCATTCATAGTGTCCTCCAAAAAACGTCACGGAGGAGGTGCTTGTTGTTGTTGAAATTGATTTGGCCCTTGAAATTGGTGGGCGGTATGAATCCCGACGAGCCTTGAATTGCAAGAAATCGTGGCGGGCCTTGAAGTTGAGGTTGTCGCCAAGTCTGATTCTGAGGGGGAGGAGGACCTTGCAAACCTGACGAAGATCCCGCTTCATTCTGATTACCCCAACGAAAAGCCGGATTAGACCACAACCCTAGATTGAAAGTATTAGAATACAGATCCCAACGTTGATTCAATGCACACACTTCTTCCATGGGGAGTTGACTATAATGGTGCCGAAGGGCAGGGATAGTATGGCAATTATTGGTAGAATGACCCACGATCTCACAAATGACACACACTTCCTCTACTTATCGAATTTCCTTCACCTCTTTAACTTGGGCTGAGTCTAACTTCATTTTGTCCAACTTCAATGATAACTTGTCCAACCTTGTCTTGAGACCATTATGCTCACTCATCGAAAACTTTTCGGAGCCTCCCGGTCCTTGATTTCTCATTGCTTGTTTACCCGGATCTATGTATTGCCAAGTCCGAGCCCTCTCTGCCAAAGCGTCTAGGAACTCCCAAGCGGCATTGGGATCCTTCCCCATAAAATCCCCGCTTCCCATCGTATCAAGAAGCTGTTTGGCATTGTGATCTCAATCTAAATAGAAGTAGTTAATGACCAGGTACATGGGTAGATTATGATGCGGAATAGCTGCATGTAAATCCTTGTACCGCTCCCAATATCTGTAAAAGATCTCCCCATCTTTCTACTTGAAATTCTAAATTTGGTCCATGAGAAGCTTGGTTTGGCTAATCGGGAAAAATTTCGTGGGGAACACATCCTGAACTTCAGCCCAAGTTAGCATAGATCGGGGATTCAAGGAATGAAACCACTGCTTGGCCTTGTCTTTGAGCGAGAAAGGGAATAACTTCAGGCGAGCTTGGTCTAATTGCCCCTGGCTTGTCACAAAGGTGCTAACAATGGTCTCAAATTCCCGAATGTGAGCATAAGGATCTTCAAGTTCACGCCCCCAAAACTATGGTATAACCCGTTGATATTATGGCTTGAAAGCAAACGCATTGACGATAGTGCAATTCGAAACGGCTATCGGTGATACGTGCGGACCTCTTTCCAAAGTTAGGTAATCACGCAAAGTACGAGCCGCCAGTTGATCTGCCATTGGCCTTAACGGTGGTGATAACTCGCGCGGTGGAGAGTATGGTTGAATAATACTATGAACCGAAGGAGAAGCAGACCTATGCAACCGATTTGATAAAGGGCTACGATAGACGTTGAGCATACAACCTGCACAAATCTAGTTAAGCAAACTAGGAAGGCTATGCCGCCACCTTGTTCTCAATCAGTCTCGTGGGGTTATGCCACCGCCACGGCTATATGCTAAAAACAGTAAGAAGGCAATTGATGCTCGAGTTAGCTTCATTAAACCTCAAGTCGAATTGGTGGCTCAGTTAGAGATATCCGCTAAGTTGAGTTCAAATTACACAAAAGAAAAATAAACGGAGTATTTACAGTGATTTGTCGATCCTTCAAATAAGCTATATAAAGAAATCCCCGGCAACGGTGTCAAAAATGCTTCGCTTCGCAATCTCGCCTTCAAATAAGGTTGGAAAAACCCCAAGCGTAGGGCTAGATCATCGGTAGCATAATAATCGGAAGTCCGGGATTGTACCACAGTGAATCAAATATAGCTTAATCAGATTGTAGGTATTGTAAGATGGAATTGGGCGTTTAAGATGCCAACTTGGTTTTGCTTTAAACGGTGGAAATGCTAAAACGAAAGACTAGAAATGAGCTTTATAAACTAAAAGAAGCAAGTCTAGGGATCGTCTATCCCTCGACAAAGGCTGCAACCAGTTCTTAATTATAACTCAAATGAGAGACACGACTGCGTGCTCACGCCTGGAAGATTTAACTTTAATGATTACATTTATAAAAAGATGTGATTAAATGTAGGTGAACCAAATTGTTTAACATATTAATCGAACACATAGGAGGCCACGAGTCCTCGGTAAACCGCTTGCCAAGACCGCTTGACTAAGCTCCTTACCAAGGAGTTAACACCCCTAGTTTAGACCAAAAATACAAGTTAAGCCCTATTTCGAAAATCATGCTTTTAAGCCCAAGGGTTCGAGAACCAAATAACCACCTAAGTCCTTGGAAAAATGTAGCCCAAGACTGAGCCAAGTAACTACTCGCACATAGCTAAAAGACTAGAAAACATGCTTAAGGAAGAAAACATGATTAACCGATAAACACAAAATTAAACTTGATATTACCACGGATCTAGTCCTTACAGATGACATTAATAAACGAGAAATGAACAAACTAGAAGTACTTGCTAGTGTTCTTCAAGAAATAAATCAAGAAGCTTGAAAGCCATTAATGGAGCTCTAGAATTAAAAAGACTTAAAGGTTAATAATGAACTAGATACAAATATTTTAAAGGAGAGCCCTATTTATACACAAAGACTTTCTCTCTCCTCAAAAATCAGCAAATATCCCATAAAGCTACCCATTAAAAGAAACTTTCCATAAGTGGAAAGTCTGAAAAAGTAAGAAAAATATCTGCTGGGAACAAATGTTATTGATACCACAAGAAAAGGTATCGATAACATAAGTCGAATAATCCCCCATAGAAAGGAGTTATCAATAACTCCAACCAAATGTTATCGATGCCCTTAGGTCTGGGTAACTTCTGGACAAAAATGGCGCAAAGGTATCGATAACTTTTGTTGGAGTTATCGATAACATTCTTCAAAAATGCAGATTCCAGACTGATGCTCTGCCTTCCTTGCCTCGGCACCACCGGGCATCCTCCGGGCCATCATCACTCGACTTCTTGTGTAGAGACCCGTAAAATTTTATTTTCGAAAATGTTTGTTAATTGGTTAATTAGGAGAATACCGTTTATTTGGTGGTTATTTGATTTGGGGTTAGAGTGAGAGAATTGAATCTTGAGGGAGTGGGTGTGTAATTAAAAGATATAGGAGTATATATAGGACGATGTGTGTGTAGGAGATTATATTTTTCCCCTTTTCTCTCTCTCTCTACCGTCTCCCTTTCTCTCTCTCTACCGAAACTCTCTCTCTCTCTCCTCTCCTCTCACTCAAAACTCCTCCAAGACCCCAAGAACCTCAAAGATCAACCACCCTTCGGCCTTCCAATCGCGTTCTCAAGCTCAAAATTTCGTGGGTCAAGCTTGGAGGGAAGTTCTTGGCCAATTTCGGAGCTTTGGAAGTCTAGAAATCACTTGGGCTTCGATCAATCGCTTGGGTTTCATTCAAACCACTTGAGGTAGGGATTTCTTACTCTCTCTATGTGTTTATGGGTTGATTATGTGCCTTGATAGTGCTGTGGTTCGTCGTTGTTGTTGGGATTTCGTTGTTGAAAAGCTGAAAATCTGCAGAAAAGTTCCGTGGGATTGATACCCTCAAAAGGGGTATCGATACCCCTCTCTTCTCTGGACCAGATTCGGGCCAGGGATTGATACCTCCGTCCGAGGTATCAATACCCCCCTTTTTGTTTCGGATAGATTTGGGTCATTTGTTTATTTTCATGCCCATTTGAACCTCGAACACTTCAAACATCTTTTGATTGGCTTCAAATCACTTTCAAACTTAATTGTTCGTACCACGAGAGATTCATTGAACAACCGATCTCTTTGGGCCCTCGTCGTTGCTTGGAAAGGAGTAGAAATATATAATTAGGATATTCGTACTTTATTTATGCCTTTGGTTTATTGGAATAGATGTTGTGGCATGTCTAAATGATCGATATAGATTTGTTAAATGTTATAACATGACATGATGGTTGGCGAGTTGAGAAGTGTACTATGGAGGTGTTATTGAGTATCTTAGGCCATAAAGTATATCGTAAGGTGCATAGTTGGTCGCTACGGGTTTGCCTGGTGGTCTGGAAGAGAATAGAGTAACCCGTATCCTCGTGCCTTGTCTCGTTGATCTTCCTAGATTCCCTTGGCATCCGATCTATAAAATTCTCGTTAGAACCTAGCGGGTGCGTGTCGTAGAGTCATTTTGGGTTCGGTACGTGACATAGGGCATCGTGATAAACTTTGAGGGTTAACGTGAACCTAAGGTATTTAATAATGTACAAAAGGACATGTTTGTGAGTTTATAATACATTGAATGATGTTGAATGAAAGACTGTGACCTCGGAATGTAATATGGGCATATGGGGCCCTAATACCCAGAATGTGAAATGGATGTACGGGGTCACGAGCACCCGGAATGTAATATGGGCATATGGGGCCCTAAGACCCAGAATGTGACATGGATATAGGGGTTTATGATTACCCGGAATGTTCTTTTTAAATTCACTATTTGATGTGTTAATGGAGAATAAGGTACTTGGACTCACGTTGGAGATCTTTGAGCTACTTGGTTTTTGGAAAAATTTATGAAAAGAGACTTGATATAAAATGGTAAGAAATGAGGAGATAAACAATGGCGTTTATTTTGAGAAGTCTTAAAATGGTTTGAGAAACTGTCGTGGGGTATTTAGATTGATATGTGCTCAATGCGGCTCCTAATTGATGTAGGAATGAATAGGGATACCTTTAAGACATATTGAATTCCGTAGTCGTAGTCTATTGGCTCTTTATGGTGCATCTTTGTATCTCTTACTCATTTATTGGAAAATTCTCTATTCTCATTGCACGTTTCATCTTATTTACATATAGCTTGAGTATAGAAATTTCTACTGGGCTAGTGTAGCTCAACAAAATCCTTCTTTTCAGGTTTAAATGCAGGGCAGTAGATTGCATGCTATGGTGTGATTGGACATGAAGGTTTTTGGAAGCTAATCTAACTTAGTTGCTCTCTCATCTATGTAATAGACTTACTTTTGGTTAAAGATGACTTTGTAACAAATTCACTTTTGAGTTATCTTTTGACTTAAGTTTGTAATTTTGTAATTTTCCAGACACTCGAGCTTGTGTTTAAGCTAATTTGGGCCGTGATGCCAAGATTGTAATTCTTTAAATTTCGGAACTTGGTTTGTAAATTAAATAGGTGGGAAATCATTTTGGGTATTATTTACCTTATGCGAGGATCTTTTATCGAAATGAGATATTAAATTATGTTGAAAATCGAGGGCGTGACATCTTGGACTTGGTGAAACAACACCTCATGGCCTTGGGTGTTCGGTTACCCTCGAGGGTTATCCTTGGAGTCAAAATACGCCTTGTTCTCACGTTTAACCTGAAACGCTTACAAAAATACCTTATGCGCAATATTTAACATAAACAACCATTTAAAAATATAAACGCCACAATTTGGAGGATTTGAGCAACAAGATTATACAATCTTGGGTGCTTGTTGTAACGACCCTGATTTTCGGTCAGTGAAAATTTCATTAAATATTTGAATTTTATTTTAATACTCTTGTGGTTTGTCAAAATTACATTTTTGCCCTTTAAATTTTGTTTCTTGCACTATAGTCCTACTTAGTAAGCCTAGTTAGCTTCTAACCCTCCGGTTGGAGAAACTAAACTAGAAAGTCATCTAGTCACCGTAAAATGACCATTTTGCCCCTCGTTGGAACTTTTGAACCTTTTGAACCCTAGACTAAGAATTTAATATTCTTTTTCTTTTAATCAATTTGGTTATATTCTTTGTCCATTGGACAATAATGGTTAGAGAAACTATTACCCATTGGATAATAGAATCCCATTTGTTTATATTAAAAGTATACTTACTTTAAAAGTACTTTTTGATTATTTTAATATTTAAGGTGACCTAATAGCTATTATCCATTGGATAATAGAAATTTGGGGAATTTTTACCCATTGGATAATAGAGTGAATCTTTCAAAGTACCATGGGATTATTAAACTAATCTTTTCTTAAAAACCCATGTGACAAGTACTTAATATTTTAATTAAAGGGTACATGGTACCAATATTCCAAAAGTACCCTTTTATATATTTTTTTTATTGGGATTCTAACCACCATTGTACATGTGTATATATATGTATATATATATTAGTACCTAGATGATTAGAATATTACCTAAAGTACCTATGCCTATTTAATTAGTTGGTGGCAAAATCCTAGACTTAAAGACTACCATTGATCTTTAGTACCAAAGAACTACTTTTTTATTATTTTTCTTGCAATACGATACATGTATATATATATATATATGTAGTACTTGGCAAGAGAGTGAGAGGGAGAGAGAGGAGAGAGAGCCGTGGGAGAGAGAGAGAGAGGGGGGGGGCCGGTTGTGAAGGAGAGAAGGAGGGAGATTTGTTGTGTACTTGGCATTGAACCACCAATGTACTTCCAATCTTTGAGATTGATATTCTTCCAAGCCAAATCTTAACTCCATTGTACTCTTCTATACACCTTTCAATGGTTTAAACCCTTAGATCTTGTACAATTCTCATCTCCACCATTCAATTGATCCAAGAATCAAATCTAGTACAAACCCTAGCCATGCAACCCTAGGATTTTCCATTGATCTTCCATAAAAAGTTGGATTTGATGGAATAAAAAATTGGGGAGTTAGAGAGAGAGAGTGGGCCGGCCAAGGGAGTGAGAGGGGGAGGTTTTGCCTATAAATAGAGAGCCATTCTCATGCTTGAACTCACACCTCAAAGCAATAGCTCTTCCTTCTCTTTAAACATTTAAGTGTTCTTAGTCCAAAGTTCAAGAACTTTCTTTGTTCTTGAGTGTTCTTGAGCAATACCACCAAACCACTTCCAATACCACCCTTTGATCTTAAAAGTAGCTTAGTAAAGATAGAAAGTTGTTTCTAGGAAAAGAAGTACAATTCTTTTCCTTTCGAAGCAATCCGGAGGCCGTTACTCCGCCGATTTCAAACCGACGATCAAACTTCCGTAAGCCGACCACCGCTTAGAAGAACGGTAGTGAAATCTTTACTATGTCGTAGTTCGATCTTACTTTGTTCTTCTAAAAGTTGTTAAATCTTGCTAGCTAAAATCTCTACTTACTTTACTTAAAGTTTAAGAAGTTAATTTGATCATGGATGACGTTAACTTTTAGAGATGCATGATTTACTTTCAAATGTTTCATGTATGCTAGATAGATGGATGATCTTGTTTATTTAATTTCAAAGCTTTAGATGAATGCATGATTGTATGAAAAGTCTCACACACGGAGTCTCACACGATAACGAGACACGAAAACCGAGGAAATAGAAACATGACGCCTAGGGTAATGGTTAATGAAAGGGAAAAGTATTTCGAGGATAGAAATATTTTGAAACTACATAATGACCGGTTTTGGTGGCATTATGTGTGTGTGTGTGTGTGTTCCAATGGGAATCCAGAATAACGGACCCATTGTGAGGTTGTGTGCGTTCCCATGGGATCCCGGATCGGCGGAACCATGGTGAGGTATAGCTTGGTTATTCATGGAGAGGAGCCAATGCAATGTGTGCCAATGGGAACCCGGCGCGGCGGAACCATTGTGAGGATACTCGGGAACCCGGCGCGGCGGAACCGAGGTTGGGTGTGTGGCTTGGTTATCTGCGGTACGGAGCCAATGCTAAGGATTTTTGAAAGGATGATTTGTAAATGAAAATGGCGACACGATCTACGATGAGTCGCGTAGGAGAAACACGGGAATCTTGGACACCAACGATAGTTATGAAAGGAATGGGGAGATGTTATTGTGATTGACTATTATACTGCTTATATACGTATCATGTGGAAATCGATGTTTTATGGGTTCATAAGTTAAGGGTTAAGAGTAGGATTTTACTATTGAGCCTTCGTAGCTCATGGTGTTGCCTTGTGGTGACCCTGGCATATTATATGGGTGGCGACGCCGGTATAATATGTCAGATTTGATAGGCGAACAGGGTGAACTATTCACCTTGGAGGCGTTCGGAGCCGAGGAGCTGGCTAGGATGGAGAAGCAAGAAGAGCTGTAGTTAGGAACCCTAGATCCCTCTGTTATTTGAATAAAGTACTTTTGTAAGGTTTATGATGTAATAACAAGCCGGACTCGCTTCATTTTATTAATAAAATGTTTTAATTAACGTACCCAAAATTTGGGGCGTTACACTTGTCATGTATCTCTCTCTTTATCTCTCGCTCTTTCTCTCAGATTATCTCCACAGATTTTAATTTTTTCTGTTTCGAACCAAAAATCTGGCTCACTCTCTCTCTCTCGAATTTGGAGTTATTTAGGTTTGAATTTTGGATGAACAATTTAGGGTTTTTCTTGCTTTTAACAGTTTTGGGTTTTTTTTTTTGCTTCGATTTCCTGTGAAAGTAAAAGGGAAAATAAAGGGTTTCACTTTAGTAATAGTCCATTTCGTTTGGTAATGGAGAAAAGATGCACATATCGAAGGCTTTTCAGGTGTGATCCATTGGGATCAAAAAGCCTGTTAAGCTCAATGCTTGTGCTAGATCATTTTGTCAGCATTGCTGGTAAACCATATCAACGAAATATATACAAATTTGATGACAAAAGTTACTATTAAGTGTGGAACACAAACTTTTTTGATTACATATTCAGGAGAAAGTTAGCTTGTTGTGGTAGTTTGTGGTTGGTATGACAAGATTATAGCAACCTAGAGGAATAACAAAACCAATGTTGAAAATGTAAAACAAAAAATGGTGGAGAAATTTAGCTCGCCGAGGCAGTTTATCATCTTTGATATGGATGCCATGGAAAGCTTGAAGCTTCTAATCAGGGGTAGATACTGATGTGGAAACATGAAATTCAAATTTCAAATTTCTACATGAGCTTTACATTGGTTGGCATTTCAGTTCTGATAGTGGGGTTGTGTTGCAGATTGAAAAGAAATGGAAGAAGAAGATAAAGTGAGCATTAATCCAACCCCTTGTTTCGACCACCACCACCAAGGTATCTCTCTATGCCTCTCTATTTATATTGATATGGATAGGCATAAGAAATGAATTGGTGTAGTTATTGATTCTTATTTTGGTTTTTAGAATGCAAACTTTGGATGATATACAACTACTTTCACCGTCACCATTCCAACCGTGTGAAGAGTCTACCAATTCTTGTGAACTTTACACTCTTCAAGTTAAAAATGAGCTAATGCCAAGAATTAACCAACAATTTTGCAACTTAGACGATGCATATTTATTCTACAACAAGTATGCGTTTCATGCTGGATTTAATGTGCGAATAAATTCAAGCAAGATTGGATAAGAACGGTAAAACCATTAGGAAGGATTATGTTTATTTCAAAGAAGGGGAGAGGAGAATTTCTAAGGCCACCACTACATGTCGTCGGGGTTTGACTAGAGAGAAATGTGGTGCAAAATTAGCTGTCGTGAGAGCCCGGTCAGGTGAAGGGTTTGTTGTCTCCAACTTTGTCGAGGATCGTAGCCACCTTCTTACGACCCTGAGGAAGGCACATTTGTTGAAATCTCATCGTCGCATTTCCGATGCACAAAAATCCTTAACACAACATCTCGCCGCTGCAAATGCGCCACCCCATCAACAAATAAGTATTCTGGAGTTGTAAGCCGGGGGTCTTGAACATGTTGGATTTTCACCACGAGATCTTTATAACAAAAATAGGGATGAGAGGAATTGCGTAGATGGATATGATGCCGACATGTTATACGAGTTTTTGAGACTAAACAACAAAAAAATCCCAGTTTTTATTTTACAAAAGAGAAAGATGATGATGGGAGGATGAGTCATTGTTTTTGGGCGGATGCCACATGTAGGAAGTCGTACCAATATTTTGGGGATGTGGTGGTATTTGATACAATCTACAACACAAACCGATATTCTATGATCTTTGCTCCTATATTAGGAGTTAATCACCATAGGCAAACTACGCTTTTTGGTTGTGGGTTCTTGTGTAATGAATCAAGTGATTCTTTTGAGTGGCTTTTAAAGAATGGTTGAAAGCAATGCCAGGAGGCCCACCCAAAATGATCATAACTGATCAAGATCTAGCAATGACAAAAGCATTTAAAAATGTTCTTCTAAATACGCACCATAGATATTGCATTTGGCACATTATGAGTAAATTTTCTTCCAAGATAAGTGCATTATCTTATAAAGAACATTATGATGATTTCAAAAGATGTATATGGAATTCAGAGAGCCCTGAAGAGTTTGATAGAAGATAGGAAGATATTGTAGCAAAATCTAACTTGTCGGACAATGAATGGTTGCAGTCCATGTACTAAATTCGTGATAGATGGGTTCCTGCATATTCGAAACATATTCTTTCTGCCCACATGACAAGTAGTCAAAGAGCTAAAATTTCTCATGCATTTTTTAAGATATACGTGTCTAAAGAAAATTCAATGTTGGATTTTATTTTGCGGTTCGAAAGGGCATTGTCACGTATACGACATAATGAATTGAATTTGGATCACATAGATGTAAATGAGAAGCCAGTCTTGAAAACCCTGTCGTTCATGGAAAAGGGAATGAGTGAATTATATGCGCAGAGCATATTTTATATGTTTCAAGAGGAAATCTTCCATATTAATGCGTATGTGGTAACGTTAAGACATGAGGATGAACATTGGTGTTTATGGGATGTTCGGAGGCCGGATATGGAAAGGTCAAGAAGTTAAGAGATTTTAGTAGAGAAGTCATCAAACTTTGTCAGTTGCAGTTGTAAGATGTTTGACTTTGATGGAATTCTATGTCAACACATGTTGGCTTACTTTAGTAGAATGTAAATTATAGAATTGTCTACTAAGAACATCTTGCGGAGGTGGACAAAATCAGCAAAAGCGAGCAGAGTTATGGATGACTTGGATACTGTTGGAAAAGAAATATGCGATCGTTTGGTTTTAGTGAGGCGATAGGGTATCTTCCAACTTGCTTGTAATGTGATTGATGACGTGTACTAGATGAGGAAGGAACTGAAGTTGTATCCAAGCACCTATTACTCGCGAAGGATGAACTTGTAATATTGAGGAGTTCTCGCAAACCACGTCCAACGAGTGGTATCGAAATGCGTATTTCTCATGGAAGCTAACATAGTTTTAAAGAACCACTCCAAGTTAGGGCAAAGGGTTGTGGTAAGCAATTGAAAAGAGGAAAAGAGAAGGCTGTCAAGAAGAGCAGGAAATGTCATGGTTGTGGGTTAACGGGGCAGTCGCACGATAAAAGAAATTGTCCAAAGTTTCTTAACATGTATGTCTATGCATCTAACTTTGTTCATATTATGTTTTTTCAATTTTTTGGTTTACTTGTTTAAGTTTTAATCGTTGTCTTCTTTTTTTTTTAGCTCTTCTCAAGATGGTAGGTTGAACGACGATGACAACGATGACATGTCCAACAATGATGATGAATGTAAGTGTTTATAAAAAAAAGGGGCTGAATGTACTTGACTATTTTTATGAATATACTTGTGGTCTCTATGTTTGTAGCTTTGTTCATATTATGAGTTAGTTGTGTTTCAGGATGGGAAAACGCGAGGTTGACAAGATGGCAACATGTGCAGATAGAGATGGAGAAAATGGCAAGGCAATAGAGAGGTTATATTTGAACATTTGGAAGATCGACGAACTGTAATTTGATACATTTGGTGTGATTTGGAAGATCGACAAATTGTAATTTGATACTCCCTCCATCCCAATTTGTTTCGTCCTTATTTCTTTTTGGGATGTCCCAAAATGATACGCTTGTTTCAAAACTTTCCATTTTTAAATGTCTAGATTACCATTTTACCCCTCATTTAAGGAGAGAGATTTAAGGAGAAATTTTCTTCCACCCAAATTCAAAATTTAAACATGGTTAAAGGAAAATGGAGCAAATGGCCGGCAAAACACTGAATTTGGCTCCATACTCTCCATCACATGACAGGAGAGTACTTTTGAATTTGGTGGGTTCAATTAATTTTTTGTACAACATTTTAGTAATACTTTCTCAAAAGGGTAAAATGGTAAAATTAATCAAAATTCAATGTAAGTACAATGTTTCCTTAAATTTCGTGAAAGTCAAAGAAGGCGGAACAAATTGGAACGAATGGAGTACTTTATTTTAAGGTGGTTGTATCATCACGAATCTGGACTGTATTCAGGATTGGTCCTAAATGGTTACATTATTGTTTGAAATTCATGACAGTTGGTTTAATTTGCCAACAGATGGACGCTTGATATTATTAGTTTTCACTTGAGTTTTGGAACTCCACTGCCTTTCTTTTCTTCAGTGGGACGCTTGGTCTCTCATCCGATTTGGCTGGCACAATTTCTTCAAAGGTTATTAAGAACCTGTGTCACACACTCGACACCTAGATAGTGGGATGATCTTTACAATTTTTAGTTGGTCATTCACCTAAGAAGCATACTTGGCAAGGGGACAGTTGCAACATAATTTGAAAGAGAACTGGTAAACGACTAGAAGCCTTTGAATTTCAGTATTCTTATTAATTAAAATCACTTACCAATTCTCTTTTGCACAAAATACAATGGGTTAGCTAATTGAGTTTATTATTTAAGTTTATCTCAACTTCAACTACTACTTGGCAAACCCCTATATCCCTTGGTTCAAGTCTAGAAGCTTTCTAATTGAAATTGGGCAGTAATACTATAAAACCCAGAAGTCATTATTAGCATGAATAACGAAATAGCAAGGGAACAATTGAGTTAGTTATACAACAAAATAGCAAAAAAAACAGTTGCAACATATTTCATATCATCTACGGCAGGTATTTCAAGTTCCTCATGTTCGAAATAGCTACTACGTTCTTCGTAAACCACACAACAATGCATACAACTAATATGATCAAGCATTTCATTTTGTAGTCAAACACTTGAGCTTCAGCTTCCTGTATGTCAAGTTCCTCATGTTCGGAACAGCTACTACGTTCTTCGTAAACCACATAACAATGCATACAACTAATATGATCAAGTATTTCATTTTGTAGTCAAACACTTGAGCTTCAGCTTCCCGTAATTTTTTTGTCAGCTTCTCGTTCTTTTTTCTCAACACTTTATTCTCTCTTGTAATTTCTTCCACCTCTTTGGTCAAGACTGAAATTTTCCTTCGCATATCCTTGTTGTCAACTTCCAACATATCTTTTTCCATGTCCCTTTCGGGGTCAATCCAATAGAAGAAGCCACATGCACTAGGTAGCTGGATAATTTTTCAAAAAAATGACATTAGTCAAAAATGCACGGAATAAATAATCAATAACCAAAAAAAAAAGCATATTACCTTAGAGCATCTCCAATAGGCTCAATTCAATTCTAGTCAAAAAGACTACCCAAAAGGCTCAAATGGTAGTTTAGCAAGCCTCTGCAAGTATGAACCTCCCAACAGCCCAAGCAATTCGGCTATTCAAATCCCAAATACCATTTTTTAATTCATGAACTCTAGCCTCTTGGAATCGGAAAAGAGGACGCCGGAGCAGTGTGCCTTTGAAATTGAACTTAAACAACCCACAAATTAAGCCATAATCACCAATAATCAATCACTCCATCACCCAATAATCGATTGAAAACGAAAAAACCAGATCCAGAATTCAATCAAAAACTTAATAAAAAAGCCCTAATTTAGAAATTAACAGTAATTTACCAGCTTCAAATCTCCTGAAACTCCATCGCCCTCAAATTTGAAATCGCCTGAAACTCTGTCGAAGTCGCCGTTTAAATCGACATCGCCGGAAACGAATCGCCGTCGCTATTGAAGTCGCCTGAAACTTCGTCTAAGTCGTGGGCGAAGTCGAAATCGCCGTACAAACCAAGGCAGAGAGAGAGAGAGAGAGCCAACGAGGGCTACAGTAGCTCGCCTGCTGTAACGAGTTACTGTAGCAGATGGCGTTTCGCCGAGGTCGGAGGCGAGACTGCTGCGTGCTTGTTTTCGGTGGTTTGCTCGTCTAAAGAGACGAAAAGTGCAAAGAGGCGATCCTATTGGAGATGCTCTTATAGTTTATAGAACCTAGGAATCTTCTCCCTCGATTAGCCTATGTTTTTGAAGTTCTTATAGGTATTGGTATCCCACATTTGCAAGGTAGGCCTTCATTTATGCTATTGAAATGGGAGGAAGACAAAGACATCTCTACCATACATATGCAGTTTGGGTTAAATAATTCTACTCAATTCCACTGGACAAATTCTAAAGGTAGTTCTAATTACAGCAGATTAAAAACCAAATGCCTATTACTCTTTATCCACACAGAGACATACACTTTAAATGCTTATTACTCTTACATTAGCTACACTTTAAATGCCTAAACTATTTGTCTGCTTAATATTCAATTACAAGGGATCTGCACATTTTAGTTCCAAACCTCTTTTCGGCATGTTGGAAAGATTCACAAAGAGACCTTAGCTTCCAAGAGCAAGGCTTTGTTCTTTCACACTGTGGACTTTAGATTTACTACAGTCACATTGTTCAGGACTCATTCTGTGGGTAAATACTGTCCAAGTTTGACCGTAACATAATGGAACCTTGAAAAGACCCAAACCTCGTGGATGCACAGGTTACCTATAAATTTTAGTGCTATGACGGCTTTAAATGTTCCAGTTAAAACAATGGCTTCAATTCTATACAAAAGTTACTATTTTGTGTATTAATCTTACTACATTTCCAGCTCAAAAGATCTCAAAACCAACTAATACCTAGCTATTACATTTTCGGCTGTTTCTCCAAAAAGAAAAAACTAGGAATTTCAATTGAAACACCGCAAAAGAACTACAGCCATAAGCAGAATGGCACCAAAAAAGAGTACGTCTACCCAGCATCCAAGCAAACATATGGTGTTTCTCTATTTTTACAGCCACATATATACCTAAGCTTTTTTTTTCCCAATTCTTTAGTACTTCAATAGTCAAGTAACAGAACAAAAAGTTCTAATTTTACCCTAACAGAACAAAAAGCCCTAATTTCGGCCGTGGATGTGGTTTCTTTTACCCTAATCTAGCAAAAGGAAAAAAATCCCCTAATTTCGAGTTTATGAAAAAATAGCCCTAATCGACATGGAAAAAGCCCTAATCGACATGGGGAGAGAGAGAGAGAGAGAGAGAGAGAGAGAGTCATATTTTTTGTTCGAAAAAGCCATAATCTGAGTTCAAATCTATAGAGAAATAGCGAGAGATAGAGAGTGAGAGAGATACCTCAGAGTGTTCATCTCGTGCGTCGGGCGGAGCTCTGGATCGTCATCATCATGCGTCGGTGGTTCGCCGTTTTGGTTTGTTCGTCATTTGCCTCCTCTCTCTCTCTCTCTCTCTCTCTCTCTCTCTCTCTTCGCGTCTGAAAGAAAAAGGAAATGAGAAGGGGAGTTTGGTAGGGCGTGGGAGGCTTTGGAAACGATTTTATTTCCCAGCCGTAAGGAAGGTGCGGATGGAACCTACGGTTCGGGAGTCCTGACCAGATCTACAATATATATATATATACACATACCGTAAGGATCCCCTCAGGGATCCCGGATGGGTGTTGGTCCGGGATTGTGTGCACAGCCATTGGATTTAATCCAACGGCCCAAGGTTTTAAAACACAAAAAAGGGGGTCTTCCTACTTTTGTCCCATTTTGTCAGCGTGAAACAGAGAAGAAGAGAGAGAAAGAGAGAACGAAGCCGTGAAACAGAGAAAAAGAGAGAGAGAGAGAACGAAGATCGAAGAACATCAGATCTGAAAAACGCGAAGCCCGTCGACGAAGAACGGAGAATAACATCGAAGCCCACCAGGTATCTCTCTCGAATCTCGAACCTCTAACTCGTATCTCTCTCAAATATTGAATCTCTGACTCATGTCTCTCTCCACCGGACTGACTGTAAATTTGGGTCAGAAACCCAAAAATTAGGGCTTGAAATCAGAGCAGAATATTTAGTTTTTAGAAACCCCAAAATTGAAACCGGAGAGAGATCTATGGATCATTTAATACCTATTTCTGTCGGACTGGATTGGGCAGCCCTACGGGCTGGATTCATACTATATTTACTGCTATGGACTGGGCTTGAAACGGAGTATTTAGTTTGAACAGAGTAGTTTGGCACAAACCTAGTAGTTTCGGAATATCTCTCTAATCAAACCTGCAACTTTGAACATTCAACATTTTTTTTGAGTCTTGGGATCTCGAGTCCTGGACCATGTTCTCTGCTGTCAACTTCCTGTGGTCACTAATTCTAGTTTTAAAAAAACCTAATTCTAATACTAATTTGATTTGATAGTCTTTGCTATTTCCAGTTACACGTTGTTAAAGAGGAAAAGAGTTTGAATTATACCGAAGAAGGAACGAAGAAGAAGAAATGGATGAGAATGGCGAAAGTACCATCGTCAATCCAACCCCCTTGTTTCCACCCCCGTGTGAGGAGTCTGCTAATTCTTGTGAAGGGTTTTACACTCCTGAAGTTAAAAAAGAAGTTATACCAATAATTAGACAACAATTTAAAAGCTTAGAGGAGGCTAAGACATTTTACAATAATTATGCATTCGAAGTTGGTTTTAGTGTATGAATCAATTCTAGCAAGACGGATAAGAATGGTCAAACCATTAGAAAAGAGTATGTTTGTTACAAAGGAGGGAAGAGTAAAAGTTCTGAGGCCAGTCAACGACAGCGGGGTTTAACTAAAGAGAAATGTGGTGGAAAACTAACAGTCGTAAAAAACCAGGAGGGTGAAGGGTTTGTTGTCACCCAATTTGTGGAGGGGCATAGCCACGCTCTCACAACGCCAAAAAAGGTGCATTTCTTGAGATCTCATCGTCGAGTGTCAGTTGCACAAAAAGCATTAACATAACAACTAGCAGTTGCAAATGTGTCAACCAGCCAACAAATAAGTGTTTTAGAGTTGCAAGCCGGGGGTCTTCAAAATATTGGATGTTTACGACGAGATATTTATAATTCTCGAAGGGATACAAGGAAATATTTAACTGGACATGACGCCAACATGTTGAAAGAGCTTTTTCAGACTGAAAAATAAAAGAATCAAGATTTTATGTATACAATCGAGGAAGATGATGGGCACAGGATGACTCATTGTTTTTGGGCCGATGCTACTTCTAGAAAGTCATACCAGTATTTCGGGGACGTGGTGGTGTTTGATACAACATACAACACAAACAAATATTCCTTGATCTTTGCACCTATATTAGGGGTTAACCACCACGAGCAGACAACGCTTTTTGGGTGTGCTTTTTTAAGTGATGAAAAAAGTGAGTCATTTGAATGGTTTTCAAGGAATTCTTGAAAGCGATGCCTGGACCACCGCCCAAAATGATCATAACTAATCAAGATTCGGCAATGACCAATGCAATTGCCAATGCTCTTCCGAATACGTTTCACAGATATTGCATTTGGCATATTGTTAGTAAATTTTCTGAGAAATTAGGTGCATTGGCATATAAACAACATTATGAGGAGTTCAAAAAATGTATTTGGAATTCCGAGAGCCCGGAGGAGTTTGACGCAACATGGGCATATGTTGTAGGAAAATCGAACATGTCCAGCAATACATGGTTACAGTATATGTATGAGATTCGTGATAGATGGGTTCCTGCATATACAAAACATATTTTCTCTGCGCACATGACAAGTAGTCAAAGAGCTGAAATTTCTCATTCATTCTTCAAGAGATATGTGTCTGAAGATAATTCAATGTTGGATTTTGTGATACGGTTCGATAGAGCACTTGCACGTGTATTGTAACGCCCCGAATTTTAGGTACGTTAAATAAGACATTTTATTATAGAAATTAAATAGAGTCACTGCTCATTATTACAACATAACCCCCGTAGGAGTATTTAAGTCACAAAATAGGAAACAAATAGGGAACTAAGGTTCCTAACTACTGCTCCTCTTGTTCTTTCATCCTAGCGAGTTCCTCGGCTCCATACGCCTCCAGAATGAAGTGTTCGTCCTGTTCATCTATCAAGTCTGACATATTATATTGGCGTCGCCACCCATATAATATGCCAGGGTCACCACAAGGTAACACCATGAGCTACGAAGGCTCAATAGTAAAATCCTACATACTAACCCATAACTTATGAATATAGGATCACTATAACATCGATTTCCACATGATATGTATATAAGCAGCTACAAAGACTATAACATTCAGCACATCCACAATCACCTTACAACTAGCATTGGTGTTGACTCATCGCAACCGTGTCTCGTGATTACTACCTTTCTTTTCCAAAGACTCCCTTTTAACCCACCCAACCTCGGTTCCGCCGCGCCGGGTTCCCATTGGCACACATTGCATTGGCTCCTCTCCACGGATAACCAAGCTATACCTCACCATGGTTCCGCCGGTCCGGTTCCCATGGGAACGCACACACCCTCACAATGGTTCCGTTCTTCCGAATTCCCATTGGAACACACACATAATACCCTCGAAATGGTCATTATGTAGTTTCTAAGATATCTTCTTTTTCGGAAAACATATTCCTCTTGTTAAACCATACCCTAGGCGTCATGTTTCTATTTTCTCGATTTTCGTGTCTCGTTTACATGCAAGACTTCGCGGTAGTACTTTCCACATAACAAGCATTTTAACAAATCCAACAAGATCATCCAATTCTATATTACCTAGCATGCTTGAATTATCATAAACGAACATCATGCATATCCATCATTTAACGAAAGATAACCTTATCTATGATCAAAGTAACATCATATGATTCATGCGATACATAAAGTTTAAGCACAAGGTTAAACTTTTTATACTTTTGGAAAAGTAAGCAGAGATTTAAACTACCGTTCTTCTTGGTGGTGGTCGGCTACGGTAAGTTGGTCGGGTTTGAAATCGGCGGAGTAACGGCCTTCGGTTGCTTCGAAAGGAAATAGATTTCCTAGAAACAACTTCACTACCTAAAGTGGACGACTTTAAAGATCTAAGGGTGGTTTTTGAAAGTGGTTTGGTGGTATTGCTCAAGAACACTCAAGAACAAAGGAAGTTCTTGAACTTTGAACTAAGAACACTTGAATTTTTAGCGAGAAGGAAGAGCTATTGCTTTGAGGTGTGAGTTCAAGCATAGAATGGCTCTCTATTTATAGGCAAAGGCTCCCTCCCTCTCCTCATATGGCCGGCCCCCCCTCTCTCTCCTTTCCCCAATTTTTTAATCCAAAAAGCAGTGTTCACATGGAAGAATAAGGCTAAAATCCTAGGTTTGCATGGCTATGTGTACCAAGGATTTGATTCTTGATCAATCTTGTGGTGGAGATGAGATTGGTACAAGATTCCAAGGGTTAAACAATTAGGAATTGTACAAGGAAGGACATGGGAAGTTAAGTTGGCTTGGAAGAACAACTATCCAAGAATCTTGTGGTACATGAGAGATCAAAGGCCAAGTGTACCACCAAATCTCCCTCCTTCTCTCCCTCCCAACCGGCCCCCCCTCTCTCCTCTCCCTCTCTCGGCTGATCTCTCTCTCTCTCCCTCTCATTTTCTCGCCAAGGTACAAAAAAATGAAAGAAAACAAAATAAAAAGTAGTACTTTTTGTACCATGGTTCAAAATAGTCTTAAAGGCTAGGATTTTCTTTTAAACTAATCAATTGGGCACCTGTGTACTTAGGGTATTTCTTTAGTCTACCATGTACTAGAATAATATATACTATGGTACCCTTGTACAATTGGAGGATCAAAACCCTACTAGAAAATAGTTTAAGGGTACCTTAGGAATCTTGGTACTTAGTACCTTCCCATTAAAATAATGTGTGCTTTCACATGTGGTTTAAAAGAAAGTATTAAACTAATTAAACCCCATGGTACTTTGAAAGACTAACTCTATTATCCAATGGTTAAAAATTTCCCTAACATCTATTATCCAATGGATAATAGTTATTAGGCAACTTATGTACTAAAATAATCCCAAAAGTACTTTAAAAAGTATTTTTTTTAATATTCTTAGTACTTTGACCAAGTATACTTTTAAAATAAACAATTGGGGTTCTATTATCCAATGGATAATAGTTTCCCTAACATCTATTGTCCAATGGACAAAGAATAAAACCAAAAACAATTAAAAGAAAAAGAATAATCAATTCTTAACCTAGGGTTCAAAAGGTCCAAGAGGGGCAAAATGGTCCATTTGAGGCTAGGAGAAAGTGACTAGATGGCTTCCTAGTTTCGTTCCTTCAACCGGATGGTTAGAAGCTAACTAGGCTTGCTAGATGGGGCTAAAGCGCAAGAAATGAAAGTTGAAGGGTAAAAACGTAATTTTGACAAACCACAAGAGTATTAAAATAAAATTCAAATATTTAACAAAATTTTTATCGACCAAAAATCAGGGTCGTTACATGTATGACATATCGAATTGGATTTGGACCACAAGGATATAAATGAGAAACCAATCTTGAAAACCGCATGTTTGATGGAAAAAAGAATGAGTGAATTATACACACGTCATGCATTTAAGAAATTTCAGGAAGAACTATTTCAAGTTGGTGCCTATGTGGTTACGAAATTTCATGAGGATGCATATCGTTGTGTGTGGAAGGTTCAAAGGGAAGAAATGGAAGATTCGAGAAGTCGTGAGATTTCAGTAGACAAGTCATCGAACCATATGAGTTGTAGTTACAAAATGTTTGAATTCGATGGTTGTCCATGTTGGCACATGTTGGCATACTTGTTCATAATGCAAATTCAGGAACTCCCTTCGAAATACATGTTGCAGTGGTGGACTAAAACAGCGAAATCAGGCAGAGTTATGGATGACTTAGGCAGTAATGTTAAAGAAATATGTGGTAGTTCAATTTTTGTGAGGCGACAAAGTCTCTTCTAATTTGCTTCTACAGTTATTGATGACGCTGTATTAGATGAAGAAGGAACTGAAATTGTGCGAGAAGCTTTGCTATCTAGTCAAAAGAAGATTGCATTGATGAGGAGTTCTCGTCAACATGGTTCAGCGACTTCTGTCCAATTGCCTATTTCTCTCGGAAGCCAACATGGTTTGAAAGAACCACATAAAGTTAGGGCAAAGGGTTGTGGTAAGCGTTTGAAAGGGGGAAAGGAGAAGGCCATCAAGACAAGTAGGAAATGTCATGGTTGTGGGTTAACGGGGCAATCGCATGACAAAAGAAATTGTCCAATGCTTATAAACATGTAAGTGTATGTTAATATGTAATTTGTAATTTGAATTGTTTATACATAGAATATATTTTAATTCATGTCCTTATTTGTTTAATTAGGTCTTCACAAGATGTTAGGTTGGATGAGGACAATGACGATAACGACGATGACTTTGATGATGAATGTAAGTGTTTTCTAAGTGAAATACGCACTTCAAATAAACATTGAATATGACTATGCAGGGTTTGAAATATAATTTTATTTGTGTTTCAGAAACTGCAAGGGTTTGCGGATATGAAGAGACATAGAGATTATAATGACTTGGAAGATTTTGGGTTAACTTAACTGGACTTAAATGGTAGATGATAGCTGTATTTTGTTTTATGGACTTGGCTTTTGGCACTGTATTTTAGTTGTTTATGGTTTAAATGGTAGTGATGCATGTGGTTGGTAGTGGTTTAAGGACTATAAATGGTAGATGAAAACTGTTGTGGTCCATTTTGTCACTGGATTTGGAGTTTGGAAAAATAGGGAGGAGAGAGGTTGCTCACTGGAATGAAGGTTGTAGTACTGCTTCTGTTTTGGTTATGAAAAAAACTGTCCTTTTTTTTTTTTGTTAGTAGTGAATGGTCGATGAGAGGAATGCTATGCTATTGTAAATTCAAGAACTGATGCTGCAACTAAGAGGTTTTGTCCCTCACCCGATCAAATGAATATGTAACTATCATGAATGGATGATCAAAGAAACGTACTGAAATCATTTCTTTTTTACTAGAATACATGTGAACCATTGTACATGCATGAATCTCAATGAAATTATACACAATTTGCCAGAGTCGGGGGTATTCAGGGTGCCTCCACTGTGCACGCTCTCAAACTTCCTCTTTGTTTCTCCCGAACAAGCAGATGGGTGTTGAAAAGATGTAATTTTTTCAACACCATCGATGATTTGTTGCTAGTGTCCTATTTCCACTACTACAAAAATAGATAAATACCACACTAAGGAGGTTCATAAAGATCACAGTTTTTAGTGAAAGTGTGATAAAAAATTGTAGACTAACTTTTTAATCTCAGTATAAATCAAAAGCTGAGATAAAAAGTGGTGCTTAGCCACGAAAAAGAGCAAGATAATAGATCTCACTCTTGCGACGAGATAAAATGAAAAAGACCTCACCCTTATAGTGTGATAGAAGATATTAAGACCTCGCTTGTGTGGTGAGATAAAAAAAAAAGACCCCACCCTTATGATGTGATAAAAAACTTTGGCACGAAAAATAGTGATATAAAAGATCTCATTCTTTTTGCGTGATAAAAGACTGTGATAAAAACTGGGAAGTTCTAAATTTTTGCGTGGGCTCTGCTTCTCTCATTTAGGCGCGAAGTGAAAAGTTAATTGCTCAAAACGACGTCATTTCACTTAGCCCAAAACAAGCCCTAGTTACACACGATATCCACTCGATCATTCTCCTGGCCTCTCCAGTACACGTTTCATCTCCATCCGCATCCTCACCCGCCTCCGCCTCCGCCTCCGCCTCCGCCTCTTAGCCCCCATCCTCACCCGCCACCGCCTCTTAGCCCCCATCGTCACACGCAGCCGCCGCCTTATCTCTCTCCACCACCACTTTGAAGGAAGAAACGGCGTGCTCCCTCGCGCGAGTTTGTTATCAGAGAGCCAGAGAGCCACCGCCTCTTAGCCCCCATCGTCACGCAGCCACCGCCTTATCTCTCTCCACCACCACTTTGAAGGAAGAAACGGCGTGCTCCCTCGCGCGAGTTTGTTATCAGGGAGCCAGAGAGCGAGCTTCAAATGGAGAAGTCGATCAATCGAAATGGAAAATTCCTAAATCCAACAGGTATTGTCTTCTCTCTCTCTAAAGATTTTCTCTGTTGTTCGTAAATCAACGGGTATTTATGTTGTTGAAGTGTTTGCAAGCATTTTGGTTTAGGTTTTCAGTTATTGCTCTTGAAATTTTTTGCTCCGCTTGAAGTTTTGGCTTCCCCAGTTCTTATAGATTTATGGTGTACTCAAGATCTAAAACACATGTTAACAACTTGACAACCACGACCTGGAGATTACGGTTGTTGTGTACTTTAGGTTTATGCCCATCCTCATTTACTGTCCATTTCAAGAGTGTGTTTCGTGCTTGGGCAGCTAATCAGCAACCAATGGTGGAATCCGTATAAAAAGTTAAGAATAGCCAAATGACCAAACCAAACCCTCGACATGCATAAGACCCAGTAAAAGGCATGGAAAAAATACAAGAAAAAGATTGAGTGGTCAGTGATATGGTGAAGTGGTGAGTAAAGCTCCAGAGTTAAGAAAATGATCAATTGAGCAAATGGGAGTGCTTAAACTTGCACTAATATCCCGGATTACTTTCTTCAGACACTCAGAGCAGTATGAAGGGAGAAAAACACGAGTGACGATGCAAGAGTGCACCCAAATTGCAGCAATGCATCGAAATCCTTATCGTGGTTGTAGTGATCAATCAACAAAATCAAGTACTTATGTTATATTTCCTGTATATAGTTCTATAACTAAGAGAAAGCGTCCGTTCATAGAAGTTTTTTGTTCTAGTTTTCATAGTTGCTGGTAGTTTGATTTTTTTGGGTCGAGATTATATTAGTGTTCATTCCCCTCCCGAATGAATTCTTTGAGGAAAGGCAAAAAGGGAGAAACGGATAAACATAGAGATCGGCCTTTGGTGTTAAGTTCATTATCTTGAAACAAATGTTAAGTTCTCTTTCCATGGATTTTTGTTAGCTCTGTTCATTCACGCAAATTTATATCCAACAGAATTTAAACATGAGTTTTTTTTTTTTTTTTTGATAAGTGCACAAAATTTTAAGTGCACAAAATTTTATTAGGCTCAAACCAAGAAACAAAGTACAAGGGATAGAATCCCCTTCAAAAAACAACAATACAGGTAGCCATTCTTGACAGCTCTAAACAAGAAAACAAAATCAAAGAACACACTGTAAATAAAAATCTAGGCTACTCTCTTCGCAGCCCTTGGAGGATATGATCATGGGTTATATGTTGAGCAATGGGCCCCATTTGTGAAGGTTGGTTTTCAACTATGTGCCATTTGCTTAGTACTATTTGTCATGTGATCCATAAACTTCTGCTTGTCTTCTGTTTGCTTGTGTGATTTTTAATGTTGAGTTGTACATTACCAAGGTAAGACACACAAGAGCTCAGCTACGATGAGTTCCAAACAAACAGTTTTAGTGGTTGATTTGGGAAGAAGCTTGGAAATTTCAACTACTACTATAGTTTTCAACTCTCAAAAAACTTAGTTTATGGTTGTGACAAGTAACTGTTGAATTTGCAATCATATTTAGGATGCTCCTCATATGTGACTGTTCACTTTGGAGGCCTAGACTACTACTATTGAAATTTGAAAAGTAACTGTTCAAAAGCAGAATCTTCAATGGATGCGAGGGGGCATAAGATTTTCTTTAGCTACTTTTATATATAGAAACTAAAATTTGACTAACACCATTAATTGTAGGCATGTATGGTGTAGCAAACATTTGCTGCCTCTTAGAGTGCCTTAGAAGTTAGAAACATTTTTCTTTTTTTGCTTTTGTCCTCCTTTCCAAGGTTTGAGATGGAACTACATTTTTGTTCATCAAAATTTCTCGGTCAAAACTGGTATTTGTTTGCTTGCTTGTGAGGTGCAAATGAATGAGTAATTTGGAATATTCTGTTACTTATTTGGAGCTTCAAATGGGTGGTTTCCAAATGGGTGGAGGTTAGCAAAACTATTTGGTAAACATGAGTTATTGTTTTCATTAGAATTTTTTTTTTTTTGGCTTTCTCTTGTCACTTACTTCTTCCATGTGCTTTAAAGTACTGACATGTACTGCCCAGTTGAAACACTCCATCAGTAGTGCTTGCACCTAGGTTATCACCTAAAAGTTTGGAGTCTGAGCTCTTCTCCGCGCTTACGCTAAGTTGTTTTGGAGTATTTTTTTTCTTTATCCGATAACTCATAGTATCTTGGCCTGCTTATACGTGTTTCGACTGACCAATCCCACTGTCCTCTTTCTTTTGGAGTATCTAGTTGTTGCTTGGGTGGAGAGATAAGTCTTTCCAGTGTTACCACACAAGAAAAGAAGATCTCTCTAAGATCTATTGACTTGGTTCTGTTGATATAATTGGACAGTGTGGACTACCACCACTTTTGTGCAATCACTGTTATTTTGTTCCCTGCAGTTATTGTTTGATCTAGTTCCTAATAGAACGCGCTGAAGAAACTTTGAAATCAGCATGTTAGCTCTCTTGATCAGGTGGCAGATCTTTTTACCAAACCTTTTCCAATTCAGCGGTTCCCGCTGCTTACTTCCAAACTTATGGTTGTTTCAGCCCCCATAAGTTTGTGGGGGGATGTTAGGATGGCCCATTAGTTACATTAGTTTTCTGTTATAGTTATTGCCAGCGGTGGTTTGTATATAACAGCTGTTAGAATGTGTTCGACATTTAGTGCTCTTGTTAGATGGTTACCTGTTTTCCCTTTGTGTAAAAAAATACTCTGAGGGGTGATAGGAGAATACAACATAAATGAAATAGAATTCCCTCTTTCTTTGCTTATCCTTCTCTGTCCATCTTCCACAATCTCTCTATTGCTTTTGTAAATCTTCATTTCAGATTCTATGAATTGTATGTTTCATTAGTACTTTCGTACTTGACACATTCAGTAGACTTGCTGATGTTGCTGCTCTGGAATTTACCAACATGACTTGGGTAGTTTTTAGTTTCCTGGAGAAGGAATGAAATTGTTATTTCTAGGTCTCCTCATGGAATGGGCTGCGTGGCCACGCAAAGCCATGTAGTTTAATTAGTCTTCCCATCCATTAATAGCTTTTGTTTTTTTCTAAATGAGGCCTATGGTTTTACCCCTTTCACTGATGCTACACTCAAACAGACGGGGCCTAGGGAAAAAAGAGATCAACTCTTAAGATTTTTCTTTACTTGTTTGTTTTTCAGTGAATAGGGATGTGATGCGCCAATGGTTATGGTTGGGTTGATTGAATTAGGTGGTGGATGGTGTCAGTAATCTAAACTAGTCAAGTCTTGTCCTCTAGTTTTGAATATGTCTGCTAGTGGATTAGTTCTCATGCTTTTGAACGGCTGAATCCACTCGATATTTGTTTCAAAACGTGATCATACTCATGCAATCGTAAAGTCATGTAAATAGGTTTGTCTCACACTCACGTGCACACAATCACTTTTTCATCTATTCGGTGCCCATGTCTACCATGTGGGTTTGCTCTAGTGTTTAACTATCAATTTTTTAAATTGAAGCACTTAACCAACTATATGTTTTCTACATTCAGAGACTGTGAACTACAGAATTGTGCATCAAACAGCAAAGTGATTGTCGCCAAAGAGCTCCATTCATTCCAAAGACCTTGGTAAGCTCACTATGTGTTCTTTTCCAATTTGGTTCCCTACATTATGTGTTCTTTTCCAATTTGGTTCCCTACACTGTGTTCTTTTCCAATTTGGTTCCCTACACGACAATTTTTGTACGAGGCCTTCCTAGGGTATTAATTCAATTGTGTCTGTGTTTCCCAACATGACATTTTTTTTACGATTTTTGTACGAGATCTTTGTAAATGTGTTTCTCTTTTGTAGTTATATATTGGGATAGGAAAATCCATCCAAGATGGATAGATCTTGGATGCTCAAGGACCGAAGATCAAAAGACTATGAGGATGGAGTTGAACAATTTTTGAACTTTGCTGCCATTCATGCAAAGGATCTTGAATCTATTCGGTGTCCATGTATACAATGTGGGAACTTGATAAGACAACCTATTCCAGAGATAAGAAGTCATTTGTTTGTCAATGGTATTGATAGAAGTTATCGTTCATGGATATGGCATGGAGAACCAGTCATTTGTTTGTCAATGGTATAGATAGAAGTTATTGTTTTTATGTTTTTTCTTATTGAAATTATCGTATTTGTCTACAGTGCCCGAAACAACCTACAAACGTGGAATGTGGGTTCTATGTAATGAAATACATGAAAGATTTGATTAGAGATGAGAGGATCTTAAGCAGAGGAAATGTAAGACTTATTTTTAACTTGTATTTCTTTATATTGCTTTATGAATAGAACTGTTAACTTTTAAGTATTTTTTTTTTCAATCCATTGCAGTTCAATGGGAAAAAAACTTACACGAAAGCTGAAATTGATGAAGTGCGAGCCGAGTGGATAAAGTCCGTCATGAACGAAATATAATCAGCTTATATGTGTAAGTTAGCTCTTCCTTTATTTGAGTTTACTGTGTGCTTGCACTGCTGTCCAGTTATGAATTGTGGCTGCTTGTGATGGCTATTGTTCCTATCTGCTGTTTTTCTATGGATTCTATTCTGCTACTGCTTCGATTGTGATGAGTTTACTGGCTGTTTTTCTATTAGTTTACTGGCTGCTTGTGATGTCATTATGTATTGCACCTGTTAGTGGGGATGCTAGTTAAGCTTGATAATTCAGATTGTTAGTTCTGTTTGTGGTTGTAATCAGTCAAATGGGAGTTGGTTAGAGAATGGGTATATGGACAGCTCTATTTATATGAGGTGATAACTAATAAATTGAGTTATTGATCTACTGGTACTGTGTGTGTGTCTGTTATTGATCTACTAGGAATTGAGTTATTAATCTAGCTGATCAAGCAGTATATATATAGCATATTAATTCAACGCCATTTGGAACTACGACTGCTACTACTACAAAGTAGAAACAACAAAAAATAACAACCACAAATTACGTAGTTGGCCTTAAGGTGCCCATTCTATGATAATTCGGAATTATAGTACCATCGATCTGTACACATTGAGCTGTCCTTGTTAATGCTCTTAAGTATCGGAGAAATTCGATATCATAAGCCTGTCCTTGTTAATTCTCTTAAATGTCGAGCTGTTTGCAAGTGAAGTACTTGGTGCTTATTTTAGTCTGCATGTTAAATTCTTTTTCAATGTCATGCAACTTACTTTTATTCTTTGCTTTTGTTATATGGTTTCAATATCCTGTATGGCTTCGTGGGTCCACATGCAGTTGCAGATTTTGGGGATCTAGCTGGTTGATGTAGTGTGAAATTCTAACATGGCTTCTTGTTTGTCAGTATTCACTCACAAGCCTACAAGTTTTGTCGAATCCATTGAAACGGGTTGTTTTTATTCCTCGTCACATGTTTTTATGCTAAATTACATCTAAATGCCATATATATCAGTGAATTCTGGTAGTTTCTGTTCCGTAAGGATAGGAAGTTCACTTGCCTTTGGTTTCTTGTAAAAGAACATCGTGATAGGATAGGGCTGTTTGAAAGAACTACGTGTACAGATATAGTTTTAGTGCAGGCCAACGTAACTATAAGCTCCATAACTACATGCCCTCTCTTTGAGCGGGTGGTTTGACTTGACTTGGTCGCTTTCAATGCTGCCCAAAGGGCGGTTCTGTGGCTACATCCCGGGATTATGTGTTGCCTCGTTTTGCAGTCTTTACCAAGTCTTGCTGTCTCACTAAACCACTTATTTTGGATTCTGACATCATACGTGACCTTTACTAGCTTACCAGAATGCTCGAAAAGGACACGACCATTGATCGACGCAGCATTTCTTCCAACGTGTTTAGAAAAAAAAAATTTATCGGCAAGTGTTTAGAATTCTTACATTGAGAGATGCCATATTTAGGCCGTTGTTGTGATCAAACTATTCCCATAAGTTGTTGTGATCAAACTATTCCCATAAGGATATTGTATCATTTGCCGTTCTATTCTCTCTCTCTCTCTCTCTCTAATCTCTCAATGGCATCCTCTTCACAGAAAGTCTCTGGAAACTTGACTGGGATGGAAAACTTGACTGGGATGGAACTAGTTCCTTATGTGCCAAATGCAAAAACGAAAAATGATGATCAGGCCCTTTGCCTAGCTATAGAGCAACCTCCAGTTATGATCTCCCTCATGAAAGTAAGTGTTCTTAACACTCTCTCTCTCTCGCTGTTAGTCACTTGGACCTCTTGGGTTAATTATGAGTAACGTGGTTTTGTTTCATTTTGTTTGTCCATTTTGGGTTAAATATGCCCTCATGTCCCCTTTCATATGGAAAAAAAAAAAAAAAACCATTGCCCTCTGAATTACAACTGCAGGCGCTATCTCTCTCTCTCTCTCTCTCTCTCTCTCTCTCTCTCTCTCTCCTTTCTTCCTCTCCTTTTCCCTTTCTGTTATGCGTTTTCTGTTTTTTTTATCTTCCCCTGCTTCTTGATTAGACGCCGGCATTACCGTTGGGTAACTCCGGTCTTGGGCTTAAAAGAGAATGGGTGATCCGGCGACTTGAGTTGATTGAAGAACCGCTCCCCCTTCTCGTCCCCTTCTCTCTTCCCTTCTCTATTTTCGATCTTCTGCTGGATGTTTTTTGTTTCCAGTTTATCTTGGCTGCCGATGGTGGTCTTTGCTGGAAGACTTCTGGGTTTGGCCTAACGACGACCGGCGATTTTGGTGATTGGATTTGGCGGGCAGATATGGGCTTTCAACATCAGTTGCGCCTTCTGCTTGGCTCTCTCCGTGCACTCGCTCTGAACCAGCAAAAGCAACTGAGTCAACATGCCCGCCGCCACCGCCTCCCTCTGGCACCCCTCCGCTGCCGAGCACAGCGACTGCAGCACCTCGGCCGCGTACTCAGTTGCCGGATCCGACACCTTCAGTATGATCCTCACCAGTAGTGGGACCGTCAGCGTGTGCTCTCCTCCTGACATTCCTCCAAATCCCCTTTTATTTCCCTCATAAATCCCCCACTTTCCCCATTCGCGTTAACCTAATTTCACAAACCTTAGCTGTCAAATTGGAACACAGGTTGATGAAACCATCGTAGTCTATCACAGCTGATTTCTTCATGTTTGTGAAATTCGCATTTATGGTTTCCAACACTGGTAATCCTAGCTGTATATGTACATGTAGTGCAAAAGAAAAGGGTATAGAATCTATAGATATGTATATGTACACTGCAAAACCCTAGCTGTAATTCGGTCATTGCAAAAGAAAAGGGGTAATAAGGTAAATCCAACACTACTGTTAACGGCATGCTCATGATTTCAGCAAAATGGTAGTAAAAGGGGGTTAAGAATATAAACCCAACTAGTGTGGTTCAGTTTCGGTTTAGGTTGGTACAAGCAAGTTATTTTAGCCAAGGAAACTTCAGTTCTTGGATTAGGTGTTGTTCACTCAAGCTTGGTTTTAGGCTATGAAAACATGGACATACATGAATATACTTTGCCATACTTGAATGCATATACAAGCATATGTATGATATCTGATATGTAGCCATGCTCTAAGATACTTCATAGAAGGGAGAAATGTCTTAGAGAGGCAAGCGTGAGGCGTGTGCGTCTCATGAAGGCCATCGATTTTGAAGTTTGTGATGCTCTATTTCCAATATCTTCTATTGTTCAAGTAGCAGATTTTTTTCGTTCCAATATCTCACCATTCGGTACTTAGCCAAATATGTATTCTGAATTCTGTTCTTGGGTTATAGCCCTTGTGCATGGTTAATTGGCATAGTGGAATGCAGCCTTTGTGTGAAATAGATATTCCCATGACTGTATCGACTTCGACCCTAATCTGGATAAGATTTTGGTTCTAGCAAATGCAAGCTTTTGAACATTTTTACTTGGATTAGATTTTTACATTTTTGCCTACTGCTGGTTCTACTTCTCTTGATGCTGCTACTTTTTTGCTTGGAGTTCTTGATTTTATATATGCCGCCTAAGTTTGGTTGTAACGATATGTTTTCTGTTGGATTAATTTAGGCATGCTCTGAGAATGATGAAGTGCTTGAAATTGGCTTTTGAGAATGACGAAGTGCTTGAAATTGGCTTCAGAGAATGACGAAGTGCTGTTCATTGTAGCATAGGACCTAACTTTATGCTTCTGGTTCACGTGTTCTTTGTCATTTTTTTGTTGAAGCTTTTGTTTTGCATTTTAGAAATTTGATTGATCTCATATTGAAAGTAGGCTTTCTGACACGATGTTTCTATCTATGATATGTTTTGGGCAAGATGCAATATCATTTATGCATATTTCGTATGGCAATATCTTTTGTTTTGAAGAAGATAGCTACGGGCTGAATATATATTTTATGTGTATTTATTATTGGTTAGAGATTCGGGCATTTTTTAAAAGCAAAAAAAAAAAAAAAAAAAGATGCATCTTTCAATCACGTTTCTAGACTGTGATGAAAAGAACATTTAATCACGCCTTTAGATGAAAACCGTGATCTAAAACCATAAAAGATCACGCCTAACTATTTTCCATTTCATTTTTTAGGCATGAAAGATCACAGTATTTGGTGGTGATTGTTATCTACATATAATCACGGTTTTTCAAGAAAAGTGTGATAAAAAACCCAGAATGGAACACGGCAGTGAGTTTCCATCTCGGTTTTGGGTAGAAACGATCACACCTTTTGGGTGTGATTGTTTCTATCTTTCAATCACGGCTTATAACAGTGATAAAAAAGAGTAACTTACAATCACACTCAAATCTATCACGGTAGCGAGAGTGTGATAGAAAGCTAACAATCACTGCCAATAGCTGTGATTGTTATGCTTTATTGTAGTAGTGTTCCTACGGGTGTTGGTAGTGTTAATGCTTATTGGACAGCCATTCTCTTCCTCTATTTTTTCCCTCAAGTTGTCCAGAATACACATTGAGATCTATGGATCATTTAATACCTACTCTTACGACTTCCAACTTCCATGGGAAAAAACATATCCAAGCTAAAAACGCCATAATCACACAGCAAGCTAAAAACCCCTTGTCTTCTCATAATTATAAACACCAATTTGCAAACTGCATAGAATGAAATAGAAAGACTACAACAATAAACAGAAAGAGTAATAGAAACTAGACAGAGAACATTCTAATTTAACAGACTAATTTAACCCAATTTGCCATAAATGTACCACATAACACAAAAAAAAAAAAAAACAACCCAAACAAAATTTCAGTTCAGTTTCCCCCCATTCCTCACTTGCAGTGCATCAATCTCCTTCTGCATTGCTTCAATCTTTATCTGCATTGCGATTGTTGTCCTCTGTATTTCTTCACTAATGCTCATGAATACTGAACTCTCACATTGTTCAACAGTCGTTACAACCTTTGTTTTTGTCTGAACCATCATTGGCCCTAAATCAGCCCTTCCTTGCAAATGACATGGCTCATACCAACAAAAAAAACCACAATCCAAGTTTTTTGACTGTAAAAAAAAAACACAATAACAACATAGGGTTTCAGCTCCAACGAACAATAAGAGAATAAATTGGGCCAATGCATGCAGCTCACCTTATAGTTTGCACATCCGAAGAACCTTCGACCTGGGTTCTTTTGTGTTCCAGATTTCCTTAATGGTGCTGGTTCTCCACAAAAACAAAAGATCCAAAAATCGGGATCACCACTTCTATTGTTTCCCGAACTACTTCCTTCCATAAAATGGGATATGGATAGAGGAAATGGGATTCAAGAGGAGAAATCTCAACTCCTAAATTCAGAAAATGAATAACCAATAGTCAAAATGGGAACTTCAACATCAACAAATCGACGACAATTCTAATTTTTCTAGCATTAACCTTGACGCAATGACTAGGAGGCAAGCATATACCCAGACAAAACAATCGTCCCTTCAAGGCAACTGACAAGAATATTTGAAGCACTTACAGTGATTAATTTAGGTTGTACGATTATAGCTAATTAGCTATACCATGGCCCAGTTATCTACGTTAATTCTACCAAGCTACCCGTACTGCCTAAAACTAAATCAAAGACAGAAAGATAATTTTTGGTATTGGTATATAAAAAATATGGTGGTGGCAAATGAAAGGCAATATAAAAACTAATGAATTGCATTTTCACCAAGCAAGCTTTCTGCAGAGACAAATGTGTTTGCTCAGATGCATAAGCTACAAACTTTTCAATGGCATCCTTTCCAACTGTTCTTAGAACTTTATGACAAGTAGCCAGTAGCAAAACAATACGGTTTATGCCACAACTTTCCTGCTTCAATCCAATCCAGCCAACAGAAAACACATGGAACTCTTAGTTATTGTTACTCTCAATATTATTACTGTCAAACCCTAACTCAAGGAAAATATATCGAACAAAAATTATAATTTTACCAAGAATGGTTTATCACAAATTTCGAAGCCCTAATTTATGGGTTTCCCCTAACAGTTGTGAAATAGAAAATAACTAAAAACGTAATCCTAACTTTAGTAAAAATTCTGACTTTAGTAAGAATGGTTCAATCGAAGCCCTAATTTTTGGTTTTTGAAAACTAAATATTCTGCTTTCAAAGCCCTAATTTTTTGGTTTCTAAAAACTAAATATTCTGCTCTGATTTCAAGCCCTAATTTTTGGGTTGTTGAACACTATAAAATCTACTTTCAAGCCCTAGACTAGCAGTAAATTTGGGTTTTTGACCCAAATTTACAATCAGTCCGGTGGAGAGAGATACGAGTCAGAGATTCGAGATTTGAGAGAGATACGAGCTAGAGGTTCAAGATTCGAGAGAGATACCTGGTGGGCTTCGATGTTCTTCTCCGTTCTTCGTCGACGGGCTTCGCGTTTTTCAGATATGATGTTCTTCGATCTTCGTTCTCTCTCTCTCTCTCTTCTTCTCTGTTTCACGGCTCGTTCTCTCTCTCTCTCTCTCTCTTCTTCTCTGTTTCACGCTGACAAAATGGGACAAAAGTTGGAAGACCCCCTTTTTTGTGTTTTAAAACCTTGGGCCGTTGGATTAAATCCAATGGTTATGCACACAGTCCCGGACCAACACCCCATACGGGATCCCTGAGGGGATCCTTACTGTGTGTGTATATATATATATATATATATATATATATATAGGGCGGTTCCGGGGACACTTAAAAAAACCCTCCCAAGTTCCCGATTGAATTTTGAAGATCCGAGCCGCTCAATGTAATCAGAAAGTGATTTTAAGGGTATTCGCGAGAAATTAGCAAAAAAAAATGACTATGAAGGGCTTCATCCGAACAGTTTTTTACTAAACTTTATTGAACGGTTCAATAAAAAAACTGCTCAAATCAAGCCCTTCAGGTTAATTTTTTTGTCAGTTTCTCGCGGGCACCCTTAAAATCACGTTTTGAACACATTGAGCGGCTCGGATTATCAAAATTTGATTGGAAACTATGAGATTAAGATTTGGAGGGTTTTTTTAAGTATCCCTAGAACCGCCCCGATATCTATACACACACACACACACACACACACACACATATATATATATATAGTCCGGTTCCCATAAGGGATCCCGCACGGGCTTACCGTGCGGGACTCTCATTTCCCGACCAAATTGCGACGATCCGAACTGTTCAAAGTTATCAGAACGTGATTTTAAGGGTATCAGCGAGAAATCAGCAATAAAAATGATCGGAAAGGGCTTGATCTGAACAGTTTTTTATTGAACGGTTCAATAAAAAACTGCTCGGATCAAGCCATTCCCGATCATTTTTTTTGCCGATTCCTCGCGGGTATCCTTAAAATCATGTTCTGAACACATTGAGCGGCTCGGATTGTCGCAATTCGATCGGAAAAAGGGAGTCCCGCACAGTAAGCCCGTGCGGGATCCCTCATTGAATCCTCATTATATATATATATAATTGCTGTTACTGTACTTCTACCGTTCCTCCTCCTTTAAGTAAATCAGTCACCTCTCCTTCACCGACACACACTCCACTCTGATAAATCCATGTTCTTCCACTGTATCCCTCCTTTCGCCCCCTCATGGTATCAGAGCCAAGTAGGAAATTGTTGAAGAAATTAAACTCAAGTAAACTGTAAGTTGTCCTTATTCTTACAAGATCTTTCCTTTAGTTACTTATTCCTGTTGTGTTTTCAATTAGTAAGTTAATTCTGTATTGTCATAATTTGGGCACCTTGTCTCTGGCCTCCCGTAGGAAATCCGTAAAAGGTCCCCGTGAGTAAGTTCCAGGGTAGGGCAGTGAAGGGGTTGGGAAAAAACCTAGGGTATGTGTTACATAGGGTATGTCCCATATCATGATAATTTAGGATTAAAATACTAAGCGAGAAAACTTTAGGAATAAATTACTAAATGAGGAATCTTTAGGAATAATCATAATGAACAGATTATTTAAGTGTAGTTCTTCAGCCAGTTCTTCAATGGCTTCTTTATCTGAGTTGCCGGATATAGTCAATTAGGAAGAACATGAGTACCAAGATTTAGATACAGGATTAAATAATTGGAATATTCCTAAAATCTCAGTAAAAGAAATTTACAAGTCAAGTTTATTAGATGATACTTTCCGTACTGACCAAGTAGCTAAAACTGCTGAACATGTTTATGCCATTACTAAACAAGAAGAGAGATGTTCTCTCCTTAGTCAACAATCAGTCAAACGCCACCTCGAAAGAGGATATAATTACATTCATGTAGGATTAATACAAGTTGCTATTAAACCATTAACAAGAAGAGGATTAAAATCCTCCGTCTTACCGTCTTTGAGAGACAGTAGATTCACAGTCTATAGTGATAGTTTACTAGGATTAATGGAGTCAAGCCTACATAATGGTCCAGTTTATTTTAACTGTTACCCAGATTTACCCCTTAGTTTAAAAGATAAAAATATTTTAAAAGCTTTAACTTTAAATATTCAAACTGCTGGAGCAATCACTCAAATGCTTGAAGGCAGTCAGTCAATTGCATTAATTTACCGTCTCTACTACAAATGTATGAAAACTAATTTAAATATCCATGCATTAATTAAAAGTCCAAAAGACAAAACTGTCCTTATTCAAAGCAGCACAAATGCTAACATTCAAATACCCAAAACCATCTCCTGGAATGACATCCATTTACCAGCCAGTTGGCTTAGTGAAAATGAGAGTTTCCCACAGAAACTCCAAAATGACACGATTGATCTAGATTATATTCAACAATACCTAGATGGTACAGTTAGAATAAGTTTTGATCACCAAAGAACAAACCCTCCTCTGTGAATCAGAGAATTAAGTAGGTCAAATAGCTCAGTCGCTATTGACAGATCACCCACTATGTCTAGGAAAGACAAAAATTTGCTTAATCCTAGCATTAAAATTAAAGGTGTTGAAACAAGTTCACAGGTCAGTAAACCCTGTTATTCTACACAGTCAAAATTTGAGGATGAAGATACCTCCCAAGGATCTCCAACTCAAACAGATTTTGAAGAAGTAAATTCAAATCAAATTGACCCAACTTTACTCGTTCTACATAAAGATTTTAAAATTGATTTTGATAAATTATACAAAGAATTTAAATCAAAAGCTAATAAACAAAAAAGAAAAGATTATGCTAATAAATATTCACAATCCAGGCAAGCAAAAATAATTACTCAATGGGAACAATTTATGGAAGATACTAGAACTGAAATTCATTTTTTCATTTACCTAGAAAAGTATTATAAAAAAGTTAACACAGTTACAACAGTTTCGAAACTAAAACGTAAAAAGATTACTTGCTCCAATAGAACCTCCTCCACTATCCCAAATCAAAAACAAATTAAAGAAACTACAGCACAAGACCTCAAACATGAAATTAATCTTATTAAAAAGAATATTACTGAATTAAAAAATTCTGATGTTCAATTATCTACTCAGCATAATATATATACCAATGATTATCAAGATTACTACCATAAATGGTATGCTAAAGTTAAACTGATAGTACGTGAGTTCAAAATAGAAGTTGATGCTCTTATTGATACAGGAGCAGATTTAAACTGTATACAAGAAGGATTGGTTCCTACTATGTATTTCCACAAAACAACTGCACAATTAAGTTCTGTTAATGGCAGTAAAATGCAAATTAATTATAAACTACCCAAAGTTCATATTTGCCAAAATGAAGTTTGTTTTCGAACTTCTTTTGTATTAGTCCAAGATCTAACTGACAGAATAATTCTAGGAACACCATTTATTTGCTTACTTTACCCCTTTACAACTACTGAAGAAGGAATTACCACTAAACCATTTGGACAACAAGTAACATTTAAATTTTTGAACCAACCAGAATATAGAGAACTAAAACAATTAAAAAATTACCTTGTATCTTAATTTAAGATAAGTCAAAAAATAAACCAATTAAAATTTCTACAAGAGGAAATTAAATACAAAAAAATTGAAGAGCAACTAACCAATGAATTATTTAGTCAACAGATTAAACAATTTGAAGACAAACTTAAAAAAGAAGTTTGTTCTAGTCTTCCCAGTTCCTTTTGGCACAGGAAAAAGCACATAGTAACCTTACCATACATAAAAGATTTTAATGAAACCCAAATCCCTACAAAATCTAGACCCATTCAAATGAGCCTTGAAGTAATGGAAACCTGCAAAAAAGAAATTAATGAACTACTCAATAATAATATTATTAGAAAAAGTAAATCACCATAGTCATGTCCAGCTTTTTATGTGAATAAAAATGCAGAGAAAGAACGTGGCGTGCCACAATTAGTCATAAATTACAAACCATTAAACACAGTATTAGAATGGATTAGATACCCAATTCCTAATAAAAAAGATTTAATTAACAGATTAACGAATGCAGTCATTTTCTCCAAATTTGATTTAAAAAGTGGATTTTGGCAAATCCAATTACACCCTAATGACAGATATAAAACAGCTTTCACTACACCATTTGGACATTATGAATGGAATGTAATGCCTTTTGGATTAAAAAATGCTCCTAGTGAATTTCAAAACATAATGAATGAAATATTTAACCCGTTTAGTCATTTTATTATAGTCTACATAGACGATGTACTTATCTTTTCCAATTCAATTGATGAACACTGGAAACATTTAAATTCTTTTCTTCAAACCATAAAACATAATGGATTAGTCATCTCAGCTCCCAAAGTTAAATTATTTCAGACTAAAAATTCTATGGAACGGCCATAAGACCAGCGATGCTTTATGGGACAGAATGTTGGCCTATTAAGCAACAACATGTGAGCAAAATGAGTGTAGCGGAAATGAGAATGCTGAGGTGGATGTGTGGTAAGACTAGGCGAGACAAGATTAGAAATGAAACAGTTCGTGAGATGGTAGGTGTAGCACCTATAGAGGAGAAGTTGAGGAAAAATAGGCTAAGGTGGTTTGGGCATATCTACCGTAGACCGGAAGATGCAGTAGTTAAGAGAGTGGATAGGATAGCTCTAGGTAGCAATGTTACGGGGAGGGGTAGACCTAAATTGACATTAGATGCTGTAGTACGCAAAGATATGAGTCTAATAGGTCTATGTGAACAAGTGGCTCTTGACAGAACTCAATGGAAGAAACAGATTCATGTAGCCGACCCCAAGTGATTGGGACGTAAGGCTCGGTTTGGTTTGATTTGGTTTCGTTAGACTAAAATAAGATTTTTAGGATATGATATTCACCAATCAACCATAACACCAATTGGTAGAGCAATTCAATTTGCTGATAAATTTCCTGATGAAATTACTGACAAAAATCAATTACAAAGATTTTTAGGATCATTAAATTATATAGCAGAATTTTATAAAGACCTTAGGAAAACTTGTCAGCCTCTATTTGAGCGATTAAGGGACAATCCCCCTCCTTGGTCACCAGTACACACCTCCATAGTCAAACAAGTCAAAACATATGTAAAAACATTACCATGTCTAGGTATTCCTACAGTCAATTCCTTCAAAATTATTCAAATTGATGCCTCTGATATAGGATATGGTGGTATCCTCCTACAAAAACTCAATCCTACTTCCCCTGAGCAAATTGTTCGCTTTTATTATGGTCTTTGGAATAAAGCACAGAGCAATTATAGTACTATTAAAAAAGAAATTTTATCAATAGTTTTATGTATTTCAAAATTTCAAGATGATATATTAAACCAAAAATTTCTGATCAGAATTGATTGCAAAAGTGCAAAATTTATTTTAGAAAAAGATGTTAAAAATATAGCTAGTAAACAAATCTTTGCTAGATGGCAGTTAATTTTAAGTGTTTTTTATTTTAATATTGAATATATTAAAGGAGATCAGAATTCTATTCCTGATTTTCTTACCAGAGAATTTTTATTTAGTAAGTCCTAAAAATTCCTTATTCATCCAAAACTATTTTCCAGCTATTAAAATAATCTTTTCAGCAGCATCCATTCCAGTGCATTTTCCCTATTTAAACCTAGCAACATTTACAGCAGCAGAACTCCAACCAACAGTCATGGCAGACAAAAACACCGAGAAAAGCAAAAAACCAACCTCAGCTCCAAAAAATCAGCTTGCACTTCCTCCAACCAATTGTGGAAATAGGTACCAAGTTCTTGGGCAAGTCCCCAAAACCAGTTACAGTTCTGCACTAGTACATGCTCCCTCATCTAGTCAACTAGTTGATCCTTTTTGTTCAACTCAAACTATTCAACCTAGTCAAAACAAATTCCCTTATCCAGCTAGAACTACAGAATATGTTCTTAAACCAGTCACCACTAATCTTTTCTCCATTGAACCAGCCCACAAAAATATTCATAACCCAATTGAGTTAGTCAAATCCTTTTTCCCTTCAGGATGGCATTTCATCCCTGCTCACCCAGAGAAAAATCTTTCTTTCTACAAAGACATCCTCCTCTACCATAAATCAATTGTGATAAAACCCATCAATGACCAAGTCAATCCCAATAAAGTCATTTACCATTCCCTCTATATTCACAACATAGTCAGCCTTGATGAATGGGGTCACCCATCACTATTCAGGAACCTCCCTAATCATCCAATTCAATATAATTATTATGATTATATTGATGCATGGTTCAAAGTTATCCTCCATGAGAATGAGTCATTTTCTCACTCTTGGTTCTTTCCTTTCGATCATAAATTTAAATCAGTCATTCCATCTTGGTTCTCCCGATGGTGGCACCAAAATGGAGCCATTCCTGACCTCTTCCCAACTGAACTCATGGACCAAGTCAACTACTTCTCCACTTTGTACCCAGTAAATAGTCACACTTTGTACCCAGTAAATAGTCACACTAGTCAATTTCTAGTCCTGTTACTGTTCATGGCAAAATATAAAGTTCCATGGATCTTCAAATGGCGATATGGCATCAATAACAAGACAGTCATTCGACAATATTTAGTAAAATGGTGGGATCAATATAAGTATCAGCGTGTTATTGATCAAGTCAAAGAAGAATTTTCAGTCAAAGTTCCAACACCAGTCACAATTCCAGCTGCACAGCTTCAACCAGTCAAAAATCTAGCTGCACCAATTCAACCAATTTCACCTACATTCTCCACTATAACACTTGGAAGCCCAACACCAAGCTCTTCCAAGCCTTCTAAATCCAAGTCAAAAAACAAGTGCTTTCAATTATTGATATTAGCACAACAACTAATTGCTCAAGCTAGTCAAGAAGAAGATGATACATCATCCGAAGAGTCAGCTACAGCAACATCTCACAGGGACCCATATGGGTCAGTTTTTCAAGATGCTCAGGACCCCTTTGCTTGAAAAATAACCCAGCAATGGCTTCCGAGGCAATAGTCAAAAGTAGTCATCATCTCAATAGTCAAAAGAAGAAATCATTTCTACCTTTGGTCCCATCTGCACCGAAAGTAGAAACAGTCAACAATTATTTCTGTCTTTTCCAGCACCGAAAGCAGAACAGTCACCTACTTTAGTCACATGTCACCTACTTTAGTCACATGGCTGAGTCATTCAGCACTTGTAAATCTCAGGTCCTTATTCTATAAAAGGATCTGAGAAGTCAGTTGTAAAATAGGCTTAAAAGTTTAAGTTTAGGTTTTCTTTCAAGTTTAGAGAGAGAGTAAACTAGTAAACAAGTTTGGGTTTTCAACAATTGTGCCCATACTTAGTCAAGATTGAAATTCTACTTCTGTACTCACTGTAAGTTTGAGTTTGTTCAGCTTACCCTTGTTCTACCCTTATTAAACTTCAGTAAACTGTATTACTATTCATTACCAGTAAACTGCATTTACTATTTATTACTATTCATTTTTGTACTATTTAGTACTATTCATAGTACTGTTCACTCTACTATTCACTCACGAATTTACTATTCATACTACTGTTCATTCACTATTCATAATTGAAATCAGTCAGCTTTTACTATTTAATTATAATTGCTGGTACTGTGCTTCTACCGTTCCTCCTCCTTTAAGTAAATCAGTCACCTCTCCTTCACTGACACACATTCCACTCTGATAACTCCATATTCTTCCACTGTATCCCTCCTTCCGCCCCCTCATGGTATCAGAGCCAAGTAGGAAATTGTTGAAGAATTAAACTCAAGGAAACTGTAAGTTGTCCTTATTCTTACAAGATCTTTCCTTTAGTTACTTATTCCTGTTGTGTTTTCAATTAGTAAGTTAATTCTGTATTGTCATAATTTGGGCACCTTGTCTCTGGCCACCCGTAGGAAATCCGTAAAAGGTCCCCGTGAGTAAGTTTCAGGGTAGAGCAGTGAAGGGGTTGGGAAAAAACCTAGGGTATGTGTTACATAGGGTATGTCCCATATCATGATAATTTAGGATTAAAATACTAGGCGAGAAAACTTTAGGAATAAATTACTAAACGAGGAATCTTTAGGAATAATCACAATGAACAGATTATTTAAGTGTAATTCTTTAGCCAGTTCTTCAATGGCTTCTTTATCTGAGTTGCCGAATATAGTCAATCAAGAAGAACATGACTTCTTTATCCCAGTAAAAGAAATTAACAAGTTAAGTAATTTTGAAAAAATATCTAGTCACACTGTTAATAAATCTTTAAGTGTTTTACACAAAGAATTTACAATTGATTTTGATAAATTATACAAAGAATTTAAGTCAAAAGCTAATAAACAAAAAAGAAAAGACTATGCTAATAAATATTCAAAATCTAGACAAACAAAAATAATTACTCAATGGGAACAATTCATGCAAGATACAAAGACTGAAATTTATTTTTTCAGTTACTTAAATAATTTTTATAACAAAGTCAACACCATTACAAAGGTAAAGTGGAAAAAAGCGGAGAACACTGTTACAACTTCTAGTCACCCTCCTTTAGATTCAATAATCATTGATTACAAGGGATCTGCTATAATAGCATCTCCGTTCAAACTACCTAATGACAGAACTGAATGTAAACAAGTTGTTGAACAAATTAATTACACTAATCAATGTCTCAAGACAATAAGTAGACAATTGGATAAAATAGAAACTAAAATTGATGAAGGATCATCTTGTAGCATCCCTTCATCCAGTAAAACCATTGAAAAACCTCTTATACACCTTCCTGGCAGGAGAGAGAAAATTAGCATAAACCAAAATCAAAATATTCAAAAAATTGAAGAAATACTGACAAACTTAGCTATTAAGTCAGAACAAGAATCACCCCAAGTTACTGTGATCACAAAAAATTATGACACTGTCACTTCTAGTCAAATGGTACACACTTCTTCCGATGAAAAAATTACACAACTACAAGAACAGTTTTCTGGTCATGGAATTAACCGTCTTGTCAATTCCCCAGCAAATCCTACCACCCTTACTAAGAATTGGTATTCTAGACCAACATACCCCCCCCCCCCCCCCCCCCCCCGACCTACAATATGAAGAAAATAATTTAGCCAACCAATTTTCTGTTTCTGCTAATAAGTTATATGAATGGAATATTGATGGATTAAGTGAACACCAAATATTAGAGAAACTGAATCACATGTCCATGGCTGCTAATAGCTATTTAAGTAATACAAACCTTAACCAATCACAAATAGTTGATTTATTAACTTCTGGTTTCACTGGAATGCTAAAAGCATGGTGGGATAAATATCTCACTCGTGAGTCCAGAGAAGACGTTAAAAATGCTGTTCAATTAGATGAGAATGGTCTCCCAATTTTTGATAATGAAATTGGAATGGGAGTACCCGATGGAGTCAACACTTTAATTTATACCATAATTAAACACTTTATTGGACAACCTAGTAACATTACTTCTAGGATGCATGATCAACTGAGTAATTTACATTGTCCAACACTAAGCGATTTTAGACGGTACAAAGATGTTTTTACATCTAGAGTCATGCTCCAAGATGATTGTACAAAATCATTTTGGAAAGAGAAATTTATTAATGGACTTCCTAATTTATTTGCTCATAAAATTAGAGATGTTCTTAGTCAACCAACAGGAGTCATTGAATATGATAAGTTAACATACGGTGCCATTATTAGTACCATTCAAAAAGAAGGTCTAAGAATGTGCATTGATATGAAAATTAGTTAACAAGCTCAAAAGGATAAAAATAAAGCCAAATATGAATTGGGTAACTTTTGTGAACAATATGGTCTACCCCCTGTTGCACCATCACGGAGGAAATCCAAACATCATACTAAACCAACTACCACTAGTAAAAGTCACAGATATTTCAAGCATAATAAATCTACACCATCCAAAGAAAAATATTACGAAAAACCCAAAAGTCAAAAGAATAAAAAGAAAAATGATGATAAAAGTAACATTACATGTTACAACTGTGGTAAAAAAGGACATTACAAAACTGATTGTAAAATCCAAGCAAAAATTAGTCAACTTAATATATCTGATACTGATAAACAGCAAATTTTGGAGATATTTAGAATAGCAAATTTAAGTAATTCTGAAGATGAAGAAGATATTATTACATCCTCAGATTACCATTCTCTTAGTGATAGTCCAAGTGACGATCAAATTAAGATAGGTTGTATTGACAATTGTTGTAAAAAAGTAAATGTACTTACCAAAGAATTACCAGAAGAAGAATTGTTAATTGATCTAATCAGTAAAATAGATGATTCAGAATTAAAACAGCAATATATTAAAAAACTCAAACAACTCTTGATACAACAAGGGAAACAACCCCAGTACAGTAAACCAATAGTAAGCCTTAATGCTACTATAGAACGTTTCAATAAGACTAATAAAGAACTTACTATACATGATCTACAACATGAAATAAATCTCATTAAACAGGATATTGTAAGAATTAAAAATCATCTTCTAACATTAACTAATAAATTTTACAGAAAGAAAAAAGAGAGTTCATCTTCTGAAGAATCCTTAGAAGATGATAATCAAGACCAAAATCCTAATCAGGAAAAAGATATTGATCACTCGAATAGCAATCAAGATAGTAACAGATTAAATATAATCAATCGAATAAACATACAGAAATGGCATGCTCGTGTTGAATTAAAAATGGGAGATTATAGAATAACAGTCATTGCTCTCATTGACACAGGAGTAGATCTAAATTGTATTCAAGAAAGTTTAGTGCCTACTAAATATTATCAAGAAACAACTGAACGATTGAGTTCTGCAAATGGTAGTAAAATGATAATTAAATATAAATTACCTGAGGTAAATATTTGCCAAAATAAGATTGGTTTCAAAACCTCATTCGTTTTAGTCAAAAATTTAACAGACAAAGTAATTTTAGGAATGCCCTTTATTTACTTACTCTATCCATCCACAGTCACTAGTAACAACATCATTATTACATCTTTTGATCAAAAAGTCAATTTTGAATTTTTATCAACACCAGACGAAGATGAATTAAGTCAGTTACAAAACTGCTCTATTTACTCTACTAATGATTTATTTGATTCTCTTACAGATGTCTCAAAGCCAACAGAAAGTCATTCCCTTTGGGAAAATCCTTCTGCCAGTATTCCTTGAAGGAGCAAACTAGTGGAGTTGTTTTCCCTAGTTCTTCAGGTGGAGTTTCGTTAAACCCATCTCTAATCAGCAATAATTGTACTAACCCTTCACATTGTGAACGATGTGAAGCAGTAAATTCCAAATTCTTGGATTTAAACTGCAGGTACCACCAGCAGATTATTGAAAATAATCAACTCAAGGCGGAAGTTACTATGCTACAAAATCAATCAACACAAAAGACCCCTTTTACCCCACTGGTAAAAGTGGAGAAAAAACTATCATCCCCACTGGATGCTAGTAAAGGTGTAATTGTGCAGTCATCCCTACTGGATGATGGTGAAAGCGTTTGTGTGTCTGAAACTTTTCAAGTAAAAGCCTTTAGAACCCTAGCTTTACCACAATCCCTATCCCTTATTCCTAAGTCACTATCATTAGATACAGTCAACCACATTCAACATTTGGCCAGACAAGAAGGTCACCATTTCCAAGAATTCCTATTCGAATCCCTTGCTAAATTAGCCAGTCAACCACCCCCAGGATTGTCAATCGCTTGGGAAACCTACTATAATCAAGACCAAGACCGAGTCACCTGCCCAAAAACTAACCCATTATGCCTAGAAACCCCATTAGAAAGAAATGATTGCCAATGCCAATTAATCTTTAGTGTCCCCAAAGCCTGTATCCATATGCAGCACTTTCAAGACCTTGTTCTTTTATACAAGGGAAAAACTATCCAAGTCAGCCCAATGACCCTACTAGACCATGGATTTCTTAGACAATTAATCTTTACTTCCCCAGAACAAGCTGACTGAGTCACCAGAAAATTAGCCACGTGTATTAACAATGTTTTTGCTAAACATAGGATGATGAAATGTCAAGTTTTAATTACAAGTAAGATGCCCGAATGGACGAACACAGGGAATGTGATACTAGCACAACACGTCATGTATCTCTCTACAAATTGGCCATTCAGTAGGCTACATGCACCTATTGATCTTATTGAGGATGAATGCCCCTAGCCGTGTTCCAAGCCTACTAGAACACAGATCAGGCACCACAGAGCCAAGTCAATTGCAAGTAATCTTGGAAATGATGATTATTTCCAAGAAGGAAGGTATTATTTAATTTGTGAAGATTCTATTCAAAAAATCAAGTCCACTGACCCTATTCAAGAAGTTCCATTTATCTTCTACACGAAATTTCAAGATCTAGTCAAAGAATACAGGAATTATTGGGATAATAATTTTAGTCATCAATCTGAAGACCAAGAATCTAGCCCAGAAATCAACAGTGACGACAATGGGCAAGATTATTGGGACAATTTGACGAATGAAGAATTGCAGAATATGGACAACATGATGGAATTTTAGTCAGCCAGTCACAACAGTCAAAAGTGATAATCATTTCTGCCTTTGGTCCCATCTGCACCGAAAGCAGAAACAGTCACCTACTTTAGTCATTATTTCTCCACCGAAAGAGAAAAGTCACCTACTTTAGTCACATGGCTGAGTCATTCAGCACTTGTAAATCTCAGGTCCTTATTCTATAAAAGGATCCGAGAAGTCAGTTGTAAAATAGGCTTTAAAGTTTAAGTTTAGGTTTTCTTTCAAGTTTAGAGAGAGAGTAAACTAGTAAACAAGTGGGTTTTCAACAATTGTGCCCATACTTGGTCAAGATTGAAGTTCTACTTCTGTACTCACTGTAAGTCTGAGTTTGTTCAGCTTACGCTTGTTCTACCCTTATTAAACTTCAGTAAACTGTATTACTATTCATTACCAGTAAACTGCATTTACTATTTATTACTATTCATTTTCGTACTATTTAGTACTATTCATAGTACTGTTCACTCTACTATTCACTCACGAATTTACTATTCATACTAATGGTCATTCACTATTCATAATTGAAATCAGTCAGCTTTTACTATTTAATTATAATTGACGTTACTGTGCTTCTACCGTTCCTCCTCCTTTAAGTAAATCAGTCACCTCTCCTTCACCGACACACACTCCACTCTGATAACTCCAATATATATATATATATATATATATATATATATATATATATATATATATAGGGGATCAAGGGACAAAACATTTGCCAAAACGATAGACACTAAATCCTAGCCATTAAAATGGACGGCTGATATTAAAAATGAAAAGGCACAATCTCTCTCTTCCCCTTGTCAACTCATGTGTTCTCTCTCTCTTTCTCTCTATCTCTCTCTCTCTCTCTCTCTCTCTCCGTTTTTATTTTAAATCTTAAAATGTGTATAACTTTTGTTATACAAATTTAATTTTTTTTAATTTTAAATTTCTAAAATCTAATTTTGAAGGCATTTCTAGTATAAACTTTTGCCGCATACTTCAACAAAAATTCATTGTCATTCACAATCCGAAACTTATGTTCAGACTCAAAATCTTCATCATTTTTCCTTTTCACAATTCTCTTCAAGGCTTGGTCATACTTGACTACAAACACTTTAAGATTTGTCATCAAGGTAACAAAACCATCAAAAATTGAATTGATACCCTCACTACGTCCAGTAGTATTCATACGAGCAAAGAATGTGTCACGATTATAAACGGGTACCCATGACTCACGAATATTATACAATTGTTGAAGCCATTCATTGCTCTCCAATCCATTCTCCTTCATCAATTTCATCCATCTCTTTTCAAAATCTTCTTTCCTATATGTTGCGCAAATACAATTTTTCACATCCTTCTTGAATTTTGATTTCTTGAAGTACACTTGCGATAATTTTTCAATAAATTTCTCCTTGATATGCCAAATGCATAAATGATTGACGGGTGTTAGGAAAAACTTAGGCAATTGCTGCCTTCATTGCCAAGTCTTGGTCAGTGATGATAGAAGTTAGAGGACGTCCTCCTATAGCTTCAAGCCATATCTCAAACAACCATTTAAATATCACCTTTGTCTCGTCTTGTAAAGTGCACATTCAAAATTGTATCGACTGCATGTGATGGTTTACTCCCGTAAATGTTGCGAAAGGCATATCATACTTGTTTGTTCAATAGGTTGTGTCAAATGGGACCACATCTCCAAAGTAATGGTACGCCATGTGAGATCGCGAGTGCACCCAAAAAAAATTGACTGCCCTCCCATTATCATCGCATTGAATTGCATAAAAAAATTATGAATTATGTGCTTGTCTGTTCCTAGAGTAGATGAGGACAGACTGTGCATCCCCGTCATCTAGCTCTCTATGCCTCACTTCCCTCAAGTGATTATAGCAATCTTTATTATCAAAGTCAATGTGTTTGCCACTAAAAATAGAAGTAACTTTAGAAATTCCCAAATTTTCTCTATGAAAAGTTTCGGTCAAATTCTTAATTGCTTTGGGCATGTGTCGATTCGACTTCATTCTCATTCTCTTAGATTGAGTCACTAATGGATGATTATGAGCATCGGTGAAAACTGTTACTTTCCATTTGCTACTCCATTTGTCATATTTAATCAGCAAATGAGCCTTGCATTCACATTTAGCAGTTGAACAACTTCTAGCTCTTTTCCTCAGTATCACTTTTCCATCTTCCTCTGTGTCATCATTCCCCTCCACGACACCATCGTTTTCAATCTTCACAACGTACTTTCCTTCTTTTGCGCATACAAATAGCATACTAGTCACTTCATTCGACTGGTTTCATCCTTTGCATGAAGTCCGAGTATGAATCCAAAAACCATTTTGTCTACCATAATCTTCATAATACTTTCGTGCTTCTTCAATTGTCTCAAAAAATATCCCACTTGATGGTGCTTTTAACCCTTCATCTACTTCGAAATTATTTATTTCAAAAGGTTCTTCCATTTTTCAGCCTTCACAAGGATGGGAACAACAACAAAAATTAAGTAATCCTAACAAACTTGTTTAATGTAATCCCAATAAACTACACCATATGTCAATAAACTATATTATTGCTTGCGTGCAATGATGAGAACAACAAAAAAAATTAGCATATAAAAGCACACTACAATCCAACCAGGAGATCCCAATTCACAATGACCCAAAAATAATGCCTAGGTATTTTAAAGCACTAAGAGCAACAATCACATAACTGGAATAAAATAAGAGTACCAAATAAAGAACAACAGTAAACCAAATGCAATTTTCTAATCCTTGGAGTTAATGGTTGTGGACCCGAGAACAGCTCCTATAGTTCCTTGTGATGTTGGCCAGGAATCATTCAAAATGGACGACAATGAATAGTCAGACTAGCCAACCGGGACTCCCTTCCCAGGCCAACAAGATAGGCCATTTTTTTTGTTTCGGCCACTGTATTCAGTTAATTTGAAACGAGAAATCCTAAAATTACCTCACCAGGAATTCGAACACAAGAAATTAACTTAATCCTTCTATCAATGAATGATTCTTAGCGTTAATAATACTTAGAGGTATTCACAAAAAAAGCTATCGCTGTTGAAGCTATCTCACCTGAATTAGGGCTAGGATTTGGGTTTTTAGAGAGGGGTGAGATAGAGATATAGTTGCTGAAAATAGAGAGCACTCAGGTCAATTTCAATTATCGCCGGCGACCGGAGGGTCAGTAGTAGATGATCATCGATGGTGATTGTTTGTGTGTGGAGCGTGAGGGTTGGAGTAGTAGTGTAGACAAATAGAGAGAAGGAGAGAACGAAGGTTAGAGAGAGAGAAGGGAGAACACGTGAGTTGAAAAGGGGAAGAGAGAGATTGTACCTTTTAATCTCAGCTGTCCATTTTAATGGCTAGGATTTAGTGTCTATTGTTTTGGCAAATGTTACGTGTGTGTGTGTGTGTATATATATATATATATATAGAGAGAGAGAGAGAGAGAGAGAGAGAGAGAGGGAGAGAACGAAGGTTAGAGAGAGAGAAGGGAGAACACGTGAGTTGAAAAGGGGAAGAGAGAGATTGTGCCTTTTCATTTTTAATCTCAGCCGTCCATTTTAATGGGTAGGATTTAGTGTCTATTGTTTTGGCAAATGTTTTGTGTGTGTGTGTGTGTGTATATAGTCCCCTTCTGCTAAGGACCACCTTAACTTAATAAAATGAGGACCTCCCTTTCCCGATAGAATTTCAATGATCCAAGCCGCTCAATGTGTTTAGAACGTGATTTTAAGGGTACCCGCGAAAAATTAGCAAAAAAAAAAAAAGACCGGAAAGGCTTCATCCGAGCAGTTTCTGTTTATTTTTTATCGAATGGTTCAAATAAAAATTCCTCAAATGAAGCCCTTTCCGGTCATTTTTTTTGTTGATTCCTCACGAATACTCTTAAAATCACGTTCTGAACACATTGAGCGACTCAGATCATCGAAATTCGAATGGAAAATGAGAGAAATGGAGAGGTCCTTATTTTAGATAAGGACTTCCTCATTTGAAAATGACTATATATATATATATATCTATATATAATAAAGGAGGTCTGAGTTTGAATTCAAAAGACAACCAACGCTTAGATTTGTCTCTTCTATAAATCTACATCCTCCATTCTATAATGGTTGGCCTGTAAATAACTGATTCATCCAAGGGTTATCCTGAATGGCATTTTATGGGAAACCTAGCCGCACCATTATTCCCATCCCTCTGTCTCCCTCAGACGCTCTCTCTCTGTGTTTGAATTCAAAAGACAACCAAAGATTTGTCTCCTCTATAAATCTACATCCTTCATTCTATAATGGTTGGCCCGTAAATAACTGATTCATCCGAGGGTTATCCTGAATGGCATTTTATGGGAAACCTAGCCGCACCATTATTCCCATCCCTCTGTCTCCCTCAGACGCTCTCTCTATGTGTCTCTCAATCCGCATCTCTCTCCCTCTCCCTCTCTCTCTCTCGATTGACCCACCGCAACACCGCATCCCTCTCTCCTCTCCCTCTCCCTCTCCCTCTCCCTCCGACCCACCGCGAGCCCTCGGAAATCGAATCCCAGTCGCTCCTCTCTGGCGATCTCGATTGGACACCACTACTACCACCAACCGGCGCGACGAGTCACCACTGGAACCACCACCGTTCGACGGCATGTAGTGCTTCACCCCAAAAGGTTTGTAGTTCTTCTCCTCACTAAAAAACTGTGCGTCTAGGGTTTGTTCATTCCCGTGGCATAGACCGATAGAACACAGATTACATACTTGATTAGGGAACGAGTACTTCTCAGGTTAGGGTTTTTCTCTCTCCAAGGGATTTCTTTCATTTTTGAGCACCGCCAACTGTGGTTGATGTTTCTTTTTGTGGACGAAATTTGTGTACTTTTATGTATTTCTATGTGTATAAATCGGTTCGGTTCTGTTGCTGAGAAATTTGTGTATTGAGGTATGTATCAGGTGTGTAGCTGTCGTCATTGGGACAACCCTTTGCGCTATCACGAAGAGGATTCAAAGCTTATGCCGCTTTAGTTGAGATCCGTGGGTTTCTTGATTCCAAATGGAAGAATCGGTAATGAGTCTCTTTTTTTCTTGGTAGAAGGTCCGAATGTGATTGCTAAGGAACAAGAGTAAAAGTACGAAATAGACAAAAAAAAAAAAGAGAGTATACAATACTTAAATCATTTTTTCTCTGCTTCTTTAACCTTAAAAATAAGACCAAATATAATTTATTTTTTTAAGTTGTTTTGAGACCAAATATGATAGCTTGATCAGAACAGAACACTCAAGCTGCTAGCAAGGGCTGATGCCTATCCTTTTTTGTGCTTCAATGAATAGGTTTATAGTTCATAGTTTTTGGGCTCATCCCTGACTATTACTACCAAATGCTTTAACAGCTGCCCAAGTTGAGTTCTATTGCAGAGAGGCTGATTTTCAGAAACTTAGTGTTCAGTTCTACTATTTTCAACATGAGGTGCCTTTATAAGTTAGCTTAGGGTTCAGTTCTACTATTTACCCTTTTTGTTTACAGTTCGCTGCTGATGGAGTGTTCTTCGCTGAGCTGAACGATGTGTTGACGAGAGAGCTAGCGGAGGTCAGGTAACTCCAATGCGAATCGAGATCACCATCAAAGCCACTCACTATCAGAACATCCTTGGTGATTATTCCCTGATTGATCGCACATGATTATTTTCTGTTTATGTGTTTTGTGTTTCAAAATCAGTCTTGGATTCAAAATTGTTGCTTTCCTTGCGTCTGTTCTTTAGTTCCCCAGTTCCCCATTGCTCTAGATGTTATGCTTTGGATGAAGAGAGTAAACTCTAGATGTTATTTGACTAGAAGTTATGGTAAAACCTAAAGTAGTTTAGAGATGGTATGGTAATGTATCAACCAGTTCAATTTATTCACCATGATGTAGTAATAGTTCTTTCTTCCATTTGGAAAAGCTGCTGCTTTTCCATATCAAGGTTTGTTTTTTTATTTTCTGTCTTCCATTTTGGTTTTTGGGTTTTGTTTTGTCTTTGTATTGCTCATCAGTGGATGTTATTTAGAAGACTTATGAAGTGGGCTTTAAGGGTTTGAAAAGGATTGGAGTGGTTGGGGTTTTGAATGCACTAGGGATTGGAGAGGTTGGGGTTTTGAATACACTAGGTATCGGAGAGGTTGCTAAATATTCCGAGTATTGTTCTTGAACTTTATGTACACAAAGTGGAAGCTTGGTTGTATTACGGAAATCAAAATGTAAGCTTCCATAAGTAATACACCAGTTTTAATCGAATACAATATATTTATTGGTTACCTGTAGCAGTCTTTTCATTGATAACCAAATTGTTTCTTCTGATTTCAGTTTTCTTAAAGTTCCCTTCAGTCATAGAACGCCGATGTCAGCGTGCTATCTCTCTCTCTCTCTCTCTCAAACTGCATTACTTTATGAATTGGAGTGTATTGATAGCTCACTGCCTGTTTGATGAAATGTCTCAAAGGATTCCTTAAATACATACTGATGTTCTTAGTCTAAATGGGAATTTATACTTTCCTTGTGCAGCGTTGTTTTTAGCTCGGAACTGTTTTTTCTTAGTTTACGAGTTTTTAAATGATTGATTTGGTTTTGTTTTAATTTGTAGATGAGCCCGTGAAGCAGATGAGAAGTGATGTTAAGATTAAGAACACTAGCAGTTCTCATGTGGCTTCAAGGTATTGATGCTTACTTTGATGTTTTTAATTTGTTCAGATGTTTTGTATTCAAATGCAGCGATTAGTGACTGCAAGTAGCTCCTGATCATAGATTGAAGTATCATCAATTACGTAGCAGTTTTTCGGTCCTTCTGTACCGATTTTTTGGTTACTTGAAGCCTTTTTTGTATTGTGTGCTTTATTGCCAAGACGTTTACTCCATGTTCTGGAAACTAGAAGCCATGGTAATCTTATTTTGGTTATCTTCTTCTATGCATTTAACTGTTAACTCAAAGGTGATGCAGTAAAATGCCACTGCTTTCTCATATAGAACTGTAGCGTGTTCTATTTTCTATGACATTGTGCATTGAACTCTCAAACCACAGGGTTGTGTGTATTGCTCATGGAGTACATTTTTTAAGTGTTTTCAAGCACATGCAATATGCTAAAAAACACTAGAATTGTTGACTACATTATAATGCGCATTTTATGTATGGGTTTTGAAGAATCACAATGTGGTTAAAAACATAGGTTTTGCTTTTATTTGTGATTAGTGGTTGGCACTAAAAGTTTTGCTAATAATTGTTATGTTGTTAATGGAGGTTTATGTGAGTGAAAAAAACTGATGCTGGGAGGAAGATATTGACATTGGCGATGAGATGCCAATGACCTGCTTATCACCAGTGGAGGTTGAGAAGGATGATGGTACAGCTGCTGGTGGCGGTGGTCATGATAATAAGGGTCATGCAATCGGCAGTTCAAGCAGCGATTTATCCTCATCAATTGGTAACATCTAAAATTCCTTTTTTCCTTCCTTTGTGGAAATAGTTCGGGAAATTTTTTGTGGAGTGGTTATGTGATCATGAGGGATTGTGTAGATTCTGAATCTGGGAGCTCTTCGGGAAGTGATTCTGATGCGGATGACGCAGAGTCGAGGGGCTGAGAGACCAAATAAGTTTTAAAGACTTGAATTAGGAGTGAGTGATGATGATTGAAGCAAACAAGGGTCTGAATTATTTCCCTTGGGAAAAGAAGAGCTATAAATCTACGGGCCGCCACCAATTTCATTCCAGCCAAGTCCTTCAGAGCTCGCAAGCCTTACTTCAACAACGAGGTCTGATCTCCGTTCGTTTTTTCTCTCCTTTGATTTCATCGATGAATGTACAGAAAAGAGTTTAGTCTTTATTTTGCCTATGGTGAAATTCAATCGAATTCTTATCTATTGGCATAACTTCCGATCGAAATCGTTCGATTTTATCGTAGTGATGGACTCATGGGTAGATTATTAGTATACTTCAGCATTGAGGTCTTTTGCTTACGTAGCAAAGCAATTGATTGAAGATATTGGAGTTTGTCATAGGTATAGTCAGATGATAGATGAACTGATTTTTCCACTTTGGTAACTGATAGCTAGACAAGTATTGGATTTTTGACGATTAAGAACTGCCTTATTGGACCTGTTAGTGAGTGCATTTTTGTCACATTGTAAATCATAGAATCCTCATGAGTACATGAAATGATCCAAGTTTGTATGCTTTGATTGGAGAGATGATGTCAAAAGTTCAATATTAGACTGAAAGTAAGATTGTGAACATCACAAATTATGTTTTTGTTTGTCGTTTGTGATTTTGGAGGTTTAATTTTTATAGTCAATGACTAAATTAGTTTATTTATTTTTATAGTTGTGCAGAAATACCACTCAAGTACGTCAAATTGCGAGGTTTTAGATCCATAAGTATTCACTTATTATACAGAGCACTGGCTGGTGTGCTTAGATTTGTACTTATATTGTTAAATGTAGAGCACTGGTGGGTGTGCTTAGGTTTGTACTTTTGTTGGTACATGCAAAGCATTTGCTTAGGTTTGCTCTTCTGTTGTTAAATGCATAGCATTGGTTGGTCTTATGTTGTTAAATGCAGAGCACTGGTTGGTGTGCTTAAATTTTTACTAATTTAGTTGATGCAGTACACTAGCTGGTGTTCTTAAATTTAAATGCAGAGCATTGGCATGCACATGTTTTCTGTTTTATTTTTGCAATAAAATAGCCATGATCGAGTGACATTTGATGTATAAGAACAAAATAGAAAACATGTGCATGGGTTATTGTTTTTCACATGGTTGGATTTGTTGGGCGTGGGTTGACGTATTGCACGCGAGTCAAGTTTTTATTTGCATGAGTTAATCGTTCGAATTGTGCCTTCAGGCATGGGGCATGCACTAGCAATGTGCATGTAGGCACGTTGCGCCGTGTCTTCAGGCACGGGCATTCGCTAGTATATATATATACATATATATATATATATATGTATATATATGGGAGGGGAGGTGCATCCCATATAATCTCAGTCGTCAATATATTGTGCACCTCACAAGAAGGGGAGGTGCATCCCTCTACAAAAGTGGTCCTAGAAGGCCATAAACACAAAAGAAAGAGTAAGAGTCCGAACAACCAAAAAGACAATCTATTCTGAGGTCTTTTTAGGAGTGCCCTTGGGAGTATCAGGATTCATGTCCTCTTCTGTTTTGTTTCCTGAACCTTCAGATTCTTCGAAGAACTCAGCTATGTCAGAATGTGTCAACATGAGAAGATCAGATACTTCTGTGAGACAGGACCGGGGATGAACTTCATGCCCTGGTTCATTCTTCACTTTGTACAACATCTGACTTACAAGAATCATGGCATACATGACAAGTTCTGGAGTGAGCTTCTCTTCAGGTTTTCCCTCCATCTCTGACATTGGTTGTTTGTCAGCCATGGAGATATCAAAAGTCAGAAGCAGCAGAGGAAAGAAAGAGAAGAGAAAAGAAAATGATTTGTTTGAGACCCCAAAAGACCAGTATTTATTAGGCAAAACTGGGGATAAGTCTTAAAAGTAGTCGTCCTTATCATTTAAATTGAGAGTTAGAGTCCCAACGTAATAAATGATGGGTAAGTAGGAGATGACTTGTTCATTTATTATTACTCTAAGTGGAACTTGAGTTAGAGTAGAAACAGAAAGAGAGGGTCAGTTCATTCTTTTTGTTCTGACCAAATGGTTTGGTTCATAGTTAGGGATTCGCATAGACTTAAATAATCCGACTTTGGTTATCCAGATATAATCATTTCGAAGTCGTACCATTAGACCATGAAACTAGAACAATAGAGCAAAATGATGTTGTATTCAAAATTTTTACTGGCATTCACAAAGGGGGAATGCCATCCCCTGACAGAGATACAACATAAAGGTTGATCGAAAGAAAATGCCAAAATGAAATGGCTTTAAGAGTCATTCATAAATGATTCTTAAACCATGGGTTTAAGAATTTTTTATGATCGCCTCCGGCTCAACAACCTTGTCCTCCAAAAGCTTGACCCTTCCTCTGAGAGGAGGGAGATCCCTTGATGTCATTCTTGGGGAGCAGGATGAAAGTTCAAACGTATTCAAGCACGATCTCCAGTTACTCGTTGGAGAGTTTGGGAACAGTGGTTATGGAGGTAGACATAGCAGTACTGGAAAAGATGGAAGAAGTAAAAAATAAGATGAGTATCTTCTTTCCGTAAGACACATATTTATATCAGGAAAGACTTAAGGACATCCATTAATAACCCTGGATGGGGCATCAGGTTTTAAACTCAATTGAAAAGATTTGTGCCTAGTTAATGCAAGGCCAATACAGCTGTATTCATTTAGAAGTTAATGTAATTCGAGACTTTTTAATCATTGGATAATGAAGAGTCAAGATATTGCTAGCACTGATTAGTTTAAATATTATAAATAATTGTCACAAGTGAGAATTAATTACATCACGAATTTCTGATAACACAGTTTGTAAGGAATTGGTGTTATTTTCTAAAAGAGGAATCTGAGCAGCTTTCTCCTTTTGCATCGTTCGAAGTGCAAGAATGAGCTTTGTAAGCATTGATTGACTCTTTGAAGCTTCATTTTGGAGCATAGGAAGATTAGCTGAGGCTTCATCACGTTCATTATTGACCTTCTTCAATTCTTCCTCTAATCATTTTTTCTTTTTTTTGAGTTCCTCAAGCTTGGTCCCTCGAGATTGGTAAGATGAAAGATGAGAAGAAGTCTCGAAAGCCTGAGCCTCTAACTTTTCCACTCTTGAAGTAGTATGCTCAATACTCTTAGATAATAATTGATTTTGAGATAGTACTGCACTGAATTGAGCAAGTGACTTGTTGAAGAGTTGAAGTAATGGAAGAAGGAAGTCTGTTGGATAAAAACAGAGCTTGATAACACACTTCGAAGGGTTGAATTAACCCATGTTCAAGAACGGGAAGTTCTAAGTTATTTAAAGCTTTGAGATAGCTCATTAACAAAGAATCTTCATCTTAAGAGAGAGCAGGATTAATTTTAAAAGATGGAGGGTTGGAAAATTTAGGACTCAAAAGCTGTTCGACATTCTCCAAAAGATTGGACGAAATGTAGAGGAATTAGGTCAAAAATTTGATTGCGAAACCTTTTTTATTGGTTCTTGAAGAATGGTAGATCGAATGTTACCAAAGGCAGATCAGTCAAATTAGGAGAAGAAAGCTCAAAGGTAGACTTCTAAGAGCAAAACTCCATTGATAGCAATGTCTCAAGACCAATGACAGTCTCAACCATCTGCAGAAAAGCAAAATAATGAATAAGATTGTGACGTAAGAGTCCCAAATGAAAGATAAATAATTCTTTTACCAGATCAGAATTGGAAACAACAATATTGGAAATAGTTTAATCAGTTTCCGAATTTTCGAAGATCTGAGATAAAAGATAGGTAAAAGAATGAGTATAGTGAGTAATAAAGGAATATGTGTATGCTTTGATTTAAAATGACCTCATCTGAAGAGGAAGGTGCAAAAATATCAGAATCTTGTTCTTGAAGGCCTTTCGAAACAAGAACCATTAAAGCAGATGCAGCTGCAGGTAGCAAAGAACCCTGTTCCATAGCTTTTAAGGGAATTGGAATAGGATCCCCCTTTGAAACCTAAAGCATTTGCCCTATAGCCTTTGGTCGAGCAAGATTTGCTATAATATCAGCAGAAATAGGTAATTCCAAAGGAATTGGAAGATGCTGAAATAGTCAAGCAAGAATTTAACTAGTATCGAAACGTTAAGTATAGAAGATGATATTTAAAAAAGATGCCAACTATATGACCTTAAAAGGGAATTGCGATATGGGTTTGGCAGGTTGTGATAACACAGCCTGCATCCCAATGTTCATTCTGACAAGCTTCTTCTTTGGAAGTATAGACAAAGCAGAGGTATCCTGATACGATTAATGACGGATTCTAAGTATGTGTTCTCTGAACACTAAAGTATGAGAGTATTTATTTAAAGATACCTTGTATACAACATCTTTCGAGGAAGAATGTTTGTTTCCTGCAAAAGAAATCGTAGGGAGTTATTTCCGAACAGGCTCAATTAGTACCCGAACATGTGGTACGTGGTACATGGGAATGCAGTGATTGGCAATAAGGATAGGTGATATGAAAGGTCACTGGAGGAAGCGTTCGGCAATGAGATGGCCGAACAGAGCAAGAACTCTTAGAAATGCATCCTTAAAGTGTTAAAGCGGTTGGAACGTTTTAGAAGGTTCTAGTACAGTAGTATTCTGTAAAGAATGAGATCCCAAGAATATAGGATCTATGAGAGAAACCCAACGGGAATGGGATGTTCGGCCTGCCATGGAAAAGAGTCCTAAAAGGATTAAGGAAGTAAGTTGATAAGGGAACGAGAATCCAGAATATCCTGGTTTCCTATACAAGATAGGAAACCTAGGGTAACAAGGGTGCTTGGGCAGCAAGTATACACATATCTATAAATACGAGGTAAACCTAGATGAAAAAGGTACGCAATACGTTGCATTCATTCTATTTTCCTATTGATAATTAGGGTTTTGACTAGTACATGAGACTAACGCATCGGAGGGCCTTTGCCACGAGAGGCAAAGGTGCGCTAACGCCCTGTCTATTTTACAGATTTAGGGTTCCGGCGAAGAGCTAGGGTTTCGGACAAGAGGCATGAGTAGCCGTTACATTCCACGTGCTACTACAAGCACCATTCAATTTTGTGCACCTACAATCGGCACCGTTTGTGGGAAATGAAAGAGTTCTCTTTGAAAAACGACCATGGTGGGAGAAGATCCAAAAACATCGCTCGACCCAAAGAACCAACTAGGCGGGGGAGGAAACAAGTCCCCGCTAGGGGCTCCGAAAAAGCCTTAAGCAGGACACGGGAAGAAGATAGCAAGTAAGGGCAACCCCTTGACTGTCCCTGAGAGTTCTAAGAATAGAGAACGCAGGATGGCCGCGGGGTCCACACCGAGGGAAAAATCTCACTGTGAAGGAGAGTCAGTGGCACACTCAAAAAACGTGCACAACGGCGAAGACATCCTCGATAAAAGAGGCAGGAAATAGAGGAGTTCGCTCATTTGATTAAAAGACGAGAATATGAAATTCGAGAGATAGAGCGGATCCAAGAAAATCCTGAGGACTTCGCACTTTCACGAAGAAACTCTAAGGAAGACAGATGAGCACTAGTGGAATACAAGAAGGCTCCTTCCCGAAGAAGAAGGAGTAGGAGTAAGAGTCGTACTCCAGGACGGAAGAGAGCTTCTCTGCGAAAACGGAGAAGCAGAAGTCGAAACTGAAATCCAGAATGGCAAAGGACTTCTTCACAAAGAAGGAGAACCAAGAGCCAGAGTCTCACCCCTGAGGAAGGAGGGACTAGAATGCACCATAAGGATAGGTATGAGAGACCTAACTCTGATTGGGAGAAGGATCGAACGGACAAGGGAAAGGGGTGAGAGGACGGGGCCATGACTGCACGGGAAGCAGTACGAAAGGCCCTCAACAATATAGCTGCCTCTCCCTTCGTAAGAAAATTATGGGAGGCAAGATTGATGAGTAGGGTGAAGCACGATGCATTCATTTACGAGACAAACGTGGATCCGTGGCTCACGTGCAACACTACCAGCAAGCCATGTTTATGAACGATGGGGACGATTGAATAATGTGCAAGATGTTCCCATCAAGTCTAGGGAAGGTGTCATTGTCTTGGTTTCATAAGTTGGCTCCGAACTCCATACAAGGATGAAGGTAGTTAGCCGAGGAGTTTACTGCGCGGTTTGTGACAAGCAAAAGGGCACTGAAAACCTTTGAGAGCCTCTCCCCTATGAAGGAAAGAGAGAATGAGCCGATCAAGGACTATGCGAAGAAGTACTGGGAAACTTTCAATGAAATTGAAAGTTGCAGTGAAGAGTATGCAATTGCTACATTCAAAATCGGGTTGCCTATTTGGGGGGAATTGCGCTGGTCATTGAACATGAGTCCAGTGGCTATGCTGGCAAAATTGATGGACCAGATCGAATAACATGTCAGAATGGAGGATGACATACTTCGGGAGGACGACAATGTTGTAGCTGAACAAGCAAAGGGGCCCATGAAGAAGGCAGATAAACCAGAACCCATGACCTACAGGGAAAGGAAGAAGTATGGGCAGGCAAAGAAAGAGCCATACAAGGAGAGGCAGGCACCTGATCCCAAGTCTTTCTTCTCAATAACAACGGTCTAGAAGGAGCCAATTTATAGGATTCTTTATTGAATAAAGAACCGCCCTTACTTTAAGTGGACCCCGAGGTTGGAGGGAGACAAGGACGCTCAGCGAGCTACGAGTCAGCACTGTAGCTACCATAAAGACTGGGATCATATGATAGAGGATTGTGAGATGTTCAAGAAGCATCTTGATGATCTGGTGGCTCAGGGATACCTGAAAGAGTTTATCCAAGAAGGACCCAAACAGAATGGGAGAGTAATGGAGATGGATTACGAACAAAATCCAAGGGTGTAATCTGTATGATACATGGATTGGCCACACCTTATACGAGAAATGAGGTGAGGATGTTCCAGAGGCAAGTTAGGCACGACCAGCATGTCATGCAATTGGGAAAGAAAAGAGGACGTGAAGGCGAAGTATGCAACGAGGGCATAGTCTTCATGGATGAGGACTTGGGAGGAGTCCAGGTGCCATACAATGACCCCTTGGTCAATTGGGGAATATGACATTGAAAGAATTCTGGTGGATTCAGGAAGTTGCACGGAAGTGCTGTACGACGACTTGTTCAAAAAGTTAGGACTGACACAGGCAGATCTGGTACAATCAATAACCCTTCTGGTTGGATTCGGTGTAGGAGCAGTTTGGTCATTAGGCAAAGTAACGTTGCCTGTTCGGGCAGGAAAAGTAGTGCTACGAACTGACTTCCTAGTGGCAGATGTTCCGTCCTCCTATAACGCGATTATAGGAAGAATGTGGTTGCACAAAATGAGGGCGGTTTCCTCCACTTACCACTAGATGGAAAAATTTCCTGGGTCTAATGGAGGAGAGAAAATTAGGGGCAACCAGAAAGTGCCATAGCAGTGCCTTATTTCCATTATCAGGAAGGTCCCAAAAGCCCACCCAGTTCAGGCCATGGAGGCTCCAGGTCAGCTGACCATCGAGGATGTCGGAGGGAATCCTGCCGAGAAAGTAGTGGAAGGCTTAAAGAAAGTACAGATCAATGAGACTGATCCTGAGAGATATTTTCTAATTAGGGAAACGTTGAGCGAAGGCGAGGAAGCAGAGTTGGAAGGATTCCTAAAGGAGCACATCGATGTCTTTGCTTGGATCCCCGAAGAGACGCCAGGGGTGGACGCAAACGTGATTTGTCGCCACTTGAACGTAGATCCTTAGCACAAGCCTGTAATACAGAAAAAGAGAAGATCAGCCATACAGCACGTGGACGCTATCATGGAAGAGGTTGGCCGTCTATTAGAGGCCAAAGCCATACGAGAGGTTTACTACCCAGAGTGGTTGTCTAACACCGTGGTTGTAAAAAAGAAGAATGGAAAGTGGCGTGTCTGCGTGGACTTCACAGATCTAAACAAGGCATACCCAAGGAACAGTTTTCCTCTCCCAAGAATAGACCAATTGGTAGATGCAACCGCATGGCTTAGACAGATGAGTTTCCTCAACGCACATCGAGGATATCATCAGATTGCAATGTTTGGGCCCGATCAAGAAAAGACTTCCTTTATCACACCGAGAGGGCTGTATTGCATGATGCCCTTTGGATTGAGGAATGCTGGAGCAACGTACTAGAGGTTGGTAATGATTACGCTCAAGAAGCTACTCGAAAAAAAATTATGGAGGTGTACATAGATGACATGGTGTGGGCTACCACAGCCCCGGGTGGATCGGGGTGGCTTGAAAAACAAAGTTTTTGATTTGAAAAAAACGAGGAATTGAAGAGTCGCCACCTGAGTATGAGATTTGCCACCCGAGAAACCGTTTTGATTGAAAATGAATGCTTGAAGTTGAAAACCAGTGATTGTTTTGGGTTCGGAAGCCATGTTACGAGGGGGGAAGGGTTTTACGGCACCCCCCTGGCCCGATTTTAAAATCGGTCTCTACTAAACGTTTGCAGGATTTATCAAAAATACTTTATTTCATGAAAACAGCTAGCATATTCATAAAAACAACAACCAAGAGTGTATACATGTGATTGTGTACAAAGTATGCATGAGATATGAGATATTAAAATGAAAAAAAGTACTTCAAAATGAAACAACACCATTGAAAGCACTCCTGAGCGCTCAACAGTGTTCCTGGGCTCCTAAAAGTGGTCCTGGGCCCATAGGAATGGTCTTAGGCCCCCAACCAAGCCCTCAGAAGTGGTTTTGGACGCCCAGAAATGGTCTCGAGCGCTCGGGACCACTCTTGAGCGCTCGGGAGTGGTCCTAACCGCTCGGGAGTGATTTTAGGCCTCCTGTGACGGTCTTGCCCCCCTGGAATGGTACTGAGCGCTCACAAGTGGTCCTGGGCGCTTAGGAGTGCACCCAGGAAGCTAAAAAAAGGTTTAATTGAAATTTTTTTTGTGATCTCTTTGCTCTTGTTGTTAAACCAAGATCAAATGAACTCATAACCAGTATGAGGAACTGGTGTGAGCCTCTGATCTCCCTCAGAAGTAGGAAAAACAGAAACAGCTTGGAAAAACCAAGTTTATACCTTTTTTTGGCTTGAACTCGACTTCTTGGATGGATTTGGAGGCTGAAATGAGGGCTAAAAAACAGTAGGAAATATGAAGTCTAAGACTTCAAATGCTTTTGTGAAGTCAGGATTTTCTTTGAAAACTATTTGAAAGTGGAAGTTAGAAAATATTTGAGTTGAAAAATATTTGAGAGTGTTTGAAACAAAGTTTTCTGCAAATAAGGGAGTGAGAGGGAGAATTTTTCGAGGCCCCTTGTGTGTAGAATGAAGGGGTATTTATAGGGGAGGAAGAAATAAGTTTGAATTTTGAAAAATAAATCAAAAAATAAGGAGAAAATAGTTTTGGGAGGGAAAACAGGCTTGACTGGTCTTCTGCTGGCTTAAGTAGACATCTAGAACATGCAGCTTTGAACTGTAATTTTAAAATCTGAATAAAAACGTGGTCAAAGATTAAGCTCAACATCCAATGTTTTGTCAGTACTCCCGAGCGCATAAAAGTGGCACTCCCGAGCGCTCAAGAGTGGTCCCGAGCGCTCAGGAGTGGCTGCCCAACTTCAGAAGGGCGCCACGGACACTCCCGAACTCGGTTTTGGGTGTTTTTCGAAGCGTTGGAAAGCTCGTTGAGTCCTCTTTCTAACCCAATTGGTTTCATTCAAAGGTATTTTATAAGCTGAAATGTGTGCCCATTTTACCCTCAAGGTGTCGGGAAAAATGATGGTTTTGGTTTGAAAAAGACCAAGAAACATAGTTCAAGCTTTAGCCAAGTTCTGTTTTGATTCCGTTTCATCATTGGGGAGCCTCAAGGCCACAAATTAAGGATAAATAATAGGTTCAAATTGGGGTGTCTACAGTTGCCCCTCTTTGGATGGCGCTCGGTATCATGTCCGGATACGAGTGACGTCCAAAGATTGAGACAGCCCAATTCGAGCCCTACTGAATCCTTAATCCAAAATCAAATGCAAGTAATGATGTACAAGCATTCAAAACATGAGGTCGAACTCTTTCGAGTTGCCTACGTACCCTTTTTTGCAGGGATCAGACCAGCGTAGTTCTTTGGGGCAAATGCAAATATGCATGCTGCAGAAGGCATAAAAACATGCAAGCAAATAATTTGACAAGACAAATTGATTAAGGTGCGCCCACCGATTGCTTTGTCTCAGTGGGTGAAACAAATAAACAAGCAAAAAGGTTGAAAATGTAACATAAAATACACCGCGAGGGGTGCCATCCAACGGGACAAGGGATACAACCAAATCTGTGGTGAAAGGTGCTTGATAGGTGTCTCTCAGGACGGTGCCAAATCTATGGCTGAAGTCAATTTGAAAGATGTCCCTCAGGATAATGCCAAATCTATGGCAGAAGTCGTTTGAAAGAAGCCATATCTATGGTGGAAGATGATTGAAAGATGTCCCTTAGGACGATGCCAAATCTATGGCAGAAATTGATTGAAGGATTTTCCTAGAGGACAATGCCAAATCTATGGCGGAATTTGATTGAAACAATGTCCGAGAGGACAATGCCAAATCAATGGCAAAAGATGATTGAAAGACATCCCTCAGGACGATGCCAAATCTATGGTGGAATTCGATTGAAAGATGTCCTACAGGACGGTTGCATTTTGAGACTTGGACGACAATGACGATTATTTTTTTGAAATAAACAAGGGACACATCTAAGTATCCTTTTTGCTTTACTGTCTTTGGGCAGTGGACCGGTATTTGCGGGTTTTGTAGACAAACCAATCTGGGCTTCCAGATTAGTTTACTTACGGTTTTTGATTCCCCAATGATGAAATGGATCAAGAACACCCCGGGAATGATAGCGTGTTTGAGCTTTGAGTGTTTGCAAAACTCTTGAACCTAACCTAGCCTAAGCCACTTCAAAAACCAAAAACCTTGCTGGTCCGCGCCAGGGCGCAACCATCCTGCGTCAGGGCGCACCATTGCGCAAGGGTTTCACTCTATCGCGCGACAGTGCGCCAGGGCGCACCATCGCGCGACAGACTCACTCCGTCGCGCGACGGTCTAACCTACCACCAATCTTTCCTGAGATGGGCAGTTGGCCACCATTGCAACTTCAGCCAGGCCTCGTGGACTGGCTGAACTCCTCTCCTGGTACCAACCAGATCCACCCTCTCTCCCTATTTATACCCATCTCCTTCTTCATTTGAAAGGGTTAACACAATTCAAAGGTTATAAACCCTAATCTCAAGAGCATAGCTTGCTCTTTCTCCTCCATTATCAAACATCCAACCACTCAATCAAGCCTTCAAATCTCAAAGTTCAAACACCGTTCAAACTCAAAAGCCGAAGGTATAGCTTACCTTTGCTCTGCTCTTTGTTCTGATCCCTAAGGGGGGGCTGGCAGGGCCAAGGCTGGTAATCAATACCAGTCCTGGTCCTAAAGCTGGCGAGGTATCAAAAACCGTCATGGCAAGAACCAGCGCGCAATGGAGCCACTCTCTCGGGCGACGATTTCGATCATCGTGCGACGGTTCTCGTGGGGATTGGTGTCTTGCTGTTTTGTGCTTTATTTACGTATAGATCACTGCAAGCATGTTAAAAACCAGTTTACTGCTTTCCTTTGTTAGAAATTGCTAGTTGTAGTTCAATTTGCATGTTTTCTGTTTTGGAATACCCCTGGGATAATTCTGGATTTGTCCCAGAACCCAGAAAATGTGAACCAAGCACTGGTCTATCCGCGCCAGGGCGCAACCATCCTGCGCCAGAGCGCACCATATCGCGACAGACTCAGTCCATCGCGCGATAGTGCGCCAGGGCGCACCATCGCGCGCCAGTGTGACTCCATCGCGCGATAGTCTGCTCCGACCAGTGACTGGCCTTGCACGGGTAACTTGGATTTAGGCTGTTATTCTGTCCCCACACTGTTTATGGGGTGTTTTGTTAATTTCTAGGGCTTTTAAGCCTTTAAACTGTATATTATGCTGCCTATAAACTGCGTGGTTTGTCCTGGGTGTGCATTGGTCCTTCCAGAGCCCAGAAGGTTTGAGAATAAGAGCTGTGGGTTTTAAGCTCACCGGGGCGCGCTTGTCTTGGAATTATGCGCGCAAGAGTGAACAGCATGCAGTGACTTGTTCAGTACATGCTGGTTTCTTCCTGCGCACGTCACTCTAAAACAGGGGCTCCCTAGTTTGTTTAAACTCCCACAGCAGTCTGTTCTCATCCTATACTAACTGTTCATCCATCCTATCCATCACATCTTGCAAACATGTTACAGTTTTAATCCCCGATTAACTGTTCCCCCGCCCTAATTGGCTAAAAATTGATTAATCAAACAGAATCGCAAACAAACATCTTTTCGCAAATGCCTAAGTAGAGACCGATCTCCGGATTGGGCGAGAGGGGTGCCATAAAACCCTTCCCCTCTCGTAACCTGGCTCCCGAACCCAGATATGGTTATGACGGACTGGTTCCTTAACTTTTTCAAAATCAAACAGCGCGGCAAGTGCTTTGAAATACGGTTCCTTGGGTGTCGGACCTTCAAACCCAAGTGGCGACTCTGTATTTTCGCTAGCGCTTGTCGTCCAGCTACAAAAAGCGCTCCCGTGAACCGGCAACATCTTTCCTTTCTCAAAGGGTGGGGAACGGAATCCCTTTCCCGGAGGAGAGAAAGATCGGGCAAATCGCATTGCCCACAGGTTTTAGCTGTAGTGTGTCTTTAGATGGAAATTGCATTTGAGATGGAGCCAGGGCTTGATCTGGAGTTGGTTTGAGTTCGACTTTGGTCAGGGCTTGAGGTTTGAGCATTCATGCCCCATTCTTGATATTGGTTGTATGCTAGCTATGACATTGGGTAGATGTGTCTCAGTGAGTGACGGACCTCAGTTCTGATTCTTTTCCTTGATTCTACTGATAGTTTCAGCAACCAGTTTATCATGAGCACAAGCGCGGGTTCTTCCATGTATTGGAATTTCTCTCATGAGTTGGGACCTCAAGATCAATATGACTTGACTAGACGGATGACCTTGTGTGAATTTGGACAAGGCCTAGATGACTCAAGAATCAAGAAAGACCCTTTATCAGAGAACTGACTCTCAATGACGACCTTGACAGGACGAGGAGCTTGATTATCTTATGGTTCAAAAATGGCAAGCATGCCCCATGATTGATGTTTGAAATTGTCATAATAAAATCAAGTTTCGATGATTTTCCCATTCGGGGCTTTGAAATTGTTCTAACAACATCAAGTGATGCTCATTCAGGATTTCCTTTGATCTTGTTTTATGAGGATTTTTACCACGAACCGTGCTCCATGTTGCTGATGAGAACCCATGGATTTTGAAAATGCCCCAGTTTGGATTTTGTGAGATTCACGAAATGCCTTGTCGCTCCTTCTTGTTTTCTCCTATTGTCTAGGATTTTTGTTATCAAGTTGCGTTTTCCAATCTGAAAGGACTTTATTCGGGTTGTAACGTGGCCAAGGTTTGGCTTAACAAAGAAAGGATAATAGGCTCAAAAATTTTCATTTTCTTTGGGTTTCGAGAGCTAGCAGCCATCTTGAATGTTTTTGTACCCTTTTTGCTTTTGATGGGCACCTTCTTTCACTTGATTTGCTTTGCACTTTGTTGTGCCGATGTGTTTGGCACTTTCATTGATTTTGTGCTTTTTCTTCCATGCTTTGCATTTCATTGTGCCCATGTATTTGACATTTTTACGCTTTGAATTCTGATGCGCCGATGAATTGGCACTTTTGTCTTCCTCATTTCACCCCGTTGTGGGGGATAGCTACCTAGCTAGGTTCTTTCAAAGAAATTCATTTAGGCTCAAGGGGGGGTATCAATGGATATATATCTTCAAACGTTTGATAAAAGAAAAAGAATGCCTTTTTTCATTTTGAATTGCACAACTTGATAATTGGATCTTAGATGCAAGTTAAGAGATTTGTGTGCTCTAACTTTTGCCTAGATCACATTTTGAGGTTTTGATCTAGCGAGCTTTTCCTCGGGCCAAGGTGTTGCTTCTCGACGGCATCAGGGAGTGGTCCCATGAAATTCTTCTGCTTGCAAGGGCAAAGTATCTCGTGTTTTGACTCCTCAATTGATGGTGAAAAACCATTCCAAGTTAAGGGAATATCATAAAACATAAGCTTATTATTACAATTTCGACACAAGAGGTTTGAAGTTGATTTCAAAAGATGGGATCGACCCACGAATGACTAACTCGCAAGATCGTGACCGAATTTTGGGATTGACTCGAATGAACATGACCGGGCTTCAGGATGAGGCTGCCTACGTATCCTTCTTGCAAAAGATTCAGGTCATAACGTAGTTCAGGACAATGAAACTGACTTTCTTTTTGGTTTTTCTTTTTTGACTACAAACTTGAATTTGAAAACATACAGATATGAAAGTACAAAAGACTCGAGGTACAAACTAACTCGAAATTGAAAGACGGAGACTCGACTTGAAGCTTTCCAGACTCGTGAGAAATTCCATTCATGGATTGACTTTGCTGCACTCAAAATCCTCCTCCAGATCTGAGATCCGGCATTGGGATGGTTCCATCATCAATTAGGTCTTGGACCTTGTGACGGAGACGGTGACAGTCATTGGTAGCGTGACCAGGCATTTGGTGGAAGATGCAGAAGGCATTTGAGTTGTGGTAGGCTGGGAGCCTTTGAGGTAGGGGAGTTGGAGGGAGTGGTTTGACGGTTCCGCTTTCGACAAGCCTTTCGAATACCATGGATAGTGGTATGGAAAACTGGGAAAAGACACGAGGTTGTTTAGGCTTGGTGGCTTGAGCAACGATCTGGTTAACAGGCTTGGTCTGGGCGGGGCCGGTATTTGTGGGGTTAGACGGTAGGTTGGTGTAACTTGCATTACTATACAACTTGCCGCTGCTGTCGGGGTCCACATTTTTTGTTTCTGGGAAGGAATAAGTAGCTTTTTCGGGGATGCCCAACTGAACGGCTTCTTCGACAGCCATGCCTGTTTTGAAGAATGTCTTGAAGTTGGAAGAGGCTTGAGCTAGAATCATGTGCTTGGCAAGTGCGGGCTGGAGATTTCGGACAATAATTCGAATTTGATCTTTCTCAAACGGTTTCTCATTCATCTGAACAATCTTTGCTCTCCATCCACGAAAGACTCCTTTGGTTCCATTTTGGTTGATTCCAATTCTCGGGTGGTGACCTCAAGTTGGATATTATAGTCAAACCGGGCCACAAAAGCCTCACAGATGTCTTCCCAAGATTTTTTCTTTGTTATTTCCAAGGCAATAAACTAGTGCAAGGCATGCCCAACCAGAGTTTGAACGAATATTTGGACCATGACGTCTTTCTCCACACCCCACATGGGAAGTGCCCCAATGTAGCTGGCCAGGTGTGCCTTCGGGTCACCGGTTCCATCAAACTTTGCAAAGTCAATTGGTTTGAATTTTTTGGGTAGTTTGGCATTTGGGAAGAGGTAGAGCTCGTCAATGTCAAAACCGGTCAAGGCGATTCTTTCGCTTTTGGCTACAGATTGCTCAAGTTGGGCCAATTTGGCTTTAATGACGGCCATTTCTGGGCTTTGAGGGTTTGGTTCAGGGGGTGGTTCGTGGTTATTTTCGAGGGGTGGTTCTGGGTTTTGTGGAGGTGGAAGTCGCCTGGCAACCTGGGTTATCATGAGCATCAACTGGGTAATCTGGTTGTCTGTCCGTTCACCCATCTGTTGGATAGAGGTTCGGATTTGATCCAACTCATTCGGATTTCTTGTTGGCTGTTCCCCGTTCGGATGCTCCCCATTCAAATTTTCCATCGGTTGTTCCATATCTTCCCAAAAATTCTAAGTCTATGAGAGTATGGTTTTCCTTTTTGGCTCAATTGCTCTTGGGCTTTGTCATTTGAGGTGGTCGAAAAGGTGGTACGGCTTTGTATAGGATGGGTGGCCCAGTACTGGCAGTAAAGTAAAAAGCAGACTCAGAATGTGCTCATGTTGTGTTTTAAAAAGAATGTGTATGAGTAAATGAATTGTTGTTCACGTGTCATCATCGTCGATTTGAGGGATCATACATTACGGATAGTTCCAACAGTCACGAGTAGGTCGTTGTCAGGCAGGTTAAATTCCGTACGTTGGGAATCAGAGCGAATCTCCTTATCTAAGACCATCCGAGACAGAGCAATAAAACTGCTGGAAGATGCACCTAAGGCTAGACTGAACTAGAGGGAGCCGTTCGGGCTCGGTGAACATCGGAGTTATCCCAAACTCCATGGATTTATGGTCTCCTAGACCTTGACTCAAGAAATAACAGCCTGCGAAGGATTGTCTTAGTCCTCAGAGAATCTTTCGAGTGTATCCTTTGATTAAAAGTGACAAGACTGGGGGATATCAAAACAAATTAAGTCTTTAACATTTTTCACCCGAAATTGCTGTTTTGGTTTCAATAACCGTTTGGCGTAAATGACATGATACTGTAACCGAAGCGGCGTAAGTGACATGGCGCCATTAGCCTAAGCGGTGTAAGTGACATCGCACTATAACCTGGGTGGTGTGGGTATCACGTCATTGTAGCCTAATTGTTTTGTTAATCTTCATTGAATTCTTGATTGAAAAATGTATTGAAGACTTAATGAATTTTGATATCACAAAAAATCTCATCGTTCCAAGGACAAATTAATCTCGACAACGTGCCCTTTAAAAGCACGACTCTTCATCGGTCCAGGCAATCCAAGCCGCGCAAGCGAGTCTAAGAGCTCTATCTAAAAGCAAACAGACAGAAAAGATGCAAGGTGCGATGTGCAAACGGGATAAGAATACGGTCTTTCGAAGGTTGCCTCATTCCTCAGAATTTCTTTTAGGAGGTATCCTTTATTTAGAACAACATATTCTAAGAGATGTCAAAATGAACTAAGTATTCAACTAGTCCTCATTCGAAATTTCAATTTTGAACTTGGAATAGCTTAGTATAGACGACGTGATACCATAACCAAGTTGGCATCAGTGGCATGGCGCCATTAGCCGAAGTGGTGTAAGTGACATGGCATCACGACATCGTTTCCTTGTTATTCCTTATTTTCCGTTGAATCTTCGATTAGGCATTAGGCAAAGACTTAGTATGTTTTGATTTCCCAAAGTCTCATTGTTCTAAGGACTCATGTAGTTTAGACAACGTACACTGAGGTGCATGACTCTTCATCGGGCCTCAGCAACCTTCTACAGACCGCACAAGCGAGTTTAAGAAAACATGGCTTTAAATGAGCAGCAAAACAGCATGACATGGATGATATGCAAGGTGTGATGCATATAAGCAGGATATTTCACATAATCCTACCTTGTGGGTTCCTGTCCTAATTTGGAAGGTTCTATTGCTTTCTACACACGTATAAAGGCCGGGTTTTGGTTTAAAGAGGGTTCCCCGGACTAGAGTCAAGGTATGCCTCCCATTGCTGAGCGTACACCCAACAATGGTACAAACGACAGGGATGACTCATCACGGTCGAGGGTTACTGAGCATTCTAGGATTCCCTATCACCAGCAAGCCGGGCAGGATTGCCAGAACACAACAGCGAGGTTGAACAGAATATATATACAAAAGATAGACAATGAAACAAAATATTTTGAAAATCCCACAAATATTTTTCAAGCTTGGCTCTCTTGATTAATTAACACTTAGAGAAAAATACACAAGTAACCAATCAAAAAGCCCCAGGTCGGAACGGCCGGATAGAAATCCAGTTAGAATCGCCATTTCCTTCCTTCAACGAGCATAAAGCGTCGTTGTTTTTGACAGGCTTCGCAATGATTGTTCACAAATGTATACAAATTCTAAGTATTAATCAAACTTTTTCCCCAGCAGAGTCGCCACTGTGGGCTACCACAGCCCCGGGTGGATCGGGGCGGCCCGAAAAACAAAGTTTTTGATTTGAAAAAAATGAGGAATTGAAGAGTCGCCACCCGAGTATGAGATTTGCCACCAGAGAAACCATTTTGATAGAAAATGAGTGCTTGAAGTTGAAAACCAGAGATTGTTTTGGGTTTGGAAGCCATGTTACGAGGGGAGAAGGGTTTTACGGCACCCCCCTCGCCCGATTTTAAAATCGGTCTCTACTAAACGTTTGCGGGATTTATCAAAAATATTTTATTTCATGAAAACAGCTAGCATATTCATAAAAACAGCAAACAAGAGTGTATACATGTGATTGTGTACAAAGTATGCATGAGATATGAGAGATTAAAATGAAAAAAAGTACTTCAAAATGAAACAACACCATTGAAAGCACTCTTGAGCGCTCAACAGTGTTCCTGGGCTCCTAAAAGTGGTCCTGGGCCCATAGGAATGGTCTTAGGCCCCCAACCAAGCCCTCAGAAGTGGTTTCGGACGCCCAGAAATGGTCCTGAGCGCTCGGGACCACTCTTGAGCGCTCGGGAGTGGTCTTGACTACTCGGGAGTGATTTTAGGCCTCCTGTGACGGTCTTGCCCCTCTGGAATGGTACTGAGCACTCACAAGTGGTCCTGGGCGCTTAGGAGTGCACCCAGGAAGCTAAAAAAAGGTTTAATTGAAATTTTTTTTGTGATCTCTTTGCTCTTGTTGTTAAACAAAGATCAAATGAACTCATAACCAGTATGAGGAACTGGTGTGAGCCTCTGATCTCCCTCAGAAGTAGGAAAAACATAAACAACTTGGAAAAACCAAGTTTATACCCTTTTTTTTGGCTTGAACTCGACTTCTTGGATGGATTTGGAGGCTGAAATGAGGGCTGAAAAGCAGTAGGAAATATGAAGTCTAAGACTTCAAATGCTTTTGTGAAGTTAGAATTTTCTTTGAAAACTATTTGAAAGTGGAAGTTAGAAAATATTTGAGTTGAAAAATATTTGAGCGTGTTTGAAACAAAGTTTTCTGCAAATAAGGGAGTGAGAGGGAGAATTTTTCGTGGCCCCTTGTGTGTAGAATGAAGGGGTATTTATAGGGGAGGAAGAAATAAGTTTGAATTTTGAAAAATAAATCAAAAAATAAGGAGAAAATAGTTTTGGGAGGGAAAACAGGCTTGACTGGTCTTCTGCTGGCTTAAGCAGACATCTAGAACATGCAGCTTTGAACTGTAATTTTAAAATCTGAACAAAAACGTGGTCAAAGATTAACTCAACATCCAATGTTCTGTCAGTACTCCCGAGCGCATAAAAGTGGCACTCCTGAGCGCTCAAGAGTGGTCCCGAGCGCTCAAGAGTGGCTGCCCAACTTCAGAAGGGCGCCACGGACACTCCCGAACTCAGTTTTGGGTGTTTTTCGAAGCATTGGAAAGCTCGTTGAGTCCTCTTTGTAACCCAATTGGTTTCATTCAAAGGTATTATATAAGCTGAAATGTGTGCCCATTTTACCCTTAGGGTGTCGGGAAAAATGATGGTTTTGGTTTGAAAAAGACCAAGAAACATAGTTCAAGCTTTAGCCAAGTCCTATTTTGATTCCGTTTCATCATTAGGGAGCCTCAGGGCCACAAATTAAGGATAAATAATAGGTTCAAATTGGGGTGTCTACACATGGTGGTCAAAAGTAAAGAGAAGCGGAACCACATAGCTGATTTGAAGGACACGTTCAAGATCCTAAGAAAGTACAGGCTGAAACTCAATGCCTTGAAGTGTGCATTCGGAGTTAGTTCGGGGAAATTCTTAGGCCATCTTGTGACCATAAAGGGGTTAGAAGCAAATCCCGATCAGATAACGGCTTTGCAAAGGCTGCAAAGTCCCAAGACCACGAAGGAGGTCCAAAGATTAACTGGAATGGCCGTGTCCCTCAACTGATTTATCAGCTGGTCAAGTGACAAGTGTAGGCCTTTCTTTTAGTTACTAAAGAAAAGGGAAGGATACGAATGGGAAGTAGAATGTAAGCAGGCTTTCCAAGACCTGAAGGAGTACTTAGCAACAGCCCCACTCTTGTCCACTCCAGATCTAGGTGAGTCTTTGATTTTGTATTGAGCAATCTCTGAGCATGCTCTAAGTGTAGTATTATTGAGGAATAAGGGGTCCGAGCAAATCCCCATGTATTACGTGAGCAAGACATTTCTGGATGCAGAAACGAGATATTTGCCCCTCGAGAAGCGGATCATGGCGGTAAGGACAGTGGCAAGGAAGTTGCCACATTATTTCCAGAGCCAAAAAATTGTGGTTTACACTGAATTTCCATTAAAGTCATTGCTACGAAAGGCAAATTTCTGGGGACAAATCTGTACTTGGTCGGTGGAGCTAAGTCAGTATGATATTGACTACCAGCTGTGCACCGCGATTGAAGGACAAGTGTTGGTAGACTTTGTAGTAGAATTCTCACCTGTAGTAGCTCCCCAGCCTGCTACAAGAAAGGAGGAGCAGGCATCTGGGCCACCGATTAGAAAGGCTAGGGTACCAGCCGAGCAAGATCCCCTGGAATGGAAATTGTTCATGGATTAGAGTTGTGCTTTTTCCTCCCGAAGGAGTAATGTTGGAGCTATCTATTCGGCTAGGTTTCAGTGCATCGAATAACGTGGCAAAATATGAGGTACTCCTAGCGGCCTGAGGAGTGCAAAGACCTTAAAAGTGAGAAGGATACGGGTATACTGTGATTCATAGCTCGTGGTGAACCAATTGTCTGGGGAATATGAAGCCCGGAATGAAAAGATGGCAGCCTACGTGGAGGCCACCAAGGACCTACTCGATACTTTTGAGAAAGTTTATCTTGAAGAGATAAGCTCAGGGCAGAATGCCCATATAGACTCATTGGCTTGGTTAGCTACGGCTGTTCCAATCGACCGCAGAAAAGGGTGGCAGTAGATTACCTTAGTGAGTCTAGTATCGGAAGAAGTGTAGAGTTGGTCTTGGACGTGAACCAAGGACCAAGTTGGATGGATCCAATTGTGGAGTTCTTACCAGATGGGACACTCCCTTCTGACAAGAAGGACGCTCATAAGATAAAAACGAAATCCGCACGATTTTTGGCTGTCCCCTGAAGCAAAGTTGTACAGAAAGTCTTTCACAAGTCCGTACTTACTTTGTGTGCACCCTGATATGGTGCAAAAGTTCCTCCACGAGATTCATGAAGGCTTCAATGATCAAACTTTCAGTAGGGGTTAAGTTGCGACCGATTGTGATTGAACAAAGGGACTTGCCCGCTTATGAATTCGTCAATGCCATTAATGATGTCGATGATGGCCTACCCTGGTACCATGACATCTGGAACTTTGTGGAGCGTGGGGAATTTCTTGTCGAGGCCAGCAAGAAAGATCGAATTGCTTTACAAAGACTAGCTGCTCAATACATCATTTGCGGGGGGAAGCTGTGCCAAAGGTCTCACTACGGGATGCACAAACTGTGTGTTAGTGGCCCCGAAGCAACAAAGGTAATAGAGGTGATTCACGAAGGAGTCTGCGGTCCTCACATGAGTGGTGTTTTGCTTGCTAGGAAGATCCTCAGGCAGGGCTACTACTGGTCCACGATGGAATCTCAGTGTATTGATTATGTGCTTCGCTGCTACAAATGTCAAATCCATGCTAATCTGCATCATGTTCCTCCATCTAAACAGTATGGCGTGACTTTGCCCTGGCCTTTCTTTGTATGGGTCATCGATGTTATTGGCATGATTCGGCCATCTGCTTCAAATGGCCACAAGTTTATACTGGTAGCAATTGAATATTTCACTAAGTGGGTCGAAGTTGAATCCTACAAAACCCTGACAACAGTTCAAGTTGCTTAATTCATTCGGAAGAACATCATCTACCGGTATGGTGTCCCCCAGGCATTTGTGTCAAACAATGGGAGTCATTTCAAAGGCAGGGGTTTGGAACTTTTCGAAGAATTCGGCATTGAGATCCACCATTCAACAATTTATCATCCATAAACAAATGGAGCAGTCGAAGCCACGAACAAGAATGTCGAGATGATCATCAAGAAAACTGCTGAATCTGTAAGGGATTGGCACGAACAACTACCTTTAGCACTTTAGGGGTACCGAACATCAATCCGCACTTCAACTAGCGCAACTCCATTTTCCCTAGTCTATGGGATGGAAGCAGTGCTCCTCATCGAGCTTGAGGTTCCGTCATTGAGAATCATGGGTGAAAGTGGTCTCGAAGAATTTGAATGGCTGAGTGGGAGGTTTGTCAAGCTGATGCTGTTTGATGAGAGAAGGCTTAGTGCTTTGTATCATGTTCAAGGATATCAGCGCCGAATTGCACGTGCGTTCGATAAAAAGGTGAAGTCTAGAGGCTTAGTCGAAGGGGACATGGTTACGAATGAAATCTATGCTCCAGTGTTTGATCCTCCCGGGAAGTTCCGACCAAAGAGTTCAGGGCCTTACATCATCAAGACCATTCTATCCGGGAGTGCTGCTAAGCTTATTGATCTTGATGGCAACGAATTCAGTACAATCGTCAACCTGGATCAGCTCAAGTATTACTACCTCTGAGAGATGCTAGTTGGATCGAAAACCACAAGGGTGGGCAATTCCAAGCAAAAGTTAGAGCAGCCTGCTAGACTGAAAACCTAAGAAGGCGGTCCAGGCAAAAATAAATGGGCAAAAGTCGAAAACTCGCTAGACCAAAAACCTGAAAAAGTGGTGCTAGGCAAAAAATTAAATCGTAAAAGGACAGGTAAAATACAAGAGTGAATCTTGGCCTGAGCTACGTTTTGACCTGATTCTTTGGAAAAGGATACGTAGGCAGTCTCTCTTGAGACCCGGTCATAATCTATCAACTTGATTCATGGTTTGACGTTTTGGGTCCACTTCAAAGGTCGAGAAAGTTGAGAACAAAATTGAAGCTACATTGAAGAATCAGAAGAGGAAAACCCTTCATTTTTCAACTTTATTGCAAATTACTACTTCTAATACATAAGCTGAGCATAAAAGCCTTAAAACAGTTAAAGCATGAAAAACAGAACAAAATGCTTGACAAGCCTAATGGCTCACAGCTTATTCTAAGTACAATAGAGTGGTCCGGAGTTAGTCAATGCTCTCTCTTGCACTTACTTCTGCTCATAACCACTGTTTATAACGTTTCTTTAGCTGTGGGGTAAACTCTGCGTCCTCTACTTAGATACCTCTCAAACCCCAACGCCTCTGATACCCATTGAGTGTCTGAGCATTGAAATTGGGAAGACGGAAATTCCCGATATCCGCGCGGTTGTTCTCTTGACAAATACCTAGCTGGCGAAGGATGCGACCGGAAATGTAGAATGTGAACCTTATCAACCCAGAAATTACCATCCTATCAAACCCATTAGAGTTAGTGGCCATATCGGGGAGATCCAGCCAAGGACATCTCCAAACAATCACGTCAGGCTGCACTTGCTGCAGGAATTCAAACCAACCTTCCAGATCCATGTCAGGGTACTTCATTTCTCTTTGGTGAATTCTCTTTGGAAAAAGGTTCCAACGCGCCACCGGTGGGTGCAGCAACCCAAGTTTATCCGACAGCCATAACTACAGGAGTGAAAAGACAAGTAAGGAGCCAGATAAAGCCTGAGAGGAAAAACAAGTAAAGAGCTAGGAAGTAGCCTAAGCCAAGTGTTGAGGTAAAATGAGAAAGTGTGAAAAACTGGAAGAAGGTGAGCTGAGTGAGTTTACCTGAAGTAGAAGCGGGCTCCCACTGAAGGTGTTTGTCTGGTCAGTGTATACCAAATCCAAACCGAGAAGAGTCTCCGCCAGAACGAGGGGTATAACATTTCTTCGCGCCACCATTTGAGCAGCAACGCTGACTAGCAGAGGACTGACCCTTCCATCAGCAGGAATGAGCATATAGGCAGCAAGTAGACAGATCACCAAGGCAAAACGGCGCCGAGCCTGTATAACATCATTGTCCAAATCATCGTCTGGACTATTTTGAGTCTTTTGACCACCTTCAAGCAAGGTGTTGGCAAAACCTCGAGAGATATCGAGTGAGATTGCCATCAGGCCGGGCATGCTCACTTGGTAAGGTGGAACTACGAGTGTTGGGGATGCGAAAGTCCGGAGGTATGCTTGGAACTCCTAGACAGTCGGGCACATTTCATCATCACCAAAGTAGAAGACATGGACATCAGGATCCCAAAACCTGAGGGCAGCCCTTAGGAGAGCAGGACGGAGTGGCACGTGTCGAAGGTATCAGAACGAAGCAAGACCGTGCGATCAGAAATTCAACCAATAAATGGCCAGAAATTGCACTAACCAAGGCCTGATCAGGGTTGGCAGTGGATTTTCCATGGGAAATATGAGATAATGCTGGATGTGGGGTTTGAAATGGGAATGCAGGTGCAACAATGTGCACATCTTTCATTCATAAGCCAAAGAAGTTACTTTACTTCACGTGCCCCATTCAAGGCTAGGCATTAGCATCCAAGTAACCCTTGTAAGAAAGGACTCTGCCCTCTGAAACTCAGAAACCGTGTGCAAACTGTGTGGGAGTAAAGACAAGGTGTCCCCAGAAAAAGGACAATAGGTTAGACAAGTGGATCTGAATCAAACTTAACAGGCATATGCCAGTTACCTATAAGCGTATGTGTGTCTCCCACTACTGGCGTACGGAATTAAACTCCTGGCGTACGTTAGTTAGATGCACCAGAAACAAGTATTGCAGCAGACACTGCCGTCGCATTGCCGTTTTCTATTCCGGGCTTGTTTTGGCTGCTTATCGATTCCTACAGGTCATAAATGATGTTTGGGACTGTGTCGAAGCATCGAATGCCAAACGTCGTGCTTGATGAAGATTTCGGACCTCCAACGGCTCGTTTCAAGTTCAAATCAAGGTTTCGGAAGGTCAAAATCCGTTTCGGGGACTTTTGCCAAGTTTTGTCATACCGTACGCGTCATATGGACCTATTGTGACTGTGCGGGGGTGTCGGTTTCAGTCCGGAACCATATTGAGTCATCTTTCGCATCTTATGTCCATTTTTGCGACATTTTTAGCTTTTTTATCAGTTTATTCCTCCTATCGAATTTCAAATTTTGACTCTTTAATGCCCAAAATTTCATTATTTTTCGTGTGTCTGAGGATACGTGTCGTATCTTGGGGCTTTTCTACCCTTTCGTTCGAGCTAAGTCAATTGTACGCATATGCAAGTGTCTATTTGTCAATTCATATCATTCATCAATGCATGTTAGACTTTAGCGGATGGTTTATTCTTTTCCTTTACCAATTCTCACCAAAAGGAGATCAATAAACAGAAAATGCAGCTATTATATACTATCAAGTCGATAGCTAAAACGCAAAAGGTGGGATTGTATGGAAGCGGCACAACGGCCCGAGCAAAAATCAATATGTACTGGGCACATCCGCACGAAAATCAAAAGGCACGCATGCCTCATCTCATAACTAAAGTATCAAAATCAAAAGGGCAGCAAAGTAAATTGAGGCTCCGTGATAGCCCTCAGTCGTCAAAAAGGTCCTCGTCCTCGTCGTCCTCGTCGTCATCATCCTCTATCTCTCTTGGGTCTCTCTTGTACCCAGGGTCGTCAGCAGAGTCGTCAGAGCCACTGCTGAAAGGCGAGCGCTCCTCTTGCTTTCCCTCTTCCTCTTCTTCCTCCTCGCTCTCGCTCTCTATGGTCCCGGAGATAGTAGCTCCCTTTCTTCTTCTTTTTTTTCTGTGCAGGCACCTGAGCTGGCCTCTTCTGTGCGGGCCTCTTCCTCAGTTCTCAGTGGAACTGTGGCTCGTCACTGATAAAGACAATCTCTACTCCTCTCTATGCGCTTGCTGATGGTTGTGAAGTGCTTGTCTGTCTTTGTGTTGCGACAAAGGTAGTAGAGACGCTTGGTGCCATCTTTTTTTGAGGAGGAGGCCGCACACTCTTTCTCCTAGGAGCCGCCTTAGCCTGTCCATGCATAGTCATTCATTTATTAGTCATACATTGTGCATATTGTATATTGAAATGCTGAAAACAAGAAATAGCAAAAGCAGTTCTATCAAGCATACTTTCTAGGGCAGAATGGAACAGGTTTCTGAGATTATACCTGAGGCTATACGGTAGAAGCCGGAGTCGCCGATGGGTAGTGCAACTGCAAAGGAGTGCCACCCGTTATCTTGTGGAACTCTTTCTCCATGGCCAGCATCAAACGAACAGCCTCCCGCAGCCATTCCATTGGCGCCTGTATTATGTTTGTCAAAGTCAAAATGTGTATCGGATACATATCAAGTATGGTACAAAGGGAAGAATAAGACTAAAAGAACATCATACCGGTCCCGTGATCTCTGCTGGCTCTGTCCTTGTGGGCTCAAACTGAACTGTGGCAGCCTCTCCCTGCACATCCCGCACTGCCAGTGTCCACGAAAGCCGAGGAAGTCCAGTGGACGCCACGTAATCACTCATTTCCCTCGAGCGAGCTACCTTACCACTTTGGTCTGTCTTTCCTCGCCAGCCTCCAAGGCCTCGCCTTCCACAGCCATGTGCTCCATCACTCCAAGCGGCCTCGCTAGATACTGCCTCCAATAAATAGCATAGTTCCGCTCAGGCCTGGGAAAGGGAACAAGGTCCCTCGGAACAGTGAAGCGCTGCAGCTCAACAAGGGTATACTGGCCTGTGTGAGAAGCACGAGGAGGAAGTGGCCTGGGAGTAACAAACTCAAATGAACTGAGAGACTGCGGTGTCACTCGGTCACCCAGGTACCATTGCCACCCGAAGGCGGACTCCAGTAGCACTCGGCTCGTTGTCACCACCCTACTCCTCGCTAGGTACTTAGGCTCTGCATTGCTCCATGGATCCCACTCCACCTGCAGAACAATAAAATCAAAAGCCAAAACCAAACAGTCGATCAGCGACAACATTGAAGCAACTCAAAGGCTAAAACTACACGTGAATGTTTTGTTTACCTGAGTACCCGACAGCTCATCAAGGTACGCTCTGAAAGCAAGGAGACTCCCTCTCGATTTCTTCTTACCCTTGTGCAAAGGCCCCCAAATCATGGCATGAGGAAGCATCCTCAGATTTGGACACTTGTTCTCCGGGGGATACATCTTCAATACCTCGTAGACCCACAACTGTAGATTTTCAAACAAACAAAGCATCAGAGATACAACATTCGATTCAAGGGAAAGTAAATGCATGGAAATTAAACTAAAAGTTTTGTTCCTTACCTCCCACACTCTCCAGTATCCAGTAGCCGCCTTCTTACCCCGAGAGAACTCACCCATGAACCCATAGCAAGCCCCCAAAGCCGCTTCTCCCCAATCGTATCTGGAAGTTGTGCGTAAGTCTCGGAGGGTAGGCAAGTAAGTCAGGTGCACTATAGCCCGGTTGTTTGGATACAGCGTGGCTCCAAACAAGTACCATAGATAGGCTCTCGCCATCTGCTCCTCTTCCTGCTCTGTGGCCGATACTCTACCTTTCAGGTACCTCCTAAACTGGTCATAGTGGACCGTCCCTGCACCACCCTCCGACACCTGTCCTAAGAACCACCCCAGTGCCGCTGTATCTCTGTGGATTCCTGAGTCGAACAGGATGGGCTCTCCTCCTACCCTCAAGCCAGTAAGAGCTGTAATGTCCGATGGGGTCACCGTCATCTCACCAATCGGGAAGTGGAAGGTATTGGATGTATCCCACCGCCTCTCAGCAAGAGCAATAAGCAAGGTGTGGTCACTCTTCACCGCCATCAAAGTAAGGATGAACGGCTTGAATCCTACAGCATCTATCAAAGCCCTGACTCGCTCAGGCAAGCCTTTGTATAGCTCAAGTGAACTCGCAGGACCATCATGTCCTCACGTCCTAGCCGCTCCCCTCTACACACCACAACAGCCAGAACAGGAAAAGATTCATCAGTATGTACAATGTGAATATAACAGGCAGTCGAATCAAGAATTCCAAAGCAATCTTATAGTCAAAATAGTTGAATCAAGTTAAAAGTATTCTCCAGTCGAGTTTGGATATGTGGCCGCATCTGATGGTCGATTTAAGTTTTCTAGTTACTATAAAAGGTCGAATCAAGTTACAAGCATATCATTGGTCGATTCAAGTATCAAAGGCATTCTACTCGTTGATCAGTTATTTATAGGCATTCCTCAGTCGATCAAACTGCCAGATATTCATTTAAGCAACTATTAGATTAGGTTTTACCATCAATCGAATCAACCTATGAGTGTTCTACAGACAAGTTTAGGCACGCAGTAAGCATCCTGTGGTTGATTCAAGGCATTCTATTCAGCCGATTATCTTCTTAAGGAATACTATTCAGTCGAACCAAGCAAGCATGGCATTCTACTAGTCTAACTCAAGTTTCACAGTTACATTATCTATCGAAGCAATCTACGGTCGATTCAAGCTCACTATCAACAGTTTCCATCAAGTTCCAAGCATTCTATAGTCGAATTCAGTTATGTTAGGATTTCTATCCGTCGAATCAAGCTTTAAGCTATGATTATTAAACATGCTATTAAGTCCAAGTCAGCAAATCAAGTCCAAAGTTCAAGACACATGCAATGCAAGCTATACGGTACAACTCTGAACATCATGTAGATACAACAATACAGGATTGGAAGAAATATACCTGTGGCCAAGTCATAGACATGTGTCTCTCCGAGTCCCTCAGAACTAGCTCTGCATCGTAGCTTTCCCGTTGAGGCACATAGCTCTCAACTCCTGACGGCACAAACAAGTGTGGCTCTGGTGGGGTGTAGGTCTCCGCCATGAATTCAGCATGGGGTGCCTGTCGTATGGACTCGGCCAATATCACTGCACGCTCATGCGCCCATGCCCCATCCTCCTGAGCCCTCTCAGCAGACTTGATCTCTCTGACAAAGGCCTCATCCTCAAGTCTATCCCCCTCGGCCCCAGCTCTCAAACGCCCCTCCTCTTGAGCTCTTTCAACCTGTCTTCGCCTATCCTCTCGGGCTGATATCACTGCCGCGACTATCGCCAGGTTTTCCTAGAGCAACTGACTAAGCTCCTCTTCTGTCACAAACTCCGCAAAATCTTCGCGCATAATGGGAGCGTGCGCTGAAGACCTCGTTGCTGGCCTAAACTCACCCGCCTCTACCGGCACTTCCACAGAAACCTCCTCCACAATCGCTGGACCTTTTCCTCTTGCCGAATCCTTCGATGGAGTCCCTGATCGGTCACCATCACCACCGCCACTGCTGCTACTACCGCTGGTCTCGCCCAAGCCGCCGTCGGTCACTACTAAGCCCTCCACACCACTTCGGTAGTCCAATCGACTAACCCGTGGGCCCCCTGTCTAAACTCCCACAGGCGTACGCCCCATCTCTCCTGGCGTACGCCAATCGCCGTCGCCACCGTCCCCCGGTGCATGGCCGTCATCACCACCATCAGCGCTCGAAGGTCCTGCACCTATGCTTGGTGAACCCTGACCTGTTGGTTGATCGTCGATTTGAGGTATCTCCCCTACGGTTTTGACGATCCTTGACCGATCATCACCAGTAGCACCATCTCCATTATTGTCGCCGCTGCTTCCACCAATCTCAGCCATGGGTGTGTGTGGGTAAGTGGGTTTTGGAGAAGAATGGAAGAATGAGGGAGAAATTGAGGGATTTGAGAGAGTTTGGAGGATTTTGGGAGTTCAAAACCGAAGGATGGTGGTTTCAGAACTCTTATAGAAGTCTATAAATCGAAGGAGAGTAGCTGGGCCGGGTCTGGACTGGATCTGGGCTTAGATTTATAAAAATAATGGCGTACGCCAGTATTGTAGTGCCATACGTCAGTATCGTCTGGGCCTCAGGCCAAAGTCACCTTTTTGCATCAAAATTTGTGCTCAAACGGAAGCCCATATTGGCCTGATTTGTGTTAGTATCCATGGCAGATTATTTCCCAAGCAGAGTCCGTCCATTTTCAAATCAACAATGGTCCGTCCAATTTCAAATCAAGGATGTTACATCCGTCCCATTTTCAAATCAACGACGGTCCACTCGTACCAATTTCAAATCAAGGATGGTCCACTCGTCCAATTTTCAAAGCAACGACGGTCTACCCGTCCCCATTTCAAATCAACGACGGTCCACCCGTCCAATTTCAAATCAAACAAGCAGCGGCGATTTGCTTACAAACGAATTATCCCCCAGGAGAGTCCGTCTTCTATGATAGCATGTTCTGCCCCTCCAATTCAATCAAGCAGTGATAATCTATCCGATGATCTGCTAGTCCAAATTGGACCAATCAGGTTCTTTAAATTTCGTGTCTACTATTGACTCATAGGTTCTGTTCTGAATAATCTAGGAGGGTGTCTAGAAAGCCTTTGACGTTAGTTGTACCAAGTCACTGGTGTTCTAAGTGTTATCAAAGGGGGGGCCATTGTAGACACCCTATTCTGGACTGTCTAGATTAGTTTACTTACGGTCTTTGATTCCCCAATGATGATTAAGTTCGAGAACATCCCAAGGCTGTTGGTGTGTTTGAGCTTTAAGCGTCCCGAACCTGGTTCAAACCCTATCGAGCTCCATTTCAAACCCTTCAAGCTAGAACCAAATGGCCTCAACAAAACCCTACTTGCTTACTCCAGTACTATGCTGGCGTGCGCTGGTAAACTGCCACGTGTCAGTCATCGACCGTTGACTCAGTTACCACTGGCGCACGCAGGTATAATGATGGTGTACGCTGGTCAAAGCTAGTCAAATCACCATTATTCAACCACGTGCACAAGACTTTGCGGCTGTCTCAGTACATTGAACAGTCCCCTGATGATTACAATCGGACAGGGGATGTTCCCCTCCCTCCTACAACTCTTTTCATGCAAGTCCCATGCATTAAATGCATGGAGACTCCTCACCCTAACTCAACCAGCCCTAAACCAGCCTGGTTACTGCCCTTCTTCAGTCACCCCATGGCCTATAAATACCACCTTGCATTCATATGCAAAAGGTTACCATCATTAAGGCTCTAAGTCTCTTTCTCTCCCCATTCCTTTGGTTTCTTGCTCCCTCTCTTCTTATCACTTGAAAGGGTAAGTAAGAAGCCTCTCCATATTCATAACACCCTTCCCGTTCATCATCCATACCTCCAACCTCAAGTTCAAAACTTAATCATTTCATCAACCTCAACCAAAGCTATACCACCTTTGTATTTTTTTCTGTTCTGATGCCTGAGGGGGGCTGGCAGTATGAAGGCTGGTAATCAATACCAGTCCTGGCCCTAAAGCTGGCAAGGCTTTAAGGATCGTGCAACGCAATTAATGGCACACGCCAGTGGTATAAAGCCGTACGCCAGTCATGATTGTGAATGCAATACTGGCGTGGGGATCATTGATAAGCTATTGGTTATTTTCTTTTATCTTATCACCTTATAGCATGCTAAGAACCAATTTACAGCTTTCGGTATTTTAGAACTGTGTAGCTATCTATTTGTTATTCCTGCTTTAGAAGGCCTCTGGGATCCTTCTGGTCATGCTCTAGAACCCAGATGATGCAAAGCCAAGCACTTGACAAGGGTTATGACTGGCGTACGTTGCTTTACCACTGGCGTACGACAGTCATAGCTAGCCAAGTGAATGGCCCTTGCATGGTATTTAGGCCTCAGTTTCTATTTATTTCCCCACACTGTTTATGGGGTGTTCTGTTCTTTTTATGGTTTAAAGCCATTTCACCTGTCTGTAACTGTATATATGTTGCTATATAAATTGCGTGGTTTGTCCTGGGTGTGCACTGGTCCTTTCCAGAGCCCAGAGGATTAAAAATAGGAGCTGTGGGTTTAGGTTTGCTGGAGTACGCTAGCCATCTTGTGGCGTGCGCAGGTGAAGCCTGCATGCAGTGGTTTAACCAGTGCATGCAGACTTCTTCTTGAGCGCATCATTCCAAATCGATGTTTTCCAGTTTGTTTAAAATGCTCACAGAAGCCTATTTTCAATCTATACTGTTTCAATAAATCATCCACATCATTTTATCACATAAATGCAACTTGTTACAGTTTTAATCCCCTTTAACTGTTCCCCGCCCTAATTGGCTGAAAAATTATTAATGAGAGAAAAATGCATAACATTTTACAAATGCCCGAGTAGAGACCGATCTCTAGATTGGGCGAGAGGGGCGCCATAAACCGTTCCCCTCTCGTAACCTAGCTCCCAAACCTCAGATATCGAAGGTGATGACGGTCTAGTCGACAAGCCTTTTTCAAAATCAAACATGTAGCAAACGTTTCAAGTTCGGTTCCTTGGGTATTTCACCGCTAAAATCCGAGTGGCGATTCTGAATCGAAGCGTTTTGCCGCGTTTTTCCAAAAAGGGCTGCGCCCAAAATTTTTCATAAAATTTTTCCGAGGCACGTGGCCATAAGGATCAAAAAGAGGTTAGATAAGGCAAAGGGAAAGTGGCCCGACAAGCTACCATTGGTGCTATAGGCGCACCGAACAACGCTTAAAAGGTCTGTGGGAGAGGCCCTTATTCGTTAGGATATGGGACAAAGGCTGAATTATAGCGAGGTATTCCCGGGCAGGTACAGTTATAACTGAACACGTGGTATTAGGAAAGCACGTATCGATCGTGCTGCCGGATAGGTCTGTAAACGGCGATATGGACCAGTTACATGTGAGGTCATTGGTCCATATGGTCTGTTCGGTAATAAGATGGCCAAATAGGGAATAGAACTATTAAGGAGGTAGTCTGTTCGGCATATATGTACAAATGATATGTGAAGTCATTTGTACAAGCATAAAGATATGGATCAGTTACATGAGGGGGCATTGGTCCAGATGGACTGTTCGGCAATGAGATGGCCGAACAGGGAAAGAGCTATTAAGAAAGCCGCCTAAGTGCTAAGGCAGCATAAATGCTCTAGAAGGTTCCAGTATGGTCCTATCCCCTAAAGGATAAGATCCTGAGAGTGTAGGATCTATGAAAGATACCCAACGAGAATGGGATGTTCGGCCAGTTAAGAAAAAGAATCTTGAAAGGATTCTGGCAATAAACCAATAAGGGAACGAGAGTCCAAGAGATCCTGGGTTTCCTATATGAGATAGGAATCTTAAGGCGACAAGTATGCTTGAGCTACAAGCATCTATGAATCTATAAATACAAGGCAAACCTAGAGGTAAAAGGTACCCAATACATTGCACTTATACTGCTCTCCTACTAATAATTAGGATTTATTGGCTAGTATGTGATACTGACTTTGGCATCGGTGGGCCTTTGCTACAAAGAGCAAAGGTGCGCTCACCCCTTGTCTGTTTTGCAGATTAGGGTTCCGACGACGAACTAGGGTTCCGGTGAAGAGGCACGTTTGGCCGTAGCATATTGGTGTGCTTGTAACGCCCCGAATTTTGGGTACGTTAAATAAAACATTTTATTATAAAAATGAAGCGAGTCCAGCTCGTTATTACATCATAACTCTCGTACGAGCATTTGAAATACAAAATAGGATGACAAAGAGGGAACTAAGGGTCCTACTCTACAGCTCCTCTTGCTTCTCCATCCTAGCCAGCTCCTCGGCTCCGCACGCCTCCAAGCTGAAGATCTCGCCCTGCTCATCTATGAAGTCTGACACATTATACCGGCGTCGCTACCAATATAATATGCCAGGGTCACCAAAAAGGCAACACCGTGAGCTACAACGCTCAATAGGAAATCCTTACCCGCTAACCCATAGCTTACCAACAAACGATCATAGAAATCACATAAATGACGATAATACGTCCACATTCACTATCTAACGTTGGTGTCCAAGATTTCCCGATTTCTCCTACGCGACTCGTCGTAGACCGTGTCAACGTTTTCCACTTACAAAACCATTTTTCAAAATCCTTTGCATTGGCTCCGTACCGCGGATAACCAAGCCTTTAAAAATCATTTGACATTGGCTCCGTACCGCGGATAACCAAGCCACACACCCAACTTCGGTTCCGCCGCGCCGGGTTCCCGAGTATCCTCACAATGGTTCCGCCGCGCCGGGTTCCCATTGGCACACAACACTAGCATTGGCTCCTCTCCACGGATAACCAAGCCATATTACCAATAAGGCTACCATGTCCGGCCCTATTGGCAATCTTCACAAAGGGCTACCAAGTCCGGCCACATTGTGGTTTTCACAACCCGCGCAATGGGCTACCAAGTCCGGCCACATTACGGTTTTCAAAACACCTCTCACGTAATGCCATCAAACTAGTCATTACGTAGTTTCAAAAATATTTCCTTCCTCGGAAAAACTTATCCTTTTATAAACCACACCCTAGGTGCCATGTTTCTACTTTCTCGGTTCTCGTGTCACGTTTACATACAAAGACTCCGCCATAGGACTTTATACACAATAATGATCATTCAACAAGATCATCCAACTCTATAATGCTAATCATGTTCAAATCAACGCTTAAAGCATAACGCCACATGTTCGGACGCCCTTGGAGTGATAAATCACTTATGCTTTATCGTGTCACAAGTAATGCAAGCAATTCATATATGCATGCTCATATTCATCTTTAAAGATCAAAACACAATGAAAAGTAATTCAAGATAACATACTTATACATAGGGATAGGGATAAGGGTATCCTACTTGGAATGAAAGATAAGAAAATCCTACCTTGATCCGAAACTAGTCGGGGCCGAACAAGCTAGTTGGAAAATCCACGGGTGATGAAACTCGCGAATCTGGCCCGAACTTCGGATGGCAGTAACTCGGTCAATCTTTGGCCGAATAGAGTCGTTCTTGAGTCCAAATTGAAGCTCAAGAAATTCTCTACAACTTCTGTGAAGGAAGTTGATCCTAGAAACGACTTTAGGTAGGAGAAAAATGGGGGTAAAGCAAAAGACAGTAAGCTGTCAGGAAATGAAAATCCAGAATTTTCATTGAACTTCGGATGACGATATCTTGGTCATTTCTTCTCCAATTGAGGTGGTTCTTGAGCCTAACTTGAAGCTCTCGAAGTTCTCTACAACTTTCCAGAAGGAAGTTGATCCTAAAAACTATTCTAAGCAGGAGAAAACGGAGGATTTTCGAAGGGCAGTAGGCTGCCTGGAACTGGAAATCCGAGATTTCTAGAGAGAAGGAAGAGCAAATGAGAAGGTGTGTGTTCAAATGGCAAGAGAATGGCTCTATTTATAGGCAAACCTTGAGCTCCCTCTCCCTCTCTAAGGCCGGCCCCCCTTCCTCTCACTCTTCCTCAACTTTTGACACTTGGCAAGAGATCTTTGAAAGATCAAGGCCAATCTAGGCTTGCATGGCTAGTTGATGTACCTTGGATTTGATCTTGGGAGACTTAGTGTGAAAAGAGGTGTGAACAAGTGTAATTCTAGTGTGAAACCATAGTTAATGGTACAAGGGAGGACAATGGAAGTTAAGTTTTGTTTGGAAAATCAACCACCCAAGAATATTGTGGTACAATGGAAATTCAATGGCATTATACAAGCAAATCTCTCTCCCCTCCTCTCTCTCCAACCGGCCCCCCCTCTCTCCCTCTCTCTCTCACGGCCCTCTCTCTCTCCCTCTCTTCCTTTGCTTCCTCAAGGTACATATATATGTATATATATGCAAGTATACAAATAAATTAGTAGTACTTTTGTACCAAAGATCAAAAGTAGACTTAAGGGCTAGGATTCTCTTTTTAAACTAATCAATTGGGCACATGGTCCTTAAGGTATTATTCTAGTCATCCAAGTACTATTGTACTCTAGGTAGAATCAAAACCCCAACATAAAATAAGATGGAAATACTTTAAGAATCTTAGTACTAAGTACTTATCTAATAAAATATCAAGTACTTTCACACATGGTTTAAAGAAAAGGATTAAATTAAGAACCCATGGTACTTTGGTGAAAGACTATTCTTTTATCCATTGGGTAAAAATTCCCCTAACTTCTATTATCCAATGGATAATAGTCATTAGGTTAATTATATACTAAAATAATCCCAAAAGTACTTTTAAAGTAATTAAAAAGTATTTTTCTTAATATTCTTAATACTTTGACCAAGTATACTTTTAAAATAAACAATTGGGGTTTCTATTATCCAATGGATAATAGTTTCCCTAACTTTTATTGTCCAATGGACAAAGAATATAACCAATTTGATTAAAAGAAAAAGAATATTGAAATTCTTAGTCTAGGGTTCAAAAGAGTCAAAAGTTCCAATGAGGGGCAAAACGGTCCAATTGAGGTAACTAGATAGCTTCCTAGTTTAGTTCCTTCAACCGAATGGTTAGAAGCTAACTAGGCTTGCTAAATAGGACTAAAGTGCAAGAAATCAAATTTGAATGGTAAAAACGAAATTTTGACAAACAACAAGAGTATTAAAACAAAATTCAAATATTTAACAAAATTTAAAATAACAACGAGATTTTTATTCGTTAAAAATCGGGGTTGTTACAGTGCTTCTGAGCATCAATTGTTTTCATCCCCCCATAGTCATACCTCTCGAGGTTGGTTTTCCTACCAATAGGACCGCTTTGGTTGAAAGTGGGGCAATGACAGAGCCTTGGAGATTGAGTTGGATCTTACTGAGGAACAAAGAGAGCGGGCTCTGGTGTGTGGGCACGCGCCTCGAAAATCCCAGGGTTTTCGGTTGTAAAATTCATTGGGAGCGGCCCTGTTTGAAAATAGCGCGGCGAAACGCTTCGATTCAGAGTCGCCACTCGGGTTTTAGCGGAAGAATACCCAAGGAACCGAACTTGAAAACGCTTGCTACGTTTGCTTTGATTTGAAAAAGGGTTTGACTTGATTTGAAAAGGCGTAGACTGGTCCGTCGTCACCTTCGATATCTGAGGTTCGGGAGCCAGGTTACGAGAGGGGAAGGGTTTTATGGCACCTCTCTCGCCCAATCCGAAGATCGGTCTCTACTCAGGCATTTTGCAAAAACGTTTGCATTTTTCTCTCATTTGATCATTTTTAGCCAGTTAGGGCGGGGGAGCAGTTAATGGGGATTAAAGACTGTTAACAGCTTGCAGTTATGATGAAAAAAATGTTTACGGATGATGATTTGCTTGGATTGAATCAACGTAAAAACATAGATTGAGAACAAGCACTGTGAACAGTTTTGCCAGGATGGTGTACGCTGCTTTTCGGGCACGTGAGCAGGCAGCATGTCGGCACGCAATGGCTGAGCCACTGCACGCCACCATACCCTGCGCACGCCACCCAGAAGCTGGTGTACACTATCCTCTTGATTGCTTACAGTCTTTGTTCTTTAACCCTCTGGGCTCTGGAATGGACCAGCGCACACCCAGGACAAACCACGCAGTTTATAAGACAGTTTATGCACACATTACAGACAAGCAGGTGTAAGAAATGGCTAAGAGCCAGGAAAACAGACAAGCAACCCCATAAACAGAGTGGGGGGATAACGGGAGGTTAGGATTGAACTATGATGTAAGGACCAGGCACTGGTCCCCAACACACATGCCGTACACCACTCTTGCATGTTGTCCAGTGTTTGGCTTTACACTATCTGGGCTTTGGAACATGACCAGAAACACCCCAGAGGCCTTACAATGCAAGAAAGGTACAGGTAATGAAAGCTACGTTTAGACAACTCTAAAATACAGAAAGCAATAAACTGGTTTTTGTCATGCTGATGGTGATGACAGAAAAGAAATAAGTAAGAAATGGACACTCCATGATCCCCACGCCAACAGTGCACATACAGCCAAAGGTGGCATACGGCTTAATAAAGCTGGCGTGCGCCATGGTTTGTGTCTTACGATTGATTTATTTTTCCAGAGAAGGGCCTGGACTAGTATCAGTTACTAGCCAGAGCCTTTCTGGTTCCCCTCAGGAGCAGAAAATGGAAAGCCACGCAAAGGTGGTATACCTTTGGTGCAAGAGATGGAAGGATGGATTGAGCTTTGGGGGTTGAAGATGGAGGTTATGTAGTGACTGATCAGTGAGGTGGGGAAAGGGGATGCTTCTTTATCTCTCACTCTTCTAATGAAGGAACAAGAACAAGAGAGAGAAGGGAGAATAAGCTTAGCTATTGAATGTTGTTAACCCTTGCAAATGAATGCAAGGGGGGGTATTTATGGAGAGAATGGACTGAGAGGAGGGTGATCAGCTGGGGTTAGGAGGTTTGGTTAGGTTAGAGGGAGGAGTCCCATACATTAATGTATGGGACTAGTTGATGGGTAGTGTAGGAGAGAGAGGGGAACGTCCCCTGTAGAATGCAATGATCAGGGGACTCTGCGCCGTACTGAGAGGGTTGCAAAGTCTCGAGCACGTGACAGAAAAGCGGTGATTTGACCGGCCTTGACCATGCCTACGCCAGCTATGGACCGGCGTGCGCCAGGTCAAACTGAGTCAACGTTCGATGTCCGACACGTGGCAATTTGCTGGCGCACTCCAAGTAAAACACGGCGTAAGCAAGGTAAGGTTTTGCTGAGGCTTATCTGGCTCTGGATTTGAAGGGTTTGAAATGGGTCTGAATGAGAAGAGTCCAACACTCAAAGCTCAAGACCTTCCATCGACTTTGGAGTGTTTTCAACCTTTTTATCATCATTGGGGCAACAAAGACAATAAAAGAGCTAATTCGGACAGTCCAGACTGGGGTGTCTATAGAAGCCCCCCTTTGACGGCACTTGGAGGACCCTTTGGTTGATTGGATGCAAGTAACGTCAAAGGTTGTCTAGACACCCTACTCTTGGCTTATCCGGAGCAGGATACTGGGCAAAGAAGACATGAATTTTTAAATAACCTGGTCGGATAGGCTCAGCCAAGTAGGCCATTTGAGAAAGATTACCGTTGTGGAAGACATAATAAACGGACGGACCGTCGTTGATTTGAAATCGGACGGATAGATCGCCGTTGATTTGAAATTGGATGGATAGATCGTCGTTGATTTGAATTTGGACGTATAGATCGCCGTTGATTTGAATTTGGACGGATAGATCGCCGTTGATTTGAAATTGGACGGATAGATCGTCGTTGATTTGAAATTGGACGGATAGATCGTCGTTTGAGTTGAAATCGGATGGATAGATCGTCGTTGATTTAAAATTGGACGGATAGATCGTCGTTGATTTGAAATTGGACGGATAGATCGTCCTTGATTTAAATTGGAAGGATAGATCGTCGTTGATTTGAAATTGGACGGAACTCTGCTTGGGGATAAGCTCTCCAAGGGTATAATTTAAGCATTGGACCACTCGGGCTCTATTTTTGAGAAGGAAATTGATCCAAGTGGTGTTTGGGCTCACGGCCCAATAACAGATGGCGTACGGTATGACCATCCTGGCGTACGCCAGGAATCTTTCTTGGCCCGGTCCAGATCCAAGCCCATACCCGGCCCAGCTCGCCCCCATGTCGTATAAACTTCTGCACGACGAAGAGAACCGCCATATTCGACAGTTTCGAACTCCAAACTTGACAAAACTTCTCGAAACCCTTCCAAATCCTCTCTTTCCTTCCCAAAAACTCTTACCCATACTCATCCATGGCTGAAATCAGCGGTAGCAGCGGTGGTACAGGCGGCAATGGCGACAATGGCGATGGTGGAGAGAGAGAAATCCAAGCGAGGGGTGAAATAGAGGCTTTATGGCCTCAAATCGATGATCAATCAAACCCAGAAGTGTCATTGACCAGAGGTTCAGAGGGTACAGGCGACGGCGACGGCGATGGTGGCCATGCAGCAGGGCCTGACGGTGGCGATGGGCGGCGTACGCCAGGGACGAGCGGTGGTACGCCAACCCCTATTGAAACAGGGGGCCCACGGGTGAGTCGCCTGGACTTCGAGAGCGGAGTGGAGGGGTTGGTCATCACGGGTCCAGTTCTGGCAGGGACCGTCGGACGGCAGTGGTAGCGGCATTGGTGATGATGGTGATCGGCCAGAGGCGCCGAAGAGGGATCCGGCGCGGGGCAAGGACCCTGTGGTTGAGGAGGAGGCTGCTATCAGAGTACCCATAGGGCCAGCGGAGTTTAGACCAGCGGAGGGGTCCTCGGCGCATGTTCCCATTACGCGCAGAGACTTCGCAGAGTTTGTATCGGAGGAGGTGCTTGACCGGCTGTTGCGCGAGAACCCAGTGGTGGTTGAGGCAATGATATCAGCCCGGGAGGAGAGACAACGGCAGATTGCGCAGGCTCGGGAAGAGGAGCGTCTGAGAGCCGAAGGCGAGAGGGCCAGAGTTGAGGAGGCTTTTATGTGGGAGGCAGAGGTAGCCGAGCAGGCCCAGGAGGAGGGTGGCTTAGCTCATGAGTGGGCGATGGTGCGGGCAGAGGCTATACGGGCTGCAGGCCGCGTGGCGTTCGAGGCAGGGGCCTATGTTCCCCCAGAGCCACACTTGTTCATACCGTCCGGGTTTGAGAGCTACATCCCCTGCCGCGATGATTACGACGCAGAGCTCGTGCTGAGAGATCCTAAGTGGCACTTGTCGATGGACTGGGCGCAGGTATTCCACTGAACTTGCCTTTGATCTTCTTATAGTCCTTTATTATTGTATCTGTACGTAGCCTGTATGAACCTTGATAGCATGGTAGCTTTGACAGCATGAATAGAACTTTGGGTAGAAAACACTCGGATTCGACTGTAGACTTGTTAGCATCCTGATAAGAATCACGTGATAACGAACTTGAATCGACTGTAGGTTGCCTCGACTTGTTAACATTGTGGAACGTTAATTCGACTGATAGAATACCATGTTCTTGATTCAACTGAATAACTTGTTTCAACCACAGAATGTTGAACACACCCTCGACCTTAGCTTGATTGCCCTTACTTGTGACTTTTCTTGATTCGACTGCTTGTTATGCATGTTGATGAACTCTTGTCCATTTTGCCTTTTGTGGCGTGCAGAGGTTAAGGGGTAGCACACGAGGGCACGGCGGTCCTGCTAGTTCCTTTGAGCTGTACAGAGGGCTGCCCGAGCGGGTTAGGTCCTTGGTCGACACTACAGGGTTCTGGCCGTTCATTCTTACACAGACGGCTACGCTCAGCGACCATGCCTTGCTTACAGCGCTGGCTGAGAGGTGGTGGGATGCCTCCAACACTTTCCACCTTCCGATCGGGGAGATGACCGTGACTCCGGCGGACTTTGCTGCTCTGACGGGCTTGAGGGTAGGAGGAGAGCCTATCCTATTCGACACGGGGATCCACAGAGATCCGGATGCGCTGCAGTGGTTCTTAGGTATTGTGCCCGTGGGCATTTCGGAGACGTTCTCTCATGACCAGTTCCATTGGCATTTGAAGGACAGGGTCCCGCGCTCGGAGCAGGAGGAGGAGCAGATGGCGAGGACCTACTTATTGTACTTGTTCGGGGCTTCGCTGTACCCTAACAAGCGATCCACGGTACACTTGGCCTACCTGCCAGCCCTATTTGACTTGCGCGCAGCTGCTAGATACGACTGGGGAGGCGCTGCTCTGGGGACGTGCTACAGCTTCATGGGGGAGTTCTCTCGACGGAAGAAAGCGATTGCCGGCCTTTGGAGGGTGTGGGAGGTAAGAAAACAAACTCGTAGCCTTTACTTTTCTGAGTACTTCCCTTTCTTTTGAATTGTAACTGCTGTACTGTTGCTTTGACTGTTTGAACTTGCAGCTATGGGCATATGAGGTGTTGAAAATGTACCCTTCGGAGAATTCGTGCCCGAACTTGAAGATGCTCCCCCGTGCTCTGATATGGGGGCCACAATATAGGGGCAAAAAGGCAGGCAAGGGGCAGCCTCCAGGCCTTTCGGGCGTATCTCGACGAGCTGTCTGGCACCCAGGTAGAACACAGCCTTCTGTTGCTTACTATCGCCTTTGAATTGCTTCAATGCTGTCACTGATCGACTGTTTGTTGCTTGATTGTCGAATGTTTGCAGGTGGAGTGGGATCCTTGGAGGACCGCGGAGGCTGAGCCTGAGTACCTTTCCCAGAGCAGGGTGGTAGCTGCGAGCCGCGTGCTGCTGGAGTAGATCTTCGGGTGGCAGTGGTACTTGGGGGACCGAGTGACACGGCAGTCACTTGAGGCCTCAGAGTTCGTTGTGCCGGGTCCACTTCCGCCTCGTGCTTCACACACGGACCAGTACACGCTGGCTGAGCTGCAGCGCTTCACCGTCCCGGCAGGCCTTACTGCTTTCTTGAGGCCTGAGGGTGACTATGCTGTCTATCAGAGGCAGTACTTGGCGGGACCGCTTGGGGTAGTCGAGCACGGAGCTGTAGAGGCGGAGGCTAGAGCGACTGGAGAGGAGAGACGTGGACAGGGCGGCAGGACTGCCCGCTCGAGGGAGAGGAGTGAGCCTGCTAGGGCGACGGGCCTTCCTCGACTTTCTTGGACACTGGCTGTTCGGGACGCTCAGGGAGAGGAGGCAATTGTTCAGTTCGAGCCTGCTAGGAGAGAGCCCGAGGAGATCACAGGACCGGTATGATACTCAACATCCTCTGTAATTTCCTTACTTCGACTTTCACATGTATACTTGCCTTGCAAACTGATTTGATCACATATTGTAACATAGGCCCCGATGGAGTGGGTACGAGAGGCAGTGCGCCTAATGAAGGCCATGGAGAAGGAGTTTCACAGAATTGCTAGCGGCGCCCAGTTGCGGCTGCATTATCCACCTCCAGCTCCAGCTCCTACTGTGCGGCCTCAGGTATAACTTTAAAACTTTGATAGAACATGTCCTACTTTCATATCTCAATATATGTATGCAATATGTTCACAAATGCTAATAGGCTAAATGCAATGCAGGGACAGGCTAGGGCGGCTCCTAGGAGGAAGAGCGTGCGACCTCCTCCGCAGAAGAAGATAGCACCGAGCTCATCCCGACCAGCAGCGAGCACTCAGAGGGGCGTGCTGATCACTCCGGCCAGCGAGGAGCTCCAGTTCCGCCGAGAACTGAGGAAGAGACCCGCGGAGAAGAGGCCTGCTGAGGGGCCTTCGCAAAAGAAGAGAAGAGAGGAGGAAGAAGAAGAAGAAGAGGAAGAGGAAGGCGCGTCCCTCAGCAGCGACTTTGACTCCGTAGACGACCCTAGGTTCCGGATGGATCCGCGAGAGATGGAGGAGAGCGAGGAAGACGACGACGAGGACCTGTTCGACGACTGAGGGCTATCACTGAGCCTTAGTCTATTTTGCTGTTTTGCCCTTTTGACTTTGGTATGGCAGACACTTTCGGATTTTGGATATGAGGCCTGCGTGCCTTCTTGACTTTCGGGCGAGTGTGCCTTGATACTTTTTGACTCTGCTCGGGCCGGTGTGCCGCTTGATACATTCCCACCCTTTTGCTTTTTAGGGCTTTGACATAGTAGTAATAATATCTACATTTTCTGTTTGTCGATTTTCCTTTTAGATTATTGAATTTTTAGTAAAGGGAATGAGCAAACCGTCCGCTAATATTTAACATGCATTGATGACTGCTCTGAATTGACACAGACACTCGCACATGTGCAAAAATGGATCTAGCTTGAAGAAAAAGGTATAGAAAAGCCTCAGGATACGAGATATACCCCAGACACGCGGAGGATACGGGAAAATAGGCGACGATAGGCCAAGATCCGTAATTCTCCAAAACGAAAGGAACTGACACTTTGAATAGACTATATAGGTATACAATGACTTGTACATCCCATCAAAATAGGTAGAAACATCCTGTTGGAAGGAAAATACCGATAAAAAGCTAAAAAATGCTGCAAAAATGGACATAAGACGCCAAAGATGACTCGATATGGTCCCGGACTGAAACCGACACCCCCGTGCAGTCACACAAGTCCTATGTAACGTGTACGGCATGACACAACTTAGCAAAAGCCCCTGAAACGAGATTTGACCCTCCGTATCCTTGATTTAAGCTTGAAACGGGCCTTCGGGGGTCCAAAATCTTCGATGGGCGCGGCTTTAAAGATCCGGCACTTCACTGCAGTCCCAAATGATGTTTAAGACTCGTAGGAATCAAGAAATGGCCAAAGCAAGCTACGGAACTGATAACGACCATGCGAAGGCAGTAGCTGCTGCAAAACTGGTTTCTGGTGCATCAACATACCATATGCCAAGTTATTGAACCCGTACGCCATGATTGTGAAAATCGTGTGTATGCCAGCTTTAGGTTGGCGTACGCCAAGATCCCAAGAGTCAGATCCACTTGACTGACCAACTGTCCTTTTTCAGGGGAAGTTTGTTTTTATCCCTACACGGCTTCCACACGGTTTCTGTGGATTCAGGGGAGGCAGGGTACTTGGTATAATGCTTCCTTGGAGGCTAGCCACTTGGTTGTATCCTCCATGTGGAATGGCAACTGTAGGGAGGTATTCCCGAACAGGCACCATTAGTCACCAGATACGTGATGTGCAGGGACACGTGATAAACCGGATAAGGCTTATCGCCGGGCAGTGCGATAAGCAGCAATGTGGACCAGTGACACGTAAAGGCATTGGTCCAGGTTGTCTGTTCGGCTGCTAAGGTCAAAAGACATGTGAAGTCATTTGACCAGATATGATAGCATGGACCAGTTGCATGTGAGGTTATTGGTCCAAGAGGGCTGTTCGGCAAAGAGGAAGCCAAACAGTGGAAAAAGTTGCCCTAAGTCGTGACGTGGCAAGCATACTCCAGAATGATAATATTCCGTAAAAAGGTAAGATCCCGAGTGTATAGGGTCGAACCTAGAGACCCAACGTGAATGGGGTGTTCGGATAATTACGAGGAAGAGTCCCAAAAGGACTGAGAGTCCTAAAAAGATTAAGATATTATATAGATAAGGGAATGAGAATCCATAAGAGATGAGGTTTCCTATACGAGGCAGGAATCCTAGGGCAATAGGGATTCCTGAGCAGCAAGCGTCTATGAATCTATAAATACGAGGTAAACCTGGAGGAAAAGGGTACGCAAGATTTAGCATTCTTATTGTTTTCCTACTGATAATTAGGGCTCATTTAGTACGGGATACTAACTAAGGCATCGGAGGGCCTTTGCCACGAGAGGCAAAGGTGCACTCACCCCTTGTCTGTTTTGCAGATCAGGGTTCCGACGAAGAATTAGGGTTCCGGTGTAGAGGCACGTGAGGCCGTTCAGCAGTTTGGTACTTTCAGAGCACCAACTGGTTTCATCCCCCTACAATTGGCGCCGTCTGTGGGAAACGAACCCATTCTCTGAAAAACAATCATGATGGAAGAAGATCCAGTCACGCCGTTTAATCCAAAGGACCAGTTAAGTGGTGGAGGAGATAAATCTCCACCAGGTGCTCCGAAAAAGCCTACTGGAAGGCAGGGCAAGACACCCACGGGCTCCACGAGAAGGAGCAAATCTCACCGAAGAGAGGCGTCGGTGGAGCAGTCAAGAAGTATACACAACAGTGAGGATGTCCTCGACCGAAAGAGGAAGGAGATCGAGGAGTACGCTCGTTTAATTAAAAAACGAGAGTATGAAATACAAGAGTTGCAGCGGGTACGAGAACACCCAGAAGACTCTGGACTCTCCAGGAGGAGTCCTGAAAGAGATAGACGGACTCTAGTAGTCCATAGACATGCCCGTTCTCGAAGGGCAAGGAGCAGAAGTCCTATTATGAGGCGATATAATGTTTCTCCACGAAAAAGGAGTAACAGAAGTAGAAGCCGAACTCCGGAAAGACAAAGGTCCTTCTCACGAAAAAGGAGGAGTAGGGACCAGAGTTCCACCCCTGAAGAAGAGGATAGAAGAAAACATCACCGGGACAGGTACGAAAGATCTGATGCTGATCGGGCCAAAGCCACGGCTCACAAGACGAGAGAATTCGAGGATGGGGCAGTAACTGCACGAGAAGCAGCTAGAAAGGCCCTAAGCAATATAGCGGCTTCCCCCTTCTCGAAAAGGTTACAAGAGGCTAGGTTGCCGAGCAGAGTGAAGCATGGAGCATTCGTACTTTACGAGACAAACACAGATCCTGTGGCTCACATACAGCATTACCAGCAGGCCATGTTCATGCATGATGGCGATGATGCCATTCTGTGCAGGATGTTCCCATCAAGCCTTGGCAAGGTGGCTCTATCTTGGTTTCACAAACTGGCCCCGCGCTCCATACGAGGATGGAGACAGCTGGCAGAAGAATTCACTGCTCGGTTCTTAACAAGTAGAAAGGCTCCAAAGACGTTTGAAAGCCTCTCTACGATGAAGTAGGTAGACGACGAGCCGATCAGGGATTATGCAAAAAAGTACTGGGAAACTTTCAACGAGATTGAAAGTTGCAGTGAGGAATACGCCATCGCAACGTTCAAAACTGGATTACCTGTTCGGGGTGAATTGCGCCGCTCATTGAACAAACATCCGGTGGCAACGCTGGCCAAGTTGATGGAGCGGATAGAGCAACACGCCAGAATGGAGGATGACATACTCCGTGAAGACGGCAGGACAGTTACCGAACAGCCCAAACTGTCTGCCAAAAAGGTGGATAAGCCAGAGCCCAAAACGTACAAGGAGAGAAAGGATTACGGGCAGGCTAAGAAAGAGCCCTATAAAGAAAAGCAAGCCCCCGATCCAAAGTCCTTCTTCTCCATCACAACAGTTTGGAAGGAACCAATTTACAGGATTCTTTATCGAATTAAGAATCAGCCGTACTTTAAATGGCCCCCAAGTTTGGGTGGAGATAAAAATGCGAAACGTGCCACGAATCAGCACTGCAGTTACCATAAAGATTGGGGCCATATGACCGAGGATTGTGAAATGTATAAAAGGCATCTCGACGATCTAGTTTCTCGTGGCTATCTCAAGGAGTTTATCCAGGAAGATCCGAAGGAAAAAGGGAAAGCCATGGAGATGGATTATGAGTAGAATCCTAAAGGGGTAATCCACATGATACACGGGTTAGCCGCACCTTATACGAGAAATGAGGTGAGGCTACTGCAAAGGCAAATTAAGCACGACTAGCATGTGACGCGGTTGGGAAATAAGAGAAGCCGAGAGAGTGGTGTATGCAATGAGAGCATCGCATTCACGGATGAAGATTTGGGGGAAGTCCAGGTTCCCCATAATGATGCTTTGGTCATAACCCTACGAGTTGGGGAATATGACATTGAAAGGATTTTAGTGGATTCTGGAAGTTGTACGGAGGTAATGTACTACGACGCGTTCAAGAAATTGGGGCTGGCCCAGACAGATTTGGAGCAGTCCACAACACCCTTGATTGGGTTTGGTGCAGGAGCAGTTTGGCCGCTTGGAAAGGTAACACTGCCTGTTCGGGCAGGATCAGTTGTTTTGAGGACGGATTTTCTAGTTGTTGACGTCCCTTCTTCCTATAACGCGATTATAGGAAGAACCTGGTTACACAAAATGAGGGCAGTCTCCTCAACTTACCACCAGATGGTGAAATTCCCAGGATCCAATGGGATCGAAGCAATTAGGGGTAATCAGAAAGTCGCCTCTGATTTCCATCGTCAAGAAGGCCCCGAAGGCCCACCATGTTCATACATTGGAGGTACCAGATCAACCGACTATCGAGGACGTCGGAAGATGCCCGGCTGATAAGGTGATCGAGGGCTTGGAAAAGATTCAGATCAACGAGGCTGATCCTGAAAGATATTTTTTGATTGGGGAATCACTACCAGCAGAGGAAAAGGCTGAGTCAATACAGTTTCTGAAGGAATATGTCGATGTATTTGCATGGGTACCAGAAGAAATGCCCGGTGTAGATCCTGAGATAATCTGCCACCATTTAAATGTTGACCCTCAGCATAAGCCAGTTATTCAGAGAAAACGTAGGGCGGCCGTACAGCACGTGGATGTTGTTATTGAAGAAGTTAATCATTTGCTTGAGGCAAAAGCAATACGTGAGGTTTATTATCCTGAGTGGCTGTCCAACACCGTGGTCGTAAAGAAGAAGAACGGGAAGTGGCGTGTCTGTGTGGATTTCACAGACTTGAACAAGGCCTGCCCTAAGGATAGTTTTCCCCTCCCAAGGATAGACCAGTTGGTTGACGCAACAGCTGGCTACGAGCGAATGAGCTTTCTTGATGCGTATCGAGGATACCATCAAATTGCTATGTTTGAGCCCGATCAGGAGAAGACATCTTTCATCACCCCACGGGGCTTATACTGCTATAATGTCATGCCGTTTGGGTTGAGGAACGCAGGAGCAACTTACCAAAGGCTTGCGACTATCATGTTTAAAGAACTGCTCGGGAAAACCATGGAGGTTTACATCGACGATATGGTAGTAAAAAGCCGAGACAAACGAGGGCACATCACAGACTTAAGAGAAGTCTTTGAGATTTTGAGAAAGTACAAGTTGAAACTCAACGCCTCGAAATGTGCGTTTGGGGTTGGTTCTGGGAAGTTCCTAGGGCACTTAGTCACCATAAGGGGAATTGAGGCTAACCCAGATCAGATTGCAGCCTTGCAAAGGCTGCAAAGCCCTAAAACCACGAAGGAGGTTCAAAGGTTAACTGGGATGGCTGCAGCACTTAATAGGTTTATCAGCAGATCAAGTGATAAGTGTAGGCCCTTTTTCCAGTTATTAAAAAAAAGGGAAGGGTTTGAATGGGGAGCAGAGTGTGAGCAAGCTTTTCAGGACCTGAAGAAATATCTGGCTGAGCCTCCTCTTCTGTCAACCCCACAGCCAGGTGAGTCCTTGATTTTGTACTTATCTGTTTCTGAGCATGCTGTAAGTGCAGTCCTGTTAAGGGATTTGGGAATCGAACAAATCCCAATATATTATGTAAGCAAGACATTGCTAGACGCAGAAACGAGATATCTGCCTTTAGAGAAACTCGTCCTGGCACTTAGGACAGCAACGAGAAAACTGCCACACTATTTCCAAAGCCATAGGATTGTGGTATATACCGAATTTCCACTAAAGTCCCTGCTACGAAAGGCAGATTTTTCAGGAAGAATCTCGACGTGGTCCGTCGAGTTAAGTCAGTATGATATTGATTATCAGCCACGTATGGCAATTAAAGGCCAAGTATTGGCAGATTTTGTGGCGGAGTTTTCTCCTGCGGTTGCACCTTTACCTCCTACGAGAAAGGAGCAAGCATCCAACCCAGCACCCATGAAGAATCAGCTGTCAGCCGAACAGGACCCCACGGAATGGAAATTATTCGTCGACGGATCAGCATGTAATACTGGTTCAGGAATTGGGGTGGTAATATTTCCTCCAGGAGGTGTAATGATCGAGCTGTCTGTTCGGCTAGGGTTCAATGCATCAAATAATGTGGCGGAGTATGAGGCACTCCTAGCTGGATTGAGAAGTGCGAAAATTCTGAAGGCAAAAAGAGTGAGGGTGCATTGTGATTCACAGCTTGTGGTGAATCAGCTGTCCGGTGAATATATGGCCCGGAATGAGAAAATGGCAGCATATGTGGAAGCCGCCAAAGATTTACTCGATACCTTTGAGAGGGTTCACATTGAGCAGATAAGTTCGGGACAGAATGCACATGCCGATTCACTGGCATGGCTGGCTGCAGCGGTCTCGACCGAACTCAAGCGAAGAGTTGCAGTTGAGTATCTCTCAGAGCCGAGCATTGGGAAAAGCGTGGAGTTAGTTTTGGAAGAAACCCAAGGTCCAAGTTGGATGGACCCAATCGTGGAATTCTTACGGGATGAAGCACTTCCCACTGATAAAAAGGAGGCTCATAAGGTCAAAACCAAGTCTGCAAGGTTTTGGCTATCCCCAGAGGGGAAGCTTTACAGAAAGTCCTTCACAGGACCGTACTTGCTTTGCGTACACCCCGAGATGGTGCAGAAATTTCTTCACGAAATACATGAAGGAACTTGTGGAAGTCATGCTGGGGGCAGATCCATTGCCCACCGAGCAATCACTCAAGGCTACTGGTGGCCACATATGCAGGAGGATGCAAAGATGTATGTAAAAATTTGTGAGAAATGTCAGAAATTCTCGCCAATGATTCGAACACCGGCCGAAGACCTGGTACCTTTGACGAGCCCCTGGCCATTTGCCCAATGGGGAAATGGACATCGTGGGTCCTCTCCACAAAGCAACTGGGAACCGAAAATTCTTGTTAGTTGCAACAGATTATTTTACTAAATGGATTGAGGCAGAACCATTGGCCAAAATCACCGAGTCTATGGTAGAAAAGTTCGTGTGGAAGAGTATCATTACTCGATTTGGGGTTCCCTATTCCTTGATTACAGATAATGGGTCCCAATTTCAGAAGAAATTTAAGGCTTTTTGTGCCCAGTATGGGATTCGGAATTACTATTCGACTCCAGCTTACCCATAGAGCAATGGGCAGGCAGAAGCATCTAACAAAACCATTCTTGACGGGATCAAGAAGAGGTTGGATAAGGCCAAGGGGAAATGGCCTGATGAATTGCCCCTTGTACTATGGGCACATAGGACAACTCCTAGGAGGTCTACGGGAGAGACCCCCTACTCGTTGGCACACGGCACAGAGGCAGTCATACCTTTGGAAGTGGGACTTCCAACCAACAGGACAGTGTTGGTCGAAAGTGGGGGCAACGACAGAGCCCTTGAAATTGAGCTTGATCTCGCTGAGGAGAGGAGAGAAAGGGCCCTAGTCCATTTGGCCTCTTATCAAGAACAATTAATGAAGAACTATAATAGGCATGTTCACCCTCGAGAATTTGGTGTTGGGGACCTTGTACTACGAAAGGTGCTCGGCAACACCAAAGTGGCCAACGAAGGCAAGCTAGGAGCCAACTGGGAAGGCCCGTATCGGGTAACAGAGATTGTGGGCATTGGGGCCTACAGATTGGTTGATCTGGACGGCATCCCAATCCCAAGGCCATGGAATGTTCATAATTTGAGAAAATTCTTTGTTTAGAAGAATTTAATTTTAGTTTAGATTGCACTACGTGATTGTGTGGGAATTACGAATAAAAATTCCCTTGTTTTCTCTTATTCTACTTATGGATTACTCTGTTTTAGTTTCAAGGGGTACGAATAACGCCCCCTTGAGTTTGGTCTATGAATAAAGACATTCTTTTCTTCACATTATATTCAGTTTTTTGAAATATGGAATATGAAACTAGGAGATTTGCTTTATCTTCCTTTTTTTTCATATTGGGGAGCACGGGATTGGCACGAATGCCAAACATGAGATATTTGAAAGTACGAGATACTTAAAAAAACGAACAGCTTGCAACAGGGTACGAGATACCCAAAAGAACGAAATTCTTACCAAATTCTAAGTACGAAATACTTGGGCAATAGACATAACGAGATATGAATGATTTTATCTAAGAACGAGAGTACGAGATACTCAAAGTACGAAATACTTGTAAAATTCTGAGTACGAAATACTTGGGTAATAGACATAACGAAGTATGTCTAAAAACCAAACTAAGTATGAAGAAACTTGGGATGCATACAAATATATGCAGTTTGTTCGGGTAACATTCATTTGAAAAGCAAACAGTAACTTCAAGCACGAAATACTTGGGGCTCTACACTTATGAGTATGAGTAAACTCACAAAAGCAGACGAACATGTGTAAACAATAAAGTACGAAACACTTATAAGCCAATATGAAACATTTGGCTTAAAAGTCAACGTGCGAAATACTAATCTATGCATTTGAATATATGCATCAAAAAGGGTTAATAGCCGAGCAAACCAGATGTTATGAGGAAAATATCTGTGTTATCAAAAGAAAACCAAAAGTATTGTACTGATGCCTCGCAGGGCTCAAAATAACTACGGTCACGCAGGACCAGTAATACGTTTGGAGGAGTTGAGTAGGAATGAGATTACTTGCTAGCCTGTTCAATCCAAGTTCTGGATCTCTGGGAGAGTGTCATTTACAGCTTCTATGCTAGTACTGGCAGCGGCATTCTCCTCCGTGACAATGGCTTCATTGGTCACCTCTTGAACTGCTGCAGGTTGAACCACGTTATCTTGGGATTCCATCTGAATCTCCTCTTCAACGTCAGCAAAATCATCTATCTCTTGATCTACGTCATCAGCAGGAGGCCCACCAGCTTCCCGAGCAGCCATCACTTGACGACTCGATAATTCATTATCTTCCCAGAAAGGAGAGTCTTCAGCGACGCCAATCTTCGTTAAGCACGTCTCCCAGCAGGTGACCCAGATCTGGTCTTGAATGGCCGGCATCTGTCCCACGTAATTGGCCGTTGTAGTGTCAAACCCTTTCTTGTAACCTTCATCATATGCGGCCTTTTTGGCATTATCTATCTCTGCCAAAGACTGACGGAGGTTATCCTCAGCAGTTTCAAGTTTGCCTTTTGTGTCTGTGACCTCTGTTTTAGCTTTGTCTCTCTCTCTCTCCAGCCTCGAGACTGTTCGGAGGAGTCTCGTGTTATCATTCAGCAGCCTGACTCTCTCTGCGTCAGCCTCTTGGAATTTTTGGCCTAGGGCCATCAGTTTTTGGATAAACTGCACAAATGCAAAATACGAGTTAATAAAATTTTTTAAGACGACTATAGTCAAGGTAAAGGAAAAGGAACTCTGTACGTTCACCTTGATTCCACTGACGAGTCCAGTGGACACCAGCCGGTCAGCAGAGGATGAAGACTCTTTTTGCATGTCTACGGGAAGTGATAGTCCCTGTGCCAGAGCCAGTGCAGTCTCAGACGAGCTAGCACTGTCCCCAATATTTACTGGACGGTCCCCCCTCATGAGCTGAGGGGCCCAGACAGCAGGGATAGCTTGGATGTTCGGCACTGGGGTTTCTGATGGCACTGAAGTGTCTGGAGCGCCAGTGTCTCCGGCTTCTTCACTCCGAGGACGCTTGTCCCGATGAGCATCAGTAACTTCGGTTGAACTGTCTTGTTGCCGAGGAGATGACGATCTCGTAGATCCCCCCCTGTTGCGACGAGATCGAGGGGGAGCAACACCGGTCGATGCTACCCTATTTGCAGCATTACGACCTCGAGTCGAAACGGTAAGAAGAGTGCTAAGATCAATGGGTTCTTGAGTCATCGTACCTGGGCTCACGGGAGATCGAGAGTAACCAGAGGAAGAGGACTGGCTCGTGTCACAAAGAACAAGGGGCTGTTCGGGTTGAATTTCAGGAACAACTTGTCTTCGTGTGGATCTCCTAAACACCACACGTGTCTGGGGCACGCCTTCTGGGATCGAAACTTCACCTGACTGTCCGGCGAGGGTGACGCCGGCTTGCAGTCTTGAGCTTTGTGGATGGGGAGCTGTGGATGTCGAGGCACCGCTCGTGCTCGGATTTGCTAACCTCCTGTCAATGAACCCCCTGTAGGCAGGCTCGTATCCCAGCAAGACGTGTGCGTCACGACCACACCCAGCGGTGCGAGTGCCCGGCTCCCCTGTGTACTTAAGAATTCTGTTGATATCAGCTGTTCTGATGTAGTTTGGCTCTCGTCTCGGGCGTCTGTTAGCGTTGTCCGCTGTACGAATATAAAGACAAGTTAGAAACATACGAATCAGCTAAAAGGAAGCAATACACGAAATCACAAAGCAAATTAGAAGCATACGTGGGTAACCCCATATGTGGGGGCAATGCAAACCCACCACTTGGCCATCCTCTCCTATCGGCTCGAAAGCTCCCGTTACGTAGAGGAAATCGACCTCGTGGTCACGAGCAGAGTCTGGCAAATTGAGCACGAGACGCCTGTCCGCTCTCCTAACCTTGAGATAGTACGTGTTGTAATCGGGGTTTAGCACAATGCTATACCACCATTGGATGTCCCAAATCCCCAGTTGGGTCCCTAAGATTCTGTTTAATGCCACCACTCCCATTACTAGCCTAAAAAAGTTAGTCGAAACCTGCATCGGCGTAAGTCGATACCAGCTCAGGATTTGACGGAGTAGAGGGTGAAGGGGGAATCGAACCCCTCCTTCAACAATGGCGACTATTGGGATACACATTCTATCCCATGATCCTCCGTCTCTATCTGCGCCTAGGGGGGCAAGTTCAAGACCAACATTGTCAGGGACGCCGTATTCCGTTCTAAATGCCGTCATGGCAGCAGGGGTTTCACATAGCTTCCTAAATTTACTGGGTTTCAGAGGGTTTTCCCCATCGTCCGCCATCACTATACCCAGTATGTACAAGGAAAACCAGAAGGGCGTATGAACCAAGCCCTAGGGGGATGGGTCACTCAAAAATGAAATCCTAGTACGAGATACAGAAAGAGATTTCAGGAGTCTTACGATGGATGTAGCGGCGATGGAGGGAAGTACGGACGAAAGCTTCGAAGCGGCGGCTATGGCGGAGACGGTGGAGGAACCCTTTGAGAAAGACTGAGGTTGGTGCGTTTTGATTAAAAACCCAAAAAGCACCCCTTTCAGAGGGAAAAGGGCGAAAGACGGAGACGAAACGTCTCCATTAACACTGTTAGAAGTTAATAAATTAAAGTAACGGAAAGCAGATACTGTTCTAACTCCGTTTTGCATAACGTTAGTTGAATACCAATGGAAGGCGTACGAACGATGCCACGTGGAGTCATTATCCCGAAAAAGTATAATGATTAAGCCGCCAAAGGCATAAATGAGCATTGGTATTATGACCATACAAGGACAGAGGGGTGCGATCCAACCTTGGTCCTTGAGAAAGCTTTACCTGCGACCCCCGAACAGTGGTCATAGGAAAAACTGGGGAGCAATTGTAGGGAGGTATTCCCGAACAGGCACCATTAGTCACCAGATACGTGATGTGCAGGGACACGTGATAAACCGGATAAGGCTTATCGCCGGGCAGTGCGATAAGCAGCAATGTGGACCAGTGACACGTAAAGGCATTGGTCCAGGTTGTCTGTTCGGCTGCTAAGGTCAAAAGACATGTGAAGTCATTTGACCAAATATGATAGCATGGACCAGTTGCATGTGAGGTTATTGGTCCAAGAGGGCTGTTCGGCAAAGAGGAAGCCGAACAGTGGAAAAAGTTGCCCTAAGTCGTGACGTGGCAAGCATACTCCAGAATGATAATATTCCGTAAAAAGGTAAAATCCCGAGTGTGTAGGGTCGAACCTAGAGACCCAACGTGAATGGGGTGTTCGGATAATTACGAGGAAGAGTCCCAAAAGGACTGAGAGTCCTAAAAAGATTAAGATATTATATAGATAAGGGAATGAGAATCCATAAGAGATGAGGTTTCCTATACGAGGCAGGAATCCTAGGGCAATAGGGATTCCTGAGCAGCAAGCGTCTATGAATCTATAAATACGAGGTAAACCTGGAGGAAAAGGGTACGCAAGATTTAGCATTCTTATTGTTTTCCTACTGATAATTAGGGCTCATTTAGTACGGGATACTAACTAAGGCATCGGAGGGCCTTTGCCACGAGAGGCAAAGGTGCACTCACCCCTTGTCTGTTTTGCAGATCAGGGTTCCGACGAAGAATTAGGGTTCCGGTGTAGAGGCACGTGAGGCCGTTCGCAGTTTGGTACTTTCAGAGCACCAACTGGTTTCATCCCCCTACAGCAACGGCAAATGAAGGCCTATAAAGCTGGGGTGACCCCTTTGTGGTATTCATAGAATCAATTGCCCCTTTTCTTCTTCAGTATATACCCACCTTGTCCATGGATAACCCTCTTCCAACACTGCTCAGGCCTTGGCTAGTGTCATTTTTAAGCGTTGATTGGCTTAACTTCCAATATCACGGGCTTTCTTCATTCCGTTTTCTTCGACATGTGCCGATCCGCCCGGCGCTGTTGTGGGCCGCCCTGAGATTCTGGGATCCGGACGTCCATGTCTTCCGCTTTGGTGACGATGAGATGTGCCCGACCGTGGAGGAATTCCAGGCGTACCTCCGCACCTATGTGTCTCCGACGCTCGTCGTTCCTCCCTATCAAGTGAGTATGCCGAAACTGCTGGCCAACTCGCTTGGCATTTCTCGGGGTCTGGCGAACACAATCCTGGAAGGTGGCCAGGTGAACGTTATCCGACTGGTTGAAATGTACAGCCCGGATGTTGACTTGGATAGCCCAGGCAGCGATGAAGTTCAAGCGCGTCGACGCTTCGCCCTGGTCATTTGTCTGCTCCCGGCCTACCTGCTCGTTCCTGCCGACGGGCGGGTCAGCCCTCTACTCGTGAGCGTAGCTGCTCAGATGGGGGCACGCAGAAATGTGATCCCCTTGGTCTTGGCGGAGACGCTCTCAGGTTTGGATTTGGTGAGCACAAGCCAGTCGGCTGTTTTCAGCGGGAGCCCGCTCTTGCTTCAGGTAAAGCTCACTCAGCTCACCTTTTTCTGGTTTTTCGCACATTCTCGTTTTACCTCGACACTCGGCTTAGGCTACTTCCTAGCTTCTTACTTGTCTTTTCGCTCAGGCTTTATCTGACTCCTTACTTGTTTTGTCACTCATGCAGCTGTGGCTATCAGACAAGTTGAGCCTTCTGCATCCACCGGCAGCGGGCTGGAATCTGTTCCCAAAACGGGTTCATCAGAGGGAGATGCGGTATCCTGACTTGGATGTAGGGGGTTGGTACAAATTCATTCAGGAAATGCAGCCCGATGAAATTGCTTGGAGGTGTCCTTGGCTGGACCTTCCAGACATGGCCATCCATTCTGACGGCTTTGACAGGATGGTCATCGCGGGCCTGACCAGCTTCACGTTTTATATCCCCGGGCGGATCCTTCGCCAACTGGGCGCCCCACAAGAAAATGTCCGTATCAGTATCGGGGGCTTCCATCTTCCAAATTTCAATGCTCAGAGGTTGAACGGCTATCAGAGGCGCTGGGGCCTAAGGGTTCTCCAGGCGGAATCACCAGGTTTTACCACAGGGCTGAGAAAGCGCTATAGACAGTGGCTAAGAGCAGATGTTCACACAAGGGAAAATGCCGACTGACTCCAGACCACTTTGCTGTTCTTAGAATAAGCTGTGAGCCGCTAGGCTTCTTAAGCATTCTGTTCTGTTTTTCATGCTTCATTTCTTTTAAGGCTTTTATGCTCAGCTTGTTGTATTAGAAATAATAATTTGCGAAATAAAGTTGAAAGATGGAGGGTTTCCCCCTTCTGATTCTCCAACACCGTCTTAGCTCGTTTTCTAACCCTTCGACCTTTGATGCGGACCTAAAACGTCGAACCCTGGATCCTTTTGATAGAATGTGACCGGGTCTCAGAGTGAGACTGCCTACGTATCCCATTTGAAGGGAATTAGGTCAGAACGTAGTTCAGGCCAAGGTTCACTCGTGTATTTCACCTCTCCTTTTACGCTTTAACTTTTGCCTAGAACCGCCTTAATAGGTTTTTGGTCTAGCTAGCTTTTTGATTTTGCCTATTTATTTTTGCCTTGACCGCCTCCTTAGGTTTTCGGTCTAGCAGGCCGCTCTAACTTTTGCTTGGAATCGCCCACCCTTGTGGTTTTAGATCCAACGAGCATCTCTCAGGGATAATAACGCTTGAGCTGATCCAGGTTGACCAAGGTACTGAATTCATTGCCGTCGAGGTCGATGAGCTTGGCAGCGCCCCCAGATAGGATGGTCTTGATGATGTACGGCCCAGAACGCTTTGGCCGGAACTTCCCACGGGGATCGAACACTGGAGCCCAGATCTCCTTTGTGACCATATCTCCTTCGACCAGACCTCTCGACTTCACTTTCTTATTGAATGCCCGGGCGATTCGACGCTGATACCCTTGAACGTGATACAGTGCACGGAGCCTTCTCTCGTCAAACAACATTAGTTCGACAAATCGTCCACTTAACCATTCAGCTTCCTCGAGCCCACCTTCGGCCATGACTCTTAGAGACGAAATCTCAAGCTCGATGGGGAGTACAACCTCCATTCCATAGACTAAGGAGAATGGAGTTGCGCCTGTGGAAGTGCGGATAGACGTTCGGTACCCCCAGAGGGCCAACGGTAACAGTTCGTGCCAATCCCTTGCAGACTCGACAGTCTTCTTGATGATCATCTCGACGTTTTTATTTGCAGCCTCGACAGCCCCATTCGTCTGTGGCCGATAGGTTGTTTGAATGATGGATCTTGATCCCGAATTCCTCAATTAACTCCCGAACCCTGCCTTTGAAGTGACTCCCATTGTCCGAAACGAAAGCCTGAGGCACGCCGTACCGGTAGATGATGTTCTTTCAAATGAACTGTGCAACTTGAACGGTTGTCAGGGTCTTGTAAGATTCTGCCTCGACCCATTTGGTGAAGTAGTCGATGGCTACCAGTATAAACTTATGGCCGTTCGAAGCGGAGGGTCTGATCATCCCGATACATCGATTCCCCACACCGAGAACGGCCAGGGCGAGGTCATACCAAAAAGTTCAGTTGGCGGAACATGCTGCAGATTAGCATGGATTTGACACTTGTAGCAACGTCGCACATAGTCAATGCATTGTGATTCCATGGTGGACCAGTAGTAGCCTTGTCTGAGGATTTTCCTTGCGAGCATGACACCGCTCATGTGAGGACCGCAGACTCCTTCGTGAATCTCCTCCATTATCCTTGTTGCCTCTACGCCGGTCACACAAAGTTTGTGCATTCCACAGTGAGATCTTCGATATAACTTTCCCCCACAGATGATGTATTGAGCAGACAGTCGTTGCAGGGCGATTCGATCCTTCCTAGTGGCTTCGGCTGGGAACTCTCCTCGCTCTACAAAGTTCCAAATATCATGGTACCAGGGAAGGCCATCATCGACATCATAGATGGCGTTGACATACTCATATGCAGGTAGGTGCCTCTGTTCGATCACGATTGGTTGCAAGTTAACTCCTACTGGAAGCTCGATCATTGAAGCCAAAGTCGCCAAAGCATCGGCGAACTGATTCTTCAAGAGTGGAACATGGGTGAAGGTCACCTTGTTAAAGCGAGGAATCAGTTCTTCCAAATCTTGGTGATAAGGCTTCAGCTTTTCCTCACGAACCTTCCAGTCCCCATTGGCCTGAGAGACTACCAAATTTGAATCTCCAATCACTTCGAGTTTCTCGACTCCCAATGCAACTGCCGCCTCCATTCCGACGATGCAGGCCTCATATTCCGCTTGATTGTTGGTAACATTGAAATTTAGCTTGAAAGCCAGCGGAATACGAGCACCGGCAGGCGTGATCAGCAATACCCCAATTCCGAACCCTTTCTGATTAGAAGCCCCATCGAAATACAGCGTCCATACTTCCTCAGTTACGGTCAGCACATCCTCGTCTGGAAAGTTGAAATCCACATCCTCTGGCCCCTCAACTGGGTGATCTGCCAAGAATTCTGCCACGGCACGACCCTTTACTGACTTCCTCGTGACATGCTGGAGATCGAACTCAGCCAGCAGAAGCAACCAACGTGCTAGCTTATGGGTGAGCGCTGGCTTCTCGAATAGATATTTGATGGGGTCCATTCGAGAAATCAGCTTCACCGAATAGGCTAGCATGTAGTGTCTAAGCTTTTTGGTAGCCCAAACTAGTGCCCAGCATGTCTTTTCCAAAGGGGTATAGCGCTCCTCACTTCCCACCATTTTCTTGCTCAGGTAGTAGATGGCTCTCTCGACTTTATTTTCCCCTTCCTGCGCTAGCAAACAGCCCATCGCCGTCGGTGTTACAGACAAGTACAGAATCAATGGTTGTCCTGGCGTAGGCGGCATCAGTACCGGAGGGTTTGTAGGTATTTCTGAATCGACTCAAAAGCAGCCTGACACTTGTCTGTCCACTCGAACGGGACATTCTTCTTGAGTAAGCGGAACAGCGGCTCGCAAGTCGGAGTCAATTTGGCGATGAATCGGCTGATAAATTGAACCTTTCCCAGAAAACTTCGCACTCCCTTCTCAGATCGCGGGGGCTCCATTTCGAGAATCGCTTTGATTTTAGACGGGTCGACCTTGATTCCTCTCTCGGTAATCAGAAATCCCAACATCTTGCCTGCCGTAACCCCGAATGTGCACTTCTGCGGGTTGAGACGTACATTGTACTTTCGAAGCCTTTCGAGAAACTGTCTGAGTGAAGGGAGATAGTCCTTTTCCTCTCTTGCCTTTACGATCATGTCGTCGACATACACTTCGACCGTCTTATGGATGAAGTCATGGAACAGGGTTGTTTGGGCTCTTTGGAAGGTGCATCCGGCATTCTTTAGCCCAAACGGCATTTTCACGTTACAGTAAGTCCCCCATTCTGTGACGAACGTTGTCTTCTCCTGATCCTCTAGGGCCATGAAGATCTGATTGTACCCTGCGAACCCGTCGACAAAGGAGAGCAGGGCATGCCCCGCGGTGTTGTCCACAAGCACATCAATGTGAGGCAAGGGAAAACTATCTTTGGGGCTTGCCTTGTTCAAATCCCTAAAATCGACACAAACTCGGATTCTTCCATCCTTCTTGGGTACAGGTACGATGTTGGCGACCCATTTGGGGTATTCAGCAACCCTTAAGAATCCTGCGTCGATCTGCTTGGTAACCTCTTCTTTGATCTTCTGAACCCAGTCCGGCCTCATCCTGCGGAGCTTCTGCTTGACAGGAACCGCCCCTGGCATTAACAGAATTCGGTGCTGCACTATCTCGGGATCGATACCAGGCATGTCGGCGTGAGACCAGGCAAAAACTTCGAAGTATTCTTTGAGCGCCTCGATTGTACCAGCGTGATTTTCCGGGGACAAGTTTGAGCCGATTTGTATCATACGGGGGTCACCCTCATCTTTCAAATTTATTGAAATTACTTCTTCTTTTAGAGGCTGAGCATGCCTTTCGTCTTCCCTTTCGATGAGGGAACGCAACTCGGCCGGGATGTTCCCGTCAAAGTCGATTCCTTCATCGTCGGGGTCGACACAGTTTATGTAAAAGTCAGCAAAGTAGTCGGAAGCAGGATCATTCATTTCATAAAGCCCGGAAGGGCTGCCAAGTACAGTAGACTCAAACTCGAAGTAAAAGCTACGACATGGAGGGCCGAGAGGCACAAACTCCGACTCTGAGCTAGACTTAGACTCGACCGACTCTGTGTCAGATTCAGAGGTACCATCAATGCATGTCAAACGCGGAGTAAAAATGCAGTTATTAATACTACCGGTCGCTTTTACAATGAGAGAAGTCGGATCCTCGAGAATGTCTTGAGAGTCGGGCCCGAGCATCAGCACCTCAGCCTCTTCTTCCCCGCCAACCAAACCTACTTGGGCGAACAGCAACTCCAAGCTTCCCTGATCAAAGGTCTTTACCTAGTCGACATTCTCCCTGATCTCAGCCAGCTGCTCTTTAGCCATCTCGTCCTCATCATCGACCCAGGTGTCCTCAGCGAAGATCTCGAAACCCGGAAGCCAAGTGCGAGTCTTAGGATCCCAAAACGGCTCGATTTGTCCCAAGTAAGCAGTGCCACCTCACTCACGGACGAAGTAGCTGTCGGGGTTACCGTAAAGGGTTCGAGGTTTTCCCACGTCTTTCCTCTTTTGGGCATCCTTGGCTGGGGGAACGTATCTGTAACGCCCCGAATTTTGGGTACGTTAATGAGGCATTTATTACATAATAAAGAGAGTTTATTACATCATAAATACTTCAAAGGGTACATTCATTCAATCAAAGGAGAAACTAAGGCTCCTAACTACTGCTCTGCTTGCTCCTTCCTTCAGGCAGGCTTCTCAGCTCCGAAGGCCTCCAAGGCATGCATCTCGCCCTGTTCATCTAAGAGGTCTGACACATTATACCGGCGTCGCCACCAATATAATATGTCAGGGTCACCAAAAAGGCAACACCGTGAGCTACAACGCTCAATAGGAAATTCTTACCCACCAACCTTACAACTAACAATCACACATCGTTAATCGCCTATCGTTGGTGTCCAAGATTTCCCGATTTCTCCTACGTGACTCGTCGTAGACCGTGTCAATCATTTTTACTTACAAAACAATCTTTCGAAATCATTTGCATTGGCTCCGTACCGCGGATAACCAAGCCTTTCAAAATCTTTTGCATTGGCTCCGTACCGCGGATAACCAAGCACACACACACCCAACCTCGGTTCCGCCGCGCCGGGTTCCCGAGTATCCTCACAATGGTTCCGCCGCGCCGGGTTCCCATTGGCACACAATATGCATTGGCTCCTCTCCGCGGATAACCAAGCTATACCTCACCATGGTTCCGCCGGTCCGGGATCCCATGGGAACGCACACACACAACCTCACAATGGTTCTGCTATTCCGGATTCCCATTGGAACACACACACACACATAATGCCCTCGAAATGGTCATTATGTAGTTTCTAAAATATCTTTTTCCTCGGAAAACTCATCGTTCTTTGTCAAACACACCCTAGGTGCCATGTTTCTACTTTCTCGGTTCTCGTGTCTCGTTATCATACATAGACTCCGAGGCAGGACTTTTCACATAAACATTCAAACTCAAATCAACACTTAAAGCATAACGCCACATGTTCGGACGCCCTTGGAGTGATAAATCACTTATGCTTTATCGTGTCACAAGTAATGCAAGCAATTCATATATGCATGCTCATATTCATCTTTAAAGATCAAAACACAATGAAAAGTAATTCAAGATAACATACTTATACATAGGGATAGGGATAAGGGTATCCTACCTTGATCCGAAACTAGTCGGGGCCGAATTAGCAAGTTGGAAAATCCTACGGGCGGTGAAACTTCCGAATCTGGACCGAACTTCGGACGGCAGTAACTCGGTCAATCTTTGGCCAAACACATTCGTTCTTGTCTTGAAATCGAAGCTCAAGAAATGCTCTACAACTTTCGTGAAGAAAGTTGATCCTAGAAACGAATCTAAGTAGGAGAAAAATGGTGATAAAGGAGAAGACAGTAAGCTGTCTGGAAATGGAAATCCGAGAATTTCACTGAACTTTGGATGACAATATCTTGGTCATTTCTTCTCCGATTGAGGTGGTTCTTGAGCCTAACTTGAAGCTCTCGAAGTTCTCTACAACTTTCCTGAAGGAAGTTGGTTCTAAAAACTACTCTAAACAAGAGAAAACTGGGGATTTTTGAAGGGCAGTAGGCTGCCTGGAACTGGAATCCGAGATTTCTAGAGAGAAGGATGAGCAAATGCTTTGAAGGTGTGATCTTTGAAGCTTGGAATGGCTTCTATTTATAGGCCAAGACCTTGGCTCTCTCTCCTCTCCCAAGGCCGGCGCCCCCCTCTCTCTCTCTATGTCAAATTTTGACACATGCCATGAGATCATGAAAGATCAAGGCCTAATCTTTAGGCTTGCATGGCTAGTTGGTCCTTCTTGGAAGACTTGGTGTGAAAAGAGGTGTGAACAAGATCCTAGGGTTTAAACAATTGGGTAATTGTACAAGAAGTACCATGGAAGAATATATTCTTTGGCTAGGAAGTATATTTCCAAGGATTTGAAGTACAAAAAGATCAAGGAGGGTACAATCCTATCTCTTTCTTCTTTCCTTCCTCTCTCTCTGTCTCTCTCCCTCCCTCCTTGGCCGAAATTTTCTCTCTCTCTCTCTCTCTCTCCCCTCTCTCGGCTCCTCTCTCCCTCTCTCCTCTCTCTCTTGCAAAGTACAAATATATGTATATGTATGCAAGTAAACAATTAAAATAGTAGTACTTTTAGTACCAAAAGATCCAAGGGTTAGAAAGACTAAGATTTACCTAATAAACTATGAATTGAGCACATGGTACTCTAGGCTTTATTCTAGTCTTTCAAAGTACTTATATAATATGTACAAGGGTACTAAGTAATCTAGGGAATCTATTCCCCACTAATTTAATCCAATTTGGTACCAAAAACCCCAATAAAGAATAATACTAGAGTACTAAGGAATCTTAGGGTTTATTAAAATATTGGTACATCATCCCATGGGATTCCTTGAAAATGAATTGATTAATAAAACCCTAGTACTTGGTTGAAAGAACAACCTATTACCCAATGGATAATAAAACTCCTAACTTCTATTGTCCAATGGACAATAGTTATTAGGTAACTTTTATATTAAAATAGTATGTACCTTGTCACATGGGGATTTAAAGAAAAGACTAAATTAATAACCCCATGTACTTGGTTAAAAGATGAACTTATTATCCAATGGATAATAATTCTCCTAGCTTTTATTGTCCAATGGACAATAGTTACTAGGGAACTTTATATATCAAAATAATCAAAATGGTACTTTAGAAATCTAGGGTTTAGATATACCCCAATACTTTAAGGCATAAAAGTACATGGGAATCCCATACTTGAATATTAAAATGATACCTTGTACTTTGTTGGAAGACCAAGGCTATTACCCAATGGGTAATAGTTTCCCTTGTAGTTATTAACCAATGGATAATAAAGGACAAGGTACTTATATAATAAACTAAGCTTTTAGGAAAGACTACATGTCCTTTTGCATGTGGCCAATACACATATGTATATATATACATGTACTTATCAAGATATAATAATGGAGGAGCTATTGTCCAATGGGTAAAGATTACCCTATCAATTATGGACCAATGGGTAATGGTAAAAGGTTCAAGGAGGTTCAAAAGGTTCGACTAGTAACTAGGTTAGTCTAGTTCCATCAACTAGTTGGTTAGAAACTAACTAAATTGATGAAGTAGGGTTTCTAGTCAAAATCTCACTATGACGGAATTTACAAGAAATCAAATAGCCACCCAAGAGATAATTCAAATAAAATTCAAATATTTAACGAAATTTAAAATAACAACGAGATTTTTATTCGTTAAAAATCGGGGTTGTTACAGTATCCCAAACTAGAGCGGCCTTCGGTGCAAGGAAAAACGGGGAACTCAGCGATCCCCTGCTGGTTGATCCCGAGTCCTAGTCCAGGCATGAATGACATCTTCCGCATGATTTCGAGAGCGGTTGAGCTAATGAGAAAGTCATCATCCACGACAATGGATAGGACTGAGCCGGATGTATCAAAAGCGAACCCTCCAAAATCTGAGTCCTCGTCTCCGTGCATAATCCCTAAAACTGGTGTCCCATCATCCTTGAGCGGGCGGATCCCAGAATCTCCGCAGATGGTTAAAGTACCAGTAGGAAGGCCCAGCATGACCTTTTGATGGAGAGTTGACGGCACAGCCATGATGTCTGCCCTATGCAACCAAGGCCTTCCCAATAGCAAGTTGAAAGTGGCGGGGATGTCGATTACGTGGAATTCCACATCCATTTCAAAGCCCTCAGCATCGAGCTTAAGCATTAGAGTTCCTTCCACCACACGACGCGTGTTGTCATAGGCGTTGACAGCCAGGTTGGAGGGCGTAAGATCATTCTTTGTGAGCCCCAGGCGGTAGGCAACTCTCATCGGGCAGACGTTGATGGCGGAGCCGTTGTCAATCAACACGGTTGGCACCCAGTGTCCCCTACACTTGATGGTTATGTGCAGCGGGCGGTTGTGAGCAGTCCCATCGACAGGCAGATCCTTCTCAGTGAAAGTGACAGAATGCTTGGAGAGTAGAGGCAAGACCAAGGCGATCATTGCTTCGGGAGTGATATCTATCGGTATCTCGAGATGAGCTAAAGCTGTGGCCAACCTTTCACGATGCTCCTTTGATGAAGATATCAGACCCCACACAGAGACGGCGGCCGGAATCCGGTCTAGTTGTTTCTGGAGAAAATCCTCTTCTGGTGCGCCGCTTGGAACGAGCTGCGAGTTCCTTTGAGTTGGTGGAGAGGTAGGTTTCTGAGCCAAAGGATTGGACAAGCCTCCGGCCGAGAGATTTGGTGGTTGAAAGACACGGCCGCTTCTCGTGACATTCGCAATGTCCCACCAAGAAGAGGTGTCAAGCGAGCCCCAGAAATCTGCGGGTATCTCCTCCAACTTGCGCTTTCCTTTGTCAGTCGATGCAACCGTTGCTGCTGAGTCTTGCCCCGGAATCATATCCCATAGCAATTCCTCCATCACCGTTCCTTCCCAAAAGCTCGGATCCTGTGCAGCAGTTTCCTCAAATGGCAGCCCCGGGTTGGTGACAAACGGTACATCCCAGGAACCCCCATCGACTAGAGCAGAGTTGACAGTCCAAACCTCATCACCCACTTGCATGTCGACCACTTTATCAACGTCCCAGAAATCTGCCGGCAGCGGGCTTGTGTTAAGGTCGACGATCTCATCGATTTCCCACAGGTCATCAAGCGGTGCATTCAAGACCATGATAGAACAGTCATCCCTAGGAGGCACTATCGGGCGCGGCATTCCCACAGGCACGATGTTGACAGTCGGGTCGCCCGCATGCACAGCGCTTGAGATGGAGTCCAATAGTGGCCATGCTTCCCCTAGCTGCCGACGTATGTCAGGGACGACCTCTCCTTCGCTGTAGCAGTCTAAGTATTGCTCACCCAAATCCTGATTATCGTCCACCTTTTCCATATTGAAGCTCTGATTCCAGGCCAACTGCGCAGCATCGGTGTAGACACCCCAATCTGGGCTTCCGGATTAGTTTACTTACGGTTTTTGATTCCTCGATGATGAAATGGATCAAGAACACCCCGGGAATGATAGCGTGTTTGAGTTTTGAGTGTTTGCAAAACCCTTGAACCTAACCTAGCCTAAGCCACTTCAAAAACCAAAAACCTTGCTGGTCTGCGCCAGGGCGCAACTATCCCGCGCCGGGGCGCACCATCGCGCGAGGGTTTCACTCCATCGCGCGACAGTGCGCCAGGGCGCACCATCGCGTGACAGACTCACTCCGTCGCGCGACGGTCCAACCTACCACCGACCTTTCTGAAGGAGGACAGTTGGCCACCAATGCAACCTCAGCCAGGCCTCGTGGACTGCCTGAACTCCTCTGTTTTCAACCAGATTCACCCCCTCTCCCTATAAGTATCCCCATTTGTTTCTCTTTCAAAGGGGTTAACAAAAAATTGGCATTCAAAGGCTTACACCCTAAGCACATCAAAGAGCATAGCTTGTTCTTCTTCAACTCAAACACCTCAAACAACCTTAACCTCAATTCAAAGCTCAAATATTCTTTCAAACCTGAAGCCAAAGGTATAGCTTACCTTTGTTCTGTTTCTGTTCTGATCCCTGAGGGGGGCTGGCAGGGCCAAGGCTGGTAATCAATACCAGTCCTGGTCCTAAAGCTGGCGAGGTTTCAAAAACCGTCATGGTAGGAACCAGCGCGCGATGGTCTCACTCTCTCGCGCGACACTTCGGTGTTGCGTGCAATGGACTGCGTGGGGATTGGTGTCCTATTGTTTTTGTGTTTATTTACATATAGATCACTGCAAGCATGCTAATAATCAGTTTACTGCTTTCCTTTGTTAAAATTGCTAGCGGTAGTTCAATATGCTTATATGTTGTTTTGAAGTACCCCTGGGATAATTCTGGACCTGTCCCAGAACCCAGAAAATGTGTAAACCAAGCACAGGTCTGGCCCGCGCCAGGGCGCAATCATCTCGCGCCAGGGCGCACCATCGCGCGAGGGTTTCACTCCATCGCGCGATAGTGCGCCAGGGCGCACCATCGCGCGCCAGACTCACTCCATCGCGCGACAGTGCGCCAGGGCGCATCCTCGCGCGCCAGAGTGACTCCATCGCGCGACAGTTTGCCTCCGACCAGTGAATGGCCTTGCACAGGTAGCTTGGATTTAGGCTGTTATTCTGTCCCCACACTGTTTATGGGGTGTTTTGTCAATTTCTAGAGCTTTTTCAGCCTTTAAACTGTATATTATGCTGCTATAAATTGCGTGGTTTGTCCTGGGTGTGCACTGGTCCTTCCAGAGCCCAGAGGGTTTGAGAATAAGAGCTGTGGGTTTGAACTCACCGGCAAGCGCGTGTTTTGGAGCTGTGCGCGCAAGAGTGAACAGCATGCAGTGACTTGTTCAGTGCATGCTGGTTTCTTCATGCGCACGTCACTCCAAAACAGGGGCTCCCCAGTTTCTTTAAACTCCCACAGCAGTCTGTTCTCATCCTATACTAACTGCTCATCTATGTTATCATTCACATCCTGCAAACGTGTTACAGTTTTAATCCCCGATTAACTGTTCCCCCGCCCTAATTGGCTAAAAATTGATTAATCAAACAGAATCGCAAACAAACATCTTTTCGCAAATGCCTAAGTAGAGACCGATCTCCGGATTGGGCGAGAGGGGTGCCATAAAACCCTTCCCCTCTCGTAACCTGGCTCCCGAACCCAGATATGGTTATGACGGACTGGTTCCTTAACTTTTTCAAATCAAACAGCACAGCAAGTGCTTCGAAATACGGTTCCTTGGGTGTCGGACCTTCAAACCCAAGTGGCGACTATGTATTTTCGCGAGCGCTTGTCGTCCAGCTTCCAAAAGCGCTCCCGCGAACCGGCAGCATCTCTCCTTTCTCAAAAGGGTGGGGAACGGAATCCCCTTTCCTTGGGAGGAGAGAAAGATCGGGGCAAATCGCATTTGCCCACAATCGGGCTCCGGGTCCCACACGTATTCTTCCTTGGCCTCGGCCGCAGCAAGCTCAGGTTGGTAGAAAAGCATAAACAATGAAAGGCCGTCGAGTGGATCCGCCCTTGCTGCGTTCCAATTTTCCTCCCATTGGTCTAACTGGGCCTGATCGACAACCGACGCCTGAGGGAATCCCAGGAAGTACTGCTCGTTCCAGTCATTAGCAAGTTCTGCCCATTCCCTTGCTTTGTCTTCCATATCCCAACCGACTGTCAGCATGTTGACATTGAATTCTGCCGGGATAGTCACAACAGGTTTCGGGTGATACTCTGGGGCTATATGGTTAGTGGGGTTGAATATGGTGGAGCTGGGCTGGATTATAGTGGAGGTGAGGGTTATCTGGTTTACTTGAGGGTTAGAATTGTGGTTGGGCATGGAGTTGGTGATGACATTAGGCTTTGGAGGGGTTGGAAGGGTGCCATTGTCCACCAAATCTTGAATGGCGTGGCGGAGGCGGTAGCAAGAGTCGGTGTAATGGCCGGGCATTTGGTGATAGGCGCAGAACGCACTTGAGTTATGGCTTGGAGAAGGGTTTTGAGGAAGAGGAGTTGGGTCTAATGGCCTGAGATGACCAGACTTGACCAACCTCTCTAGGGCTTGAGAGAGAGGAGCCTCAAACTTGGCGAAGTTCCTGGGTTGGTTGCGGCTACGGGGTTTTTGAGGAGTTTGCACTTGGTTGATGTCGACGACATGGCTAGAACCCTGAGTAGCACTGTTACTGGCAGTTGTTGCATTGGCGTAGTTGTTACCGCCGAATAGAGCAGTGCTATTGCCTGTGTAAGCACGGGGCTTGGACTTCGAGGTAGAAGAAGAAATATTATCACTCCGTTGCAGAACCCCAGCTTGGAGGGCTTCCTCAAAAGCAAGGCCAGAGTCGAAGAATGTGTCGAAGTCAGCGCCCTGAACAAGTACAAGATTTCTGGCAAAATCTGGCTGCAGATTGCGGGAAATGATGGGGATCTGATCCTTCTCGCTGGGCCGATCGGTCATGAGAGCTGCCTTAGCCCTCCACCTTTTGATGAAGTCCGCAAAAGATTCCTTGGCGTTCATCTTAGTTGACTCGAGCTCCCGAGTGGTCATCTTGAGCTGAGCATTGTAGCTGTACTGGGCGTTAAAGGCTGCACCTATGTCCTCCCATGTTCGGCGCTTGGCGATGTCGAGAGACAAGAACCATTGGAATGCCGGACCAGCCAGAGTCTGAGGGAAGAGCTGCGCCATGGCTTCCTCCTCTACCCCATGTAATTTCATAGCACCATGGTAAGCCAGTAAGTGGGTCTTGGGATCCCCTGTACCGTCAAACTTCGCAAAGTCTGCATCTTGAACCTTTCAGGCAGCCTAGCGTTCGGGAATGGGCAAAGACGATCCATATCCAAACCACCGGCTCCTATCCTTTCAGCTTTGGATACTGGCTCTTCCAGTTTTGCCATTTTGGCAATTAGAGCGGCCATTTCCAGATTTGGTGGAGGGATCTCGACATGAGGTGTGTCCTCAAGCTCAAGTTGACGTTCATTCCTTTCTCTGCCTCCTCCTCCCGCAGGGAGTCGTTCCTCAATCAAAGCACGCAGGTTGGCCATGGAGGCATCAGCTTGATCGGCCCTCTCTTGCATGATGGCCAAGTTGTGCTGGAGATCTACCAAAGCATTGGCAAGGTTCGGAGGTGGAAGCTCGGCCATTTCCAAGGTTTCTGTCTTAACCAACTTCGGTGCTCGGGGTGGAGAAGGACTGGATGGCAGAGTTTCGTGCGGAGTTGTCGGTGGCGAATCCTCCCTTGACAGCGTGCAAGCAAGAGCTTCCGTTGCAACTAACCCAGAAACAAACCCCAGAGCAGATTCTCAAGCAATCCCCGTAGACGGTCCCAAGTAGGTTTGGCTCTTGATTTCGAAGCTTCCCATAGAACAGCTAGATAGCAAAGTATAAGAGCTCAGTGACAGCCTGCAGCAGTTATGCTTAGAATTTTGAAAGGATGGAAAAATGATCATGCCAACGTCATCGGTGTCCTCTTAGACTCTAGAACTAGAGAGACTGCCCTACGTCATTCGGACGCCGCCATAGGATCCTCAGATTTCTTTTCGACTATGTATTCTTGATTGAATCGATTGATACTAAGAGATGTCAAAATAGCCTAAGCCTGTGGTCATTATTTTCTCGAAGTTCTCCAACGTTAGAATCTGAAAAATTGGTGTGGATGGTGTGATACCGTAACCGGAGTGGCGTAAGCAGCACTGTGCCAGAGCCTTGATGGTGTAAGTGATTAGCACTTTAACCTGGATGGTGTAAGTATCACGATATCGTTTCCGCTTTTCCTAGTTTTTGCTGTCTAAAACTTTGATTTGTTTTTTTTGAACAAAGGCTTAGAAAATTTTGATTTCTCAAAGTGTCTTTGATTAAGGACTCCGAAGTTTGATAACGTGCAACATTGAGATGCACGACTCATCATCGGTCCATGGCAACATCCTAACAGATGAAGGAGAGTCTTGACAAAGACAACCTAAAAGCCGCCCTAGCATGCTACTACGCGGATCGGTATGAATGTATGTACAGGCATGCGATAGGGAAAGCAGTAACACGTAGACAGTATATGGGGGTTAGATGCAAGAAGCTCCTACCCTGTAGGTTCCTGTCTTAGGTTGAAAGGTTCTAGTGCTTTGTACGCATGTAGAGGCTGGTTTTGGTTTAAGAGGGTTCCTCTGACTAGAGCCGCGGTATACCTCCCGCTGCAATGCGTGTAGCAGAGCAACGGTCGAACGGCATTACGACTCATCATCGTCCAAGGTTGTTGGGCGTTCGAGGACCCCGGGCTCCAGTAAACTGTGCCAGTTACCCAAAACACCTCAACGGGGCTAGCCAACATCGATGCAAATGGAGAATGCCGAAGAATGATCGAAAAACGAGAGAAATGCAAAAAGTTAAAAAAAAAAAATGCCTTTTGAAGCTTGGCTCACTTTTATTAATCAATACTTGGAGAAAACTACACAAGCGAACGATAGTAAAAGCCCCAGTTCGGATTGGTCGGATGCTGAGATCCTGTTACGTTACCACTCCGTTCTTCGGCAGCGCGGAGCGTACTGTTTTGCCAGACTTTTGAAAATTGTTCATTCATGTTTTAATCGCCAAATATTAATCAATGCAATGGTCCCCAGCAGAGTCGCCACTGTGGGCACGCGCCCCGAAAATCTCGGGGTTTTCGGTTGTAAAATTCATTGGGAGCGTCCCTGTTTGAAAATAGCGCGGCGAAACGCTTCGATTCAGAGTCGCCACTCGGGTTTTAGCAGAAGAATACCCAAGGAACCGAACTCGAAAACGCTTGCTATGTTTGCTTTGATTTGAAAAAGGGTTTGACTTGATTTGAAAAGGCGTAGACTGGTCCGTCGTCACCTTCGATATCTGAGGTTCGGGAGCCAGGTTACGAGAGGGGAAGGGTTTTATGGCACCCCTCTCGCCCAATCCGGAGATCGGTCTCTACTCAGGCATTTTGCAAAAACGTTTGTATTTTTCTCTCATTTGATCATTTTCAGCCAGTTAGGGCGGGGGAGCAGTTAATGGGGATTAAAGACTGTTAACAGCTTGCAGTTATGATGACAAAAATGTTTACGGATGATGATTTGCTTGGATTGAATCAACGTAAAAACATAGATTGAGAACAAGCACTGTGAACAGTTTTGCCAGGATGGTGTACGCTGCTTTTCGGGCACGTGAGCAGGTAGCATGCTGGCACGCAATGGCCGAGCCACTGCACGCCACCATACCCTGCGCACGCCACCCAGAAGCTGGCGTACGCTATCCTCTTGATTGCTTACAGTCTTTGTTCTTTAACCCTTTGGGCTCTGGAATGGACCAGCGCACACCCAGGACAAACCACGCAGTTTATAAGATAGTTTATGCACACATTACAGACAAGCAGGTGTAAGAAATGGCTAAGAGCCAGGAAAACAGACAAGCAACCCCATAAACAGAGTGGGGGGATAACGGGAGGTTAGGATTGAACTATGATGTAAGGACCAGGCACTGGTCCCCAACACACATGCCGTACGCCACTCACTAGAGGCCGTACACCACTCTTGCATGTTGTCCAGTGTTTGGCTTTACACCATTTGGGCTCTGGAACATGACCAGAAACACCCCAGAGGCCTTACAATGCACGAAAGGTACAGGTATTGAAAGCTACGTTTAGACAGCTCTAAAATACAGAAAGCAATAAACTGGTTTTTATCATGCTGATGGTGATGACAGAAAAGAAATAAGTAAGAAATGGACACTCCATGATCCCCACGCCAACAATGCACATACAGCCAAAGGTGGCGTACGGCTTAATAAAGCTGGTGTGCGCCATGGTTTGTGTCTTACGATTGATTTATTTTTCCAGAGAAGGGCCTGGACTAGTATCAGTTACTAGCCAGAGCCTTTCTGGTTCCCCTTAGGAGCAGAAAACGGAAAGCCACGCAAAGGTGGTATACCTTTGGTGCAAGAGATGGAAGGATGGATTGAGCTTTAGGGGTTGAAGATGGAGGTTATGTAGTGACTGATCAGTGAGGTGGGGAAAGGGGATGCTTCTCTATCTCTCACTCTTCTAATGAAGGAACAAGAACAAGAGAGAGAAGGGAGAATAAGCTTAGCTATTGAATGTTGTTACCCCTTGCAAATGAATGCAAGGGGGGGTATTTATGGAGAGAATGGACTGAGAGGAGGGTGATCAGCTGGGGTTAGGAGGTTTGGTTAGGTTAGAGGGAGGAGTCCCATGCATTAAATGCATGGGACTAGTTGATGGGTAGTGTAGGAGAGAGAGGGGAACGTCCCCTGTAGAATGCAATGATCAGGGGACTCTGCGCCGTACTGAGATGGTTGCAAAGTCTCGAGCACGTGACAGAAAATCGGTGATTTGACCGACCTTGACCATGCGTACGCCAGCTATGGACCGGCGTGCGCCAGGTCAAACTGAGTCAACGTTCGATGTCCGACACGTGGCAATTTGCTGGCGCACGCCAAGTAAAACACGGCATAAGCAAGGTAAGGTTTTGCTGAGGCTTATCTGGCTCTGGATTTGAAGGGTTTGAAAGGGTTTGAAATGGGTCTAAATGAGGAGAGTCCAACACTCAAAGCTCAAGACCTTCCATCGACTTTGGAGTGTTTTCAACCTTTTTATCATCATTGGGGCAACAAAGACAATAAAAGAGCTAATCCGGACAGTCCAGACTGGGGTGTCTACATGGTGCATTTGGCCTCTTATCAAGAGCAGCTGATAAAGAGCTATAACAAGCATGTTCACCCATGGGAGTTTGGTGTTGGAGACCTTGTGCTACGAAAGGTGCTCGGCAACACCAAGGTGGCGAACGAGGGCAAGTTGGGGGCCAATTGGGAAGGTCCATATCGGGTGACTGAGATTGTGGGCATAGGGGGCTTATCGGTTGCCTGATCTAGACAGAAACCCGGTGCCGAGACCTTGGAATGTCCACAATTTGAGAAAGTTCTTTGTTTGAAAGTGTAGAGACCCGTATTTTATTTTAATAATTTTAATGCGAGATTATACAATGAAATGTGAAATATGATGTGAATAGGAGATTTGGGATCAATGTGGTAAGGTTGTTAGTGGAGGGGTGTGAGTGTGATTGGTGTTGGTGCTAGTATAAATAGGTGGCCACCACTTTTTATCATGCTTTCACTAAAACCGTGATCTTTGTAAATCTCCTTAGTGTGACGCATATCTATTATTGTAGTACTGTGGGGTGTTGTGTTGTAACGCCCCGAATTTAGGGTACGTTAATTAAAACATTTTATTAATAAAACGAAGCGAGTCCAGCTTGTTATTACATCATAAACCTTACAAAAGTACTTTATTCAAATAACAGTGGGATCTAGGGTTCCTAACTACAGCTCTTCTTGCTTCTCCATCCTAGCCAGCTCCTCGGCTCCGAACGCCTCCAAGGTGAATAGTTTGCCTTGTTCGCCTATCAAATCTGACATATTATACCGGCGTCGCCACCCATATAATATGCCAGGGTCACCACAAGGCAACACCATGAGCTACGAAGGCTCACTAGTAAAATCCTACCTTAACCCTTCACTTATGAACCCATAAAACATCGATTTCCACATGATACGTATATAAGCAGTATAACAGTCAATCACAATAACATCTCCCCATTCCTTTCATAACTATCGTTGGTGTCCAAGATTCCCGTGTTTCTCCTACGCGACTCATTGTAGATCGTCTCTCCATTTTCATTTACAAATCATCCTATCAAAAATCCTTAGCATTGGCTCCATACCGCGGATAACCAAGCCACACACCCAACCTCGGTTCCGCCGCGCCGGGTTCTCGAGTATCCTCACAATGGTTCTGCCGCGCCGGGTTCCCATTGGCACACATTGCATTGGCTCCTCTCCACGGATAACCAAGCTATACCTCACCATGGTTCCGCTGGTCCGGGATCCCATGGGAACGCACACAACCTCACAATGGGTCCGTTATTCTGGATTCCCATTGGAACACACACACACACATAATGCCACAAAAACCGGTCATTATGTAGTTTCAAAATATTTCTATCCTCGAAATACTTTTCCCTTTCATTAACCATTACCCTAGGCGTCATGTTTCTATTTCCTCGGTTTTCATGTCTCGTTATCGTGTGAGACTTTTCATACAATCATGCATTCATCTAAAGCTTTGAAATTAAATAAACAAGATCATCCATCTATCTAGCATACATGAAACATTTGAAAGTAAATCATGCATCTCTAAAAGTTAACGTCATCCATGATCAAAGTAACTTCTTAAACTTTAAGTAAAGTAAGTAGAGATTTTAACTAGCAAGATTTAACAACTTTTAGAAGAAGAAAGTAAGATCGAACTACGACATAGTAAAGATTTCACTACCGTTCTTCTAAGCGGTGGTCGGCTTACGGAAGTTTGATCGTCGGTTTGAAATCGGCGGAGTAACGGCCTCCGGATTGCTTCGAAAGGAAAAGAATTGTACTTCTTTTCCTAGAAACAACTTCCTATCTTTACTAAGCTACTTTTAAGATCAAAGGGTGGTATTGGAAGTGGTTTGGTGGTATTGCTCAAGAACACTCAAGAACAAAGAAAGTTCTTGAACTTTGGACTAAGAACACTTAAATTTTTAGAGAGAAGGAAGAGCTATTGCTTTGAGGTGTGAGTTCAAGCATGAGAATGGCTCTCTATTTATAGGCAAAACCTTCCCCTCTCACTCCCTTGGCCGGCCCACTCTCTCTCTCTAACTCCCCAATTTTTTATTCCATCAAATCCAACTTTTTATGGAAGATCAATGGAAAATCCTAGGGTTGCATAGCTAGAGTTTGTACTAGATTTGATTCTTGGATCAATTGAATGATGGAGATGAGAATTGTACAAGATCTAAGGGTTTAAACCATTGAAAGGTGTATAGAAGAGTACAATGGAGTTAAGATTTGGCTTGGAAGAATATAAATCTCAAAGATTGGAAGTACATTGGTGGTTCAATGCCAAGTACACAACAAATCTCCCTCCTTCTCTCCTTCACAACCGGCCCCCCCCCCCCTCTCTCTCTCTCTCTCTCTCCCACGGCTCTCTCTCCTCTCTCTCCCTCTCACTCTCTTGCCAAGTACTACATATATATATATATATACATGTATTGTATTGCAAGAAAAATAATAAAAAAGTAGTTCTTTGGTACTAAAGATCAATGGTAGTCTTTAAGTCTAGGATTTTGCCACCAACTAATTAAATAGGCATAGGTACTTTAGGTAATATTCTAATCATCTAGGTACTAATATATATATATATACACATATATATACACATGTACAATGGTGGTTAGAATCCCAATAAAAAAAATATAAAAGGGTACTTTTGGAATATTGGTACCATGTACCCTTTAATTAAAATATTAAGTACTTGTCACATGGGTTTTTAAGAAACGATTAGTTTAATAATCCTATGGTACTTTGAAAGATTCACTCTATTATCCAATGGGTAAAAATTCCCCTAATTCCTATTATCCAATGGATAATAGCTATTAGGTCACCTTAAATATTAAAATAATCAAAAAGTACTTTAAAGTAAGTATACTTTTAATATAAACAAATGGGATTCTATTATCCAATGGGTAATAGTTTCCCTAACCATTATTGTCCAATGGACAAAGAATATAACCAAATTGATTAAAAGAAAAAGAATATTAAATTCTTAGTCTAGGGTTCAAAAGGTTCAAAAGTTCCAACGAGGGGCAAAATGGTCATTTTACGGTGACTAGATGACTTTCTAGTTTAGTTTCTCCAACCGGAGGGTTAGAAGCTAACTAGGCTTGCTAAGTAGGACTATAGTGCAAGAAACAAAATTTGAAGGGCAAAAATGTAATTTTGACAAACCACAAGAGTATTAAAATAAAATTCAAATATTTAATGAAATTTTCACTGACCGAAAATCAGGGTCGTTACATGTGTAGAGAAGTAAAATTCTTTTTTTTTCTTTCTATCTCTCTCTCTCTCTCTACTCTCCTGGCCGACTCTCTCTCTCCCTCTCACCTCTCCTCCATACTTCTCTCTTCGATTTCATCGCCTTAGAATGAGATTTCGGAAAAATCCCAAGTACTAAAGTTGTTCTACGCGACGAGATCTTCCTATCGCTCCAAGAAGAATCATGATCGGAGCACTTTGAGGTTTCCTCCATGTTTGGGCTTGCTTCTAACCTTTGAGGTAGGGATCTCTTGCCTTCTTTATATGTTTAAGTGTTAGTTGGATGTACAAGAATCAAGCTTGATAACCTATTTTGAGTCTTGCACAAATCTAGTGAATGCTGAAAATTTCGTGGGTTCTGGTAATCTGTCTTTTTGGGGCCGTTCTGCTAGGAATCAGTTTTTGGTGTCTTCATAATTGTTAAATTACGTTTCAATACGAAGATTTCAATACCAAGATCATGCAAAACCGATAATCACACAATTAGTTATGAATTTTTGAATACCGGCTGTTTCCTGGATGTGCGAATCTGTGCGTGGCTGCCTTCTTTTAACGTCCTGGGCATGTTGAACACCTTGGGTGGGTTTGGGTCTTTTCCAGTAGCTAGATGTTTAAGTTAAGAAGGGATTAGAGTTAGAATCAAGTAATTTGGTTAAGTATACAATTGTTGGTGAATTTCTAAAGCAGGGTTTGTTGACTGGTGCGAAAATGGTTGCGAAACTGTTTTTCTTTTGATTGTTGGGTTAATCTCCTCTCGTTTCTGAACCTGGGATTTTTACTGAGTGTAGGGCTTGTCGTGGTGCAACTTTTGGCTTTGGTTTCACTATTTTTGGGTTTAAGATGAGGGAGCTATGATTTTTCAATCAATTTTACTTATTTCCGCGTGGAATCTGACAGCACCAGCAGACTTTGGTAGAATGGCCATAACTCCTAGCTCAGGACTCAAAATGACGTACCGTTTGTTTTGTTAGAAACTAGACACATAGAGCTTTCCAACAATACATCCCATGCATCATGGGTATGTCCGAGCGATAACATATTTGCATCCAAAGTTGACCCAAATCTGCCTTTGCACTAGTTTCACTGTTATGTTGAGTTATAATCTCGGGGCCCTAGTAAGGTTATTTGAACTCTGTTTTTGACATACGACCTATCAACTCAGAGAAGAAGAAGTCTACTTTTCAATTGTTTAAATGTCGTTCTTAAATATATGTTATTTGATCGGATATGGTCAGAACTTGAAGTGTGAATGATTAATTTCACCTATTGGATATGTGGGGATATGATGAGTCGATCTAGGTGATTAATTATTGGGATATGAGAACTAGTGAGCATAAGGGTTAAATACTTATAAACGATTGGAATAGAAAATGGATTAGATGGATAATATGATCGACGATAAATTAAGTTGTAGAATGTTTGATGCGATGTGTAAATTATTCGATGCCTTTCCATGAGATTGAGTCTTTGGGCTTGCGGGATACTTGCAGTGAGTTAAACAGGATTTGGTGAATCATTTGGCATGAGTGCATGGTTGTTAAGCATTGATGGGTACTACATAGATGCGGATCTTTATAGGTATTTGCAATTAGACTCTTAATGGAGATGTCACAAAGGGGGATCCATTAGGTGGTAAAATGAGATGTGAAATAAAGGGTCGATTTACTATGTGAAGGATGTGGGTTTTTGTGCTTTCTTTATTGAAATGATGAAGATGAGATTATTTACGTGTAACTGAATCTAAGTATTGGTGTGAGGGATATGTATTGCTATGTGTGGGGATTAGAGAAACGGTGGATAAAGAGATTGCTTGCTCAGTGAGAATATGTGACACTAATGGAATGAACATAGGACGTATGGGGGTCCCTAATGCCCGGAAGTGCACAAGAAAGCCACGGATCGGTTGAAAGGTGTGATGCCGGAATGAACATAGGACATACGGGGGTCCCTAATGCCTGGAAGTGCACAAGAAAGCCACAGATCCACTGAAAGGTGTGATGCCGGAATGAACATAAGACGTATGGGGATCCCTAATGCCCGGAAGTGCACAAGAAAGCCATGGATTCACTGAAAGGTGTGATGCCGGAATGAACATAGGACGTACGGGGGTCCCTAATGCTCGGAAGTACACAAGAAAGCCACGGATCCACTGAAAGGTGTGATGCCGGAATGAACATAGGACACACAGGTCCTTAATGCCAGGAAATGAAATCGAAACAGGTGACATAGTGAAAACGGAGAATTTTGTTATTATTTAGCACCATACTAAGATTGAAATGTCAGTTCGAGTTGGTAACTGAGATCATGTAAGATGTCAATACTAACTTATTTTTCTTCTCATAGACTTCCCAAATCATTGGAACTCGTTGTCCTAATATCGGTTTGAGTAAAAGACGTGCGTGTGAGTGGGAACATCAGAATTTGATAAATGGAGTTGAATATTTTCCAACATGAGTGGTATTTTGAGTTTCACTTTTGATAAAATAAATATGCTTTTGGAAAATGTTTTTCCTTGATGTCTGTCTTCACTTGTGCATATAATTTAGGTATGGATATCTCTACGAGCTAGTGTAGCTCACTCCTTTCAGGTACTCGTCATGACACTTAGCTTGTACTGCATGGAGTGCACATTGAGACGCCTCTTGAGAGCTTCATTGGAAACATTAAGGAGGTGTTTATCATTTAGTTTAATTCATGTCTTGTACTTTACTTGCAATTGAAGGTTGTACCTTTCGATTAGATCATATGTAAAGCTATGTATAAACTCCTCTCCTTGATTATTACGAAACCCATTTAATTGTAGACATCTGGGAGACTTAATGTAAAAAAAAATATTAGAGAGAAGAAGAAGAAGCGACTTGATTTGTTGTTTGGATTTACATGACAATAAAGGGTAAATGCAGTTGAGAGAAAAACTTTTGTTTGTACAAAATATATTATTATTTTAGTTGAAAATCGAGTGCGTGACAGAAAGAATTCAATTTATTTTCATTATGTTTTAGGATGCATAACGTGATTGTGTGGGGGTTATGAACAAAATTCCCTTGTTTTTTATTTTCTAGTGGGAAGGGGTACATGTAATGCCCCCTTGAGTTTTGAATTATGAATAAAATTCTGCTTTTGGAGAACATTCTGTTTTAGCAATTTTTTTTGTTCTACTTTTTTTTGTTACGATTGTTTGAATCCGAAGCTCAAGTTTCTGTCCTCTTTCTCCCTTCATATTGGGGAGCAGAGAATGGGTACATTTACCCTAGTGTGTACGCAAATATGCAAAACATTGGTTGAGTATGAAAAAACTTGGGTGCATACGTGAACATGCAAAACATTGTCCTAGTATGAAAAAACTTTGGTGAATACGTAAACATGCATAACTTGGGTGCATACGTGAGCATGCAAAACATTGTCCGAGTATGAAAAAACTTGGGTGCATATGTAAATATGCACAAAACCTGTCTAAGTATGAAAACACTTAAGGTGCATACGCAAACATGTGCACTAAGTATGAATAAACTTAGGCATTTGACCAAGTATGAGAAAACTTGGGGTGCATACATGAACATGCCAAACTGTCTAGGTATGAAACGCTTAAGGCTTTTTCTAAATACGAAATACTTAGGTGCATATGAATACATGCACAGTTTTTAACACATTGGCTAAAGTACAAAATACTTAGGTGCATACGAATACATGTACAGTTGTGCACTAAGCATGAACATGCCTAGGACTAAGACAACATGTCTTTGGTACGAATACCAACCTATTTGTGCACAAAAAAGAGCAATTTATGTAACTGGAGCAGTGAATAATGCTCAGCATATGTAAAGGCAAGAAATACTTCTACGAGTAAAAGGCCACAAGGGGCCACCAAATGGTTTAAGGCCATGAAGGGCCAAGCAAAACAGAACCAGTGTTGTGCCACAGAAGGCCAAATACTTGTGTTAACGAATATCTAGAAATGTATTTGTGCCACGTAGGGCAGAGACTACGGCCATGCAGGGCCTGGAAATTGTTGTCTTAAAGAGATTGTGTTTTACCTACTCGTTCGAGGTTAGATCCTGAACTGAGGGAGGAGTAGCTTGAGTAGGGATGTCTCCCATAGCAGTGCTGTTGTTATTTCCACCACTGACTTCCTTACGGCCAGGGTTGGATACATCTTCATCAATTTGAGCGGCATCCTCAGCAGTCTGCTCGGTGATATCGGCATTCAACTCCTTGTCCAAGCTATCCTCTTCCTCCACGTGCTCTTCGTGGACCAACACGTTGCTCAGCAAGTCATTCTCAACCCAGAGGGGAGACATTTCAAGAACACCAACCTTTGTTAAGGCTGCAGCCCAAACAGCAGCCCAAATCTTGTCCTGAATTGAAGGCATCTAGGTCTTGTAACTCTCTGTAGCTGTGTTAATCCCTTCATTGTAACCCTGTTGATATGCAAACTTGAATTCAGTCTTGCTTGCCTCAAGTTCTATGAGGGTTTGGTTAAGACTATCCTCGGCTCCATCCAGTTTCTCCTCTAAATCCTCCACCACAACACGTGCTTGGTCTCTCTCTCTCTCTCTTTCAAGCCTGGTGATTGAGCGTTGCAACTTGACATTCTCATTAGCAAGCTTAGCACGTTAAGGTTCCACTTGGCCAAGTTTTTGGGCTATTGCCACCATTTTCTTCATGGACTGGAGAGACACTCAAATGTTAATAAGAGGAATAAAAGCTCTAAACCAGGGAAGTAAGATAAGGGGACAAGACCTTTGCACTGTTAACCATGAAGGAGCTAAGCAGCTTGTTAGGAGAACTCTTAACTTCCTTCTGCATGTCCTCGGGCAGCAGGAAAGCTTGAGATATGGCCAGAGCGGCATCCTCAGAGTTCGCGTTGTCCCGCACACTTACGGGACGATTTCCACGAGAGAGTCGAGGAGCCCAAATTGGAATAGCAGTAGAGGATCTACAAGAGGTTAGGTTCACCTCGGGTACACCTATCCCTGTAGAGGGGGGGTCAAGGCGTGGACACTTGTCACGATGACCCTTAGCAACCTCTTCTAGAGAAAAACCTAGAGGAACGTCTAAGCGAGCGTGGCCCGACGACCATGGCCCTGAGAACCTTCGTGGCCACGAACAATACCACGACCCCAGCTGTGTCTTGGAAGGGTGAGAAGGTTGCTGAGGTTGATCAGCTAGTTCATGTCCTGTTTGGTAATGGGAGGTGAAGGGAAGTAACCACTAGAGGAAGAGGTGGAAGCTTCCTCAGCTAGAAGTATGGGTACGTCAGGAATTAGAGAAGTGCAAGAGCGACTGATCCTTCCTTGAACAGTATTTGAGGAAGAGGCGGCAAGAAGCTCTGGGTTGTCAGCTGCTCATGGGCGGCGGTCAATAAATGCACTGTACGAAGCCCTGTAGCTAAGGAGCACTTGTGCTGCTCTTGCTCAACCTGCGAGATGGGTCCCTTGCCTGTTGAAAGCCAATGCATTGTTGATGTCCGTTACATGGACCTGAGGGGTAATAATGTCGTGGCCTTGGTTGACATTCGTGGCTGCAAGAAAGCATGTAACATAAAAGTTAGCAGAGCACGAGGAAGCTTTGAACAATCAGGAACAAAATAGGAGTAAAGAACTAACGTTGGTCGACCAAATCTGTGAGGGGCATGGAAACCAATCACCTGGACATCCTTGTTCTTGGGCATGAAGTTTTCCGTAACGACAAAGAAATCGTCATCGTCTCCCCGAGTAGTGTCATGCCCTTGATTTTTAACATAATATTAATAAAGGATTTTCATAAATGACATCTCACAGCGATCCATACAATATCCCAAAATAATATAATATTTCCAATTCCGTAATTTCATGTCAACATCCAAAGTTCCCAAAAATATTACATCTTCGGCTCCGAGGCCCCAAATTGATAGAAGTACTGAGTATTGAAAGAGAGTTCAGTGTTTACAATATTCCAAATAACAAGATTTACGAATAGAGTTACAAATATATCTTCCAAAAGGGATTCACAAAGACGGACAAGTAACTCCTTCATGTTGGTAGAGACCCGTAAAATTTTTAATTATTGAAATGTTTATTAATTGGCAAAAAAAAAATGGTTTATTTAGTGATTGTTTGAATTAGGGATTGAAATGAGGGAATTGAATCTTGAGGGAGTGGGTGTGTGATTAAATGATATAGGAGTATATATAGGATGGGTGTGTGTGTAGGAGATTATATATCTCCCCTTTTCTCTCTCTCTACCGTCCCCCTCTCTCTCTCTCTACCGAAGCTCTCTCTCTCTCCTCTCCTCTCCTCTCACTCAAAACTCCTCCAAGACCTCAAGAACCTTGAAGATCAACCACCCTTCGGCCCTCCAATCCGTTCTCGAGCTCAAAATTTCATGGGTCAAGCTTGGAAGGAAGTTCTTGGTCGATTTCGGAGCTTTGGAGGTCTCGGGCTTGCTTGGGCTTCGACCAATCGCTTGGGTCTCGTTCGAATCACTTGAGGTAGGGATTTCTTACTCTCTCTATGTGTTTATGGGTTGATTATGTGCCTGGATCGTGCTGTGGTTCGTTGTTGTTGTTCGGATTTCGTTGTTGAAAAGCTGAAAATCTGCAGAAAAGTTTCGTGGGATTGATACCCTCAAAAGGGGTATCGATACCCCTCTCTTCTCTGGACCAGATTCTTGCCAGGCATTGATACCTCTGTTCGGGGTATCAATACCCCGTTTTTGTTCCAGACAGATTTGGTTCATTTATTTATTTTCGTGCTCGTTTGAACCTCGAACACTTCAAACATCTTTTGAATAGCTTCAAATCACTTCCAAACTCGATTGTTTGTACCTCGAGATATTCAACGACCAATCGATCTCTTTGGGCTCTCATCGTAGCTTAGAAAAGCGTAAAATTAAATGATTAGGACACCCGTACATTGTTTACGCCTTTGGTTGATTGGAGTAGAGGTTGTGGCATGTCTCATTGATTGATATAGACTTGTTAAGTGCTATAGCATGACGTAGTGATTGGTGGATTGACGGACATACCGTGGAGTTGTTATTGAATATCGTCGATTATAAAGTATATCGTAGGGTGCATGGTTGGTCGATAGGGATTTGCCTAGTGGTCCGGAAGAGAATAGTTAACTCATATTATCGTGCTTCATCTTGTTGATCCTCCTATGTTTCTTTGACACTCGTTCTATAAGATTCTCGTTTCGAAACTAGCCGGTGGTGTCGTGGGGTCGTTGTGGGTCCAGTACGTAGCATAGGGCGATGTAATAGATTTAGAGGAACAACGTGGACTTAAAGTATTTATCAATGTGCAATGGGGTGTGCTTATGAGTTCGTATACATTGTTGTAATGATATAAGAACGAATGTAACTTGGAAAGTGACGTCTGCTTGATAATGCTTTTATGTTTATGTGGATTGTAAATTTTGAATTGAGGGTCCTGCAACGCAAGGTGTGGTAATGCGGAGACTCTAGAGGGCCCGCAACGCAAGGTGTGGTAAAGCGGAAACCCAGGTGGAGAGAATTCAATGTGACGCAAGGGGTGGTAACAGTTGAATGTCTCGCTTGATGAAGAGAATTATGGTTGACTGTAGAAGTTTATGTTGAAGTTTGGTTTGTTTATTGACTAAGATTGAGGCTTCTGAAAAAGAGAATAAAAGGTTGACTCTATTGAGGTTTTCTTAAAGAAAGAAACTTTGTTTTGAAAAGAAGATTTTTGATAAAAACCCTCCGGTATTCTTGAGCGAATCAACGGATCCGGTATTTGGGCACAAATCAACGGATTCCGGCATTCAAACTTGAATCAACGGAGTTTGACCCGAAGTGGTCTTGAGTTTTCCCTAAGATTGTTTTGGAAATCAAAAATTAAAGTTTTATTAAATGAAGTCCCATGGTGAATGGTATGAGTTGAGGAAGTTGACGTGGTATTCGTTCGAAAAGCTATTAGACGGTTAGACAGTTGTTGTAATCTACTAGATCGATGCGAGTTTAAATATTACTTCTAGTTGATGTTTGAATGGTTAAGAACGTTAGTGTGATGTCCAGGAGTTTCCAGTCTTAGTCCGTCTGTTCATAGTGGTAACTCTGGGATTTAACGTTCATTTGTTGGAATTCATTCGCTCTAGTTGCATGTTTCATCGCATTTACATATAGCTTGAGTATAGATTTTTCTACTGGGCTAGTGTAGCTCAACAAAATCCTTCTTTTCAGGTCTAAATGCCGGGCAGTAGATTGCATGCTATGCTGTGATTGGACATGAAGTTTTTGGAAGCTAGTTAGACTTAGTTACTCTTTCTCATCTATGTAATAGACTTACTTTTGGTTAAAGACGACTTTGTAACCAATTCACTTTTGAGTTATCTTTCGATTTAAGTTTGTAATTTTCTAAACACTTGTGCTTGTGTTTAAGTTAATTTGGGCCGTGGTGCCAAGGTTGTAATTCTTTAAACTTGGAAATTTGGTTTGTAAATTGAGCAGGTGGGAAATCATTTTGGGTATTATTTACCTTATGCGAGAATCTTTTATCGAAATGTGATATTAAATTATGTTGAAAATCGAGGGCGTGACAAATTGGTATCAGAGCATTAGGTTTAGAACACCTTAAGACCGTGGGGAGGCTTTTAGTCTCATGGGTTCAAAAAAAAAAATTGTTGTTACATTTGTTTTCAAAACCATACGTGGGCTTGCATGAACGAGTCGGTACATAATTGAGGTGTCGCATTTTGTATTTTGGTAGAGTGGTATTGAGTTATTGCCCTGCATTGGGAATTTGGAGGCTTGGACCTCATTGTAGTGATTGTGATTGTGTTTATGTTGACGTGTGAAGCAAAACACAAAATAGCATGTGATAAAAGGGATGGAATGTTGGTATGACTTATGAGATGAGTGTTTTGATGTGTTTTTAATTGAATTACGTGGATTATGTGTTAAGTTTCGAAATGTGTTAAGTTAAGATTGTGTGCAATAAATTGTATAAGGTATAAGTATAAGGTGAGTAATATATGCATTGGGAATTGAATTAGTGCATGTCTTGAATGTGTTTAGAAAGATAAATACCTGTTGTGGCGATAATTGTGGTTGGTTGTTGTAATGGTAGTTATTGAGACAGATATTGTAAGTATAGGTAGGGCAAGTCAAGCCAACATAGGAGATATAAGTATCTAAAATTGAGATAGGAAAATGAAGGTTATAGGCAGGGTGTCTAGAAATGGTATGTGTCTTCTGGACACCCAGGCGACTACCGATGAGATCCAGTTGGAAGAGGCGCTTGATCACCGCTCCTTCTAGATGGAAGTCTCGGAGAGTCAATTGGACACTAGGATTGTGTGTAGGGGTTAGATCTTTAGGCTTGAGATAGATGGTTGTATGTGGGAATTTCGTAGGAAAAGAGAGGTATTATGGTATTGTAACTGTCAATATGATAGGATGGTAGAAAATAGTGAGTGCATTGTTTGGTAAAAAAAAAAAAAAGAAGAGGGACTTGAGGTGAACTAGATTGATGTGACATATGTCAAATGATTAATGTAAGTGTGTGGTAAGAAAATTGTTTGAAGTGAGGACGATATAGATGAAGACAGTAGTGATTGATAACTCAGTGGAGTGTGATAAGTGTCCTGAGTTGAAATGGTAGGAACTTTGAAAGCGATAGGCATGTGGAGAAACAGTACGTCGTGAGTTGAAGAGGGCTTGAATGCAGAGATTGTGTTTGGTATTTGGGTATTTAGACTAGACTGAAGACAATGGGGAATAGATTGGAGTATGTCGTTGGGATGATAGATTGGTTTAAGAGGAATTAAGGGATAAGGGTGATAGTGAGAATAGTGATGGTGATGGTGATGGGGATGGTATGATTGTTATTATTGAGGTTGAGTGTAAATGTGGTGAATGACTTGAGGAATATTGATGTCGATAAGATTACTTGGTAGGGAGAAAGAAGTTTGTGAGTTATGAAGCTTATGGTGAGCAGAACCGTTAGAAGTTAGTGGCACGGGTGAAACTGATTTCTAAGTGATGAGATATTATTGGGATGTAATATTGTCGGATCAGAGAGATGAATGATACCAAGGGTATGTATGTTATGTTTGCAATAGCGTGTAAGATTGTAAGTATATTGAGTACTTAGCTTGACTAGAATTATTGAATAAGAGTTTCGCAATCGTTGGGTGATTAGAAAATGTGAAGAGTATTATGAGATTGAAATGAGAGTGATTAGGGTTGGGCTTTCTAGAGCCATGAATTATGAAATGAAGGATACTCTGTGGGTCCATGGGATATTGAGTGAGTTTGCTAATGCATATATGTGTTCGGTGTTGTGTAAGTCATAAATTTGTACGATTGATTTATTGGGGTATTTTGCGTATGGAATGTGCTGCCGTTTAGTTTAAATTTTACTTGTTTGACATGTTGTGTAGTTATAGTGTATGAAACTCGTTCTTTGAGTGCGGTACTGGAGTAGATTGGCTTGAATTCCATACTTATACATAATACTATTCAATGATTGAAATCTCTAGTCTCAGCTCCTTGCTTTGTTGTATCCTACGATTTGATGATAATTTCGCATGTTTTTCAATTCTTAGACTATAGCTTTATTGAAATTACGGCTAACTTGGTTGATTCATTTAAGGATGCTGATTAGGCGAGACTAATTGAGATGTTGTAAGCACATGCCGAATGTGAATTGAGTTCTTTCCTTGGGAGTCAGGTGAGTATGTTGCGACATGGGGAGTATATGGTGGTACTTATTCGAAACTCAAGTCTTTTAAAAAGGAGCGATGCTTTCTGAAAATTGATTATTTGTATAGTTCATTTTGAAAATGGAAATGGTACGGACATGGAGTCAGCTACTTTATAGTGAAGTCAACCCATCGCTAGTACTTAACTATGTTATATAGATTTGTCATATTCTAAAATTGATTACTATGTGAGGCATTCTGAGTGATTATTGAAAATACCTTTCAAAAACAAACATTCCCTTGCAAATTTTTATGAAATTTCATCACGGATGGATTGATTTCAAGGACTTTTGAACTGCACAAACTTGAACTTTCAACATGGCAAAAAAATTGGGTGTATTGAAGTTGTTTTCCATATAAAAGTATGTGAAGGATCTTATAAATCCTGAGATAGAGGAGTTAAGTTTAGAACTCGTTGATTATGTATTGCTTAGTGAGGTTATTAAGTTATGATGTTATGAAATTCTGCTATGTGATGGGACATAGTATTTGTAGCCAAACATGGTCAGTGGAAAATAATATAAATGGATGCGAATTATGGAACCGGAATTAGTTGGTAACGTGATTACCGTTCATGCAGATATAATACCTTGTGATTTGATATGTATCTCATACCATTGCAAGTGGGTGATTGTTTCGATGTGACGTTGTGCTATTCAATTAGAATATTATAGTGTTTTCTTGTATTTTGGACACAGAAATGGTTGGATACGAAGCGTAGTGTACTGGACACGAACTTTTGGACTGAAAACTCATTGGTGATGTGACCTAGGGTGTTTGCTTAAATTTCGGGGACGAAATTTCTTTAAGGAGGGTAGGGTGTAGAGACCCGTAAAATTTTTAATTATTGAAATGTTTATTAATTGGCAAAAAAAAAAAAGGGTTTATTTAGTGATTGTTTGAATTAGGGATTGAAATGAGGGAATTGAATCTTGAGGGAGTGGGTGTGTGATTAAATGATATAGGAGTATATATAGGATGGGTGTGTGTGTAGGAGATTATATATCTCCCCTTTTCTCTCTCTCTACCGTCCCCCTCTCTCTCTCTCTACCGAAGCTCTCTCTCTCTCCTCTCCTCTCCTCTCACTCAAAACTCCTCCAAGACCTCAAGAACCTTGAAGATCAACCACCCTTCGGCCCTCCAATCCGTTCTCGAGCTCAAAATTTCATGGGTCAAGCTTGGAAGGAAGTTCTTGGTCGATTTCGGAGCTTTGGAGGTCTCGGGCTTGCTTGGGCTTCGACCAATCGCTTGGGTCTCGTTCGAATCACTTGAGGTAGGGATTTCTTACTCTCTCTATGTGTTTATGGGTTGATTATGTGCCTGGATCGTGCTGTGGTTCGTTGTTGTTGTTCGGATTTCGTTGTTGAAAAGCTGAAAATCTGCAGAAAAGTTTCGTGGGATTGATACCCTCAAAAGGGGTATCGATACCCCTCTCTTCTCTGGACCAGATTCTGGCCAGGTATTGATACCTCTGTTCGAGGTATCAATACCCCGTTTTTGTTCCGGACAGATTTGGTTCATTTATTTATTTTCGTGCTCGTTTGAACCTCGAACACTTCAAACATCTTTTGAATAGCTTCAAATCACTTCCAAACTCGATTGTTTGTACCTCGAGATATTCAACGACCAATCGATCTCTTTGGGCTCTCATCGTAGCTTAGAAAAGCGTAAAATTAAATGATTAGGACACCCGTACATTGTTTACGCCTTTGGTTGATTGGAGTAGAGGTTGTGGCATGTCTCATTGATTGATATAGACTTGTTAAGTGCTATAGCATGACATAGTGATTGGTGGATTGACGGACATACCGTGGAGTTGTTATTGAATATCGTCGGTTATAAAGTATATCGTAGGGTGCATGGTTGGTCGATAGGGATTTGCCTAGTGGTCCGGAAGAGAATAGTTAACTCATATTATCGTGCTTCATCTTGTTGATCCTCCTATGTTTCTTTGACACTCGTTCTATAAGATTCTCGTTTCGAAACTAGCCGGTGGTGTCGTGGGGTCGTTGTGGGTCCAGTACGTAGCATAGGGCGATGTAATAGATTTAGAGGAACAACGTGGACTTAAAGTATTTATCAATGTGCAATGGGGTGTGCTTATGAGTTCGTATACATTGTTGTAATGATATAAGAACGAATGTAACTTGGAAAGTGACGTCTGCTTGATAATGCTTTTATGTTTATGTGGATTGTAAATTTTGAATTGAGGGTCCTGCAACGCAAGGTGTGGTAATGCGGAGACTCTAGAGGGCCCGCAACGCAAGGTGTGGTAATGCGGAAACCCAGGTGGAGAGAATTCAATGTGACGCAAGGGGTGGTAACAGTTGAATGTCTCGCTTGATGAAGAGAATTATGGTTGACTGTAGAAGTTTATGTTAAAGTTTGGTTTGTTTATTGACTAAGATTGAGGCTTCTGAAAAAGAGAATAAAAGGTTGACTCTATTGAGGTTTTCTTAAAGAAAGAAACTTTGTTTTGAAAAGAAGATTTTTGATAAAAACCCTCCGGTATTCTTGAGCGAATCAACGGATCCGGTATTTGGGCACAAATCAACGGATTCCGGCATTCAAACTTGAATCAACGGAGTTTGACCCGAAGTGGTCTTGAGTTTTCCCTAAGATTGTTTTGGAAATCAAAAATTAAAGTTTTATTAAATGAAGTCCCATGGTGAATGGTATGAGTTGAGGAAGTTGACGTGGTATTCGTTCGAAAAGCTATTAGACGGTTAGACAGTTGTTGTAATCTACTAGATCGATGCGAGTTTAAATATTACTTCTAGTTGATGTTTGAATGGTTAAGAACGTTAGTGTGATGTCCAGGAGTTTCCAGTCTTAGTCCGTCTGTTCATAGTGGTAACTCTGGGATTTAACGTTCATTTGTTGGAATTCATTCGCTCTAGTTGCATGTTTCATCGCATTTACATATAGCTTGAGTATAGATTTTTCTACTGGGCTAGTGTAGCTCAACAAAATCCTTCTTTTCAGGTCTAAATGCCGGGCAGTAGATTGCATGCTATGCTGTGATTGGACATGAAGTTTTTGGAAGCTAGTTAGACTTAGTTACTCTTTCTCATCTATGTAATAGACTTACTTTTGGTTAAAGACGACTTTGTAACCAATTCACTTTTGAGTTATCTTTCGATTTAAGTTTGTAATTTTCTAAACACTTGTGCTTGTGTTTAAGTTAATTTGGGCCGTGGTGCCAAGGTTGTAATTCTTTAAACTTGGAAATTTGGTTTGTAAATTGAGCAGGTGGGAAATCATTTTGGGTATTATTTACCTTATGCGAGAATCTTTTATCGAAATGTGATATTAAATTATGTTGAAAATCGAGGGCGTGACAAATTGGTATCAGAGCATTAGGTTTAGAACACCTTAAGACCGTGGGGAGGCTTTTAGTCTCATGGGTTCAAAAAAAAAATTGTTGTTACATTTGTTTTCAAAACCATACGTGGGCTTGCATGAACGAGTCGGTACATAATTGAGGTGTCGCATTTTGTATTTTGGTAGAGTGGTATTGAGTTATTGCCCTGCATTGGGAATTTGGAGGCTTGGACCTCATTGTAGTGATTGTGATTGTGTTTATGTTGACGTGTGAAGCAAAACACAAAATAGCATGTGATAAAAGGGATGGAATGTTGGTATGACTTATGAGATGAGTGTTTTGATGTGTTTTTAATTGAATTACGTGGATTATGTGTTAAGTTTCGAAATGTGTTAAGTTAAGATTGTGTGCAATAAATTGTATAAGGTATAAGTATAAGGTGAGTAATATATGCATTGGGAATTGAATTAGTGCATGTCTTGAATGTGTTTAGAAAGATAAATACCTGTTGTGGCGATAATTGTGGTTGGTTGTTGTAATGGTAGTTATTGAGACAGATATTGTAAGTATAGGTAGGGCAAGTCAAGCCAACATAGGAGATATAAGTATCTAAAATTGAGATAGGAAAATGAAGGTTATAGGCAGGGTGTCTAGAAATGGTATGTGTCTTCTGGACACCCAGGCGACTACCGATGAGATCCAGTTGGAAGAGGCGCTTGATCACCGCTCCTTCTAGATGGAAGTCTCGGAGAGTCAATTGGACACTAGGATTGTGTGTAGGGGTTAGATCTTTAGGCTTGAGATAGATGGTTGTATGTGGGAATTTCGTAGGAAAAGAGAGGTATTATGGTATTGTAACTGTCAATATGATAGGATGGTAGAAAATAGTGAGTGCATTGTTTGGTAAAAAAAAAAAAAAGAAGAGGGACTTGAGGTGAACTAGATTGATGTGACATATGTCAAATGATTAATGTAAGTGTGTGGTAAGAAAATTGTTTGAAGTGAGGACGATATAGATGAAGACAGTAGTGATTGATAACTCAGTGGAGTGTGATAAGTGTCCTGAGTTGAAATGGTAGGAACTTTGAAAGCGATAGGCATGTGGAGAAACAGTACGTCGTGAGTTGAAGAGGGCTTGAATGCAGAGATTGTGTTTGGTATTTGGGTATTTAGACTAGACTGAAGACAATGGGGAATAGATTGGAGTATGTCGTTGGGATGATAGATTGGTTTAAGAGGAATTAAGGGATAAGGGTGATAGTGAGAATAGTGATGGTGATGGTGATGGGGATGGTATGATTGTTATTATTGAGGTTGAGTGTAAATGTGGTGAATGACTTGAGGAATATTGATGTCGATAAGATTACTTGGTAGGGAGAAAGAAGTTTGTGAGTTATGAAGCTTATGGTGAGCAGAACCGTTAGAAGTTAGTGGCACGGGTGAAACTGATTTCTAAGTGATGAGATATTATTGGGATGTAATATTGTCGGATCAGAGAGATGAATGATACCAAGGGTATGTATGTTATGTTTGCAATAGCGTGTAAGATTGTAAGTATATTGAGTACTTAGCTTGACTAGAATTATTGAATAAGAGTTTCGCAATCGTTGGGTGATTAGAAAATGTGAAGAGTATTATGAGATTGAAATGAGAGTGATTAGGGTTGGGCTTTCTAGAGCCATGAATTATGAAATGAAGGATACTCTGTGGGTCCATGGGATATTGAGTGAGTTTGCTAATGCATATATGTGTTCGGTGTTGTGTAAGTCATAAATTTGTACGATTGATTTATTGGGGTATTTTGCGTATGGAATGTGCTGCCGTTTAGTTTAAATTTTACTTGTTTGACATGTTGTGTAGTTATAGTGTATGAAACTCGTTCTTTGAGTGCGGTACTGGAGTAGATTGGTTTGAATTCCATACTTATACATAATACTATTCAATGATTGAAATCTCTAGTCTCAGCTCCTTGCTTTGTTGTATCCTACGATTTGATGATAATTTCGCATGTTTTTCAATTCTTAGACTATAGCTTTATTGAAATTACGGCTAACTTGGTTGATTCATTTAAGGATCCTGATTAGGCGAGACTAATTGAGATGTTGTAAGCACATGCCGAATGTGAATTGAGTTCTTTCCTTGGGAGTCAGGTGAGTATGTTGCGACATGGGGAGTATATGGTGGTACTTATTCGAAACTCAAGTCTTTTAAAAAGGAGCGATGCTTTCTGAAAATTGATTATTTGTATAGTTCATTTTGAAAATGGAAATGGTACGGACATGGAGTCAGCTACTTTATAGTGAAGTCAACCCATCGCTAGTACTTAACTATGTTATATAGATTTGTCATATTCTAAAATTGATTACTATGTGAGGCATTCTGAGTGATTATTGAAAATACCTTTCAAAAACAAACATTCCCTTGCAAATTTTTATGAAATTTCATCACGGATGGATTGATTTCAAGGACTTTTGAACTGCACAAACTTGAACTTTCAACATGGCAAAAAAATTGGGTGTATTGAAGTTGTTTTCCATATAAAAGTATGTGAAGGATCTTATAAATCCTGAGATAGAGGAGTTAAGTTTAGAACTCGTTGATTATGTATTGCTTAGTGAGGTTATTAAGTTATGATGTTATGAAATTCTGCTATGTGATGGGACATAGTATTTGTAGCCAAACATGGTCAGTGGAAAATAATATAAATGGATGCGAATTATGGAACCGGAATTAGTTGGTAACGTGATTACCGTTCATGCGGATATAATACCTTGTGATTTGATATGTATCTCATACCATTGCAAGCGGGTGATTGTTTCGATGTGACGTTGTGCTATTCAATTAGAATATTATAGTGTTTTCTTGTATTTTGGACACAGAAATGGTTGGATACGAAGCGTAGTGTACTGGACACGAACTTTTGGACTGAAAACTCATTGGTGATGTGACCTAGGGTGTTTGCTTAAATTTCGGGGACGAAATTTCTTTAAGGAGGGTAGGGTGTAGAGACCCGTAAAATTTTTAATTATTGAAATGTTTATTAATTGGCAAAAAAAAAAAAGGGTTTATTTAGTGATTGTTTGAATTAGGGATTGAAATGAGGGAATTGAATCTTGAGGGAGTGGGTGTGTGATTAAATGATATAGGAGTATATATAGGATGGGTGTGTGTGTAGGAGATTATATATCTCCCCTTTTCTCTCTCTCTACCGTCCCCCTCTCTCTCTCTCTACCGAAGCTCTCTCTCTCTCCTCTCCTCTCCTCTCACTCAAAACTCCTCCAAGACCTCAAGAACCTTGAAGATCAACCACCCTTCGGCCCTCCAATCCGTTCTCGAGCTCAAAATTTCATGGGTCAAGCTTGGAAGGAAGTTCTTGGTCGATTTCGGAGCTTTGGAGGTCTCGGGCTTGCTTGGGCTTCGACCAATCGCTTGGGTCTCCTTCGAATCACTTGAGGTAGGGATTTCTTACTCTCTCTATGTGTTTATGGGTTGATTATGTGCCTGGATCGTGCTGTGGTTCGTTGTTGTTGTTCGGATTTCGTTGTTGAAAAGCTGAAAATCTGCAGAAAAGTTTCGTGGGATTGATACCCTCAAAAGGGGTATCGATACCCCTCTCTTCTCTGGACCAGATTCTGGCCAAGTATTGATACCTCTGTTCGGGGTATCAATACCCTGTTTTTGTTCCGGACAGATTTGGTTCATTTATTTATTTTCGTGCTCGTTTGAACCTCGAACACTTCAAACATCTTTTGAATAGCTTCAAATCACTTCCAAACTCGATTGTTTGTACCTCGAGATATTCAACGACCAATCGATCTCTTTGGGCTCTCATCGTAGCTTAGAAAAGCGTAAAATTAAATGATTAGGACACCCGTACATTGTTTACGCCTTTGGTTGATTGGAGTAGAGGTTGTGGCATGTCTCATTGATTGATATAGACTTGTTAAGTGCTATAGCATGACGTAGTGATTGGTGGATTGACGGACATACCGTGGAGTTGTTATTGAATATCGTCGGTTATAAAGTATATCGTAGGGTGCATGGTTGGTCGATAGGGATTTGCCTAGTGGTCCGGAAGAGAATAGTTAACTCATATTATCGTGCTTCATCTTGTTGATCCTCCTATGTTTCTTTGACACTCGTTCTATAAGATTCTCGTTTCGAAACTAGCCGGTGGTGTCGTGGGGTCGTTGTGGGTCCAGTACGTAGCATAGGGCGATGTAATAGATTTAGAGGAACAACGTGGACTTAAAGTATTTATCAATGTGCAATGGGGTGTGCTTATGAGTTCGTATACATTGTTGTAATGATATAAGAACGAATGTAACTTGGAAAGTGACGTCTGCTTGATAATGCTTTTATGTTTATGTGGATTGTAAATTTTGAATTAAGGGTCCTGCAACGCAAGGTGTGGTAATGCGGAGACTCTAGAGGGCCCGCAACGCAAGGTGTGGTAATGCGGAAACCCAGGTGGAGAGAATTCAATGTGACGCAAGGGGTGGTAACAGTTGAATGTCTCGCTTGATGAAGAGAATTATGGTTGACTGTAGAAGTTTATGTTGAAGTTTGGTTTGTTTATTGACTAAGATTGAGGCTTCTGAAAAAGAGAATAAAAGGTTGACTCTATTGAGGTTTTCTTAAAGAAAGAAACTTTGTTTTGAAAAGAAGATTTTTGATAAAAACCCTCCGGTATTCTTGAGCGAATCAACGGATCCGGTATTTGGGCACAAATCAACGGATTCCGGCATTCAAACTTGAATCAACGGAGTTTGACCCGAAGTGGTCTTGAGTTTTCCCTAAGATTGTTTTGGAAATCAAAAATTAAAGTTTTATTAAATGAAGTCGCATGGTGAATGGTATGAGTTGAGGAAGTTGACGTGGTATTCGTTCGAAAAGCTATTAGACGGTTAGACAGTTGTTGTAATCTACTAGATCGATGCGAGTTTAAATATTACTTCTAGTTGATGTTTGAATGGTTAAGAACGTTAGTGTGATGTCCAGGAGTTTCCAGTCTTAGTCCGTCTGTTCATAGTGGTAACTCTGGGATTTAACGTTCATTTGTTGGAATTCATTCGCTCTAGTTGCATGTTTCATCGCATTTACATATAGCTTGAGTATAGATTTTTCTACTGGGCTAGTGTAGCTCAACAAAATCCTTCTTTTCAGGTCTAAATGCCGGGCAGTAGATTGCATGCTATGCTGTGATTGGACATGAAGTTTTTGGAAGCTAGTTAGACTTAGTTACTCTTTCTCATCTATGTAATAGACTTACTTTTGGTTAAAGACGACTTTGTAACCAATTCACTTTTGAGTTATCTTTCGATTTAAGTTTGTAATTTTCTAAACACTTGTGCTTGTGTTTAAGTTAATTTGGGCCGTGGTGCCAAGGTTGTAATTCTTTAAACTTGGAAATTTGGTTTGTAAATTGAGCAGGTGGGAAATCATTTTGGGTATTATTTACCTTATGCGAGAATCTTTTATCGAAATGTGATATTAAATTATGTTGAAAATCGAGGGCGTGACAATGTTAGCTTTCAAAATGTGTCCACATCCAAACATTCAGTCATGCTAGCCACTGCCTTGAGTTAGTACCTGAAAATGATGGAGGGTTTGAGCTACACTAGCTCAGCAGGAAATTCTAATCTAACATTATATGCAAAAGAAATGCAAAGATGATCAAGGGATAGGAACATAAACAAGGGCAACATTGTAAACAACACACTTGGCTTATTAACCTCGAAACAGCAACTTGATGATCACCGTCTAACTCACACTAGAACCATTCCCACCTTTACATGTCCGAAACCATCTCGTCGTATATGTCTTGAGCTGAAGCTCCTGCTAGGCTAATTATGGGATCCCAATATCCCCTGCCAAGCACCCACCTAGAAGGTTGGGCTTTGAGTGTTTAATATAAGCATCAGCTCCTGCCGGGCTAAATATGGGACCCCGATATCCCCTGCCAGGCACCCATCCGTCGATGGGCCCTGAATGTTATCGTTGTGTCGATAAGTGTCCGAGAATCTCGTACTCACATAATGTGTCCTTTCATTCCATCTATGATTCAGGGTGTGGGGGGGGGGGGGGGGGGGGGGGTAGTCAATGTAAAATTCCACAGAACAAGGGCGAGAGATGCAAGGAAGATCCATGAACTCGGCGGATACGATTAATCAAGTTACGGGGTGATTTGGAAGTACTTAGAACGAGTTAGAAATGATCAGCGGTCAAAACGATGAAGTTTGGAACAAAACAGCAAAATTTGTCCATAAGCTCCTGGTATCGATACAGCCAAAATGGCGTATCGATATAGGAAGCTTATCAGAAATTCTGAAGCTTCTGTTTTCTTATGGTATCGATACGGCAGAAATCCCATATTGATACGGTGACGTTTTGAGCAGATTTGCTATAGGTTTTCAAGGATTGAACAACCATAACAACAACAACAACAACAGGCATGGATTCAAGGCTGGAAAACACTTTTTTTACATATTTTGAGAGGTAGAATCCCTATCTCAAAGTTGAAGCACGAAACTCAAGAAGTTACGAGTCCTAGCTTTTCGAAAACCTTGATTCGACGGGAATACACCACACCGAGCTCTAATCGACGAAGAGCAAGCCCAAAATCATGCGTAGAACGAGGAATGGAGGTTAGTTTGTGAAGATTTTGAGGTATTTTGGTGAGATTTTGGAGAGAAAGAAAGAGAAACCGAGAGATACAGAGAGAGACGCCAGTGACAGAGAGGAGAAAATAATTCGCTACTCTCTCACCCTCCTATATATACCAATATATATATACAAATCACACTTTACACCCTTCCACAATCAATTTCATCATTCTAGCCCCTACGTCACATAAACACAATTATTTCATATTTCTTCGATTATAAACATTTAAATGAAATAAATTAATTACAAGTCTCTACATTCTACCCTCCTTAAAGAAATTTCGTCCTTGAAATTTTCACACTAAGACTAGCTAACACACACACACACATATATATATATATATATAAAACATATACATGCAATAGCTATACCCATCAATCTTATGCAATAAGTCAATTATCATGATACTTAAATATGAAACACTCACGTTGGTTCATTTCGGAAATAGGTGCGGATACTTCTCTCTAATCTCATCTTCTCGTTCCTAAGTCGACTCCTCGCTACCTTGACTTTTCCACAAGACTCGTACTAGCAGTATAGTCTTACCCCTCAGCACTTGATCGCGCGTATCTAGGATACGTATTGGTGCTTCTCCATAAGATGCATCGGCCTCTAATTCGAGTTCAGACCACTCTAACACGTGAGACGGATCCGGTTCGTATTTTCTCAACATAGATATGTGGAATACGTCATGTATGCCTGATAGCTTCGGTGGCAAGGCCAAACGATACGCAACCTCGCCAATTTTCTAGATGATGTCAAACGGCCCGGTATAACGCGGCGATAGCTTTCCCCTTTTCCCGAAACTTGACAAACCTTTACGCAGCGATACTTTAAGGAATATATGATCCCCTTCTTCAAATGACAACGGGCAACGTCGATGATCGGCATAATTCTTTTGTCGACTTTGAGCGGTCAATAATCTTTGGCAAATTACCTTGACTTGTTCGGTCGTTCTCTCTTGGGCTTATTAAGGCGTTGGCGAATAGCTTTCATACTTTCGGAAGTCTCCTTGAACATATCCGGCCCTACTAACGTAGCCACTCCTAATTCGGTCCAACACACGGGCGATCGACACGGTCTTCCATACAAAGCTTCATAAGGTGCCATTCCAATACTAGATTGGTAGCTATTGTTGTACGCGAACTCTACTAACGGCAAGTGGTCCTCCCAACTACCCCAGAAATCCATCACACAGGCCCAAAGCATGTCTTCTAAAATCTGAATCTTTCTCTTGGATTGCCCATTGGTTTGAGGATGATACGCAGTACTATACAAAAGGTTGGTGCCCAAAGCGGCTTGCAAGCTTTGCCAAAAATGTGCGGTAAACCTCAGATCTCGATCTGACACTATGGATACGGGAATCCCATGAAGTCGGATAATCTCCCGAATATACAAACGGCTAAGCGTTTCCACATAATCGGTAACCTGAATCGGCAAGAAATGAGCGAATCTACAATTACCCATATAGTGTCATGCCCCCTTGGCGATCTCGGTAAACCTGTCACGAAATCCATGGTCACATTTTCCCACTTCCACTCGGCCACCGGCAATAGTTGCAACTCCCCCGCGGGTTGTTGATGTTCGGCTTTAACTTGCTGGCAAGTAAGACACTTAGACACGAAAGTCATGACGTCCCTCTTCATTCCGGGCCACCAAAATTGCCTACGTAAGTCATGATACATTTTCGTCCCTCTCAGATTAACGGCTAACGGTGAATGGTGGAACTCTCGCAAGATTTCCTCCCGACACGAAACGGGTACAAATAACTTTTCTTGATAGCGCAAGCTTTGGTCGGCGTGTATCATCCACCCCTGTAGAGCGTTTCCACTAAGGAATCTAGTATGAAATTTCTCCGCTTCCTCATCGTGTTGTTGAGCCTCAATTATTCGAGTTGATAGTGTCGATGGAACCGTCAAGTTGCATAATGTGACCCTTCCTGAACATCCTCAAAGTGCATGGCATAGGAGCCCAAATCGTTCTTTGCTTTCCACTTGTGAATCGCTGAGCTCGCAAGGTGTGTCGGTTTCCTACTCAATGCATCCGCCACAACGTTCGCTTTTCCCGGGTGGTATTGCAATTCGAAATCGTAATCCTCCAAATGCTCCATCCAACGGCGTTGTCGAAGGTTGAGTTCTTTTTGAGAAAACAAATATCTCAAGCTTTTGTAGTCAAAAAAGACTTCAAAATTTTCATCGTACAACTAATGGCGCCAACTTTTCAAAGCAAAAACGATGGCCGCAAGTTTTAAATCACGTGTAGGGTAGCTCCACTTGTAAGTTTTTAACTGCCTCTACCCATACGCCACCACTCACCCCGATTGCATCAACACGCACCCCCAATCCTTCCTTAGACGCATCGCAATAAACAGAGTAGCCAACTCCACGTTCGGCACAATCAAAACCGATGCGGTGGTCAACTGCCTCTTCAACTCCTCAAAAGCCGTCTCGCATGAGTTATTCCAAACGAAACAAGTTCCCTTACGAGTCAATCTAGTCTTCGGTGCTGCTAAACGAGAAAAGTTGAGAACGAAACGACAATAGTATCCGGCCAAACCCAAGAAACTACAGATCTCAAACACGTTCTCCGGTCTTTGACAATTCATGACGGATGGTGGGATTGGGTCCACGGTTGTTTTTGAGTGGTTGGGTTCGGATTGGTCCACCGGTGCTGCCAATCACTTTCCTCCACCAGGCTTTGAAGTCCATCTCCTCACTCTTTAGCTGGAGAGCACACTTTACCACTTCTGCATAGGTGGTAAAAGCTTAAGCCACCACAGCCCTTCGAGCAATTGTTAGTCCCCATTCGAAGCTCCTTGCCATCTTGTCTCCAGTCGGTATGGAGTTTAGGGCGTAATGGGACAGTTCCTTATATTTGGCCGCGTATTGGGTGATGGTCAGCATTCCTTGCTTTAGATTTAGGAACTCGTGTTCCTTGGCTAGGCGAAGAGGTATGGGGAAGTACTTGTCAAGAAACATAGTTTCGAACTCGGCAAAAGTCATGGTGGCTATGGTATGGGTTGCCTCCAACAGGTCCCACCAATAATAAGCCTCTTCCTTCAACTGTTAAGTGGCCAGTGTCACTCGGTCTCCGTTCAGGTTAATTCCTAAGGTTCCAAGAATCACATTGACTTCCTTCAGCCATGTTTTAACCATGATGTGGTTGGCGTCTTCCTGAAACGTCGGGGGTCGGCGTTTGCATAATTCGTTCATGGCCTGGGTTTGGGTCATTGGTTTATCATTGTGGATTTGGTTTTGGCGGTTGGCGTTCAAGGCGGTTATGAATGCCTGTATGATTTGGGTTAGGTCTAGGTTTGCGTTAGAGGTTCCTTTGTTATCGTATCCTAATCCACGGTGCGTATTCACCATCTGCGAGAGGAAATCAAAAGGGGGAGGTTTTAGTCTACTTAGACAATTTTCTTTTTGCAAATGGTGATTCCTTCCTAGCTGATCTAAAAGATGTTTGGATATCGGATCGTATACACGCCTATATTAGTCTCGTAAGGTGGTGGAGGAACATCACTAGAGTCAAAGAGTATATCTATGATTTATGGCTCCTACCCAGCCATCTCAAGCTCCATTTCCTCTTCTTCTATCTGCCAGCCCTCCAGTCCAATTTGAGGCATATTCTCCGCAGGGTTCTCCTCCTCTTCCATTTGTTCTTCCTCGGGATCCTCCTTGGGATACTCTTCGGGTTCTTCTTCAACTCCTTCAAGCATAAGCTCCATGTCGGCTGGGGTTGATATTTGGACTAGGACCGGTGCTGCTACGTCACCATCCTCCTCCTCATTTTCGAGAAGCGGAATGGCACCATGCTCTTGGTAGAAGTCATGAATGTAGGGAAAGGCATAGGGGAAATAGGGATCCTCCACCAGTTGGTTTGTCATTGATCTTATGGTGCTTTTAAGTTGGCGAGCTTCAGCTAACAGGTTGATCTGGTAGGGACTCAGATGGTTCATCTACAAGGAAAGATTTTTAACCTTAATCAGTAATATTTTAAGACAGGGATTTATTAACTTCTAAATTGAGTCTCCAAATTCCACATTCGATCCTTGATTTAAATCATCATCCAATTGTTCCGGAATTCCCAGCTCGGCGGTACTGCCAATTTCCACACATTGCTTCAACTCGGAGGTTGTTTTGTCAGAATTCCACCCAATTTAGGACGGTATGCTTAAACTCATTTCTCGTTTGTGCAATGGTCAAACTATCTTATGGTCTACCTATACTACCCTAGGCTGAGGTTTTGAACCTAGGGCTCTGATACCATGTTGTAATGCCTCAAATTTTGAGAAATTTAAATAGACAATTTTTATTAAAAATCTAAGTAGAGTTTGGCACATTATTACATCATAACCCTCATAAGAGTACTTTCATTGCATAAAGGGAGGGAAACTAAGGTTCCTATCTATAGCTCCACCTGCTCCTCTATCCTAGCCAACTCTTCGTCTCCGAAAGCCTCTAATGTGTGCAGCTCATCCTGATCGTCTACAAAGTCTTACACATTATACCAGCGTCGCCCCTGATATAATATGTCAGGGTCACCAAAGGTAACACCATGAGCTACGAGAGCTCAGCAGAATAATCCCATACCTGCTAAGCCATAAATTTTAAACAATAGGTCATAGAAATAATATGCCACTTAGGAATTTCAAATAGCACATGCATATTCAATAAAGCACTTAACAATGACACATCCACATTCGCTATTTGTGGGCTCCCCGACCGGTGCGTGCTCGAAGAGTCACCACCCGGGTTTTTGAGATGGATGATACAAGAAACCAAAAACTCATTTGAAAAAGGCCTTTGGTCTAACGAAAACGTCGAGACTTTGGGTTCGGGAGCCACATTATGAACAGGGAAGGTTTTGTTGAAAAGCACCACGCTCGCCCGGTGAGGACCGGTCTCTACTAAACATTTTAAAAGAGGGAAAATTTCATAAATCTTTTGAAAAATGAGACTCTTTAATAAACAAGCAAAAGGGGAAGGGACATGGGAGAATATATTATGTTGGCATGCGCTTGGTGCTATCTGTCAGGAATGATAGAAGTAAGACATTAAGGAATGAAATAACCAAGTAGCGGACTGTCCAGATCAGAACCATGATCACACGGCTTATCACAATACCGCGCACGGTTTTGTGATATGCCGTGCAGCTTACCCATTCTGCTATCGAACTATTCATCAGTACTCATAGCGGCGTTCGATATTCTAGATATCCCATGCGTAACTTTTAGAGATATTCAAAAATACCCAACTGCTGTCTTTCTTCAAGAAGACACCACTTTCTTCAAGCCATGAACGAGAAATAGATTTTAATGTGTTTGATCATTTGAGAAAGCGAAAAGGCCTTCTTTAAAGAAAAAAATTAAATAAAGCATGGCTTGTAGATATTGTCTTCTGTTGAAGTTACTGACGACAATATTTTAGCAATATAAGCAAGCCTGGTGATAGACAGCCATGATCCAGATAGTCTAACAGAGATTAATAGAAAGCCATGCGCTTGAACATACTACGTCGTGCGATGCATCATAGTGCCGCACGGCGTGGTACGTCCAGCACAGTGGCTATTTTTTGCTTTTGAAAATGGCTTTTAAGTCAGTATTCAACCAAAAGGGGTCGATCCTGGCTACAGAAAAGTTCCCTCAAGGGTAAGGACATGGCCTATCCCAAGTTAACTTGGTTTTTACCTTTGCTCTCGAGCTTGAATGTGGACGGATGATGATGGGTGAGTGCTGACAAGATCGGTTGAGAAAAGATGAGTGTGGGTATGAATGGTTGTTAGGTTTTTTTGGTAGGTGAGATCTCAAAGTGAGCAAAAAGACTCACTTTAATGGTGAGGGGAAAATGGGGCATTTTGAGAAAGAAAGTGCCTAGAGAATGTTTTAGAGCAACTTTCGCAAGACTTAGAAACAAGGAATGGGTATGAAAGCATGATGAGAGAGAAAGAAAATTTAGGCCCCTTTTCTCTTGAGTGGAGGGGTGTATTTATAGTCAAGAGCCAAGGATTTTGAATTCAAATAGGGGAGGTATTGTTTCCTTTATTTCATCATCGGAGAATTCAAAGAACATCTGAGGTCCAGATTGGGGTGTCTACAGTAGTCACTTTTTAACGGAACTTAGATACCATTGATTTGGTATGAGTAACATTTAAAGAATAGACATCCCAATCTGTTGCTCTAAAGTCTTTGAACGGAGACAAAAAATGTATGAAAGTGGAAATGCAATCAAACGATGATGGTGGTCGCGCTCGTGGAGCTGTGTAGGTACCCTGTTTGTAGGGATCAGACAAACGTAGTTCAATTGGGACGCTGCAATAGTTGAGAAGATCAAGTTCTTATAGTGCCAAGTGTCATGAAACAAATGTAAATAACTGCGAAATTCAAGACACACCCTCAGGGGGCAAAATTTTGAGACGAGACGAGCCCTCGAAGGGCGAAATTCCAGACAAACCCTTACAAGGCAAAATTTTAAGACGAGACGAGCCCTCAAAGGGCGAAATTTGACACACACCCTTAAGGGGCAAAATTTGAGACGAGACGAGCCTTCGAAGGGCGAGATTCGAGACACACCCTAAGGGGGCAAAATTAGAGACCAGACGAGCCCTTGAAAGGCGAGATTGGAGACACACACTCACGGGGCAAAATTTAGACGAGACGAGCCCTCAAAGGGTAAAATTCGAGACACACCCGCAGGGGTCAAAATTTTGAGATGAGACGAGCCCTCGAAAGGCGAGATTCGAGACAAACCCTCAGGGGGCAAAATTTTGAGACTAGACGAGCCCTCGGCGAAATTCGAGAGACACCCTCAGGGGGCAAAATTTGAGACGAGACGAGCCCTCGAATGGCGAAATTCGAGACACACCCTCAGGGAGCAAAATTTTGAGACGAGATGAGCCCTCGAAGGGCGAGATTGGAGACAAACCCTCAAGGGGCAAATTTTTGAGACAAGATGAGCCCTTGAAGGGCTAGATTCGAGACAAACCCTCAAGGGGCAAAATTTTGAGACGAGATGAGCCCTTGAATGGCGAAATTCGAGACATACCCTTAGGGGGCAAAATTTGAGACGAGACGAGCACTCGAACGGCGAAATTCGAGACACACCCTTAAGGGGCAAAATTTGAGACGAGTCCCGAGAAACGACAATTATGACAAGTCCCGAAGGACGAAAATTATGATGAGTCCTAGAGGACAAAGTTAATCCTTTAACCACGGCACAATATTTTAAAAGATTCTACCATAAGGCGGCTTGAATATTTGATTCCCGAGGGGGATATTGGTGGCTGACTGTAGACACCCCAATTTGGAAATCCTGGACACCTTTTAAGTCCCCAATGATGATAAACAAAGCATAGTTTAAACTTTTGGATTGATCTAAACCTTTCGGAGCGTTACCATTCGAAAATCATACACAGGTGGCCGATAAGCTTTTCAAATAATAAAATGTGCCTCGAAAAGCTCTTTGTACTCAAAGAGTGAGGAAACACCTTAGAAGTAGGTATAAGAGTGCCAAGTGATACTTAAAATGAGTGAGTACGTGTTTTGGCCGTCGTGGCACCAATGGTCTTCGGTTTAGTTTGCTTTCAGCCCATTTTTCATAAATCAAACTTCCTTATTTTTATGGTTGGAGTCTCCCATCTTTTAGTACATTCAAAACCCTTTTTATCGATACATAATAAGCCTTAATCCGATTTGAAACGAGGGAGATATGAGAATTTTGCCAAAATGACCACTTTTTCGACCAGCTGAGGGTAAAATTGTCATATCTTTTGATGTACAAAATTATTTTTATCCAAACCACTTGGGTTAGAAAGTAGACTTAACGAGCTTTCCAACGGTTCAAAGAACACCTAAAACCGAGTTCGGGAGTGTCCGGGGCGGCCTTTCGAAGTTTGGCCTGTTAAGCTGTCAACATGTACCGTACGGCGGTCAACTATACCGTACGGTGGTCAACTCTGCCGTATGGTGGACATATTTCTACTGTACGGTAGAGTTTTTGACCGCCTAAACTTTAGTTGGTTGGGATGTGCCGTACGGTGGAAGCCCAGTGCCGTACGGTAGAGTTTATGTACCGTACGGTACATGTTGCCGCCCTTATTTTTGCTTGACGACCAAGTTTTTCAGTTGCAGGCCGAAATTCTTTGTTTGCACACCAAGTGTGCTTGATATCCAAGCTATTTTCAGTCTATAACTACCATTGCCTATTCCTATTGCAAACAACAAGCAATTTCTCACTCCCATTTTCAAAAGAACAAGCCATTTTTTTTACTCTCCCTCACCGGGGAAACACCGGAACACTTCAAAAGTAATCCAAGTCCGAAACCAAATCACGTATCCTGCAATCACAGTATACTGAAGATCATTTTCTCATCCAAGTTCACGCCAAAGGCCACCGTATCAATCAAAAGTCTTCAAAGGAAGGTTTTGCTCCAAGAGGTACAAATCTTTTATCCATTATTTGTCTCTATAATCTGAGGGGAAGCCACTACACTCAGACTGGTTCGTCATACCAACCCTGGGCTTAGATGGCTTAAACATTTTCAAAGAAATCGAAACTAGTGTCCCACAATCTCTACCGTGCAGCACATACTAATGCCGTACGGCAGAGATCCTTCAAGGGAGACATTTTGCCAAAATCTCTTTTCTTCCTTTGTTTCATTTAGTGTATAAGCATGCGTGCCTGCCTTAGATTTTCATGTGCTAGATAAACTTGTCTTAAAATTGCAAATCACAGAACATGTACCGTACGGTAGATGTCTCTACCGTGCGGTGGAGTTTATGAGGGACAGATTAGTTGATTTAGTCATTTTTCGCAATTAATTGTTATATGCAAATATTTTTGTTGATATCTGTTTCTTTCATGGAATATACATTGTTTATGTGCTATAATTGATTATGTGGCATAAAAGTTAAGCAATAAAATGATTTTCAAATCCCACAAGTATTAGTAGAGACCGATTTTATCGGGCGAGGGGGGTGCTTTTTCAAATAAAACCTTCCCCCCTCGTAACCTGGCTCCCGAACCTAAAACTCTCTGTTTTTCGACCAAAACCTTTTAAAGGGCAAAAGAGTCACATTTTTCAAATAAACGGTTTCTCGGGGTTAATCCTTTTCAAAACCCGGGTGGCGACTCTCAAACGAACCAACAATTTTCCCCCCTTTTTGTAACACCAAAAATATACAAAAAGACGGACGGGGAATATTTTCCGGACGCGTAGCCCACAGTGGCGACTCTGCTGGGGATTATATTAATTTATATTTTTATGAATTAGTACACTTGTGAAAATAACCCATCTTGAAAGTCTGTCAAAAAGATAAGCTTCGCGGTATCTAAGAAAGGTGTGGTGATTCTAACAGGGCTCTCCCCGACCACCCGGCCTGGGACTTTTTGGTTATTTTATTTGTGTAATTTTTCTTAAAAATATGATTTAATACGAGAGCCAAGCTTGAAAATATTTGTGGAATTTTTCATTTTATTGCTTAACTTTTGCATTGCACGTGCATTGATGTTGGATAAGCCCCGCCGCTACATTTTGGTTACCCTACCCAGCTTGCTGGTGCTAGGACATCCCGAAATGCTCGGCAACCTTGGACGATGATGAGTCAGCCTGTCGTTTGACCGTTGCCATGCAGTACACTTGGCAATAGGGAGGCAAATTATTGGCTCTAGTCTGGGGAACCCCTCAAAACCAAAACCAGCCTTCTGCATATAGCAAAAACATAGTACTTTTGCCAAAACTAGGACAGGGCCCTCACGTTAGGATTACATGATATATCCTAGTTACGTGTTTACCGTTTTCTAGCCTATGTGTTTAATTGCTTTCTTTACTTGCTGTTGTGCTGCATGCACATGTTTGCTTGACCCCTAGGTTATGACCCTCTCGCTCAAGCTTAAAAGAATTGCAACAACCAATGAAGAGTCATGCATGTTGGAAAATACATGTTTGTTTCAATCAAAATTCTTTTGGAATTATAAGTTCTAGGGAAAATCAAAATCAAGTCAAAAATATCATTTTGTCAATAAATTTCAAATTAAACTAGCTTATTAAGGATCTAACCCTCAATGGCTAGCTTTTCCAAGTTAAAAATTAGCACATTAAGGCCCTACCCTTAATAGCTAATTTTTCTTCAAAATTTGAAATTTAATTATTGGAACTCAATTTCCAATGATCAATTTCTCTTTAAATTATAACAAAAGCTTCAATGGTTATTTTAATTCTAAGTTAGTTTATTAAGACCTAACTCTGAATGACTAATTTTTCAAAATTAACCCACTAGGACCCAGCTCCTAGTGATCAGTTTTTCAAATTTATCAAAAGTTATTGACAAGAAAATAATTTTGGCTTGACAAACAATTTTCCTTTGTCTTATACTTCTCATAAAGGATTCACCATCAAACAACTGAGGATTGGAGCAATTCTGTTAAGCTTGCAAACTCGTGCATGTCATGGTCTAGGAGACCTTAAATCCATGGAGTTTGGGATACCTCCGGTGTTCGCCATGCCTGAACGGCTTCCTTCTGATCTAGCCTAGCCTTTAACACTTCTGTATTCTGGCAATCGTATTGCTCTGCCTCGGATGGTCAAGATAAGGAGATTGACTCTGATTCCCAACATGTGGAATTTAACCTGCCTGACAACGACCAACCCGGATTGTTAGAATAACCTGCATGTTACTGCTTTCTGCATTTTACCCCTACCTTCCCTTTTTGCTACCCGTTTTGAGTCTTAAAGTTTGCTTGCACGGTCTGCTGAAGGTTGCCTTAACCGATGAAGAATCGTGCACCCATATGCACGTTGTCTAAATCTACAATAGTCCTTGGAACGATGAGACCTATGGAAATCAAAACTTTACTAAGTCCTCGATTGGTGCTTAATCAAAGGTTCAACGGAGAATAAGGAATCACAAGGAAACGACGTCGTGATGTCACGTCACTTACACCACTGGCTAATGGCAGTATGCCACTGGCGCCGTGTGGTTATGGTATCACGTCGTCATTATTAAGTTATTTCGAGTTCAAAAGTGAAACTTCGAAAGGGAACTAATCGAATACTTAGTTTGTTTTGACATCTTTTGAAATTTGTCGTTCTAAATAAAGGATATACCTTAAAAGAAATTCTGAGGAATGGGGCAACCTTCGGAAGGCCGTAATCTTATGTGACACATCCCGCCTGCACATCATCTTTTGCTATCATGTCGCGTATAGAACTCTTAATTAAACTCGCTTGCGCGGTTTGTTTTGGATTGCCTAGACCGATGAAGAGTCATGCTTTTCATAATGCGCGTTGTTAAAATTAATTAGTCCTTGGAACGATGAAGTTTTGGGGATATCAAAATTTATTAAGTCTTCGATATATTTCAATCAATGATTCAATGGAGATTAAACGAAACAATAAAGCTACAATGCCATGATACCCACGCCACCCAGGTTATAGTGCGAAGTCACTTACACCACTTAGGCTAATGGCGCCATGCCACATACGCCGCCTCGGATACGGTATCATGTCATTTATGCCAACCAGTTTTCAAAAGCAAAGGAATCATTGAATGAAAAATATTAAAAACTTAATCCATCTTGATATCTCTCAAATTTTGTCGATCTAATCAAAGAATACACTTCAAAAAAATCTCTGAGAACTGAGGCAATCCCTCGTAGGTTATCATGGTCTAGGAGACCTTAAATCCATGGAGTTTGAGATACCTCCAGTGTTTGCCGTGACCGAACGGCTCCCTCCAGTCCGGTCTAACCTCAAGTATATCGCAACAACCTCATTGCTTTGTCTCGGATGGTCAAGATAAGGAGATTGGCTCTGATTCCCAACGTGTGGAATTTAACCTACCTGACACGACCTACCCGTGGTTGTTGAAACCCTCAAGTCGACAACGACGACACGTGTAGAACATTCTTTTATGGTATACACATTCTTTTAAATAAAATACAACAAAGGCACATTCTAAGTCCGCTTTCTTTTTGCTTTACTGTCAGTACCTGGCCGGTCATCCTATACAAAGCCATACCATCTCCTTCGAACACCTCAATGGCGGGGCAAACAGAATTGATTGAGCTGAAGAAGGCTATGGAGAAAATGAGTCAGAAAGTGGATAAAACGCTAACTCTTGTTCAAGGGCTGGTTAATCTTCTCACCCCCGTAGTCCTGAACCCGGATCTGGGACTGAATGCTGATAATGTCAGGATCGAAGAACCTCCAGAAATCTATCACCCTCCAGTAAAGCTTTCAGACATGTTCAGAGAATTGGCTGAATTCCATGATGCCAAAATGCATTCAAAGGAGGATGACGGATCCCTGTTCAAAACTAGTGCAGGAAGAGAGGACATGCTTATGAATGAGATCAATCCCAAAGGCAAAAGAGTATATCCCATTGATAGCATAACGCCATACAGTTGCAAAGCAAGCAAAAGCTCCGCCAACCCTCAACCCATGTACAAAACTCAAGCAAATGGTCCTCACACTCGATCCCGCACCTTCTCCCAATTCCCCATACCAATGTCGGTCGTCTTCAAGAGACTCAAAGAAAAAGGCACTCTCCGACCACTTCCTCCAATCCCTCCACCCGCTGTTCTCCCAGCATCCCACAACCCAAACGCCTACTGTGCTTACCACCAAATACCTGGCCACTATACCAACAACTGTTTCCGCCTCCGGATCAAAATCCAAGACCTCATTGATGACAAAACCATTCCGGCTCCACCACAAAATCTAAGACAGCATGCCAAACACCCCACTCCACCTAGCTTATGGGGAAATTTTGATTGAATCAAAGACTGGAGAATCATCAAGGGCCATGCCGTGATCCAACCTTCCACAAGTTTTTGGAATTTTCAAAGGTTTCAAGTCGAGTCAAGTCTTTGTCTTTATTGTGTCAGTTTGTACTTCAAGTTTGTCATCTTTTTGTTCTCATGTTCATGTGTGTTCTCAACTTCAAGTCTGTAATCTCATGTTATTATCAAAAAAACAAAAGATAGTCAGTTTCATAGTCCCGAACTACGCACGGCCTGATTCCTTATAAAGGGATACGTAGGCAACCCTCAGTGGTTCGGCCGCATCTTTTGAAAAGTATTGTCATGCTTTTATATCAAAATTGTCATAATAAACTTGGTTTTTGCAATTTTCTCTAAACTTAAAATTGTTTTCCATCATCATTTGAAAGTCATGATAATCAATTCAAAATGCAAGAGTACTGAACCCTTATGCAAAAAGGAGGACATCCAAGGGACCATTTCTCGACGCCACCAAAGCAACACCACTGATGAGCAATACCTTGACACAAAAAAAAGGAAGAGCCTGCTAGGTCGAAAACCCGCAAGGGCGATCTAGGCAAAAGTTAAGGCAAAAAGCTTGCTAGATCAAAACTCCCAAATTCGATCTAGGCAAAAGTTTGAGCATTTTTGAGTTCCTTTTATCAAGTTGCGTAATTCAAAATGAAGAAAGGCATTCTTTGCTTTTATCCAACACATAAATATATCCCTTGGAGCCTAAATCAATTTAAAAGAACCCAGCTAGGCAGCTATCCCCCACACTGGGGTAAAATACGAAATATGAAAGTGCCCAAACACGTGGTTACCATTGGCACATCAGAAAAATGAAAGTACGTTTGTATTTGGAACTCATTCCTCGATAAAAAGGAATTGCATGCTATATTGTTAATGCTTATTCGGGCGTCCATTAAGTAGTAACCGGGCAATCGGGGTATGCTCCCACCGTATTGTTGGGTCAAAAGATGGATAAATCTTGTGAAGGCACATTGAATGTCGTCAGCTTGGATCTCAACATAAAGCCTTTTTGACTTGAGCAATTAAGTCCGTAGGGGTCTCTTAAAACCTGGTGCTCTAAAGCCATTAGGCTTGGGGATAACCGACCCAAAGCTCGCTAATGGGTCAACTAGAAAGCCCGAGAGATCCAGGCATTGCACGACCATATGAGGAAAAGAATGGGGGAATAAAAGAAAAGGCATCATTGAAAAAAAAAAAAAAAAGGGCCTTTCCCCCAATGCAAAGTTGTCACTGCGATGCAATTCACAAAAGTTCCAAGAATTGTTCAAACTCAAGATAGCTGCTAGCTTTAATCACCCAAAGAAAAAAAAAACTTTTTTGAGCCTGTTATCCTTTCTTTGTTAAACCCAAGCCTTTGCCCCATTATAACCTAAACAAAGTCCTTTCAGATTGAAAAACGCAACTTGATCAAAGGAAGATCAAGAGAGAACAGTATAATCTCCCATGAAAGTCAGCAGTCAAGGTATTGTGCAATACTGGCGTCAATCCACCATCACTGGTGTCATCCAAAAGCAAACCGAGGCGTTTCAAATGGAAATTCAGTAAATCGTCATCAGCAATCCAAGACATGGGTTCATTTTCTTGCAAATAAACATCATTTGATGAGGTTAAACAATTTTTGAAAATCCTAAAGGGAAATTATCAAATATCTAAGTTTATCATAACAATTTCAGCAGCCAATTGCATGACATGTTTGCCTTCCTTCAAAATCTTAAGTTAACATGGTCTTCATCATCATTGAAGTCAACACAATTTGATCACTCTCCACCCGGTCAGGGGCACCTTAAAACAGTCTTCGAGTTAGCGTCATCAAATATAGTTGCCACCCCTTGAACGTCGTTCAAGTCTACCCGGTCAGGGGCATTCCTAGGAAAGTTACACATTCAATAAACTGTTCTTCCTACCTTTCAAGTCAACATGGCTGATCAATAGCAACCATGGTAGTCACTCAAAAGTACTTTTCCTATCCTTCGTGGTCTTGTCAAAATCTACCTAAAAGGTCAACCGAGTCACTTGGTCGTGTCAATTCCTAGCTCGTGGAAGCAATTTCAATGCATAAGGTAACCCTACTTGGATACATAGTCAATTGGTTCCCAAAACCATCAACAACAATGGAAAATGAGTCAGAATTGAGGATTCACAGTCCACCGAGGCAAAACAATCCAAGATTGGGGTGCGTCAGCCATATGCCATCTACTGGGGCAAATGTATGCCCAAATCCAAAACTGGGGCATGGAAGCCCAAGCTCAAACGAAGGCAAAGCCAGAATCCAAACCCTGACGAAGGCCAAACAAGAAAGACAGTAAAGCAAAAGGAGACACTCCGTCGTGCCGCCCATTTTTCAAAAACAAAAATGAATGTTGTTCACATTGTCGTCAAGTGTCGAAACACGAGTCTTGCATAATATACAAAAAGTCAATCAACCGTCCCGAAGGACATCTTTTCAAATGACGATCTAGTCAACCTAAGCTTTTCAATCCAACCTCTTAAGAGACATCTCTTCAAGCAATGGTCTAGCTGACTAGACACCCCCCACACTAGAAATTTCACAGCAAAACGTTTTTAAAATGATCTCGGCTTTGTAGATAGGCTAGGCTAAATCTACAAATCCGACCCTTTTTAGTTCATTGATACCTCAAAAATTGGATGCCCAACTTTCTGTTCTAAATTACATTCTTGCTATTCAGGACTCGTTTGTATCCTAAAACCAGGCCTTCCGTGGCCTTAAATCCTTAGGGTTCACCATTTTTATCCCAAAATTTGGTACCTTACTAATCTATCTTTCCAAGCGTTTGCCATCATGGCTTGTTAAGATCTTATCCTTAACAACCATTTTTCAAAAGGCTTGTGGAGGCCTCACCCTCGACAGCCATTCTTTTTCTATTATGACTTGTTAAGGTCTCACCCTTGATAGCTACATTTCCAATGGTTCATTGAGGTCGTACCCTCAATAACCGCTTTTTCAATAGCTTGTTGAGTTCTCATCCTCAACAATCTTCTAGCATGGCTTATTGAGGTCTCACCCTTGACAGCCATACTTCCAATGGTTCATTGAGGTCGTACCCTCAATAACCACCTTTGAGATAGCTTGTTGAGTTCTTATCCTCAGCAATCTTTTATCATGGCTTGTTAAGGTCTCACCCTTGACAGCCATATTTCCAATGGTTCATTGAGGTCGTACCCTCAATAACCGCCTTTGAGATAGCCTGTTGAGTTCTTATCCTCAACATTCTTCTATCATGGCTTGTTAAGGTCTCACCCTTGACAGCCATATTTCTAATGGTTCATTGAGGTCGTACCCTCAATAACCGCCTTTCAGATAGCTTGTTGAGTTCTTATACTCAGCAATCTTCTATTATGGCTTGTTAAGGTTTCACCCTTGACAGTCATATTTCCAATGGGTCGTTGAGGTTGTACCCTCAATAACCGCTTTTCAGATAGCTTGTTGAGTTCTTATCCTCAGCAATCTTCTATCATGGCTTGTTAAGGTCTCACCCTTGACAACCATATTTCCAATGGTTAATTGAGGTCGTACCCTCAATAACCGCCTTTGAGATAGCTTGTTGAGTTCTGATTCTCAACAATCTTCTAATGGCTTGTTAAAGTCTCACCCTTGACAGCCATATTTCCAATGGTTCATTGAGGTCGTACCCTCAATAACCGCCTTTCCAATAGCTTGTTGAGTTATTATCCTCAACAATCTTCTATCATGGCTTGTTAAAGTCTCACCCTTGACAGCCATATTTCCAATGGTTCATTGAGGTCATACCCTCAATAACCGCCTTTCCAATAGCTTGTTGAGTTCTTATCCTCAACAATCTTCTATCATGGCTTGTTAAGGTCTCACCCTTGACAACCATATTTCCAATGGTTCATTGAGGTCGTGCCCTCAATAACCGCTGTTCAAATAGCTTGTTGAGTTCTTATCCTCAACAATCTTCAATCATCTTTAAAATTACCTTCAAATAGTGTAGACAGCCTTGCTAGGTCTACATTGTTATCCTCGCTAGGATTGATTTGTTACATTACTCATATCATGTTTGCATATCATACATCGCATTCACCCCCATGAACTACGCAGGTCTGATCCTTACAAAAGGGTACGTAGGCAGCCCGAGAGGGCGCGACCACATGTTTTCATATGTTGAATTTTCAATGCATTTACTTAAAAGGTACCTCGACAACCAAATTGGGTGATCTATGTCTTTAACGCGACTTAAACCATACAGTGGTAATCAAGTCTCGTCAAAGAGGGGCAACTGTAGACACCCCAATTTGGAAATCCCGGACACCTTTTAAGTCCCCAATGATGATAAACAAAGCATAGTTTAAACCTTTGGATTGATCTAAACCTTTCGGAGCGTTACCATTCGAAAATCATACACAGGTGGCCGATAAGCTTTTCAAATAATAAAATGTGCCTCGAAAAGCTCTTTGTACTCAAAGAGTGAGGAAACACCTTAGAAGTTGGTATAAGAGTGCCAAGTGATACTTAAAATGAGTGAGTACGTGTTTTGGCCGTCGTGGCACCAATGGTCTTCGGTTTAGTTTGCTTTCAGCCCATTTTTCATAAATCAAACTTCCTTATTTTTATGGTTGGAGTCTCCCATCTTTTAGTACATTCAAAACCCTTTTTATCGATATATAATAAGCCTTAATCCGATTTGAAACGAGGGAGATATGAGAATTTTGCCAAAACGACCACTTTTTCGACCAGCTGAGGGTAAAATTGTCATATCTTTTGATGTACAAAATTATTTTTATCCAAACCACTTGGGTTAGAAAGTAGACTTAACGAGATTTCCAACGGTTCAAAGAACACCAAAAACCGAGTTCGGGAGTGTCCGGGGCGGCCTTTCGAAGTTTGGCCTGTTAAGCTGTCAACATGTACTGTACGGCGGTCAACTCTGCCGTACGGTGGTCAACTCTGCCGTACGGTGGACATATTTCTACCGTACGGTGGAAGCCCAGTGCCGTACGGTAGAGTTTATGTACCGTACGGTACATGTTGCCGCCCTTATTTTTGCTTGACGACCAAGTTTTTCAGTTGCAGGCCGAAATTCTTTGTTTGGACACCAAGTGTGCTTGATATCCAAGCTATTTTCAGTTTATAAATACCATTGCCTATTCCTATTGCAAACAACAAGCAATTTCTCACTCCCATTTTCAAAAGAACAAGCCATTTTTTTCACTCTCCCTCACCGGGGAAAACACCGGAACACTTCAAAAGTAATCCAAGTCCGAAACCAAATCACGTATCCTGCAATCACAGTATACTGAAGATCATTTTCTCATCCAAGTTCATGCCAAAGGCCACCGTATCAATCAAAAGTCTTCAAAGGAAGGTTTTGCTCCAAGAGGTACAAATCTTTTATCCATTATTTGTCTCTGTAATCTGAGGGGAAGCCACTAAACTCAGACTGGTTCGTCATACCAACCCTGGGCTTAGATGGCTTAAACATTTTCAAAGAAATCGAAACTAGTGTCCCACAATCTCTACCGTGCAGCACATACTAATGCCGTACGGCAGAGATCCTTCAAGGGAGACATTTTGCCAAAATCTCTTTTCTTCCTTTGTTTCATTTAGTGTATAAGCATGCGTGCCTGCCTTAGATTTTCATGTGCTAGATAAACTTGTCTTAAAATTGCAAATCACAGAACATGTACCGTACGGTAGATGTCTCTACCGTGCGGTGGAGTTTATGTGGGACAGATTAGTTGATTTAGTCATTTTTCGCAATTAATTGTTATATGCAAATATTTTTGTTGATATCTGTTTCTTTCATGGAATATACATTGTTTATGTGCTATAATTGATTATGTGGCATAAAAGTTAAGCAATAAAATGATTTTCAAATCCCACAAGTATTAGTAGAGACCGATTTTATCGGGCGAGGGGGGTGCTTTTTCAAATAAAACCTTCCCCCCTCGTAACCTGGCTCCCGAACCTAAAACTCTCTGTTTTTCGACCAAAACCTTTTAAAGGGCAAAAGAGTCACATTTTTCAAATAAACGGTTTCTCGGGGTTAATCCTTTTCAAAACCCGGGTGGCGACTCTCAAACGAACCAACAATTTTCCCCCCTTTTTGTAACACCAAAAATATACAAAAAGACGGACGGGGAATATTTTCCGGGCGCGTAGCCCACACTGACTTAAACAATTTCCAAGAAAAATGAATTAATCTTGTGGCACCAAATGTCGTGCGATCTAGCATGGTACCGCGCGGTGTTTCAACTTCTCATGCAACCCATTGATTTTCGAGAACAGTCGGTTAGTTTAAGGGTGCCCATTAATACAGGCATGCCCTTTCAACGACCGAGACCTCTTTATAAGGATGGTGATGCCTTATCCACTGCACCATTTACCAAAGATTCTTTAATCTCTTCATATCTTCGCATCTTTTTCATACTACAGAAGCTTCACGAAGAATGGCAGACAACAACAGCCTTATCGCGCGAGTCACCTCCCTTGAGGCCGAGATGGCCTCGTACCGGGAAGAAATCGAGCACCTCACTGTGCAAATCGCGAGGCTGATTTCCACCATCTGCACCCTTCACTGCGCGGTCTCCAACCTCCAAGACTTTTGCTGTTGATCAACTGGACGACAAGCACGACCCGGAGTACGCACCGGAGCGCGAGTCGAATGATACCGCATAGGATTCCGAGGGGAATTGGAATGGTTCTGACGACCGTTCGGATGGAGCGAATGACGCGTCCGGTGAGGGGAGCGGCTGAAGTCAAAGAAGAAGAAGAAGAAGAAAAGGGGCAGTAGGAATTTTTTTGTTTTTGCTTTTTTCTTTTCTCTGTTTTTTTTTTGAATGTAATGAAAATTCCAGGGTTACCCCGGTTTAATGAATGAAAATCCCCCCTTTTTTTTCGTCTATGTCCTTCTGCTTTCTTTTACTATCCTCGCAAGAAAACCAATCACGATGATTCGAGCGCTCTTGCGCCGAAGATGAACGGGGCTAAGCGATCTGCCGAAGCTGTGGGATGTAAAAATACATTGGTAGGGGAGCGTTCCGCCTTAGATGGAAGCACCCGCGCGAGCAGTGGTGGATGAAGCGGAAGTCGAACGCTTATGAAATCGTTCAGAATTTGAACTTGTCGGAACAAAAATAATGCCACGTGGGGCTATCGAACGGCACATGGCATACCGAATCTAGTTTATTTCTTGAAAGATGGAACATTAAATAGGCACGGGGCCCAAAGGTGATTTTTAGAAACCCAAATAGGATTCGAATAGGGTTCAGGACCCAAGGATTCTGCATGTCAGACTGATATGCCGTGCGTGTTAGGAGAAATGCTGTGCAGTGCTATGGTTTTAAACCTAGTTCAAATTCAATTCCAGACGAGCTGATTTAAGGGGGGTATACACCTCACAGTTTGAACTCTCTCTCTCTCTCGCGCCTCCACTCTCTCTGCTCTCTCTGCACTCTCTCTGCTCCCATCTCTCTTTCTCTCTCTCTCTCTCTCTCTCTCTCTCTCGGTACTCTCTCTCTCTCTCTCTCAGTCTTCTCGTGTGTCTCTCTGCTCTCTTTCTCTCTCATCTCTCTCATTGTGATCATGGAGTCTAGCGAAGTACCCGGTGGTGATGAACCACCAAGCGCTGAGGTTACACTGCCCCCGATTCCTCCGGAGGGTGATTTAGTGGTCGAGGATGTTCTGGAGACCACGGGGGTCTCAGTTTTGGCAGCCTCGATCGAGGAGGCCCCGGCCCCGGCTGCCATGGCGGGTAGTGATAATGGCGATAGAGGTGAGATTGCTAGTGACCGAGTCTCGGATAGTCTGGGTGCAATGACTCCGAGGGGTGAGGATGGGACACCGGCCCGATTGAAGGGTGTGATAGGTTTGGAAGAATGGCCCGCGGTGGACCACGGTGGTGGCAGCTCGGAGGGGGCAGCAGAGGAGACGAAGGGTTCTCCCGTGAGATAGCCTCGAGTCGAAAGGACTTCATTGTCGAGGAGGAGCTAGTGGAGAAGCAAGAGACTCCGGCCATGTTTATAGGCAGTGGTGCGGGTGCGGGGTCATCACGGCCTATTGGGATGGGCGATTACTTAGAGGCGGCGTCCCTTGAGGACTTGGTTGAGACCTACGAGGGGTGCCCGGGCTGGCAGAGGCTTTGCTTGAGTCCCACAAGAGGGAGCTCTGGGCCGAGCTAGAGGTTGGGGCTTCTAGGGAGCCGTAGGTTGAGGAGGAGACACGGGTAGATGAGGTGGAGGGGTTGGTTCCACGAAGGACCGTGGTGGATGAGACGATGGCGGCTCTCAGGAGCCGAAAGGTTCACGTCTAGGCGGTGATGGCTCTTGGGGACTTGAGTGCTTATAGCAAGGCGACCTACGTGCCCTTTCGACACGTGGTAGTGCCTTCACTTTTTGACGCCTACCAGCCCGGGAGGACTGCTTACGACGAGTCCTTAATTCTGTGCGACCCCCAGCAGCACTTGTCCTTGCGACGAGCCGAGATATATCTCTATATTTGCATTTCAATACAACATACAATGCTTTTCCATTCCTTGCTTTGAACATTATACCTGTTTATTGAATCCTGACATTTATTACAACAAGTGGTGGGAATCTCGTGCTACGGCGGTGCGACCGACGTGCCAAAGTTTTGGGAAAGGCTCCCGGAGGCCTCAAGGGAGATGGTGAGGGAGGCAAGTTTTGGGGAGTTTGTAAGAATATTAACGAGGGCGAGCAACAATCGCCAGGTGGTGAGGGCTCTTGCTGAGAGGTGGTGGGACATGACAAATTCGTTCCACTTCTCTTTCAGTGAGATGACGGTGACACCTCTGGACTTCATGAAGATCACCGGGCTGAGGGTCGGAGGTGACCCCATTCCCTACGATGTTGTTACAGGGAGAGACGTGGAGTTCCAGCGGCTTCCCTCGGGGTATGCGCCGAGGACGGAGAATGAGGATGCGCAATATGCCCAGCTTTTGGAGTTTTGGATGGAGCCTCCGAAGGGGAGAGCCCAGGAGGAGCAAATGACACGGTGCTTTCTTTTGTACGTGATTGGTGCGTCCTTGTTCCCCAACAGGCGCAACCGAGTTCACTTGTCTTTTCTTCCGGCCTTGCGACACATCGGGGAGATAGCCCGCTTTGATTGGGGTGGCGCGACCTTGGGGGCGTGCTATGAGTTCATGGGGTCTCTTTCCCGACGAGCGGGGAAGAGCCTCAGCAGCTATTGGCGCGTCTGAGAGGTATAGTTCGAAACTCTGCTTTTAATATTAGTTAGCTTTCCATTCATGCATTCGCATTATCGCATGTTAACTCTTGATGCATTGATTTGGAGTTTTGGATGTACGAGGTACTAGACGTGTACCCTCCCACGACGTCGTGCCCTGATGACGTTATACTTCCTCCGGCCCTTCGTTGGTCGAAGGAGTATTGAGGAGTAAAGAAGGAGAAAGGCAACCTGAACGCCAACCAGCCATACTTGGACAAGCTGCGTACTGATCAGGTATTCTTGCTTCTTCGATTTCTTGATTCGCGTTCCCAACACATTTCTATCGAATTGATTTCCTGACGCATGCTTCTAATTGCAGGGACACGGGCGCATTTGGGATCGTTTTGAGGTTCCCTATGTGGCTGAAAGTAGGGAAATAGCGAGAGGGAGAGTGCTGCTTGAGTCTCCTTACAGCTGGGAGTGGTACCTGGGTGATTAGGTATCACGTCGGTCGCTAGGGTTGGCCCCATTCCAAGTCCTTGGGCCACTTCCTCCCTTTGTGCAGAGGACAAGCTAGTACACGCTAGAGGAGGTCGAGCGATTCACACGACCGAATCCTCAACTGGAGCCACTGTTCCAAACTGGTGCTGACTACACAAAGTACCAGGCTCGATACTTGATGCTAAGCTTTGGGATCTGTGCTGCTTGGGCAGCACGGCAGCAGGCGCAAGGAGATGGTCGTGGTAGGAGAGGAAGGGGAGGAAGAAGAAGAGATAGAGGGAGAGGAGGTGAGGGCTGCCGTGGCGGCGGCGCAGGTTATTGTGGAGCCAGGTTGCCCACACTTTCTTGGATAGTGGATGTGGTGACCGCTCAGGGAGTCCCTAGCCTGGTGGAGGTTCCACGTCCTGCAGTTGAGCCTCCGGAGTTCTTTGCTCAGGTACACATGCTTTTATTCCCTTTGCGTGTATTTACTATTTCATTTCTTGCCCTAATCAATCTTTGCATTGGACAGGTGACCCCGATGTACGCGAGGGAGATGGCAGCTGTCAGGATGGGCCTAGAGCAGCTTGTGCGGCAATATGCCATGGGTCATTCCCCACTAGTATTCAATGCGTTGGAGGGACGATGGTAAACTCTGGAAGTTCAGCAACTTATCCCATTTTCATTACCCTTATCCTTGATTATGATGCAAATGCTATATGAATGTTATGCTATTGCAGGCTAGAGGAGGAGCTGCATGGGGACTACGCCAGCTGCTCAACAGGCTTCCTCTGCGGGCTCTCGGGAGGAACATCCATCGAAGAGATAGCGACACTTCGGTGGCATCGAGGAGGAGCCCATCGCCATTTCTGACGAGACCGAGGAGCCTACGGACATTGATATGGAGGATACTTCGGGGAGTACCGTGCCTAGGGTTACTTGTACCCAGGAGGTTGAGAGCTCCGAGGCCGAGGAGGAGGTCTCTGTGGAGGATGAGGAGGAAGATGGCAACAAGGATGAGGATTGAGTCTCCCTCTTTTGCTTTTTGTGGAGCTTGCGTGCCTCCTTTTGTTGGGTGCCTGTTTACCCTTGGTTGATAGGATTTTGAGCGTCAAGCTTGCATGCTTTGTTTTATTGTGTTCTTCGACTCATGGATGCCTTTGGGGCTATTCATATGCATAGAAAGTATTTTTCCATTGTCTTTTGTTATTCAATTTCCTTTATTGCTGTTGTTAAACGAGAATTGAATAACTAAGACACTCACCAGAATGTACAACTAGCCAGAGATCACGAAACTGAGTCCATTGCATGTTTTATAATGGGAAATATATTGACAAAGGAATAGAAATCAAATGAGTTATCGAAAGAACTTTAAAATTGACGCCACATATGAGAATTTACATAAATGCCCTTGCTGTAGGCTCAAACGCGACTGCATATGACAGTAGCAACCCTCAAAGCTTGATATGTGATTCGACCTTATGCCTGGGACACACTTGAAAACTAAGAAAAGATTGACTTTAAAAGGCGACAACTTCAAATTTTGATTCGGGACTCAAACTGGAATGTGGACCAAGTCGCTTTCAACCAATATGACCTGTGTGACTCAAAGGAATGATTTGAAAAGGCTTGAAACATGATTTAACGCTTCGAGGCGGCTTGAAAACGGAATTTTGTTGACTTTTTGTACTACGACCTCGAATTTTGAGAGTTGACCTGAAGCGAAACACCCTTGAAGTCCCATATACTTGTCAGAGTGTGTTCTAGAGGCTAGTGATGCCCCAAAATGCCTTGAATCCATTTCATGCCTTTGCTGTTGAAAATTGCAGAAATGCAGACATAGTATGTCGTGCGTTTCTTCAAAATGCAGCGTGTAACTCATGACTCCACGGGGTATCATTGCTGCACCGTGTTGACTTCCTGGTTTTGGCATACTGCGCGTTGCTCCATTATACCTCGTGTGGTTATTTTCCTGACAGTTTCCATTCTGTTGTTTCCCAAGGCAAATTGCACGGTAATTGAGGTTTGACCTGTGCAAAGGCGTTTCAAAGCCAATGCATGTCTGTATTGTATTCCCATGCTATGACCAAGCCTTTTCCTATGCAAGACCCATAGGAAATTTGCACTTTTGGAACCCGAGACTCTTTGAAAGTTAAAGTTGCCTCCTCCGCTCTTCCTATAAATTCAGGCTCTCAACTTTGATTTCTTTCTATCCCACCTAAACCCTCATTCTTCTAAAGCTTTGTCTTCGTCCCAATGGCCCTTTCGCTCGCCGGTTCACTTCGTCCATGGTTAGCTTCAATGGAAGATGTCGATTGGCTCAACTTTCGGGCTCATGGTCTTTATTCCATGAGGTACCTTCGCAACATCCGTCTTCGTCCCGAGATCTTGAGGGCAGCTATGAGTTTCTGGAATCCGAAAGTTCATGTGTTTCGCTTTGGCGAGCAAGAGCTTTGCCCTACCATGGAGGAGTTTCGTGCCTACCTAGGCGGCTTCGGCTCGGGAGAAATCATCATCCCTCCTATTCGTGAGAGCACCTATAAGGTTCTGGCTGCGGCCCTTGGATTGAATGGCGGTGCTGCCCACTACTTGGTTTGCGATGGTCATCTCAACACGATGCGACTTATTGAGATGTTTTCTCCTTCCGATGACCTGGCAGATATGATCTATCAAACTCAGCGCATGACTGCTCCTTGCATGTGCCTACTTGCTACCTATCTCCTAGTGCCCTCTGTTGGCCATGCTAGCCCGACACTAGTCAATATTGCCGTTCAAATTGAGGCCCGGAAGGATTTGATCTTGATGGTCTTGGCCGAGACATTGATGGGCTTGGACAAGGTTCGCTCTGGCGAGACCGGGACTTTTGGGGGTAGTCCTCTCCTCTTACAGGATGGCTTCTCACTCAACTCTCCTTTTTCGGATTCTTCTCACATTCTCATTTTACCTTAGCGCTCGGTTTGGCTTTCTATGGTTTCTTACTTGTCTTTCTCTCTTTTGCAGATTTGGCTTTGTGACAAAGTGAATGTGCTAACCATCCCTTCTGGCAACTGGGCGTACGAGGCTAGACTGTTATCCCTACAGTGCTTTGAGTTTGTGGACATGCGAGTTTCTGAGTGGGTTACCTTCTTCAGACGTCTGCGGACTGAGACTATTTCCTGGAGGTGCTCTTGGCTAGACCTTCCGCCCATGATAGTGCACTTTATGGGCCCTCAGTAGGTCGTCCTTGCTGGTTTGGAGGCATTCACCTTCTATATCCCCTACCGGATTCAGCGTCAGCTCGGCCTCAGACAGGAGGCCCCTGCAGAAGTTGTGATAGAGGACTCGCAACTATCAGCGATTCTAGAGGACTCGCAAGGTGACTGATGCGCATCCTTACCCATCTGTGGCAGCACACGTGAGCTATCGAAAGTGGCTTAGGAGGGACATCGCTGCAAGAGCTGGGGCTCGAGAAAACTAACTCAATCCTACTACCCTGACCATGAAATAAATTGTGGACCTACTTTCATCATGTCGCACATTTTTTTTTTTTTGAAAGTCATACTCAGCCTTATGTATCAAAAGCAGTAATCATAATAAAATGAGTCGTGGAGGGTTTCCTCTTCCTTGATTCAGCGCTTTGAATTCATACAACCTGGATTTTCATTTTGATTGATTGTGACCAGGCCTCAGAGTAAGGCTGCCTACGTATCCTTATAGCGAAGGAATCAAGTCATAACATAGTTCAAGGATAGGGTTCGCTCTGGTTTTGAAACTCTCCTTTTGCGCTCTAAATTTTGTCTATTACTGCCTTTTCGGGATTTCAGACTAGCAAGCTCGTCCATTATTTGCCTTAATTTTTGCCTAGGATGCCCTTGCGGGTTTTTCATCCTAGCAGGCTTTTGCTCTAATTTTTGCCTGGGTCTGCCCGCCCTTGCAGTTTTCAGCCGAGCGAGCCTCTCTCAGAGATAGTAGCGTTTCATTTGATCTAGGTTGACCAAAGTTGAAAACTCATTTCCATCCAAGTCAACAAGTTGTGCAGCTCCTCCAGATACGATGGTCTTGATGTTGTATGGCCCAGACCACTTTAGTCGAAACTTGCCACGTGGATCGTAAACTGGTGCCCGGATTTTCTTTAAAATCATATCACCTTCTGTCAAATCCATAGGTTTTACTTTCTTATTAAACGAGCATATGATCCTTCTCTGGTATCCTTGAATGTGATAGAGAGCCCTCAATCGACATTCATCGAATAGCATGAGCTCTTCAAATCTATTACCCAGCCATTCTGCCTCCTAAACCTCACACTCAACCATAGTGCGAAAGGATGGAACTTTCAACTCAATGGGAAGTACGGCCTCCATACCGTAAACTAGGGAACAGGGGGTTGCTCCTGTCATCGTACGTACAGATGTGCGATATCCCCATAAGGATAGTGGCAGCTCCTCATGCCAATCTCTTACAGATCGAATGGTGTTTTCCAGAATGGTCTTGACTGTTTTATTAGCTACCTCCACAGCTCCATTGGTATGTGGCCAATAGGTTTTGATTTATGCACTTGTACTTGGAATTCATCCAAAACTTCCCTAGCTTGTCCCTTAAAATGAACCCCATTGTAAGATACGAAGGCCTGAAGGACTTCATATCGGTAAATGACGTTTTGGTTGATAAAATGTGCAACTTGAACTGTGGTTAGGGTGGCGTATGAGGCAACTTCAACCCATTTCGTGAAGTAATCAATGGCCACTAGGATGAACCTATGACCATTAGAGGCGGCTGGCACGATCCTACCAATGACATCAATTCCCCATACTGAAAAGGGCCAGGGCGAGGTCATTTGGTGTAATTCAGATGGTGGGACATGTATAGACACCACAATCTGGACCTCGGAGGTTCTTTAAATATCCCGATGATGAAACAAAGGAAACAAATACATCCGAGAGCTTGGACGAAGGACTCCTTTGAACCAAAAGCCCAGAACTGGACCTTTAGTACCGTACGGCACATCTCTACATCGCACGGCATAATAGATTTCATTACGCCGTACAAGGTCATGAGGTCAACCGCACGGCATTTTAGATAAAGTTCTGACTGGCTCAGCTAGCTGTCGGCCACGCCCACTTAAGCCACTACTACAAGTTAGTTCAGCCGAAAAGCACTTCTGGCTCGCCCAAAAAACACATCCACCATTTGAATTTCAAAATCCTTGACTTTTGCCTATAAATACAACCCTCCACTCAAGGGAAAGGGGCCCTAAACTCCCTTTCTCTCTCATCATGCTTTCACACCCATTCCTCACTCCAAAGCCTTGAGAAAATGACTCCCAAAAACATTTTCAAGGTTCTTTCTTCCTTAGAGTCCTCCATTTTTCTCCTCATCATTGAGGTGATCCTTTCACTTCTATAAATGTTTCAACTACCCATGTACTCGTCGACCATCTACGTCCACCACACACTCTCCTCCCCTGGACTCATCCGCATTCGTCCGTAGCCGTCCATCTCCATCCAAGCTCGAAGATCAAAGGTATAAACTACTTTCTTTGGGGTAGGCTCTGTCCATATCCCAGAGGAAACCTTTCTGCAGTCAGGATCACCCCCCTTTTGGGTTGGATCTTGGCTTAAAACCACTTTCAAAAACAAAATTTAGGCCTCTGTGTTGAGAACACTATACCGCGCGGCGCTTCAATATGTCGCACGGTGTAGTATACTCAGATGCATGGCATTTAATGTAGCTACTGTTTTCTTGCCCAAACTGTCTGGATCATAGCTATCCTCTGTCAGGCTTGTTTTATTGCTGAAATATCAGGTGTTGATGCTTTCAAAATGAGACCATATCTACAAGCCATGCTTGGTTTTAGAAAAAAAGTTTCTTCGATCATTCCGAATGATCAAAAGTATAAAAGATTGTTTTCGTCCATGGCTTGAAAGAGTGGTATTTTTCAGAATGATTCAGTGGTAAAAACATTGTCTGACATTAGTTGGAAACCCCGCGTGTCCTACTCAAGATGCCTGGTGGTGTTTTGAAACTTCATAATGGTCTGAGAATAAAACTGGTACCCCGCACGGCATACTGTAAAACCGTGCACGGTATTACAACATGCCGTGCAGAAGGATACTAAGACCTAGACAACTTCCATTGAAAACTTTTGTCATTTTGCATCATCTTTATCATTTCACTCCACGTGCACGTCAATGTGATCTATTACCCATGTCCTTTTCCCCTTTACTTGCTTATTAAAGAGTTTGATTTTCCAAAAGATATTTTAAATTCCCCCTTTTAAAAGAGTTTCGTAGAGACTGGTTTTACCGAGCGATTGGGGTGCATTTTTAACAAAACCTTCCCCATTAGTAACATGGCTCCTGAACCCAAAATCTCAACATTTTTCGCTAGACCAAAAAGCCTTTCTCCTTCAAATAAGCCCTTGGTTTCTTGGATCATCTATCTCAAAAATCCGAGTGGCGACTCTTTCGAGCGCTCCGGCGCGGCGAGCCCAGAGTGGCGACTCTGCTGGGGAGTATTGTTAATAAAAAATTTGGAAATTAATACATGAACGAACAATCCTTCAAAAGTCTGTCAAAACAGTACGCTCTGCGCTTCTGAAGAACGGAATGGTGACGTAACAGGATTTTACATCCAACCACTCCGGATTGGGACTTTTGTTATTGTTCGCTTATGTAGTTTTCTCTAAAGAATTGATTAATAGAGTAAGCCAAGCTTGAAAAGCACTTTCAAAAGGGGAATTTTCAATAACTTTTAGAAAATCAAAACTCTTTTACCCTGTACACTTTGCACTGCACAAGCCTCGCAAGTGCGTTTCGGCAATCTTGCCTGGTTCGCCGGCGACAAGCTCTCCCGGAATGCCTTTCAACCCCCGATGATGATGAGCTATCGTGTTGTTTGACCATTGTCTTGCATTACACTTGACATGGGGGAGGACATCTTGGCTCTAGTTCGGGGAACCCTTTTGAGAAAACTGGCCTTTGCACTTGTACATAACCATAGAACCATCCCAGCTAGGATAGAAACCCATGGCTAGGACTTATGTGATATACCCTGTTCATGTGTTTATCTTTCCTGTACATACATATCATTCATACATCATTGCATTCTATAGGCTAAAGGTTTGGACTCCCTTAGGATCCGGTCAATCTAGAATACTCTAAATCCATGGAGTTTGTGATACCTCCGGTGTTTGCCATGCCCAAATGGCTCCCTTGGTCTAGAACGTACCTTAATGGTGTGAGTATCTGGATTCCGATAATCGCATTGCCTTGTCTCGAATGGTCAAGGTAAGGAGATTGGCTCTGATTCTGAAGCGTTTGGAATTAAACATACCTGATAGAACCTACCCGGGTTATCGAAAATCTTCTGTGCAAGCACCTTAAGTGAAGAATAGATCACGGTAGGTCATAGGCGTAGGACTACTTTAGGATTTAGTCAGTCTAAGAGACTCTAAATCCATGGAGTTTGTGATACCTCCGGTGTTTGCCGTGCCCGAACGGCTCCCTTGGTCTAGAGCGAACCTTAATGGTGTGAGTATCTGGATTCTGATAATCACATTGCCCTGTCTCGGATGGTCAAGATAAGGAGATTAGCTCTGATTTCGAAGCATTCGGAATTAAACGTACCTGATAGAACCTACCCAGGTTATCGAAAATCTTCTGTGCAAACACCGTAAGACAAGACTGGACCATGGTAGGTCTTAGGCTTAGTTTCTAGGAGGTTCAAACAAGGAAAGGACAAACGTTCACGAGGAGCTGAGAGTTTCCTCTTTTGCTTGCCAATCTGAGACATTGGTCGACCGCAAGAAGAGGCTATACTTAATTGGTTTCGTCCCTCCCGAAGACTGGTTCGCATAGACACCCTAGAAGGCATGGAGTTATTTGAGGTTCAAATAGTGCAGGAAGGGCAACCGTCGACCGAAACGCCACAAGAATTCTCGGTAGAAACACCACCCGACAATCCTTTGCCAATGGTTGACCAAGGAAACGGGGTAGAGGAACTTAGGCAGAACATGGCCGCCTGAGATGCTCAGTTTACACAATCCTTGGCCCATGTCGATGCGCAACTCAAGACCTCTATTGCGTCTCTGAAGAACGACATGATTATGATGATGGAAGCCATGCAAGAGGTTAGCGATAAGATTCAGGCTAAACCTCACCCGCAGCTTGAGCAACCCAAAGAAGAAGAACCCGCCATGGACCCTAAAATGGCCGCTCTTATGGCTAAGATCAACAAGATTGAGGAGTCCGTTCAAGAGACCCAACGACTTGGGAAGGGAGAAGTAGACATGAGCAAACTGTGTCTATTTCCTAATGCCAAGTTACCAGAAAAAATCGAAGGTGTGGACTTTGCCAAATTTGATGGCACCGGTGATCCGAAGGCGCACCTTCAAGGCTATGTTGGCTCTTTTTCCATGCGAGGGATCGAAAAGGAAGCTATGGCGCAGTTATTTCATGAATCCTTGTCCGGTCCAGCTTTGCAATGGTTCCTCACTCTTGAACCTTCGAAGAAGAGGACTTAAGAAGATATTGGGACGGCTTTTGTAGCCCAATATGACTTCAACGTTGATTTGAAAATGACTACCCGGGAGTTAGAAAGCACTAAGATGGGTGAAAAGGAGAATTTCACCGACTTTGTGAAACGATGGAGGGCCAAGGCTGCGCAAATGCAAAACAAACCGAATCTCAAGGAACAGATCGAATCGTAACAAAGAATCTGCCAAGCTCCTTTGCCCCGTACATGGTTCTCTCCCAAGCTGCCCTAAATTTTGAAACATTCTATTACTCGGGTTTGGCCGTAGAGGAAGCTCTACGAGATGGCACTTTGGAAAAGGAGACAGGATCAAAGGCCAAGAGGGTGTATTCTAGCAATAGCAACGTCCTTCTGGGAGACACCAATCTGGCTGGGACCTCATCCACTAAAACCGCAGAACTTCACTAGATTTTCAAAAAACCAAAATTCCAAAACCGAGCTTTCACCCAGTTTAGCACCCCAAGGTCTACGCGACTCAAGAAACTTGACAAAGCAGGAGTGGTGAAACCTCTTCCTCCTCCAATAACCATTCCACCAAATTTGAACCAGAGCGTTTATTGTGAATTCCATCAGATGCCTGGTCACACCACCGACAACTGCATCCGCCTCCGTCATGAAATTCAAAATCTCGTCGACAACAAAGTCATTGAAACCCCTCACTCAGATAAACCAAATACCATCTCAAACCCTCTACCGCAGCATAACACCTCTTTCCGTGTCAACCAAATTACTTTGGCTTCAAAACAAAACATCCAACATTTCAATCCGACTCTCTTTATCCCCCTGATACTGAGCCCAAACCTCTGGTGAGAATCCCCGAAGAAATCATCCTTTGCTTCCTGTGGGATGGAGATGACGCGTGGAAAGATCTTTTTGCTGACTGGAAAGCATTCGAAGCGGCCAATTTGCAAAGGAATGAAGAACCGCCATTCGAACCAGAATGGGAAGTTGATTGGCAGAACATTCATGTAGATCCTCTAGACGGATTTTCTTTGAATATGATGTTTGGATGCGAAAACTATCTTGGATGGGAATGGGACCCAACCCCGAGCGAGTACCAACTATTGGCACCAAATGATCCGCTAGATATGTTCTCGTTGCCAGCAATATTTGATGAAGGATACCAGTCTGAAATAGCAACTCCCACTTGGCCAGAGTTCCACCCAAACTCCTTCGGATATGACATTGGCATGAATTTTGGACATGCCCCAGGGCTTGAAAATTCCAGGTTCTCGGAAGTGGAAGAGGAAGTGGCTAGTAGTGAATTCAATCCCATGGATTATCTCGAGGAAGAAGCAGAGTCAGAACCCTCGGTCACCTTCCCAAAAGAAGTTGATATTGCTATGATGAACTTATGGGAGGATGAGCCAAGAGCTAAGGCAGGACATTGGGCTAACTCTGAAGTTGTCAACATAAAGGTGGGAAACGAAGAATGGAAGGTGAATAGGGCGGTAATGGAAGCCAAACAGTGGAAACCAGAGGACCTTGGGGAAGATTTGGTCATCGCCTACCTAGCCTCTAATCTTCAGGATACTACCATTGGAACCAAGCGCAAACCACCCGTCAATTTATGGAGTGAGGAATTAAAGTACCGCCAGATTTATCATCTAACCCAAAGTGGGCGTATCTATCAACCCCCCAACCTTCAAATCGGAGAATCCTCTAACCCTGTAGCTCCGCCAGCCAAAGAACCCTCAGACCCTTTCACTACCCCAGTCAAGAACACCTTCCAATCCTTTGCCCCACCAGCCAAAGAACCTTCTCGCCCTGAGAAAAACCCCGAAGGAGTAATTAAATGACAACTTGAGCAGACTCAGGCTAAGATGTCTGTTTGGGATGTGCTTGTTCATTCCACCCGTCATCGTGAGGGACTCATCCAAGCTCTCTCCCGTCTAGAAGTTCCCTCCACCATAACTCCCGAAGAACTTGTAGCCCTCATCAAAACCATACCTATCAAGCATGCCATCACTTTCACTGATCGAGACTTACCCGCTGAAGGAACAGATCACAACAAGCCACTTCATGTCACTCTGAAATGTTGCTATAAATGGGTTCTAGTGATCCTGATTGACAATGGGTCTGCAATCAATGTTTGGCCACTCCCGCGTTGCCCACTGCTTAGGGTACAAAAATAAGGACTTTTCTCCCTCAGAAGTCAAAATCTGAGCATATGACAATACGCGTCGGGATGTGGTTGGGACCCTCATGCTGCCAATGACTTTCAGACCATACCAAACTGAAGTGGAATTCCACGTGATAAACATCCCCACTTCTTTCAATCTGTTGCTAGGCAGGCCTTGGCTACATCGACCTGATATCATGGCCGTACCTTCCACCCTCCATCAGAAGGTTCGTTTGGGTCTCGAAACAGGGATGCTCACTGTCCATGGAGACTTTGGGATCCGCGCACCAACTGAAGACAATGCCCCACTCTTGGGAGGCTTCTCGTGGACACCTCCAATTTTGTCTCTTCAATCAGAATTGACAACGATTTTCTTATCAGTAATATTGCCTTGAAAATAATGAAGAAGATGTCCTACATGCCGAGGCTAGGATTGGGAACTCTGATGTGTGCTACTGGCCTTGGTTACTTAGCCTCGAAAAATGATAAGGTAAAGAAAGGGGATAGGCTAGAGGATTATTTTGTCAAGGAAAAGGCAAAACAAGTCTATCAAGGACAACCGGAGCCATTCTGGGACAAAGAAACCAATGTTCTGCTTTCGAGATTTGAGATATTCGCCAACGATGTCTGGCCAGAAAGTGATGAAGGATTTGATGTTGCAAAGAAGCCTGTGGAACCAACTGATTTGGCCGAAGTCTTTGATAAGGGGAGTCTAGCAATCCTGTTTAAGGAGGACGAACCAAAGAGTACAGTCATGGAAGCAGAAGTGCTGATGCTAGGACAGGAGGACCTTGAAGATCCGACTTCGCTCATCATGGATGCCACCAGAGATTACAAGAACTGGGTCTTCTTACCGAGCGCAACTCACCATGGATCTGAATCTGAGTCTAGTTATCCAAGTCTTCTGAGTCTGCTAAATCTCTAGAGTCTGAGTTGGAGCCTCTCGGCCCAACTCCTCATCGTCTGTACTTCGAATTTGAGTCATCCCATGTGTATGGTGCCTTCGAGGCCTTTGCTAGTAATGAAATAAAAGAACCTAATTTCGCTTACTTCTCTAACTTTGAAATAAATTGTGTCGACCCTAATGATGAAGATACTGATTTTGATGGGAATATTCCTAGAGAAATTCGATCTCTAGTCGAAAGGGAAGGCGAAAGGCATGCTCAGCATATAAAAGAAGAAGTTGTCTTAATAAATCTGTGAGATGAAGGGAATCCCCAAATGATTTAGATCGGTTCCGCGCTGTCTGCAAAAGAGCGTCAAGCTCTTGTCAGCTTACTAAAAGAATTTGAAGATGTTTTCGCATGGTCACATGCTGATATGCTCAGAATCGATCCTGAAATCGTAGAACACCGGATTCCCCTTTATCCCGATGCAAAGCCTGTAAAATAGAAACTGAGACGCATGAGACCCGATTGGGTGCTTAAAATAAAAGAGGAAGTCACTAAACAAATCAATGCAGGATTTCTAATGATAACAAAATACCCCCAGTGGGTCGCGAACATTGTTCCTGTTCCCAAAAAGGATGGTAGGATTAGAGTCTGCGTTGATTTCAGGGATCTCAACAAAGCAAGTCCAAAAGACGACTTTCCATTACCTCACATCGATGTGCTGGTCGACAATACCGCCGGCCAGGCCTTGCTTTCATTCATGGACGGTTTTTCGGGCTACAATCAAATCCTCATGGCCCCAGAGGATCGGGAGAAAACCACGTTCATCACTGAATGAGGAACTTATTGCTACCGAGTGATGCCTTTTGGCTGAAAAACGCAGGATCCACGTATCAGCGAGCCGCCACGACCTTGTTACACGATATGATTCATAAGGAAGTGGAAGTTTACGTTGATGATATGATTGTCAAGGCAAGAGAACAGGAAGAACATTTACCAGCACTCAGAAAGTTTTTCGAGAGGATTAGGAAGTATAGGATGCCCTTGAATCAGGTCAAATGTACATTTGGGGTTACAGCTGGGAAGATGCTCGAATTCATGATTACCACTCGAGGTATCGAGGTCGACCCCTCTAAGATCAAAGCTATTCTAGAAATGGAACCACCTCGATCTGAAAAGGATGTGAGGAGTTTTCTTGGCAAAGTACAGTTTATCAGCCGGTTCATTGCCAAACTAACCTCAACCTGTGAACCTATCTTCCACCTACTCAAGAAGGGTGTTCCCTTCAAGTGGGATGACAAGTGCTAGAGGGCCTTTGACTCCATCTGAGCTTACCTGCAAAATCCTCCAGTTTTAATGCCCCCCGCGCCATGAAAACCTTTGATCCTATACCTGTCAGTCACTCCAACTTCCATGGTGTGCATGCTGGCACAGGAAGGAGACGATGGGGTTGAAAGGGCTGTTTACTACCTCAGCAAAAAGATGGTTGGATGCGAGGAGTGTTATACTACGTTGGAGAAGACGTGCTGGGCACTTGTTTGGGCTTCTAGGAAACTAAGGCACTATATGCTGACTTACCCCATAAGGATCATCTCTCGAATTGATCCCCTCAAGTACCTGTTTGAGAAACCGGCCCTCACTGGAAGAATGGCATGATGGTTATTAATGTTGTCGGAATTTGAGCTAAAGCATGTCACCAGAAAGTCTGTAAAAGGAAGAGCTGTTGCTGACTTCTTGGCCGACAACCCAATTGAAGGAGGTGAAGATGCTGAGTTCATGTTCCTTGATGAAGACATAATGACGTTAGCCGAAGATGTTTGGAAATTGTACTTCGACGGAGCTGCTAATCAAAAAGGGTTTGGAATTGGTGTGTTGCTGATAGCACCTGATGGATCCCACATTCTGCTCGCATTCAAACTAAATTTCAAAATCACCAACAATCAGGCAGAATACGAGGCTTGTATTATAGGCATGGAAGCAGCCATTGAGATTGGCATAGAGAAGTTGGAGGTAGTAGGGGACTCTAACCTGGTTGTGTCACAAGCCAATGGCGATTGGAAGGTCAAGGAAGAGAAGTTGAAGCCGTATCATCAGGATTTGGAAGACCTCATCCCTCACTTTAACAAAGTGACCTTCACTCACATGCCAAGGCTCGAAAATCGATTCGCAGATGCATTGGCAACACTAGCATCCATGGTCAAAATCCCTATTGGTGTGAAGTTTTGGCCAATTATGATCGAACAAAGAGATACGCCAGTATACCAACATGTCATGGTTGTTGATGAGCCTGAAGATGGCCACCCTTGGTACTATGACATTTGGAGATTTGTAGAAAGAGGAGAATATCTTACAGAGGCAAGCAAAAAAGACAAGATCGCCCTTCAGAGAATGGCTGCATAGTACATCATTTGTGGAGGAAATTTATATCGGAGGTCACACTGTGGCGTGCATAAGTTATGCATCCATGGTGCAGAGGCAAAAAGAGTGATGGAAGAGATCCACGAAGGGGTATGTGGCCCTCATATGAATGGTATGATGCTCGCCAAGAAGATTCTCAGACAGGGATATTTCTGGTCCACCATGGAGACAGAATGTGTAGAGTACGTATGGCGGTGCCACAAATGCCAAATCCATGCCAACTTGACCCATATTCCACCATTTGAACTACATCAGATGACCTCGCCTTGGCCTTTCTCAGTATGGGAAATCGACGTTATCGGAAGGATTGTGCCTGCCGCTTCCAACGGTCATAAGTTTATCCTAGTAGCTGTGGATTACTTCATGAAATGGGTAGAAGCTGCTTCGTACACCACTCTAACCGCGGTACAGGTTGCTCATTTCATCAAGCAAAATATCGTCTACCGGTACGGGGTTCCCCAAACATTCGTGTCTGACAATGGGGTTCACTTCAAAGGACGAGCCAGGGTGGTCCTAGATGAGTTTCAAATCCAAGTACACAAGTCAACAACCTATCGGCCGCAAACCAACGGGGCTGTAGAAGCTGCTAACAAGACAATCAAAGTCATTCTGGAAAAGACCATTCAATCTGCAAGAAATTGATAAGAGTAGTTGCCACTGGCCCTATGGGGATACCGAACGTATGTACGTACACCGACGGAAGCAACTCCCTACTCTCTGGTCTACGGAATGGAAGCCATGATCCCCATTGAGTTGGAGGTACCATCTCTTCAAACCATGATTGAATGTGAAGTCCAAGAAGCGGAATGGTTGAGTAGCCGATTTGCAGAGCTCATGCTGTTCGACGAGCGCCGGCTAAGGGCTCTCTATCACATCCAGGGGTACCAAAGGAGGATTGCGCGTGCATTCAACAAGAAGGTAAAGCCCAGGGACTTGTTAGAAGACGATATGGTTTTGAAGGAAATCTGGGCACCAGTTTACGATCCACGTGGAAAATTTCGACTAAAGTGGCCGGACCATATATCATCAAGACCATCTTGTACGAAGGAACCACATAGCTTATTGACTTGGATGGGAACGAATTTGCAACTCTAGTCAACCTGTATCAACTCAAACGCTATTACCCCTGAGAGAAGCTCGCTGGGCTGAAAATCGCAAGGGCGGGTAGACCCAGGCAAAAATTAGAACAAAAATCTGCTAGGTTGAAAACCCGCAAAGGCACCCTAGGCAAAAGTTAAGGCAAACAATGAACGAGCTTGCTAGACCGAAAACCCGAAAGGGCAATGCTAGGCAAAATTTAGAACGCAAAAGCAGAGTGTCAAAACCAGAGCGAACCTTGGCCTGAACTACGTTATGACCTGATTCCTTTATTACAAGGATATGTAGGCAGCCTCACTCTGAGGCCCGGTCACCACTATTTCAAAATAAAAATCCAGGTTGAAAGAGTTCGATGTACTGAATCAAGGAAAGGGAAACCCTCCAGAACTCATTTTGTTATAATAACTGCTTCTAGTACATAAGGCTGAGCACAACTTTCAGAAAATAAGGGGAAAGCATAACCAAAGTGGGGTCCACAATTGGTTTCACGATCAGTGTCGTTGAACTCCAGCCCTTGCTGCAATGTCCCTCCTTAGCCATTTCCGGTAGCTCCCGCGAACCATCTCTGAAGGATAAGGGTGTGCTTCACGAGTGCCCCAAAACCATTGGTAGTTGCAAAAAACGGAATGGCGAAACAAGGGCAAAACAACATCAATCAGAACCTCCGTCGGAACCTCTTGCCTAAGGCCGAGCTGACGCTGAATCCGATACGGGATGTAGAAAGTAAAGGCCTCCAAACTAGCAAGGACGACCCACTGGGGTCCCATGAAATGTACGGTCATGGGAGGGAGGTCAAGCCATGAACACCTCCATGAAATGGTCTCAGCTCGTAGACGCCCAAAGAAGTCAACCCACTCAGGAATCTGCCTGTCCGCAAACTCAATGCATCGGAGAGACAACAGCCTAGCCTCATATGTCCAGTTTCCAGGAGGAATGGTCAGCACATTCACCTTGTCACAAAGCCAGATCTGCAAAGGAGAGGAAAACAAGTCAGAAACCATAGAAAGCCTAACTGAGCGTTGAGGTAAAATGAGGACGCGAGAAAAACCCGAAAAAGGAGAGCTGAGTGAGAAACTGATCTGTAGGAGGAGAGGACTACCCCTAAAAGTCTCAGTCCTTACAGAGCGGACCTTATCCAAGCCCATCAAAGTTTCAGCCAAAACCATCGAAACCACGTCTTTTCGAGCCTCAATTTGAACGCCAACACTAACCAAGGCGGAGCTAGCATGACCAGTGGAAGGCACTAAGAGGTAGGCCCCAAGGAGGCACATACAAAGTGCAGTCATATGCCGAGTTTGATGAGTTGTGTCTGCAAGATCACCGAAAGGAGAAAATATTTTGATAAGCCGCATCACATTGAGGCGACCATCACTCACTAAGTAGCGGGCAGCACCGCTACCTAGTCCAAGAGCCGCTGACAAAACCTTTTGGACGCTCTCATGCGCCGGAGGGAAAATGACTTCTTTTGAACCAAAGCCGCCTAAGTAGGTGCGAAATTCCTCCATAGTACGGCAGAGCTCTTGTTCACCAAAACAAAATACGTGAACTTCCGGATCTCAGAAGATAGTGGCTGCCTTCAGGAATTCGGGACGGAGACGAATGTTGCAGAGGTACCTCATGGAGTAGCGGCCGTGAGCTCGAAAGTTGAGCCAATCAATGCTTTCCGTAGAGACTAACCATGGGCGGAGCGAGCCGGTGAGTGAAAGGGCCATGGGGAAGAAGAGTGAGATGAGACTTGAGTGTGGCAGAAGGGATTTAAAGTCAAAGGCTTGAATTTATAGAAAGGGTGAAGGGAACAACTTCAACTTTTCAAAAGTGCTTTGGGTTTCAAAAGTGCAAATTTTTCATGAGTCTTATATAGGAAAAGGCTTGGGAAGGGAATGCATATATGCACTGGCTCAGAAATACCATTGCATGGGTCAAACTTCAATCCCCGAGCAATCTGCCTTGGGAAACAGCGAAATGAAGACTGTCAGGAAAATAACCACCACTACAACACGAAAGGCTTGTAGCAAGGATTTAGTTTCCTCACTAAAAAGCTGATTTCCTAGCAAAATGTATTTGCGAGGAAATTTTTCCTTGCCCGTTTTCCTCGCAAAAGGCTTGTCGCAAAAAGAATTTGCGAGGAAAAAAATTTCCTCGCAAATTCTGACCCAATTAGCGAGGAATTTTTTCCTTGCTATAGTTTTTCCTCACTAGATTAATACAATGTTTACAAAATAGGCGAGAAAATTTTTCCTCGCTAGACTAATTTTTTCCTTGCAATTATAGTTTAGGCGAGGAAATTTTTCCTCACTAAAACTCTTAAAACTAAAAATAGGTAGTTCTCTAGCTCATTTGCTTCCGCGCGATTTCGAACCTGGGCTTCTTGTATGGAGGCATTCACTCCATCCATCACACCAACTTCATTTCCAGTTCAAACCTTTGCCTTTTTTATATATAAACCTTTTGTACATTCTTTCACCTCTCTAAATTTGTTTCTTTAAACATTTCTCTCTAATTTTAGTCCCTTTGTAGTGTTTCTTTAAACTTATTTTTTAAATCATTAACATTATTCGCTTTTATTGAATTTTTTTATAATTTAATGTTTTGTTATATATCTTTAATAAATCTTTATACCTTTCTAAATTTGTTTATTTTATACTTCGTTTTAATTCTTTCTCAATTTAGTAACCTTTTGTAGTGCCTAAATTAGTTTGAGCACTTTTAATTTCTGCAAATACGATATTTTTTTTGGTGGGTTAATCTGTTCTTACTGTGTATATGCGCCCATAACAATTTTAACTCAACTACAATATTACAATAGTAATAATTTGTTATGTTTCTTTTTAAATGGGGTTAATTAACCTTACATATTTTGAAAATAGATTAGTGATATTTTGAAAATACATTTCGCAATTATTAAGTACTTTATCCTTTGTTTAACTTTTCATTAATTTTTTTTGTATGAATTAATAATCAGTTATCTCTACGAAAAGCAATCCATATATCCCCTGCATTCTTTTTTTGAAAATCACATCATTCATCCACAAACTTATAAGCCCTATGTCCAGATTGAAACGTAGTGTCCGAATACGGGAAGACGCAAGTCCTTTTGTGTAAAAATATCGGCAATTTGATCCTTGGTGCTAATATATTGGACGGTTAAATCACCCCGAGCGACTTTGTCACGCACAAAATGATAATCAATTTCAACATGCTTTGTGCGGGCATGGAAGACGGGATTGGCTGTAAGATATGTTGCACCAATATATATTATCACACCACAGTAATGGAGTGGCAGAGATATAAAGACCAAGTTCGAAGAGGAGTGACTGAACCCAAGTTAATTCGGCGGCCACATCCGCAATAGCCTTGTACTTGGATTTAGTTGAAGAGCGAGCAACAGTGCGTTGCTTGCGAGAGGACCTCTTTTCTTGATCAACTGATCATTTACACTGATTGGTTGACAATAACTATGGGATGAACTTTTTTTTAGCATGTCCTTAAAAAATTTTGTATTCAAAGAATAAATTTTAGTACAATTTGAACATACTAACATTGTTAACAATTAATTTCAGTTGGGAAAAAGTGAATTCATATAATTCGTGTGAAACATATTTTTTAATTCATCAATTCAATGCGATTGGCGAGGAAACTATTTTTTTCCATTTATCACTTTTTTATTTTAATAAATATGGTAACGATATTGAACTATGTAGTTGATTATTCCTTACCATCGTGATATTAAAGATACATGAACATAATTAATAATGATTTACATATAAAAAATTTAATGAGTCCTAAAAAAGGTGACAAAATGTTTTTCACCAAAATGTTACATTTAGCAAGGAAAACAGATTTCCTCGCAAAAGGGTTACATTTGGCGAGGAAATTATTATTTCCTAGCTAAATGTAACTTTTTGGAGAGGAAATTTAATTTCCTCCCAGATTGTGTACTTTTAGCGATGAAATCTCTTTTCCTCGCCATATTTCCTCTCAATAGGCCTTCCGGGTTGTAGTGCACGCACGGCATATTAGGGTCACGCACGGCATATTGGGCACTGGAAAACACCGCGGCATAACACTAGTATACCATGGGACCACGAGAAGCAACGCACGGCATTTTGAAGAGACGCACGACATAATGCGTCTGCATTTCTGCAGTTTTTGACAGCGAAGGCATGGAATGGGTTTGGGACACCTCAGGGCATTCTCAAGCACCATAACTCATTGCAACAAGTATATAGGACTTCGGGATGTTTTGCTTCGAGTCAACTCCCGAGATTCGAAGTCGTGGCACAAAAAGTCATTGAAATCCTATTTTCAAGCCACGTTGAAGTACCAAATCACGTTTCAAGTCATTTCAAGTCGATTCTTTGAGTCCTACAGGTCAATATGGTCAAAAGTGAACTAGTCCAAGTTCCAGTTCAAGTCGTTTCAAAGTCAACGTTTTTCTTACTTTTCAGGTGTTTTCTGAGCATAAGGTCGAACTTCTGAGGCGCGCCTCAAGCTTTAGAACTTGTCATTACTGTGTATGGTCATGCTCGAGCCCATAGCAAAGTCGTTGATGAAAATTCCTAAATGTTGGCCTGATTTTCACAGTTACTTCTTTGATTTCTATTCCATTGTCAATAAGTCTCCTGCTGTGGATTCCATATTGGACGCAGTTTCATGAGCTATGGTTAGTTATGCATTCCGGTAAGTGTCCTAGTTACTCAATTTTTTGTGAACAACAGCAATAAAAGAAATTGAACGACGAAAGGCAATGAAAAAGTAATCTCTGTATATAATCCCGAAGGAATCCATGAATCGAAGTACAAAATGAGGCACGAAAGCCCGATGCTCAAAATACTATCTACCAAGGGTAAACAGGCACCCCACAAAAAGGAAGCACGCAGGCTCCGATCAAAAGGCAAAAAAAAGAAAAACGAGGGAAACTCAATCCTCATCCTCATCTTCACCCTCCTCCTCCGCCTCGGAGCTAACAACCTCCTGAGTGCGGGTCTCCCTGGGCACAGTGCTACCAGAGGTGTCCTCCAGATCAATGTCTGTCGGCTCCTCGATCTCGTTAGAGACGACAATGGGCTCCTCCTCCGTGCCACCCGAGTGACGCTGCCTCTTCGATGGGCGCTCCTCCCGAGAGCCAACAGACGAAGCCTGTCGCATAGGCATGCGAACAGACTTCCTGCGTGGCCCCCGGGCAGCTCCTCCTTTAGCTTGCAATAACATAGCATGTTTGCATCGTCAGTTATAAAATAAGAGCAATAGAATGCAACCAAGGGGTTAAGAATTTACCAACGACCCTCCAGCGCGAGCTAGTACCGGCGGGGAATGGCCCATGGCATACTACCGCACAAGCTACTCCAAGCCCATCATGGCCGCCGCCATCTCCCTCGCATACTCCGGAGTCACCTGCCCAACACGAGGAATGATTAGTACAAGATGTGCTAAAAGTGAAATTACGAAGGTGACTTAAACACGTTATACCTGGGCAAGGAACTCCGGAGGCTCAACCGCAAGGCGTGGGACCTCCACTAGGCCAAGGAGTCCCTGAGGGGTCACCACGTCCACCGTCCAGGAGAGCGCGGGCAAGCCGGCTCCTACCTAACCTGTCCCACCACCTTGAGGGCCCTTGTTCCCTCTGCCTCTGCCACCTCTTCTACCACCTTTATCGCGCCGCGCCTGCCGCTGTGCCTCCCAAGCAGCACGGATCCCAAAGCTCTGCATCAGATGCTGGGCCCGATACTCTGCATAGTCAGCACCGGCCTGGAACAACGGCTCTAGCTGAGGGTCCGGCTATGTGAACCGCTCAACCTCCTCCAAGGTATACTTGCTCGTCATCAGCACGAGAGGAGGGAGCGGCCCAGGACTGAGAAAGTGTCTAGCATCAGCGACTGATGTGACAACCGGTCGCCCAGGTACCACTGCCAGCCGTAGGGGGACTCCAGAAGCACTCTCCCCCTCGTCACAACCCGGCTACGGGCCACAAATGGGACCTCAAAGCGGTCCCAGATGCGCCAGTGGACCTGCAATTGGGAGCGCGTGTCAAAAAAACTGATTCAGTATATAAGTAACGGGGACTTAAACCAAGGAATCATGAATACCTAATCAGGACGCAAGTCATCCAGGCACAGTCGATAGGCATTCAGATCGCCCTTCCCCTTCTTCACCCCTCGGAACTCCTTCGACCAACGAAGGGCTCGGGGAAGTACCAAGTTGTCAGGGCACGACATCGTGGGAGGGTACATTGTAACGACCCTGATTTTCGGTCAGTGAAAATTTCACTAAATGTTTGAATTTTATTTTAATACTCTTGTGGTTTGTCAAAATTACATTTTTGCCCTTCGAGATTTGTTTCTTGCACTTTAGTCCTATTTAGTAGCCTAGTTAGCTTCTAACCATTCGGTTGAAGGAACTAAACTAGGGAGCTATCTAGTTACCTCAATTGGACCGTTTTGCCCCTCGTGAACCTTTTGAACCCTAGACTAAAGTATTGAATATTCTTTTTCTTTTAATTATTTTGGTTTTATTCTTTGTCCATTGGACAATAAATGTTAGGAAAACTATTGTCCATTGGATAATAGAACCCCATTTGTTTATATTAAATGTTTACTTGGTTAAAGTACTAAGCATATTAAAAAGTAACTTTTTGATTACTTTAAAGTACCTTTTTGGATTATTTTAATATTTAATCTCCTTAGCAACTATTATCCATTGGATAATAAAAGTTAGGGTGGTTATTATCCATTGGGTAAAAGTTAAATCTTTCACAAAGTACATGGGGTTATTAATTTAATCTTTCTTTTTAATTCCTATGTGGCAAAGGTACTACTATTTTATTATAAAAGTTACCTAATTACTATTGTCCATTGGATAATAGAAGTTAGGGGATTTATTACCCAATGGGTAAAAGGTTATTAAATTAGTACTTTCTTTTAACCCCATTTGTCAAGTACCCATTATTGTAATTGGAAAGTACTTGGCCTTTAAAAATCCTAAGATTTCATTAGTACCCTTTTACTTATTTTATCTAAGGGTTTTGATCTTCCTAGATTATTTGGTACATGTGTATCTAATATATTAGTACTAGGATGATTGTTTAATTAGCATTGTACACATGTGCCTATTGATTAGTTTAATGGAAAAATCTTAGCCCTTAAGTCTACTTTTGATCTTTTGTACAAAAGTACCTTTACTTTAATTGTTTTCTTACACATGGTTGTGTATATATATATATATATATATGTGTGTGTGTGTGTACTTGAGCAAGAGAGAAGAGAGAGGCCGGAGAGAGAGAGAGAGAGAGAGGAGAGAGAGGCCAAAAGAGAGAGAGAGGGAGAGAGAGAAAGGAAAGAGGAAGGAAGGAGATTGGTTGTACCTTGGTTGATCTCCCTTGTACTTAAAATCCTTGGTATATCTTTCTTCCTAGCTAAGTAACTAACCCACCATTAACCTCCAATGTACTTACTTGATTTGTTTAACACAAAATCTTGTACAAACTATCTTTCTTGCCCACCATATCTCCCAAGATCAAATCCTAGCCATGCAAGCCTAGGGATTTGCCTTTGATCTTCCAAGATTCATGCCATGTGTCAAAGTGAGACTTAGAAAGAGAGAGAGGAGAGGGCCAAGGCTTTGCCTATAAATAGAAGGCCATTCCAAAGCTTGAACTCACACCTCAAAGCATTTGCTCTTCCTTCTCTCTAGAAATTTCGGATTTCCAGTTCCAGGCAGACAACTGCCCTTCAAAAATCCTCATTTTTCTCCTGCTTAGATTAGTTTTTAGAACTAACTTCCTTCGGGAAAGTTGTAGAGCACTTCGAGAACTTGAAGTTAGACCCAAGAACCACCCCAATCGATTCAGAAATGACAAAGATATTGTCATCCAAAGTTCAGTGAAAATCTCGGATTTTCATTTCCAGACAGCTTACTGTCACTTCCTTTATCCCCATTTTTCTCCTACCTAAAGTCGTTTCTAGGATCAACTTTCTTCACGAAAGTTGTAGAGGGCTTCGAGAGCTTCGATTTCAAGCCAAGAACAAACGTGTTTGGCCAAAGATTGACCGAGTTACTGCCGTCCGAAATTCGGTCCAGATTCGGAAGTTTCACCGCCCGTAGGATTTTCCAACTTGCTTATTCGGCCCCGACTAGTTTCGGATCAAGGTAGGATACTCTTACCCCTATCCCTATGTATATGTGGTTATCTTTAATTACTTTTCATCTCAAGTATTCGTATTTTGATCTTTGAAATGATTGTGGGAATGCATATATGAATTGCTTGTATTACTTGTGGCGTGATAAAGCATAAGTGATTCTTCACTCCAAGGGCGTCCGAACATGTGGCATTATGCTTTAAGCGTTGATTTGAGTAGAGTGAATGATCTTGTTAGTGCTTACTTTTGTCCTACCACGGAGTCTTTGCATGTAACGAGACACGAGAATCGAGAAAGTAGAAACATGGCACCTAGGGTGTGTTTAACAAGAAGTTGTGTTTTTCCGGTTGGAAAAATATTTTTGAAACTACGTAATGACCATTTCAAGGGTATTACGTGAGTGTGTGTGTTCCAATGGGAATCCGGAATAGCGGAACCATTGTGAGGTTGTGTGTGTTCCCATGGGATCCCGGACCGGCGGAACCATGGTGAGGTATAGCTTGGTTATCCGTGGAGAGGAGCCAATGCAATTGTGTGCCAATGGGAACCCGGTGCGGCGGAACCATTGTGAGGATACTCGGGAACCCGGAACGGCGGAACCGAGGTTGGGTGTGTGGCTTGGTTATCCGCGGTACGGAGCCAATGTCAAATGATTTTTGAAAGGTTGGGTGTGTGTGTGGCTTGGTTATCCGTGGTACGGAGCCAATGCAAATGATTTTGAAAGATGGTTTTGTAAATGGAAATAATTGACACGGTCTACGATGAGTCGCGTAGGAGAAACACTGGAAAACTTGGACACCAACGAGAATGTGGATGTGCTATCATTATTAGTTTGATTTCTATGATCGTTTGTTTGTAAGTTATGGGTTAGCGGGTATGGGGTTACTCTATTGAGCTTTCGTAGCTCATGGTGTTGCCTTTTTGGTGACCTTGGCATATTATATGGGTGGCGACGCCGATATAATGTGTCAGATCTCATAGACGAACTGGACGAGATCTTCACCGTGGAGGCCTTCGAAGCCGAGGAGCTAGCCAAGATGGAGGAAGGAGCGGAGCAGTAGATAGGATACCCTAGTATCCCTCTCTTTTGTAATATTGAACTCCTATGGGAGTTTTGTTGTAATAAGAGCCTGACTCTGTTTTGAAATTTCAATAAAAATGTCTTATTTAACGTACCCAAAATTCGGGGCATTACATACATGTCCAGTACCTCGTACGTCCAAAGCTGCAAAGTTCAAAGCGTCGAGAGTTAGCACAAAATGATACAAATGCACGAATAGAAAGCTAACTAAGTATTGAAAGCAAAGTATTTGAAGCATACCTCCCAGACTCGCTAGTAACCGCCGAGGCTCTTCCCGGCGCCTCGGGAAAGAGACCCCATGAAGGTGTAGCACGCCCCCAAAGTCGTGCCGCCCCAGTCAAAGCGGGATATCTCCCCGATGGCCCTTAAAGCTGGCAAGAAAGACAGGTGTACCCGGTTGCGCCTGTTAGAAAACAGGGAAGCACCGAGCACGTAAAACAAGAAGCACCTGGCCATCTGCTCCCCCTGGACCCCACCCACTGGAGGCTCCGTCCAAAAGTCCAGGAGCTGGGCATACAGAGCATCCCCCTTCTCCGCTCTCAGCCTGTACCCCAAAAGCCGCCTCTGGAGCTCTGGATCTCTCTTGGCCATAGCATCGTAGGGGATGGGGTCACCTCTGACCCTCAACTCCGTGATCGCCGCAAAGTCCAAAGGCGTCACCGCCATCTCACCAAAAGAGAAGTGGAACGAATTTATCGTGTCCCACCACCTTTCGACAAGCGCCCTCACCACTTGGCGGTCATTGCTCGCCCTCGTCAACATGCCCATAAACTCCCCAAAGCCTGCCACTCTCACCATCTCCCTCGAGGCCTCTAGGAGCCTCTTCCAAAACTGGGGCACGTCGCCCGCACCACCATAGCACGAGATCCTTATCTCCTGTTGCAAAAAAGGTACGATTCAATAGGTGGCATAATAATCAAGGGTATTGAATTAAGAAGCATAGTACATCAGATTTAAATGCGGATATTAAAGAATACCTCGGCTTGGCACAAAAGACAGGTGCTACTGCGGATCCCTCAAGACTAGGGACTAGTCGTAGACGGCCCTCTCCAACCTGTAGGCGTCTAAAAGCGAGGGCACAAGACTCCTCATCAAAAGATCGGTCTAGCCATGGCTGCGGGACCAAGTCCCCCATGGTCTCCGAAACCTCCCCAATCACCGCGTTGCTCTTCGGAGGGACCGTGGGTGGTGTAGCCTCAACCCCTGGTGGATGATCACCACTGGGCATGTCAATATTGTCCATGATCGATATAAGAGAGAGAAAGAGAGCAATCGGGAGAGAGAAAGAGAGAGCAGTCGAGAGAGAAAGATGATTCGAAGAGAGAGAGAGCGAGAGTTGAGAGAGAGAAAGTCGATAGCCGAGAGAGAGAAGGCATGAGAGAGATTTTCGAACAGTAGGGCGTATTGTGTACGCCTCACTTGTATATATATCCCCCTCTCGAACCGGTTTACCTGGAATTAAAACTGGACTGGGTTCCAAGCCCGCAGTGCTGCACGGCATTTTGTCTAGCCTGGGCGACATAGTACTTCGTTTCATACCTTGTGACGGTCTGTGAGCAACGCGTGGCATTCTAGTCTATTTCCACCGTTCTAATTTCGAGAACGATTTTCATGGTAATTGGGACTATGATGCACCATGCGTGAACGAAGAAAAGAAAAGTACACAAGAAGACATAAGGAGAAGAGGGCTTTCATTCCATTGATTCAACCAGGGTGACCCCCGGGATTTTCATTACATTTGTTCAAAAAAAAAACAAATAAACAGAAAACCAAAACAAAACAAAAGAAAAGTCCTACTGCCCCTCTTCTTCTTCTTCCTCTTCTTCTTCCTTAATCGCTCCCCCCGCCGGAAGCATCGTTCGTGCTGTCCGAACGATCGTCAGAGCCGTTCGGATTCCCCTCGGAGTCCTCCGCGGTCTCATCAAACTCGTGCCCCGGCGCATACTCGGGGCTCTTGTCATCCAACTGATTGAAGGCGATATCCCGGAGATTGGGGACAGCCCGACAAAGGGTGCGAATTGTCGAAACAAGCCCTGCAACTTGCCGAGTGAGTTCATCAATTTCCTTGCGGTACGAGGCCATTTCGGCCTCGACGGAAATGATGCGCGCCATAAGGCGGAAGTCCGCCATTCGTTCGGTATCAGAGGTTGGAACGCGATGTGTTCTTTGGAAAGAAGATGGAGAGGCTTGAGAGATTTTGGTGGGGGTGCATGGAATGAGGCACCACCAATCTTATAAAGGTGTTGAAAATTGTCGAAAGGGCACGCCTGTATTAATAGGCACCCTTAAACTAGTCGACTATTCTCAGAAATCAAAGAGTTGCATGGGAAATTGAAATGCCGTGCGCCACGATGCTAAGCCGCAAGGCATTTTGACTATGCATGGATCAGATCTTTTCCTCGGAAATTGCTCAACCCAGCCACCAAAATCCCCTTGGAAATCAAACATTCCAGCCATCCTGTAGAAAAGTCCATTTAAAATGATGTGTTAGAATCTTTTATCTCTCGAGAACTCGCCGTATCCACATTCTCTCACTATTTTCGCCCACCGAGGGCTCATCTTGTCTCAATTAACCTCTTGATGGCACCTCTTGCTATTTTCACCCTTCGAGGGCTCTTCTCGTCTCAATTAACCTCCTGAAAGCACGTCTCATTATTTTCACCCTCCGAGGGCTCGTATTGTCTTGATTAACTTCCTGAAGGCACCTCTTGTTATTTTCGCCCTCTGAGGGTTCATCTCGATTAACCTCCTGAAGTCACGTCTTGCTATTTTCGCCCTCTGAGGGATCGCCTCGTCTCGAATAACCTCTTGAAGGCACCTCTAGTTATTTATGCCCTCTAAGAGCTCGTCTCGTCTCAATTAACCCACCGAAGGCGCGTCTCGCTATTTTTGCACTCCGAGGGCTAGTCTCGTCTCAATTAACCTCCTGAAGGCACGTCTCACTATTTTCGCACTCCGAGGGCTCGTCTCTTCTCAATTAACCTCCTGAAGGCACGTCTCGCTATTTTCGCCCTCCGAGGACTCATCTCGTCTCGATTAACCTCCTGAAGGCACGTCTCGCTCGTCTCGATTAACCTCCTGAACGCACGTCTTGCTATTTTCGCCCTCCGAGGGCTCATCTCGTCCCAATTGACCTCCTGAAGGCACGTCTCGCTATTTGCACCCTCCGGGGGCTCGTCTCGTCTCGGTTAACCTTCTGAAGGCACGTCTCGCTATTTTCGCCCTCGGAGGGCTCGTCTCGTCTCCATTAACCACCTGAAGGCACGTCTCGCTATTTTTGCCCTCCAAGGGCTCGTCTCATCTCCATTAATCTACTGAAGGCACGTCTTGCTATTTTCGCCCTTTGAGGGCTCCTATCGTCTCGATTAACCTCCCCAAGGCACATCTCGCCATTTTCGCCCTCTGAGGGCTCGTCTCATCTCGATTAACCTCGTGAAGGCACGTCGCGCTATTTTCGGCTCCGAGGGCTCGTCTTGTCTCAATTAACCTCGTGATGGCACGTCTCGCTATTTTCGCTCTCTGAGGGTTCGTCTCGTCTCGTCTCGTCTCAATTATCCTCGTGAAGGTACGTCTCTCTATTTTCGCTCTCCGAGGACTCGTCTCGTCTCAATTAACCTCGTGAAGGCACGTCTCGCTATTTTCGCTCTCCGCGGGCTCGTCTTATCTCAATTAACCTCATGAAGGCATGTCTCGCTATTTTCTCTCTCCGAGGGCTCGTCTCATCTCAATTAACCTCATGAAGGCACGTGTCGATATCAGACTCGCGCCCCGGCGCATACTCAGGGTCGTTCTTGTCATCCAACTGATCGAAGGTGACATCCTAGAGATTGGAGACGGCCCGACAAAAGGTGTGAATCGTCGAAACAAGCCGTGCAATTTGCCGAGTGAGTTCTTCGATTTCCTCCATGTACGAGGCCATTTCGGCCTCGAGGAAAATGATGCGCGCCATAAGGCTAAAATCCGCCATTCGTTCAGTATCAGAAGTTGGAACGCGATGTGTTCTTTGGAAAGAAGATGGAGAGGCTTGAGAGATTTTGGTGGTGGTGCATGGAATGAGGCACCACCACCATTATAAAGGCGTTGAAAGCCGTCGAAAGGGCACGCCTGTATTAATAAGCACCCTTAAACCAGCCGACTATTCTCGAAAATCGAAGAGTTGCATGGGAAACTGAAATGCCGTGGGCCACGATGCTAAGTCGCACGGCGTTCTGACTTTGCATGGATAAGATCTTTTCCTCGAAAATTGCTCAACCCAGCCACCAAAATTCCCTTGGAAATTAAACATTCCAACCGTTCTGCAGAAAAGTCCACTTAGAATGCTGTGCTCGAATCTTTTATCTCCCAAGAACTCGTCGTATCCACAATCTCTCGCTATTTTCGCCCTCTGATGGCTCATCTCGTCTCAATTAACCTCCTGAAGGCACCTCTTGCTATTTTCGCCCTCCGAGGGCTCGTCTTGTCTCAATTAACCTCCTGAAAGCACATCTCATTATTTTCACCCTCCGAGGGCTCATCTTGTCTCAATTAACCTCCTGAAGTCACGTCTCGTTATTTTCACCCTCCGAGGGCTCGCCTCGTCTCGATTAACCCCCTGAAGGCACCTCTTGTTATTTTCGCCCTCCGAGGGCTCATCTCGATTAACCTCCTGAAGTCACGTCTCGCTATTTTCGCCCTTCGAGGGATTGTCTCATCTCGATTAACCTCCTGAAGGCACCTCTCGTTATTTCTGCCCTCCGAGGGCTCGTCTCGTCTCAATTAACCTTCTGAAGGCACGTCTCGCTATTTTCACCCTCTGAGGGCTCGTCTTGTTTCAATTAACCTCCTGAAGGCACGTCTCGCTATTTTCGCCCTCGAGGGCTCGTCTCGCCTCAATTAACCTCCTGAAGGCACGTCTCGCTATTTTCGCCCTCCGAGGGCTCGTCTCGTCTTGATTAACCTCCTGAAGGCACGTCTCGCTATTTTCGCCCTCCGAGGGCTCGTCTCGTCTCCATTAACCTCATGAAGGCACGTCTCGCTGTTTTCGCCCTCTGAGGGCTCGTCTCGTCTCAATTAACCTCCTGAAGGCACGTCTCGCTATTTTTGCCCTCCGAGGGCTCCTCTCATCTCAATTAACCTCCTGAAGGCACGTCTCACTATTTTTGCCCTCCGAGGGCTCGTCTCGTACACACAGTTATTTACACACAATTCACAAACACTCAGGACCACCAGCACTCGATCTTCTCAAAGATCACTGTATTGGTTTTGTCATTCGTCCTCCGGGACTCACTTCATTGGTATTGTCCCATTCGAACTTCGTTGGTCTGATCCCTACAACGTGGTACGTAGGCAGCCCCACGGGCGCGACCACCATCGTCATTTGCTTGCATTTTGATTTTTCATGCATTTATTTTCTCCGTTTAAAGACCTTGGAGCAACGGATTGGGATGCCTATTCGTTAAGCGTCACTCATACCAAACAATGTTGTCCGAGTTACGTTAAAGAGGGACTACTGTAGACACCCCAATCTGAACCTCAAAGGTTCTTTAAATATCCCTATGATGAAAAAAAGGAAAGAAATACCTCCGAGAGCTTGGACGAAGGACTCCTTTGAACCAAAAGCCCAAAACAAACCCAAAAGCCCAGAACTGGACTCTTAGTTCTGTACGACACATCTCTACACCGCACGGCATAATAGATTTCATTATGCCACACGAGGTCATGAGGTCAACCGCATGGCATTTTGGATAAAGTTCTGACTGGCTCAGCTAGCTGTCGGCCACACTCACTTGAGGCACTTCTACAAGTTAGCTCAGCCGAAAAAGGCCCTTCTGGCCTGCCCAGAAAACACATCCACCATTTGAATTTCAAAATCCTTGGCTTTTGCCTATAAATACAACCCTCCACTCAAGGGAAAGGGGCCCTGAATTCTCTTTCTCTCTTATCATGCTTTCACATCCATTCCTCACTCCAAAGCCTTGAGAACATGACTCCCAAAAACATTCTTAAGATTCTTTCTTCCTCAAAGTCCTCCATTTTTCTCCTCATAATTGAGGTGAGCCTTTCACTTCTATAAATGTTTCAGCCACCCATGTACTCGTCAACCATCCACGTTCACCACACCCTCTCCTCCCCTAGACTTATCCGCATTCATCCGTAGCCATCCATCTCCATCTAAGCTCGAAGATCAAAGGTATAAACTACTTTCCTTAGGGTAGGCTCTGTCCATATCCCTAAGGGAACCTTTCTGCAGTCAGGATCACCCCCCTTTTGGGTTGGATCTTGGCTCAAAACCACTTTCAAAAAAAAAAGGCCTCTGTGCTGAGTACACTATACCGTGCGGCGCTTCAATATGTCGCATGGCGTAGTATACTCAGACGCACGATGTTTAATGTAGCTGCTGTTTTCTTGCCCAAACTGTCTGGATCATAGCTATCCTCTGTCAAGCCTGTTTTATTGCTAAAATATCAGGTGTTGATGCTTTCAAAATAAGACCATATCTACAAGCCATGCTTGGTTTTAGAAACAAAGTTTCTTCTATCATTCCGAGTGATCAAAAGTATAAAAGATTGTTTTCGTCCATGGCTTGAAAGAGTTGTATTTTTCAGAATGATTCAGTGGTAAAAACATTGTCTGACATTAGTTGGAAACCCCGCGCGTCCTACTCAAGATGTTGGGCGACGTTTTGAAACTTCATAATGGCTTGAGAATAAAACTGGTACCCCGCACGGCATACTGTAAAATCGTGTGCGGTATTACAGCATGCCGAGTAGAAGGATACTGAGACCCAGACAGCTTCCACATTAGTAACATGGCATTTTGCATTATCTTTATCATTTCACACTATACAGTTAACACCACGTGCACGTCAATGTGATCTATTACCCATGTCCCTTTCCCCTTTACTTGCTTATTAAAGAGTTTGATTTTCCAAAAGATATTTTAAATTCCCCCCTTTTGAAAGAGTTTAGTAGAGACCGGTTTTACCGGGCGAGTGGGGTGCATTTTTAACAAAACCTTCCCCATTAGTAACATGGCTCCCGAACCCAAAATGTCAACATTTTTCGCGAGACCAAAAAGCCTTTCTCCTTCAAATAAGCCCTCGGTTTCTCGGATCATCCATCTCAAAAATTCGGGTGACGACTCTTTCGGGCGCACCGGCGCGGGGAGCCCACAACATGCGTGAGGTTGGCATGGATCTGAACCTTTTGACATCGCCGTACGTATTCTACACATTTTGTCTCCATGATAGACCAGAAATGCCCATGCCTGAAGATCTTCTTGGCGAGCATCATGCCGCTCATGTGAGGGCCACACACTCCTTCGTGAATTTCTTCCATCACCCTCCTTGTCATTGCACCATGGATGCATAATTTGTGCGTGCCACAGTGCGACCTTCGATATAGATTCCCTTCACAAATGATGTACTGAGCCGCCATCCTCTGAAGAGGGATTTTGTCTTTCTTGCTTGCTTCGATGGGGTATTCCCCTCTTTCCAAGAATCTCCAAATTTCATAATACCAAGGGTGACCATCGTCGGGCTCATCAACAAACATGACATGCTGGTATACTGGTGTATCCCTTTTTTAAATCACAATTGGCCTTAGCTTTACTTCAATGGGAGTTTCGACCATGGACGCCAGTGTTGCCAACGCATTCGTAAATTGATTTTTGAGCCTCGGCACATGAGTAAAGGTTACCGTGTTGAAATGAGGGATGAAGTCTTCCAGATTTTGATGGTATGGCTTTAGCTTTTCCTCTTTGACTTTCCAATCACCGTTGGCCTATGACACCACCAAGTTGGAATATCTTACCACTTCCAATTTCTTTATGCCGATTTCGATTGCTGCTTCCATACCCGCAATGCAAGCTTTGTATTCTGATTGATTGTTGGTGACTTCAAACTTTAGTTTGAACGTGAGCGGAATGTGAGATCCATCAAACGCTATTAGTAACACACCGATTCCAAACCCTTTCTGATTAGCGGCCCCATCAAAGTACAACTTCCAAACATATTCAGCTAGAGCCATAACGTCTTCGTAGGAAACTTTAACTCAGCATCCTCAACTCCTTCAACAAGGCAATCAGCCAAGAAATCGGCAATAGCTCTTCCTTTTACAGACTTTCTGGTGACATCCTTTAATTCAAATTCTGACAACATCAACAACCACCGTGCCATCCTTCCGGTAAGGGCCATTTTTTCGAATAGGTACTTGAGGGGATCAATTCGAGAAATGAGCCTTACTGGATCGGCTAGCATATAATGTCTCAATTTCTTAGAGGCCCAAACAAGCACCCAACATGTCTTTTCCAATGGAGTATAATGTTCCTCACATCCAACCATCTTTTTGCTTAGGTAGTAAACAACCCTTTCAACCCCATCGTCTCCTTCCTGCGCCAACATACACCCCATAGAAAATGGAGTGACCGATAAGCACAAGATCAAAGGTTTTCCAGGCGCGGGGGGCATTAATACCGGAGGATTTTGCAAATAAGTTCGAATTGCCTCAAAAGCTTTCTGGCATTTATCATCCCATTTGAATGGCACACCTTTCTTTAGTAGGCGAAAGATTGGCTCACAGGTTGAAGTTAATTTGGCAATGAACCGGCTGATAAACTGCACCTTGCCGAGGAAGCTTCTTACATCCTTTTAAGACCGAGGCGACTCCATTTCTAAAATAGCTTTGATCTTTGATGGTTCAACCTCAATTCCTCGAGTGGTGACCACGAACCCGAGCATCTTTCCAACTGTAACCCCGAACGTGCATTTGGCTGGGTTAAGGCGCATCCTATACTTTCTGATTCTCTCGAAGAACTTTTTGAATGCCGGTAGGTTCCCTTCTCGCTCTTTGGCCTTAACAATCATGTCATCAACATAAACCTCCACTTCTTTATGAATCATGTCGTGCAACAAGGTCGTAGCGACTCGCTGATAAGTCGATCCTGCATTCATCAGCCCGAAAGGCATCACCCGGTAACAATAAGTTCCCCATTCGGTGACAAACGTGGTTTTCTCTCGATCCTCCGGGGCCATGAGGATTTGGTTGTATCCCTAAAAACCATCCATGAAAGAAAGTACGGCATGCCTAGCAGTATTGTCAACTAGCACATCTATGTGTGGAAGTGGGAAGTCTATGGGCATGCGCCCCTTTTTCTTTCCTAGGAAGGGATTCCGTTCCCCTCCTAAAAGAGAAAAGTGCCGGTTCGCGGGAGCACTTCAAACTGGACGACAAGCGCTTGCGAAAATCCAGAGTCGCCACTCGGGTTTGAAGGTCCGACACTCAAGGAACCGTATTTCGAAGCACTTGCCACGCTGTTTGATTTGAAAAAGTTAAACCAGTCCGTCATAACCATATCTGGGTTCGGGAGCCAGGTTATGAGAGGGGAAGGGTTATAAGGCACCCCTCTCGCCCAATCCGGAGATCGGTCTCTACTTAAGCATTTGCGAAAACGTTGTTTGTTTGCGATTCTGGTCGATTGCTGCTTCCATACCCACAATGCAAACTTTGTATTCTGATTGATTGTTGGTGACTTCAAAATTTAGTTTGAACGCGAGCGGAATGTGAGATCCATCAAACGCTATTAGTAACACACCGATTCCAAACCCTTTCTGATTAGCGGCGCCATCAAAGTACAACTTCCAAACATATTCAGCTAGAGCCATTATGTCTTCGTAGGAAACTTTAACTCAGCATCCTCAGCTCCTTCAACTAGGCAATCAGCCAAGAAATCGGAAATAGCTCTTCCTTTTACAGACTTTCTGGTGACATCCTTTAATTCAAATTCTGACAACATCAACAACCATCGTGCCATCCTTCCGGTAAGGGCCATTTTTTCGAATAGGTACTTGAGGGGATCCATTCGAGAAATGAGCCTTACTGGATAGGCTAGCATATAATGTCTCAATTTCTTAGAGGCCCAAACAAGCACCCAGCATGTCTTTTCCAATGGAGCATAATGTTCCTCACATCCTACCATCTTTTTGCATAGGTAGTAAACAACCCTTTCAACCCCATCGTCTCCTTCCTGCACCAACATACACCCCATAGAGGATGGAGTGACCGACAGGCACAAGATCAAAGGTTTTCCAGGCGCGGGGGGCATTAATACCGGAGGATTTTGCAAATAAGTTCAAATTGCCTCAAAAGCTTTCTGGCATTTATCATCCCATTTGAATGGCACACCTTTCTTTAGTAGGTGAAAGATGGGTCACAGGTTGAAGTTAATTTGGCAATGAACCGGCTGATAAACTGCACCTTGCCGAGGAAGCTTCTTACATCCTTTTCAGACCGAGGCGACTCCATTTCTAAAATAGCTTTGATCTTTGATGGTTCAACCTCAATTCCTCGAGTGGTGACCATGAACCCGAGCATCTTTCAGACTGTAACTCCGAACGTGCATTCGGCTGGGTTAAGGCGTATCCTGTACTTTTTAATTCTCTCGAAGAACTTCTTGAGTGCCGGTAGGTTCCCTTCTCGCTCTTTGGCCTTAACAATCATGTCATCAACATAAACCTCCACTTCTTTATGAATCATGTCGTGCAACAAGGTCGTAGCGGCTCGTTGATAAATGGATCCTGCATTCTTCAGCCCGAAAGGCATCACCCGGTAACAATAAGTTCCCCATTCGGTGATAAACATGATTTTCTCTCGATCCTCCGGGGCCATGAGGATTTGGTTGTATACCTAAAAATCATCCATGAAAGAAAGTACGGCATGCCTAGCAGTATTGTCAACTAGCACATCTATGTGTGGAAGTGGGAAGTCTATGGGCATGCGCCCCTTTTTCTTTCCTAGGAAGGGATTCTGTTCCCCTCCTAAAAGAGAAAAGTGCCAGTTCGCGGGAGCACTTCAAACTGTACGACAAGCGCTCGCGAAAATACAGAGTCGCCACTCGGGTTTGAAGGTCTAACACTCAAGGAACCGTATTTCAAAGCACTTGCCACGCTGTTTGATTTGAAAAAGTTAAGGAACCAGTTCGTTATAACCATATCTGGGTTCGGGAGCCAAGTTACGAGAGGGGAAGGGTTATAAGGCACCTCTCTCGCCCAATCCGGAGATCGGTCTCCACTTAAGCATTTGCGAAAACGTTGTTTGTTTGCGATTCTGTTCGATTGCTGCTTCCATACCCACAATGGAAGCTTTGTATTCTAATTGATTGTTGGTGACTTCAAAATTTAGTTTGAACGCGAGCGGAATGTGAGATCCATCAAACGCTATTAGTAACACACCAATTCCAAACCCTTTCTGATTAGCGGCGCCATCAAAGTACAACTTCCAAACATATTCCGCTAGAGCCATTATGTCTTCGTAGGAAACTTTAACTCAGCATCCTCAGCTCCTTCAACTAGGCAATCAGCCAAGAAATCGGCAATAGCTCTTCCTTTTACAGACTTTCTGGTGACATCCTTTAATTCAAATTCTGACAACATCAACAACCACCGTGCCATCCTTCCGGTAAGGGCCATTTTTTCGAATAGGTACTTGAGGGGATCCATTCGGGAAATGAGCCTTACTGGATAGGCTAGCATATAATGTCTCAATTTCTTAGAGGCCCAAACAAGCACCCAGCATGTCTTTTCCAATAGAGCATAATGTTCCTCACATCCTACCATCTTTTTGCATAGGTAGTAAACAACCCTTTCAACCCCATCGTCTCCTTCCTGCACCAACATACACCCCATAGAGGATGGAGTGACCGACAGGCACAAGATCAAAGGTTTTCCAGGCGCTGGGGGGCATTAATACCAGAGGATTTTACAAATAATTTCGAATTGCCTCAAAAGCTTTCTGGCATTTATCATCCCATTTGAATGGCACACCTTTCTTTAGTAGGCGAAAGATTGGCTCACAGGTTGAAGTTAATTTGGCAATGAACCGGCTGATAAACTGCACCTTGCCGAGGAAGCTTCTTACATCCTTTTCAGACCGAGGCGACTCCATTTCTAAAATAGCTTTGATCTTTGATGGTTCAACCTCAATTCCTCGAGTGGTGACCATGAACCCGAGCATCTTTCCAACTGTAACTCCGAACGTGCATTCGGCTGGGTTAAGGCGTATCCTGTACTTTTTAATTCTCTCGAAGAACTTCTTGAGTGCCGGTAGGTGCCCTTCTCGCTCTTTGGCCTTAACAATCATGTCATCAACATAAACCTCCACTTCTTTATGAATCATGTCGTGCAACAAGGTCGTAGCGGCTCGTTGATAAGTGGATCCGGCATTCTTCAGCCCGAAAGGCATCACCCGGTAACAATAAGTTCCCCATTCGGTGATAAACATGGTTTTCTCTCGATCCTCCGGGGCCATGAGGATTTGGTTGTATACCTAAAAATCATCCATGAAAGAAAGTACGGCATGCCTAGCAGTATTGTCAACTAGCACATCTATGTGTGGAAGTGGGAAGTCTATGGGCATGCGCCCCTTTTTCTTTCCTAGGAAGGGATTCCGTTCCCCTCCTAAAAGAGAAAAGTGCCGGTTCGCGGGAGCACTTCAAACTGTACGACAAGCGCTCGCGAAAATACAGAGTCGCCACTCGGGTTTGAAGGTCTAACACTCAAGGAACCGTATTTCGAAGCACTTGCCACGCTGTTTGATTTGAAAAAGTTAAGGAACCAGTTCGTTATAACCATATCTGGGTTCGGGAGCCAAGTTACGAGAGGGGAAGGGTTATAAGGCACCTCTCTCGCCCAATCCGGAGATCGGTCTCCACTTAAGCATTTGCGAAAACGTTGTTTGTTTGCGATTCTGTTCGATTGCTGCTTCCATACCCACAATGGAAGCTTTGTATTCTAATTGATTGTTGGTGACTTCAAAATTTAGTTTGAACGCGAGCGGAATGTGAGATCCATCAAACGCTATTAGTAACACACCAATTCCAAACCCTTTCTGATTAGCGGCGCCATCAAAGTACAACTTCCAAACATATTCCGCTAGAGCCATTATGTCTTCGTAGGAAACTTTAACTCAGCATCCTCAGCTCCTTCAACTAGGCAATCAGCCAAGAAATCGGCAATAGCTCTTCCTTTTACAGACTTTCTGGTGACATCCTTTAATTCAAATTCTGACAACATCAACAACCACCGTGCCATCCTTCCGGTAAGGGCCATTTTTTCGAATAGGTACTTGAGGGGATCCATTCGGGAAATGAGCCTTACTGGATAGGCTAGCATATAATGTCTCAATTTCTTAGAGGCCCAAACAAGCACCCAGCATGTCTTTTCCAATAGAGCATAATGTTCCTCACATCCTACCATCTTTTTGCATAGGTAGTAAACAACCCTTTCAACCCCATCGTCTCCTTCCTGCACCAACATACACCCCATAGAGGATGGAGTGACCGACAGGCACAAGATCAAAGGTTTTCCAGGCGCTGGGGGGCATTAATACCAGAGGATTTTACAAATAATTTCGAATTGCCTCAAAAGCTTTCTGGCATTTATCATCCCATTTGAATTGCACACCTTTCTTTAGTAGGCGAAAGATTGGCTCACAGGTTGAAGTTAATTTGGCAATGAACCGGCTGATAAACTGCACCTTGCCGAGGAAGCTTCTTACATCCTTTTCAGACCGAGGCGACTCCATTTCTAAAATAGCTTTGATCTTTGATGGTTCAACCTCAATTCCTCGAGTGGTGACCATGAACCCGAGCATCTTTCCAACTGTAACTCCGATCGTGCATTCGGCTGGGTTAAGGCGTATCCTGTACTTTTTAATTCTCTCGAAGAACTTCTTGAGTGCCGGTAGGTGCCCTTCTCGCTCTTTGGCCTTAACAATCATGTCATCAACATAAACCTCCACTTCTTTATGAATCATGTCGTGCAACAAGGTCGTAGCGGCTCGTTGATAAGTGGATCCGGCATTCTTCAGCCCGAAAGGCATCACCCGGTAACAATAAGTTCCCCATTCGGTGATAAACATGGTTTTCTCTCGATCCTCCGGGGCCATGAGGATTTGGTTGTATACCTAAAAATCATCCATGAAAGAAAGTACGGCATGCCTAGCAGTATTGTCAACTAGCACATCTATGTGTGGAAGTGGGAAGTCTATGGGCATGCGCCCCTTTTTCTTTCCTAGGAAGGGATTCCGTTCCCCTCCTAAAAGAGAAAAGTGCCGGTTCGCGGGAGCACTTCAAACTGTACGACAAGCGCTCGCGAAAATACAGAGTCGCCACTCGGGTTTGAAGGTCTAACACTCAAGGAACCGTATTTCGAAGCACTTGCCACGCTGTTTGATTTGAAAAAGTTAAGGAACCAGTTCGTTATAACCATATCTGGGTTCGGGAGCCAAGTTACGAGAGGGGAAGGGTTATAAGGCACCTCTCTCGCCCAATCCGGAGATCGGTCTCCACTTAAGCATTTGCGAAAACGTTGTTTGTTTGCGATTCTGTTCGATTGCTGCTTCCATACCCACAATGGAAGCTTTGTATTCTAATTGATTGTTGGTGACTTCAAAATTTAGTTTGAACGCGAGCGGAATGTGAGATCCATCAAACGCTCTTAGTAACACACCGATTCCAAACCCTTTCTGATTAGCGGCGCCATCAAAGTACAACTTCCAAACATATTCCGCTAGAGCCATTATGTCTTCGTAGGAAACTTTAACTCAGCATCCTCAGCTCCTTCAACTAGGCAATCAGCCAAGAAATCGGCAATAGCTCTTCCTTTTACAGACTTTCTGGTGACATCCTTTAATTCAAATTCTGACAACATCAACAACCACCGTGCCATCCTTCCGGTAAGGGCCATTTTTTCGAATAGGTACTTGAGGGGATCCATTCGGGAAATGAGCCTTACTGGATAGGCTAGCATATAATGTCTCAATTTCTTAGAGGCCCAAACAAGCACCCAGCATGTCTTTTCCAATGGAGCATAATGTTCCTCACATCCTACCATCTTTTTGCATAGGTAGTAAACAACCCTTTCAACCCCATCGTCTCCTTCCTGCACCAACATACACCCCATAGAGGATGGAGTGACCGACAGGCACAAGATCAAAGGTTTTCCAGGCGCTGGGGGGCATTAATACCAGAGGATTTTACAAATAATTTCGAATTGCCTCAAAAGCTTTCTGGCATTTATCATCCCATTTGAATGGCACACCTTTCTTTAGTAGGCGAAAGATTGGCTCACAGGTTGAAGTTAATTTGGCAATGAACCGGCTGATAAACTGCACCTTGCCGAGGAAGCTTCTTACATCCTTTTCAGACCGAGGTGACTCCATTTCTAAAATAGCTTTGATCTTCGATGGTTCAACCTCAATTCCTCGAGTGGTGACCATGAACCCGAGCATCTTTCCAACTGTAACCCCGAACGTGCATTTGGCTGGGTTAAGGCGTATCCTGTACTTTCTGATTCTCTCGAAGAACTTCTTGAGTGCCGGTAGGTGCCCTTCTCGCTCTTTGGCCTTAACAATCATGTCATCAACATAAACCTCCACTTCTTTATGAATCATGTCGTGCAACAAGGTCGTAGCGGCTCGTTGATAAGTGGATCCGGTATTCTTTAGCCCGAAAGGCATCACCCGGTAACAATAAGTTCCCCATTCGGTGATAAACATGGTTTTCTCTCGATCCTCCGAGGCCATGAGGATTTGGTTGTATCCCTAAAAACCATCCATGAAAGAAAGTACGGCATGCCTAGCAGTATTGTCAACTAGCACATCTATGTGTGGAAGTGGGAAGTCTGTGGGCATGCGCCCCTTTTTCTTTCCTAGGAAGGGATTCCGTTCCCCTCCTAATAGAGAAAAGTGCCGGTTCGCGGGAGCACTTCAAACTGTACGACAAGCGCTCGCGAAAATACAGAGTCGCCACTCGGGTTTGAAGGTCTAACACTCAAGGAACCGTATTTCGAAGCACTTGCCACGCTGTTTGATTTGAAAAAGTTAAGGAACCAGTTCGTTATAACCATATCTGGGTTCGGGAGCCAAGTTACGAGAGGGGAAGGGTTATAAGGCACCTCTCTCGCCCAATCCGGAGATCGGTCTCCACTTAAGCATTTGCGAAAACGTTGTTTGTTTGCGATTCTGTTCGATTGCTGCTTCCATACCCACAATGGAAGCTTTGTATTCTAATTGATTGTTGGTGACTTCAAAATTTAGTTTGAACGCGAGCGGAATGTGAGATCCATCAAACGCTCTTAGTAACACACCGATTCCAAACCCTTTCTGATTAGCGGCGCCATCAAAGTACAACTTCCAAACATATTCCGCTAGAGCCATTATGTCTTCGTAGGAAACTTTAACTCAGCATCCTCAGCTCCTTCAACTAGGCAATCAGCCAAGAAATCGGCAATAGCTCTTCCTTTTACAGACTTTCTGGTGACATCCTTTAATTCAAATTCTGACAACATCAACAACCACCGTGCCATCCTTCCGGTAAGGGCCATTTTTTCGAATAGGTACTTGAGGGGATCCATTCGGGAAATGAGCCTTACTGGATAGGCTAGCATATAATGTCTCAATTTCTTAGAGGCCCAAACAAGCACCCAGCATGTCTTTTCCAATGGAGCATAATGTTCCTCACATCCTACCATCTTTTTGCATAGGTAGTAAACAACCCTTTCAACCCCATCGTCTCCTTCCTGCACCAACATACACCCCATAGAGGATGGAGTGACCGACAGGCACAAGATCAAAGGTTTTCCAGGCGCTGGGGGGCATTAATACCAGAGGATTTTACAAATAATTTCGAATTGCCTCAAAAGCTTTCTGGCATTTATCATCCCATTTGAATGGCACACCTTTCTTTAGTAGGCGAAAGATTGGCTCACAGGTTGAAGTTAATTTGGCAATGAACCGGCTGATAAACTGCACCTTGCCGAGGAAGCTTCTTACATCCTTTTCAGACCGAGGTGACTCCATTTCTAAAATAGCTTTGATCTTCGATGGTTCAACCTCAATTCCTCGAGTGGTGACCATGAACCCGAGCATCTTTCCAACTGTAACCCCGAACGTGCATTTGGCTGGGTTAAGGCGTATCCTGTACTTTCTGATTCTCTCGAAGAACTTCTTGAGTGCCGGTAGGTGCCCTTCTCGCTCTTTGGCCTTAACAATCATGTCATCAACATAAACCTCCACTTCTTTATGAATCATGTCGTGCAACAAGGTCGTAGCGGCTCGTTGATAAGTGGATCCGGCATTCTTCAGCCCGAAAGGCATCACCCGGTAACAATAAGTTCCCCATTCGGTGATAAACATGGTTTTCTCTCGATCCTCCGAGGCCATGAGGATTTGGTTGTATCCCTAAAAACCATCCATGAAAGAAAGTACGGCATGCCTAGCAGTATTGTCAACTAGCACATCTATGTGTGGAAGTGGGAAGTCTGTGGGCATGCGCCCCTTTTTCTTTCCTAGGAAGGGATTCCGTTCCCCTCCTAATAGAGAAAAGTGCCGGTTCGCGGGAGCACTTCAAACTGTACGACAAGCGCTCGCGAAAATACAGAGTCGTCACTCGGGTTTGAAGGTCCGACACTAAGGAACCGTATTTCGAAGCACTTGCCACACTGTTTGATTTGAAAAAGTTAATGAACCAATCCGTCATAACCATATCTGGGTTCGGGAGCCAGGTTACGAGAGGGGAAGGGTTATAAGGCACCCCTCTCGCCCAATCCGAAGATCGGTCTCTACTTAGGCATTTGCGGAAACGTTGTTTATTTGCGATTCTGTTTGAGTAATCAATTCTTCAGCCAATTAGGGCAGGGGAACAGTTAATCGGGGATTAAAACTGTAACATGTTTGCAAGATGTGATAGATAGCATGGATGAGCAGTTAGTATAGGATGAAAAACAGACTGCTGTGGGAGTTTAAACAAACTGGGAGGCCCCTGTTTTGGAGTGATGTGCGCAGGAAGAAACTAGCATGCACTAAACAAGTCACTGCATGTTGTTCACTCCTGCGCGCACAACTCCAAGACACCCGCGCGCCGGTGTGCTCAAACCCACAACTCTTATTCTCAAACCTTTTGGGCTCTGGAAGGACCAGTGCACACCCAGGACAAACCACGCAGTTATAAGCAGCATAATATATAGTTTAAAGGCTGAAAAGCCCTAAAAATTAATAATACACCCCATAAACAGTGTGGGGACAAAATAATGGCCTAAGGCTGAGCTACCCATGCAAGGCCATTCACTGGTCAGAGGCAGATTGTCGCGCGATGGAGTCACTCTACGCGCGATGGTGCTCCGTGGCACCCTATCGCGCGATGGAGTGAGTCGAGCGGCCGATGATGCACCCTGGCGTGGGATAGAACCAGACCAGTGCTTGGTTTACACATTTCTGGGTTCTGGGACAGGTCCAAAATGATCCCAGGGGTACTCCAAAATAGCAGAAACGAAAATTAACTACAAACTAGCAGTTTCTAACAAATGAAAGCAGTAAACTAATTTTTTACATGATTGCTGAGTGATCTATATGCAAAATCTAACACAAAACAGCAAGAGACCAATCCCCACGAGAACTGTCACCCGACGAAGTGAGAGTGTCGCGCGCGTAACGGTGTTCATCGTGCGTTGGTTCTCACCACAACGGTTTTTGAAACCTTGCCAGCTTTAGGACCAAGACTGGTATTGATTACCGGTCTTGGCCCTGCCAGCCCCCCTCAGGGATTAGAACAGAGAGCAGAACAAAGGTAAGCTATACCTTTAACTTTTGAGTTTGAACAGCGTTTGAGCTTTGAGATTTGAAGGCTTAGTTTAGTGGTATTTGAATGGGGAAGAACAAGCTATGTTCTTGGATGTTTGAGGTGTGAAAATGGAGGATTGTGAGTGCAATCCTTCCTTGGACTTAAATTTTTTAACCCTTTGAAAGAATAACCATGGGGGTATTTATAGGGAGGGATGGTGGATTTGGTTGGAAACAGAGGAGTTCAGCCAGTCCACGAGGCTTGGCTGAGGTTGCATTGGTGGTCAACTGTCCTCCTTCAGAAATGTTGGTGGTAGGTTGGACCGTCGCGCGACGGAGTCAGTCTGTCACGCGATGGTCCCCTTTGGCGCACTGTCACGCGATGGAGTGAGTTTGGCGCGCGATGGTGCCCCCCCGGCGCACTGTCACGCGATGGAGTGAGTCTGGCGCGATGATGCGCCCCGGTGCGGGATGGTTGCTCCCTGGCCCAGGTCAGTAGGGTTTTTGGTTTTTGAAGTGGCTTTAGGCTAAGTTAGGTTCAAGGGCAAACACTCAAAGCTCAAACACGCTATCATTCCCAGGATGTTCTTGATCCATTTCATCATCGGGGAATCAAAAATTGTAAGAAAACTAATCTGGAAGTTTAGATTGGGGTGTCTACAGTAGCCCCTCTTTGACGGCACTTGAAGCACCATCGACTTGGTACAAGTAACGTCAAAGAATTCTAGACACCCCTGAAGGCAATCCAGAGCAAAGTATACTAGCAAAGTAGACAAGTAAAGTTAAGGAACCTGATCGATGGAATGGACTGGCTGTCCATTGTCGGGGATGGAAGTAGAAGTGGATGAGTGAATGGCCGCTTGTCGATTGAATTTGGACAGGACAGGTTCTCGCTGCAGATGTGGATGGAATAGGCCGTCGTTGCTGGGGATCAAGCTATCCTCGGCACAAAGTATTCCAACAAACACGGGTAGGTCGTGTCAGGCAGGTTGAATTCCATCTGTTGGGAATCAGAGCCAATCTCCTTATAAAAGACCATCCGAGACAGAGCAGTAAGCCTGCTGGAAGATGCGCGTGAAGCTAGACTGATGTAGAGGTAACTGTTTAAAGCAGGCCGAGGTGGACTCTCCTGGGGAACAATTAGTTGCGGACGAGTGGACCATTGAACAAACCGTCGGACGATAATCTGATCATCGTTGTGGATTGTATGGATGATATGGCTAAATACCGTTGATGGATTTGACAGGACCGGCTGTCGTGGATGCAGACGGAGAGATCAATGAGCTGAGTGATCAAACCGTTAAGGAATTCGACAGGATGGGAGGATCATCAGTATGAATGATCAAGCCGTTGAAGTCTAGAAGGGAGGATCATCAGTATAAATGATCGAACCGTTGCAGACAGGATGGGAGGATCATCAGTATAAATGATCGAGCTATTAAAATCTGGATGGGAGGATCATCAATATAAATGATCGAACCTTTGCAGACAGGATGGGAGGATCATCAATATAAATGATCGAGCCGTTTGAGCAACTGGACAGGACCGGCTGTCGTTGGTTTGAGATGGGCAGATCAGTGTGCAGAATGATCGAGTCGTTGAGAAATGAAAAGGACCGGCTGTTGTTGATTTGGAAGGGAAGATCAGTGTGCAGAATGATCGAGCCGTTAAGAAATGGACAGGACCGGCTGTCGTTGATTGAGATGGGCAGATCAGTGTGCAGAATGATCGAGCCGTTGAGTTTTGGACAGGATCGGCTGTCGTTGATTGAGATGGGTAGATCAGTGTGCAGAATGATCGAGCCGTTGAGATTTGGACAGGACCGGTTGTCGCTGATTTGAAAGGGCGAATCACTGTACAAAATGATCGAGCCAGTGGAGACTGGACAGGACCAACTGTCGTTGATTTGAAACGGGCAGATCATGCTTCAGGATGAACATGCTGTTGTGGATTGGGTTGATTTTTGATCCCCCAAAGTGCATTCCAAGTGCCAGCAGAGTAGGACTGCGAGGCTGTCTGCTTCTTGACGGTTACCATGGCAAATGTGTGACATTCCCCCATACTTGCCTAACCCATAGAAGCGATTCCAGCATAGAATTTTCCTATTTTAAACATTTGATATACAATAGGAAAATACATATACTAACAAAATGCACAAATTGAAAATGCAAATGCCAGCTAAAGGCGGCTCCTAGGAGAACAACGACGCCTAAGGACTACCTCTGAGCCCTAGTACTTTACTGTCTTTTGCCTTGGAGATGCGCACCCAGATAGATAGATGTTGAGCGAGCAAGTGTGCCCAATTGATATAGTAACAGCATTGGGCCTGCGCGCCCTTTCTTCGATGCTTGGATAGATGTCCCCATAGATACGCTTTGCTTGGCCTTGGGCTGACGTGCCCTTGTTCTCCACGAGATTCCACAGCTTGTGAATTAGAGATACTATGGTAGCAATGCAAAAATTGCATTTTCCAGTTTATCGTTATGTAAACCATCCGCTAATATCTAATTTGCATTGACAAGTGAACTGAGTCGACAAACAAACATGCGCACATGCACGAACTTGCCTAGCTTGAACGAAAAGGGAGAAAGAGCCCCAAGATACGACATGAACCCTTAGACACATTGAAAATAAAGAAATTTTGGGTATTAACGTGCCAAAATTCACAATAGTCCTTAACAGGTGAAATTGACGCTTGCAAGGCCAATGTAGGCACAAAGACCTACACGAACAAACAAAATTGGGAAAAACATCCTGAAATGACAATGGATTGAAAATTGGAAAAATGTCGCAAAGATGGACATAAGATACAAAGATGACACATATAGGCCCAGACTGAAACCGACACCCCCGTGCAGTCACATTTAGGTCTGCATGGTATGACAAAACTCGGCAAAAGCCCCTTGAACAGGACTCGAAGGCAATAGCTGGCTGCTATCGACTGCTGCTTGAATTGAATACGCGCGTGCAGGTTTGAGACCAACGCGCATTACTGTGAACAAACGGGCGTGAACCTCAAACAAATGCATTTGACTACAAGTCCTATATCCACTGTAGCTGCTTACACCAGACCTCACTGAACTTAGAATAAACTGTGAGCCGTTAGGCCTCGCCAGCATTTTGTTCTGTTTTTTATGCTTAAAATTTGTTAAGGCTTTAAGCTCAGCTTTTGAAATTGAAATAGTAGTTTGAAATAAACTTGAAAGACGAACGGTTTCCCCCCTTTTGCACAAATGAAGCTTTCGTCTTCTCAACCACGATGGTGCACCAACGCCTTGGATCAAATTAATAGATTATGACTGAGTCTCAAAAAGAAACTGCCTAAGTATCCCGTTTTGGGAATCAAGTCAAAACGTAGTTCAGGCTAAGGTTCACTCGAGTATTTACCTCACCTTTTACGCTCTAACTTTTGCCTAGAACCGCCCATTTGGGTTTTCGATCTAGCGAGCTTTCAAACATTGCCTTTACTTTTGCCTAGACCGCCTTCGTAGGTTTTCAGTCTAGCAGGCTGCTCTAACTTTTGCTTGGAACTGCCCACCCTTGGGGTTTTCAATCCAACGAGCTTCTCTCAGGGAAAAGGCTTTTGAGTTGATCCACGTTGACCAAGGTATTTGAATTTATTGTCATCGAGGTCGATAAAATGGCCGCAGCCCCAAATAAAATGGCTTTGACAACATAGAGTCCAGAGTGCTTTAGTTGACATGTCTCGCTCCAGGCCAATTTTGAACTTTCTAACTTATGCTTGACGGAACGTTGTTCCTACAAACTTGAACACGGTATGAGGCGCTGGACCTTCATGGCTTGTCATCCGGTAGCAAAGGGAATCGATGCTTCTTCATCTCAGGATTAACGCCAGGCGTGTCTTTTGTGAGACCATGCCAGGATGTCAATGAACTCTTCGACCCTGTCTGACCGAGCGCAATGCTCCTCTGCGATAGCGTTGAACCAGTTTGAACCATTTGGAGGTCCACCTCATCTTTCAAGTTTATTGAAAACTACAATTTCAATTAATAGGCTGAGCATGCCTTTCGTCTTCCCTTTCGACGAGGGAACACATTTCCTTGGGGATGTTCCCATCGAAATCTATCCCTTCGTCATCAAGGTCGACACAGTTTATTCAAAGGCCAGCAAAGTACTTAGAAGAAAGATAGTGCATACATAAAGAAAGCCCCTCGGGGTTGCCAAGTACAGCAGACTCAAAACATGAAATGAAAGCTACGACGTGGAGGGCCCAGAGGCACAACCTCCGACTTAGAGCTAGACTCTGATGACTCAAAAGACTCTGTGTCAAACTCAGACAAAACGCCAATGCAAACTAGACGCGATTTGAAAATGTAATTTTAATAGCTATCCTTAGCTTCCACAAAACAAAGTAAGATCCAGCGGGTGTCAGGCCCAAGCAATAGCACTTCGGCTTCCTCAGCTTCTTTGACCAAACCTACTCAATGCTCCCATGAATAATGGACCTCATTTCGTCGGTCCGCTCCTTTGTAAGCTCCTCATTACTGTCAATCCAGGTGTCGATAGTGAAGACCTCAATTGTCTAACCTATAGCCATCATGTTAATCTCCAGTTCGAACGGGATGGATACGATTGGTTTGGGTTGGCTTTCTGGGACGATATAGTGGCTAGGGTTGAATATGGTGGAGCTCGGGTTGATTTGAGTGGAGGTGATAGATATCTGACCAACCAGAGGGTCAGAGTCGTGTTTAGGCAAGGAGTTGGAAATGACGTTAGGCTTTGGAGGAACTTGAACCGTGCCATTGTCAATGAGATCTTGAATCTCATGTCGGAGACGATAGCATGCATCAGTGGGATGGCCAGGCATTTGGTGGAAGACACAGAAGAGGTGAGGCTTATAACTAGAAGGTAGGACTTTTGGCGGAGAAGTTAGGGTCAAGGGTTTGAGATGCCCAGACTTGACGAGTTTCTCCATCACTGCGGATAGAGGTGCCTCGAAGACAGAGAAATTCTGAGGCTGGGTTCAGGCCCGGTAGCTTTGGGCGTTTTGAACCTGATTGACATCGGCAGCGCGATTGGAGTCAAAAGCTGGAGCATCGCTCCCACTTGTAGCTGTATTGGAGTAGTTGCTGTTACTGAACAGCGCGCTACTATTTCCAGAGTAAGCCCTCGGTTTAGCTTTTTGAGTAAAGGAAGAAAAAGATTCTCCTCTTGGCAGAACTCCACTCTGCAGTGCATCCTCAATGGCCAAACCTGACTCAAAGAAAGTCTCAAAGGTTGTAGATGCTTGAACGAGCACGAGGTGCTTGGCAAAGTCAGGCTGGAGATTGCGGGAGATAATGCGAAGTTGATCCCTCTCGCTCGGGCGATCAGTCATCAATGCAGCTTTGGCTCTCCACCTCTTAACAAAATCCGCAAAGGACTCCTTTGCTTCCATTTTGGTGGATTCTAACTCTCGAGTAGTCATCTTGAGTTGCGAGTTGTAGTTGTACTGTACAACAAAGGCAGCCCCAATATCGTCCTAAGTTCTTCTTTTGGAGATGTCGAGTGACAGAAACCAATGGAAGGCAGGCCCAGAGAGAGTCTGTGGGAAAAGCTGAGACATGGCCTCATTTTCCACACCCAGCAGCTTCATGGTAGCCAAAGAGATGAGTCTTGGGATCACCGCTCCCGTTGAATTTAACCAAGTCAGGCACCTTGAATCTGTCAGGAAGCCTAGCATTATGGTACAAACAGAGGTGATCCAGATCGATTCCCCCTGCACTGAACTTCTCGGATTTTGAAACAGCTTCTTCCAGCTTAGCCATTTTGGCCATGAGAGCAGCTATGTCAGGGTTTTGAAAAGGCCTAACGACAGCGGGGTTTGGATTTGGTGTAGGCACACGAGCCTTTCTAGGGGTGGGCTGAATGATGAGACGGCCTTCACGATTTGGATCCTCGACAAAGACGGGTTCTGCATGAACATCCTCATTGTCCTCGCCTTCCTCTTCAGCTGCTGGTGGAAGACGAGTATTGATAAGGTTATTCAAGCGAGTGATGGAGACATTAGTCTGAGTGGCCTTTTGTTGTATAACAGTGATACTATTTTGGAGGTTCATGAGTATGGTTTCCAGAGTGAGCGGTTGCGGTTGATCTGCCATGGTAGGTTTTTCTGATGAGCCTGAAGAAGAAGTTGATGATGGGGAAGCAGGCGGCGTGGCTTTTTGCAATATCGATGGCGAACCCGACTGTAGGGCTGCCAACAGTGAACCTGGAGAAGCCTCCATTGTGACTGACTGGGATCCGAGCCTGACAAGCCTTTGAAACGGATTCCGATGCAGAGGTTTCCAAGTAGGTTTGGCTCTTCCTTTCAGTACTCTCTTGTTCGGTGCAATAGTTTCGAACTTTACAGTAAAGTAATTGAAAGCTCAGTGGCGCTCCTACAACATGCTATGTACAAGAATAAAGCAATGTACACGTCATCGTCATCGGTGTCCTCCTAGACTTTACAACTACAGAGAAGTCTGTCTCATGATGTTTGGATGCTGCCAAAATCCTCGGAAATCTTTTCGAGGGTGTATCCTTTGAATAGATCGACTAACACTAAGAGATGTCAAAACATTCTAAGCCTTTGACTATTCCGTTTTCGAAGTTTCAACTTTGAATTCGGAGCAACTCAGTATTGATGACATGACACCTTAACTTTGTGCGCCGCGGTGTAGAGTGACTTCGCACTTCAACCTAGGTAGTGCCAGTGACACGACATCCATAATTTGTGGTTCCTTATTTTCGGTTGAAACTTCAATCGGGCATGAGCCAAGGACTCAAAAAGGTTTGATTTCCCAAAGTCTTGTTGATCCAAGGATTTTGAAAATTAGCAACGTGCACCATCAGGATGCACGACTCTTCATCGGGTCATGGCAACGTCCTAATAAGCATAAGACAGACTCGAAAGAGAGACAACCTAGAAGCCACCCTAAACATGCTCCTACGCAAAACGGTTTGTATGTACAGTGCATGCGATAGAGAAAACTGTAACACATAGACAATATCTGAGGTTAGATGCAAATAATCTTACCCTATGGGTACCTGTCCTTGTTTGGAGAGTTCTAGTGCTTCATATATGCAAAGGCTGGTTTGGGCTTGTAACAGGTTCCTCGGACTAGAGCCAAGATATACCTCCCGCTGACTACGTAATCGCAGAGCAACAGTCAAACAGTAGAATGACTTATCATCGTCGAAGGTTGTTGGTCATTTGGGGTCCCCGGGCTCCGATAAACCGTGTCGGATTGCCAAAACGATCCAACGAGGCTTATCCCACATCGATGCATATGAAGAATGCTAAAAAGTTTGATTAATGGAACAGAATCGCAAATTCGCAAATGCCTTTTCAAATTTGGCTCTCTTTATTGATCCATACTTACAAGAAACTACACGAGAGAATAATCAGAAAAGCCCCAGTCAGGATGGGCAGACACGAGGTCTTGTTAAATCACCAATCCTTTCTTTAGCAGCGCGAAGCTCACTATTTTGACAGGCTTTAGAGGGATTGTTCTCAAGCGTATTAACTTCTAAGTATAGACCAATATTGGTTCGATCCCCAGCAGAGTTGCCACTCTGGGCATGCGCCCCTTTTTCTTTCTTAGGAAGGGATTCTGTTCCCCTCCTAAAAGAGAAAAGTGCTGGTTCGTGGGAGCACTTTAAACTGGACGACAAGCGCTCGTAAAAATACAGAGTCGCCACTCGGGTTTCAATGTTCGACACCCAAGGAATCGTATTTCGAAGCACTTGCTGCGCTGTTTGATTTGAAAAAGTTAAGCAACCAGTCCGTCATAACCATATCTGGGTTCGGGAGCCAGGTTACGAGAGGGGAAGGGTTTTAAGGCACCCCTTTCGCCCAATCCGGAGATCGGTCTCTACTTAGGCATTTGCGAAAACGTTGTTTGTTTAAGATTCTGTTTAATTAGTCAATTCTTTAGCCAATTAGGGCGAGGTAACAGTTAATCGGGGATTAAAACTGTAACATGTTTGCAAGATGTGATAGATAGCATGGATGAGCAGTTAGTATAGGATGAAAAATAGACTGTTGTGGGAGTTTAAACAAACTGGGAGGCCCCTGTTTTGGAGTGACGTGCGCAGGAAGAAACTAGCATGCACTGAACAAGTCACTGCATGTTGCTCACTCCTGCACGCACAACCCCAAGACACGCGCGCGCCAGTGAGCTCAAACCCACAGCTCTTATTCTCAAACCTTCTGGGCTCTAGAAGGACCAGTGCACACCCAGGACAAACCACGCAGTTATAAGCAACATAATATACAGTTTAAAGGCTGAAAAGCCCTAAAAATTAATAATACACCCCATAAACAGTGTGGGGACAAAATAATTGCCTAAGGCCAAGCTACTCGTGCACGGCCATTCACTGGTCAGAGGCAGACTGTCGCGCGATGGAGTCACTTTGTCGCGCGATGGTGCGCCGTGGCGCTCTGTCGCGCGATGGAGTGAGTCGGGCGCGCGATGATGCACCCTGTCGCGGGATGGTTGCGCCCAACCAGACCAGTGCTTGGTTTATACATTCTAGGTTCTGGGACAGGTCCAGAATGATCCCAGGGGTACTCCAAAATAGCAGAAATGAAAATTAACTACAAACTAGCAGTTTCTAACAAATGAAAGCAGTAAATTGATTTTTTACTTGATTGCAGAGTGATCTATATGCAAAATCTAACACAAAACAGCAAGACACCAATCCCCACAAGGACCGTCGCGCGACAAAGTGAGAGTGTCGCGTGCGTAACGGGGTCCATCGCGCGGGTTCTCACCACAACGGTTTTTGAAACCTTGCCATCTTTAGGACCAAGACTGGTATTGATTACCAGTCTTGGCCCTGCGAGCCCCCCTCAGGGATTAGAACAGAGAGCAGAACAAAGGTAAGCTATACCTTTAGCTTTGGAGTTTGAACGGTGCTTGAGCTTTGAGATTTGAAGGCTTAGTTTAGTGGTATTTGAATGGAGAAGAACAAGCTATGTTCTTGGATGATTGAGGTGTGAAATTGGAGGATTGTGAGTGCAATCCTTCCTTGGACTTAAATTTCTGTAACCCTTTGAAAGAATAACCATGGGGGTATTTATAGGGAGGGATGGTGGATCTGGTCGGAAACAGAGGAGTTCAGCCAGTCCACGAGGCCTGGCTGAGGTTGTATTGGTGGCCAACTGTCCTCCTTCAGAAAGGTTGGTGGTAGGTTGGACCGTCGCGCGACGGAGTCAGTCTGTCGCGCGATGGTGCACCCTGGCGCACTGTTGCGCGATGGAGTGAGTTTGGCGCACAATGGTGCGCCCTGGCGCACTGTCGCGCGATGGAGTGAGTCTGGTGTGCGATGATACGCCCCGGCATGGGATGGTTGCGCCCTGGCACGGGTCAGTAGGGTTTTTGGTTTTTGAAGTGGCTTTAGGCTAAGTTAGGTTCAAGGGTTTTGCAAACACACAAAACTCAAACACGCTATCATTTCCAGGGTGTTCTTGATCCATTTCATCATCGGGGAATCAAAACCGTAAGAAAACTAATCTGGATGTTTAGATTGGGGTGTCTACAAAGTCATCCTTCGGGCTCGCTTTGTTTAGGTCCCCGAAGTGAACGCGACCCACTGAGGGTATTCAGTTACCATTAGAAATACTGCGTTAATCTGTTTAGTGACTTCCTCTTTTACCTTAAGCACTCAGTCAAGTCTCATACATCTCAATTTTTGCTTTACAAGTTTTGCATTGGGATGAAGAGGAATCTAGTGTTCCACGATTTTGGGATCGATTCTGGGCATAACGGCATGCGACCATGCCAAAGCATTCTCAAATTCTTTTAACAAACTTATGAGAGTCTGACGCTCCTCTGCGGATAGCGCGGAACCGATCTGAATCATTCGGGGATTCCCTTAATCTCTCAGATTTATTAAACAACTTCTCCCTTTACAGGCTGAGCATGCCTTTCGCCTTCCCTTTCAACTAAAGATCGAATTTTTTTAGGGATGTCCCCATCGAAATCGATTTCTTCATCATCAGGGTCAACACAATTTATTTCAAAATCAGAAAAGTAAGCGGAATCAGGTTCATTTATTTCATCATCAGCAAAGGCCTCGGGGGCACCATACACATGGGTAGACTCAAACTCGAAGTACAAATTTGGGCCAAGAGGTGCCAACTCAGACTCATCAGACTTTGCAGACTCGGAAGACTCAGAGGACTCAGACTCAGAATCAGACCCATGACATGTTGCACTTGGTAAGAAAATCCAATTCTTGTTATCTCTAGCGGCATCCATGATGAGTGAAGTTGGGTATTCGAGGACCTCTTGTCCCAGCATCAGCACTTCAGCTTCTATGACTGTACTCATTGGTTCGTCCTCCCTAAACAGGATTGCCAGACTCCCCATGTCAAAGACCTTAATCCAGTTAGTTGGATCCTTTATAGCCTCAAATTCTTCCTCGCTTTTTGGCCAAATATTGTTGGCAAATATTTCGAATCCCGGAAGTAGAGTATTGGTTTCTTTATCCCAAAATGGTTCTAGTTGCCCTTGGTAAATCTGCTTTGTTTTTTTTTTCTAACAAAAAAGTCTTCCAGTCTGTCTCCCCTTTTCGCCTTACTATTGTTTGAGGACAAATAGCCAAGTCCAGAAGTGCGCATCAAAGTTTCGCGGGCTTCAAACTTTGCAGGACCTTGCAGGTTCTTTCCCAATCCCAGACCTGGCATGTAGGACATCTTCTTCATTATCTTTATGGCGACATTGCTGATGACAAATTCATTATCAATTCTGACTAAAATAATAGAATTATAGGTATCTAGCGAGAAGCCACCTAGAGCGATGTCTTCCTCTCCATGCTGAATTTCCAAGAGTGGGGCATTGTCTTCAATGGGCGCAGGAATTTCAGAGTCTTCGTGAATAGTAAGCATGCCTGTTTCAAGTCCCAAGCGAATTTTCTGATGGAGAGTGGAAGGAAAAGCCATGATGTTGGGTCGATGTAGCCAAGGTCTTCCCAACAACGGGTTGAAGGAAGCAGGGATGCTTACTATATGAAACTCCACCTCAGTTTGGTAGGATCCGAAGGTCATTGGAAGCATAAGGGTCCCAACTACATCTCGACGAGTGTTATCATATGCTCGGACTTTGACTTCCGAGGGAGAGAAGTCTTTATTTTTTTACCCCAAGCAGTACGCAACACGGAGCGGGCGAACATTAATTACTGACCCATTGTCGATTAGGATTACCGAAACTCATTTATCGCGGTGTTTCAGAGTAACATGAAGCGGTTTGTTATGATCAGTTCCTTCAGCGGGCAGGTCTCGATCGGTGAAGGTTATGGCATGCTTGATTGGTATGGTTTTCATCGGGAGTTATTGTGGAAGGAACTTTTAGGTGGGAAAAGGCTTGAATGAGTCCTTCCCGGTGGCGAGTAGAGTGAACAAGTACATCCCAAACAGACATTTTAGCCTGAGTCTGCTCGAGTTGTTGCTTAATCATTCTTCTAGGGTTTTTCTCAGGACAGGAGGGTTCTTTGGCTCGTGGAGCAAAAGGTTGAAAAGTATTTTCGGTCGAGGTAGTGAAAGGATTTGAGAGCTCTTGGGCTAGTAAAGCAGTGGGGTTAGAGGACTCCCCGATTTGGAGGTTAGGAGGTTGATAGATACGTCCACTCTTGGACAGATGGTCAATCTGGCGATACTTTCATTCCTCACTCCATAAGTCGACAGGCGCTTTGAGCTTGGTTCCAATGGTGGTATCCTGGAGATTGGATGCTAGATCAACGATAACAAGATCTTCCCAAAGGTCCTCTAGTTTCCATTGTTCAGATTCCATCACTGCCCTATTCACAGTCCATTCCTCATTTCCCACCTTTATGTTCACAACTTCGGAGCTAGACCAAGGTCTTGCTTTGGTCCCCGCTTCATCCTCCCATAAGCTCATCATGGCGACATCAACGTCTTCCGGGGAGGTGATCGATGGTTCAGATTCCGCTTCGTGCACAAGGTAATCCATGGGGTTGAACTCACTGCTAGCGACCTCCTCCCCGGGCTCTGAGAATCCTGGATTTGGAAGCCATGGGGCATGTACGATGTTGTTGTCAACATTATTGTACCCGTAGAAGTTTAGGTGAAGTGGAGCAAGTTTTGGCCATCCATAGGCCGCGATCTCGGGTTGGTATCCCTCATCAAACATTGCAAGTAGAGAGAACATATCCAGCGGATCGTCCCAGGCTAAAAGTTGATACTCATTTGGGGTTGGGTCCCATTCCCTCTCGGGAACTTCTTGAGTGATTTGATAGTTTTCGTACTGGCCTTCAAACATCATGTACAGAGAAAATTCGTCAAGGGGATCAGCATGAATATTCTGCCTATCAACTTCCCATCCAGGCTCAAACGGTGGTTCGGCACCCCCTTGAAAGTTGGCCACTTCGAATTCTTTCCAATCTGAAATAAGGCCTCCCCACATATTTTCGCATTCCCACAAAAAGCAAAGAATAGTTTCTTTCAAAATTTTCACAACCGGCTTAGGATCTGTATCAGAGATGATGAAGAGGGTTGGATCAAAACCTTGGGTAGTTTGACTTGGCGTTAAGGTAATTTAGTTGACACGGAAAGGGGCGTTGTGTTGTAGTAAAGGGTTTGAGATGGTATTTGGCTTATCTGGAGGAGGAGTGTCAATAACCTTATTATCAATGAGATTTTGGATCTCATGACGGAGACAAATGCAATTATCGGTGGTATGGCCTGGCATCTGGTGGAATTCACAGTAAATGCTTTGGTTCAGGTTTGGTGGAATGGTTTGTGGTGGTTGAAGAGGTTTCAAAACCGCGACTTCTGTGAGTTTCTTAAGTAACGCAGATCTGGGAGTGCTGAATTGAGTGAAAACTCAGTTTTGGGATTTTGGTTTTTTAGAAATCTGGTTAACTTCTACGAGCTTGGCGAATAAGGTTTCGGCCTGATTGGTATTTCCAAAAAGAACATTGCTGTTACCAAAATATGCTCTTTTGGACTTGGATCCTGTTTCTTTCTTTTCCAAGGTGCCATCCCGTAGAGCTTCTTCTACGGCCAAACCAAAGTCATAGAAAGTCTCGAAATTTGGGGCGGCTTGGGAAAGAACCATGAACAGGGCAAAGGAGCTTGGCAAGTTCTTGGTTATGACTCGTGTCTGTTCCTTAAGGTCTAGCTTGTTTTGCATTTGAGCGGCCTTGGCTCTCCAACTCTTTACAAAGTCAGCAAAGCTTTTCTTTTCACCCATCTTAGTGCTTTCTAACTCCCTGGTGGTCATTTTTAGATCGACATTGAAGTCGTATTGAGCTACAAAGGCTATCCCAATGTCTTCCCAAGTCCTTTTCTTAGATGTCTCGAGAGTAAGGAACCATTGCAAAGGCGGGATCGGACAGAGACTCATGGAATAGTTGCGCCATAGCTTCCTTTTCAATTCCTCGCATGAAAAGAGAGCCAACATATCCCTGAAGGTGTGCCTTTGGATCGCCGGTTCTGTCATACTTTGCAAAGTCCATGCCTTTGAACTTTTCCTGTAGTTTGGCGTTAGGGAATAAGCACAAACTGTTCATGTCGACTTCTCCTTTCCCAAGTCGCCTAGTCTCTTGAACGGATTCCTCCAATTGGCTGATTTTGGCCATAAAAGAAGCCATCTTAGGATTTGTAGCGGGCACTTCTTCTTTGGGCAGCTCAGACTGTGGAGGAGGTTTGGCTTGAAGTTTATCACTGATTTCTTGCGTAGTCTCCATCACCATAATCATGTCTTTCTTCATGGATATGACGGAAGCCTTGACTTGTGTGTCAACATTGGCAATGGACCGTTTGAATTGGGTATCTAAAGCAGCCATGTTTTGCCTGAGCTCTTCTACCCCATTTCCTTGGTCAGCCATCGATAAGGGTTTTTCAGACAGGATTTTCGTTAAGGGCTCTCTTGACGCTTCTGTTGACATTTGACCTTCCTGTACTATCTAAACCTCAAATAATTAAGTGCCTTCCAGAGTGTCTATGCGAACTAGTCTTCGGAGGGGACGAAACCAATTGAGTACAGTTTCTTCTCGCAAGAGACCAATGTTTTAGAGCTGTCACCAAAGTAAAGAGGAGACAACTCAAAACTTATCATGGATACCTGTTCTTCCTTCCTTCGTGCCTTTTTGAAACTAGGCCTAAGACCTACCGTGACTTGGATCTTGCCTAAGGTGTTAGTACAGAAGATTCTTGCTAATCCGGGTAGGTGCTGTAAGACAGGTTAAATTTCGAATGCTTTATTACCAGAGCCAATCTCCTTACCTTGACCATCCGAGGCAGGGCAATATGATTACTGGAACCTAGATACGCACACACTTAAGGTCAATCCTAGATCAAGGGAGTCGTTCGGGCACGACAAACACCGGAGGTATCTCAAACTCCATGGATTTAGAGTCTCCTGGACTGACCGAGTTCCGAGGAAGTCCTATCCTCTAGCCTGCAGAATGCAATGATGCATGAATGATATGCATGTACAAAAAAGAGAAGCACATGAACAGGATATATCACATAAGTCCTAACCGTGGGTTCCTCTCTTAGTTGGGATGGTTCTATTGTTAATTACGAGTGCAAAGGCCAGTTTGGGTCTCAACAAGGTTCCTTGGACTAGAGCCCAGATGTACTTCCCATTGTCAAGTGTATTGCAAGACAATGGTCGAGAAGTACGATGGCTCATCATGGTCGAGGGTTGCAAAGCATCCCGGAAGAGCTTGTCACCTGTAAACCGAGCAAGATTGCCGAAACACACTGGCGAGGCTTGTGCGGTGCAGAGTGTACAAGATAAAAAGTTTTATTTCCTAAAAGATATCAAAAATTCCCCTTTTGAAAATGTCTTTCAAGCTTGGCTCTCGAATTCATTCGATTCTTTGAAAAAGTAAGTTTCAAAGTTTCGAATAACATTTTTTCCAGCAGAGTCGCCAATGTGGGCTCCCCGACCGGTGCGTGCTCGAAGAGTCACCACCTGAATTTTTGAGATGGATGATTTGAGAAACCGAAAACTCGTTTGAAAAAGGCCTTTAGTCTAACGAAAACGTCGAGACTTTGGGTTCGGGAGCCACATTATGAACTGGGAAGGTTTTGTTGAAAAGCACCCCGCTCGACCGGTGAGGACCGGTCTCTACTAAACATTTTAAAAAGGGAAAAATTTCATAAATCTTTTGAAAAATGAGACTCTTTAATGAACAAGCAAAAGGGGAAGGGACATCGGAGAATATATCATGTTGGCGTGCGCTTGGTGATATCTGTGTAGGAATGACATGAGTATGACATTAAGGAATGAAATAACCAAGCAGCGGACTGTCCAGATGAGAACCATGATCACACGGCTTATCACAATGCCGTGCACGGACTTGTGATATGTCGTGCGGCTTACCTATTCTGCTATCGAACTATTCATTAGTACTCATAGCGGCATTCTGTATTCTAGATATCCCGTGCGTAACTTTTAGAGATATTTGAAAACACCCAACTGTTGTCTTTCTTCAAGAAGACACCACTTTCTTCAAGCCATGAACGAGAAATAGGTTTTGATGTGTTTGATCATATGAGAAAGCGAAAAGGCCTTCTTTAAAGAAAAAAATAAATAAAACATGGCTTGTAGATATGGTCTTATTCTGAAGTTACTGACGACAATATTTCTGCAATATAAGCAAGCCTGGTGATAGACAGCCATGATCCAGACAGTCGAACAAAGATTAATAGAAATTTGTGAGCTTGAACATACTACGCCGTGTGACGCATTATAATGCCACACGGCGTGGTACGTCCAGCGTAGTGGCTATTTTTTGCTTATGAAAATGGCTTTTAAGTTAGTATTCAACCAAAAGGGGTCGATCCTGGCTACAGAAAAGTTCTCTCAGGGGTAAGGACAGGGCCTATCCCAAGAAAACTTGGTTTTTACCTTTGGTCTCGAGCTTGAATGTGGACGGATGATGATGGGTGAGTGCGGACAAGATCGGTTGAGAAAAGATGAGTGTGGGTATGAATGGTTATTGGGTTTTTTGGTAGGTGAGATCTCAAAGTGATCAAAAAGACTCACTTTAATGGTGAGGGGGAAAATGGGACATTTTGAGAAAGAAAGTGCTTAAAGAATGTTTTAGAGCAACTTTCTCAAGACTTAGAAACAAGGAATGAGTATGAAAGCATGATGAGAGAGAAAGAAAATTCAAGCCCCTTTTCTCTTGAGTGGAGGGGTGTATTTATAGGCAAGAGCCAAGGATTTTGAATTCAAATAGGGGAGGTATTTTCTGGGCGGGCTAGAAGTGTTATTTCAGCTACGCCAACTTGTAGCTGTGGCTCAAGTGGGCGTGGCCGACGGCTTGCTGAGCCAGTCAGAACTTTATTCAAAATGTTGTGCGGTTGACCTCATGACCTCGTACGGCATAATGAAATTCATTATGCCATGCACTGTAGAGATGTACCGTGCAGTACTAAGAATCCAGTCCCCGGCCCTTAGCCTTATTTTAGGCTCTTGGGCTTTTGGGTTGAGGGAGTCTTTCATCCAAGCTCTCAAAGGTATTGTTTCCTTTATTTCATCATTGGGGAATTCAAAGAATATCTGAGGTCCAGATTGGGGTGCCTACACTATTCAACTAACGTTGGTGTTTGTGATATATGTGCTTCTCCTACGCAACTCATCGTAGACCATGTCTAATTTTCATTTACCAAATCAACATTTGAAAAAAAAAAAATCTCTTTTTAAACACGCTACGTTACCAATGAAGCTACCATGTCCGGCTCCATTGGCAACACGCACAATGGGCTACCAAATCCAGCCACATTGCGGTTTCAAAAATCCATACACACAAATGGGCTATAACATCCGGCCACATTGTGGTTTCAAATATTTTTCTTCCTTAGCTCCTCTCTTCGGATAACCAAGCCACACCTCCAATGAGACTACCAAGTCCGGTCCCATTGGCAACACACACCACTCAATGGGCTACCACGTCCGGCCGCATTGTGATTTCGAAACATGTCTTTCATTAACCACACCCTAGGTATCATGTTTCTAACTTTCTCAATTTTTTGTGTCTCGTTTTCATGCAATGACTCTGTGGTAGGACTTTTCACATAACTAATCATAAATCATTCATTGTAATCTTAAAACTAAACTAGTAAGATAATCTAACTCTATATTACTTTATCATGCTCATGTTCACGGAATCACATTTAAACAAGTACCACACACTTAAATCATAGTGTCACATGGACGGACACCTTTGGAGTAGAAACCACTTATGCTTTATCACACATCAAAACAAGAAATCCTAGTAAACATATATACATGCTCATAACCATCCAAAGATCAAATACGAATACTTTCAATAAAACTGTTATTTCTTACGTTTCAAAGTCCTTTCTTTCTTTCTTTTTAGGAAGTTCAAAACAACATATATTTTCCGGAATAAAAGTTGAGTGATTCTACATGATTATACTTTATTTCGAAATTTTTGTAAAACAAGTTTGCTAGTTATTATTTTTTCTTTCTTTATATACACATTTTTACTTATACTTAGCGATAGTGAGTCATGATAATCTACCGTTCTTCTTGGTGGTTGATACGGCTACGGGGAAGTAAGTATGTCGGCTATCGAACGGAGTGACTTCCTACGATAGTCTTACGGTAGTTTCGAAAGAGAAAAGATAAGACTTTCTTTCTCTCAAAACTAGTTCTTGACTAGACTACTAAACTTTTTGGATTGAAAGGGTGGTTGAATGGTGGTTTAATGGTGGCATTGGATGAGTTTCTTGAAAAAATCAAGAACACTACGAACGAAGAAAGAACAAGGCACAAATACAAGAATTCTAGAGAGGGAAGTAGAAATGTTTGAAGGTGTGAGATGAATGGCAAGAGGGAGCTAGGTGCTATTTGTAGCAAAATTTTAGACCCTCTCTCTTTCTCTCTCTCTCTCTCTCTCTCTCTCTCTCTCTCTCTCTCTCTCTCTTTTCCTCTCATTTGTTTGCTCTATTGTGTTGTCCAATCACATCTTTAAGCATGCCAAAGCCTTCCCCTCGTGCAAGGCTATGTGATCATGAAGATTTTCTAAGGCTTTAAAGGTAATCCTAGGTGATTATACCCTAGGTTGTAAGTCTTACAAGTCTAATGATAATGATAGCTAGGCTAAAAGAATAGTCTTCCCATGTTTAGTCAATCCTACGTCACTACGCCAAATATCGCTTTTACCGGCGGTATTATTATCGGTGGTAAAAAAACTGACGTTAAAAGCTATTTTTACCGGCATTAGTAAAATCGCCGGGAATAACTACCTAAAACGGCGATTTTTTTAAGAATGTCGTTTTTACAAACTTTTACTGGCGGTTTTTTAAAATACCGCCGGAAATAATAGAATATACGGTTTTTTTAATGCCGGCGGTTTATTACCGCCGTTTATAATAATACTGACCCGTATAATATAAATATTATTATTTATCCAATATGACGCGATATGCGACTCAGCCCAGTTGGTAGCATGCGCGCTCTAGGATCCGGAGGTTCCGGGTTCGATTCCTGGGAAAAGCAAAAAAAAATTAACCACCGATTTTATTGCCGGCGGTTCTTTACCGCCGTTTTTAGTATTACCGGCGGTTCTCTAATGCCGCTTTTGTTTTTCCGACAATTGTATTCCCGGCAGTTTATTTCCGGCGGTTTTTGAACTATTACTGGCGGTTTTGAGTATTTCCGGCGGTTTTGGGACTATTAACGGCAGTCTTCTCATGCCACTAATACTAAAATTTGGCGTAGTGCGTCTAGGTTGTAAGTCAAGTTCTAGGATGATTAAGGGATAGATTTCATGTTTAAAGTGGCCTAAAGAATGGTTGTAAAGTAGTACTTAGGTTGAGTGTGAGCTTGGCTAAAAGAGCTAGCTTGTTGGAGTGTACCAACACATGTACACACCTCACACACACACACACACACACACTCTCTCTCTCTCTCTCTCTCTCTCTCTCTCTCTCTCGGCCATGTGTGTGTATATATGTGTATTTAGGTACTAACACTACTACAATAATCATAAAAAATGACAGTTTAAAAGTGTCATGAAATGTGAAAGATGACAGTTTTGAAACTATCATTAAAAGTCTGAATCTTAAAATGACAGTTTGAAACTGTTATTAATATCTATAAAGATGACATTTTATAAACGTAATTGAAAGTAAAAGATGACAGTTGTGAAACATTATTAAATTGCTTTAAAATTGTCATCTTTTGATTGAAAGTAAAAGATGACATTTGTGAAACGTCATTAAAAAGGCTTTAAATCTATCATCTTTTGTAACGACCCGCTCCCACCCTGTATAATATTGTCCGATTTGAATACCAAACCCATCAAACCTCCCACTGAGGTCACCCATCCCAGAATTACTCCTGTGCAAGCACGCTTAACTTTGAAGTTTTAATCGGTTTTGGCACCCATATAGCTGTAAAAGTCTTTATAAAAGATAAGATGACGATATAGTATTTATAGCACACAACTTACACTTCACCAAGCGATGTGGGACTACCCTCGGTTGACCCTTCTAGTCACTGATCCGATAGCCCCTCGCACGAGTCCCAACTAACTTCAGGCTGGTTGACCACAACTTAGAACTCCTCAGGGGCAGGGCGTCATAATCTCCCCCACTTAGGAACACACATCCTCGTTTGGAGTCGAGATTCTGTCTCACATTTCCGGTTGGTACAAGCTCTAATACCATATGTAACAACTCGCTCCCGATTTGAGACTTCAAAGCAACGACACTCATAGATGACATCGTTTTCTCCAAAAACAAATTTTTGTTCTTCAATGTCACTTATAAGGAGAAATTGACATTAAAAGAAAGAATAGTTATGTCACTATTTTACAAAGTGACATCATAAATATATTAGATCACAGTTTAGGAGAAACTGACATAAAAAAGAAAGAATAGTTATGTCATTATTTTACAAAATGACATCATAAATATATTAGATCGCAGTTTAGGAGAAACTGAGATTAAAAAGAAAGAATAGTTATGTCACTATTTTAGAAAGTAATGTTATAAATATATTATATCGCAGTTTTTTAGATGACTGACATTATTTATCTATTGCAATCTTTTTAATTGCGGTTTTTTAAAAGACTGACATCTTTTCACTTTTTCAAGTGTCATCTTTTAACAATATTGTAGTAGTGTAAGTACCCCTAATAAGTCTAGGAAGAGGTAATGATTTAAGGAAAGGCTTTCAAGTGATATCCCATTGACCAATGGTTAAGACTTTCCTAGAAAGTCTATGTATGTGTACATAGGCATGATTATGGTAGGCTATTATGTATGTATATATGCATGTATGTATGTATACATATATACCTAGAGAAAATCTAGGAAAGTGATCTTTGGAGGGTAATTAGGTTCAAGGCTATTATTCTTAGGCTTGCATGCATGGCAAGTCAAAGTACACTACTTTTGGAAGCATCCATAATGATTACTTCCATAGGTCCATAAGGTTCATAAGGTTCATCTAGGATTAGGAAAATGTAACTAGATAAAATGGTAATTAGGTTTCTCTAACTAATCGGTTGGAAGCTAGTTCTACTTGCCAAGTAGAATTTCTAGCCAATAAATACAACTTTAAGATTTTATTTTGCTCACTAGGAAAATATACAAGTGCTTCTATAAGTATATTCGTCTTTAGAAAAAGACTAGATTGTCTGGTGCGAAAAGATATAATTTTTTAAGTATCAAATCTAATTATGACAGATTATTGAGATTAAAAGGAAATTTTATTAAGCAATCTAGGGTTTAAATAAAAATTTTCAAATATTTAACGAGATTTTTATTTATTTTAAATAAAAATCGGAGTTGTTACAAAAACTGAACCAGCTAGCTAGCTAGTATACAATTTATGACCGTTTGAAAGGCAAATTCACGATATTTTGTATCCAAATTCACAACGATTGCGCATAAAATACATATCAAGACAAAAATTGACATATTATGAATTCACTTGTAAATGTTTTGAATTTGTATAGAAATACTGCAAATTTATGCTGACATTAAATTTTGGATTTGTACATGAATTTTATGGGCTTCTATACAATTAGTTCAAGGGGTGCATACCATCGTACTTAAATGTGAGGTGTGCATTGTAGTACTAGCTACCTCTATAAGAAGGTCTTTCTCTAGTCAATAAGTAAATCTTTTTTCAACTAGTAGTATGTTAGGACCAATGAGCACTGGATTAGACTATATAGCCAAGGTGACCAAATATATACATATTTGATGTTTGGTCACAACATTTGCTATAGAAATCAATCATGTGTTTGATATATAGTCTGTCAAAGTATGAAATATGTAATACCATTTAGGGTGTGATACTATTATTGTGATCACTATTTATCTGATGATATTGTATATTGGCTAAAATTATATATTCGTTCACTATTTATCTGATGAAATTGTACATTGATTGAAGTTATATATCCCTTCACTTTTACTTTCATAAGCAGAAGGGTCCATAGGGAACATTGTTAGTGCATTTTATTAGCTCAATGCCTCAAGGGCATGTTTGATGCCTGGAATATTGCAATCCTGAATCCATGGTATAATGAAAAATGGTGCTAGGATTAGTTAGTCTCACAGTTGCGTGGGAGTAAAGATTAGTCTAGACCAGAGAGATAACAATTTGCACTCTTATTAACCCCTTTAAAGGATTAAACAATATCGCTTGGGAATGGTATTTGTTAATGACCTTTGGATTATTTTTCTCTTCATCATTCTTTGTCTGTCTAAATCAAACTTAGTACAACTAGTTTCATACTACATAAAATCTCATGTATTACCGGAGGATTCACAATGTACCCTTTATACCATCTTAATCTCATATATTTTTAATCATTCCAAAACTTAACTCGGCAATCAAATGTGCCCAAAGTATCCATAAAATAGAGTTTGTTTGCTAAAAAAATAAAATTTTGCCCCTTTAATGTTTAAAGGGAGCATACATTGAGGAGGTCAAGTGTCAAATTTTATACATTAGGGAGGCACATTGCATCTGAATCATAGTTTAGGGGGGTTTATTGTAATAACTTATGGTAGTACTTTTTTCAATGGCTGGGTTATTCGCAGCCACGTATTTTCTCTCATAACCCACTTTATTTCGGTAAGTGGTTGTTGAAAATCATAAATAACATTTCGATAAATAGCTGTTGAAAATAAGATTATATTTCGGTAACTACATGTCGAAAATATATTCAACTTTCGATAGCTAGACAACTGCCAAACATGCATTTTTGGGCATTTTCGGTAAATAGCTGTTGAAAAAAATATCATATTTCGGTAATTTGATGTTGAAAATGTATCTTAATTTCGGTAACTAGCTATTGAGTCTAATTGAAAATTTTTAACGGGTTGTAGGAGAAAATACGTGGTTGCGAATAGCCCGGCCCGTTTTCAATCTTGACTTGCTGACTGTACTTTTTTTTTTTTTTTTTGGTTCTGGTACTGACTGTACTTCAATCGTTCTTATCCTAAAAAATTGACAACGACAAGATCGAGATGTTAATGTAACGACGATAGCACGATAAATAATTAAATAAGAAAAGCAGCACCATATTCCTCTTTCATTACAGTAGTACAAGTTCCAAATCTAAAGTTGGAAAATGTGAAATGATATATATAGTAGAGTTATGAAAAATTCGATTGCCTTGGTTAAATCACTCAAAGAAAATTAAAAGCGATTCGAAATATGGGTACACCACATTAATGATCGGAGCTATTTAATTTGGTTAAAAAATTATTTCAAGGTTCCATTCTTTTTTACCTCATTCAGCTATCTGTAAGGGCTTGATCAATTCATTCAATTTTTGTCTCGCAAATTCAAGGATAAATATCGATCCATTTTTTTTTTATCAGTATTGAAATAAGCTAATTTTTACAAGAACTTTTAAAAGCATGTTTCAAACAAATCCTTCAACCTTGTGTACATTTGGTGTGCAGCCAAATGATGTACCCATATTATTTTTTTTATTAAAAAAGCGTATGAAAGATCGATTCATGGCTATACTCCAAATATGCCAACGTTACATTATTCAAGTACTAGTAGTACATGAGTACTGTTAAAAAAAAAAGAGCTTTACCTTAGGAAATAGGACAATTTTGGACAAGAAAAATCAACACCAGGACTATGGCCTTATTAAAAGTCACAATTGTGGAATTCAATTTCTGGAAGATTACCATTTAAAGGTACCGAACCAGAAATTATTGTCCTACCACCCAAGAGAATTCTTGCTAACAATGGAAATAAGTTCATCCCCCTAACGTAGAGGCAAATGGTTCATCCCCTATCATGATGAAAGTCCTATCATGATGAAAGTTGAAATAGTATCTTGTAAAGGTTTTTTTTTTTCATTCATAAATCCTAATCTACTCTATCCTAGGGGATTTAGGGAGGGCCGAGGATGGGTGCTTATGGGACTTGAACTCTACTCATGTGCATGAGAGTATAAAGGAGGCACCAACTGCACTCCACGCCACTTGCATTCACATTCAGAAGAATCGTTCTATGGGTACATATGTTAGCATACCGACGATGTATAGATCGGTGTGCGAGGCCCATTTTGATCCGAACTTTTCAATAATTAAAAATTTTTTTTGACTGATCCAAAGAAAAATCAGCTTAATCAAATAACTGCAAGTGCTTGATCCAATGTTTATCCACCAATTTTTCATTCAGAATATAGGATTAAACAATGATCCAATTATGTTGATTTTTCATTAAGCCATTCGAAAAAATATTTTTCACAAATTCTAAATTTCAATTTTGAAAATATCATGTCGCTTTATATATAATAATCTAATTTTTTGGACTGCATGCGATTAACTTGTTAAAAAAGATACTCCGTCCGTCCCTTTTTAAGGGTCTTGCTTCGTAACTCCAACTTATTAAAAAGACATCATCATTACACCTTTCACATCAACTTTTTCCTCCACTTTCCCTACTTACCCATCATCATTACACTTTTACTCACTTACTTTTCAAAATGAAATCTACTTTTAGGGACAAAATAGACAATTCACCAACTTTTACCCACTAACTTTATAAAATGGACACTTATTAAGGGACAGCCTAAAATGGAATACCGGACTATAATAAAGGGACGGAGGGAGTAAGAAACTATCGTTCAACCAATGCTTCTTCGGCAATTTGGATTCGTCAATAAATTTATCCTCTTCAAAGAAGCCCCAATCTCAATTGATTTATGAAAATCTGTTCACAAAGTACAGAGCCGACTATTTCCCAATTCCAACACGTTGGCTTTTTAATGTTAACTGTTGTTAAACTTAGTAGGGTCTACTAGTTAGAAACAACTAATAGGAGCGAGGGTAACGTTCACACTCGTTTGGTGATGGTAAACAAAATCGGACTCGAACCAATTGGGGTTAGTTCATAAAGGGGGGATTGAGAGGAAAAGAGTTTATAATAAAGGCTTTCAACTTGAACCCAAAAAAAATTAGTGTAAGCACATCTCCAAGCCTTGTCCATTTTATTATCCATACCCAAAATTTGAATAAAAGCTTAAAAACTCATCTTCGATGTTATACCCATTTTGAGTTCTACCTATTTCCTCACCAAAATTGGGGGGCTCAAACTGATACACATTTTTTTTCAAAACTTATTTCCACTATCATTAATTTTAAGTGTGCCACTCATTAATTACAAATGTGTCATTCAATAATAGATTTGGGTGCAAATATTAGTTGGGAAAGTCTACAATACACACCCCTTAAAAGGGTGTACTATATGCACCTATTTTATATTTTATTCATAACATTTTAGTATATTTCGTAACTTTTGTTCTATAATTCATAACTTTTTAATAGTACGATTCGTAACATTTTCATTATGATTCATAACATTCTAGTGTATCCCGTAACCTTTATACGATTCGTAACTTTTTAGCAAATAAGATTCGTAACTTTTTCTCTATAATTCACAACATTTTGATGGTACATATGATATACACACCCAAATAAGGAGTGTGTATTGTAGCATTTCCATATTAGTTTAACATTGAAGATACTTTACCTAAATCAAGCTTTTGACTCAAATTTGGTGAAAAAATGGTAAGAATTGGAGATGCTCTAAGGACCTCAAATTGAAGTTCCCCAGGAAATGTTAGGACAGCCTTGTCTTTTTCCCAAGTTGGGAAAATGAAAGAGTGTCCTGTTTCTGTCAAAGGAAATGAAAGCACTTGAATGTCACACTTATCAACCCTTAAATGGTAGTACATTCATCCCCTCTTTTTTGATTCATAGTTATCTCGATCGATCATCATCCTTTTGACAGCAACCACATCTCACTAGCTACTACTAATTCTTGTGGTCCTCTTACTAATGCCAGTCTATCCAAGGAGGACATCTTATTAGTCATTTTTTAGTCATTTTAGAGAGAGAGAGAGAGGGCTGAGTGGGATTTGGGCGGCATGTAAATATGGGAAAGAAAAAATAGTACAAGAAAGCAAAGAGGGTTTCAATTGTGGAATGGAGTACTATTGGCCCTTTTCTCAAATAAAGATAAAGATGAGAAGGATATTTGATACAGCTAGTAGTATTGCAAGGAGATTGGAATTCGTAGGGTTTCAAATTAATGGGGGTGTGTTATAAAATATCAGTGGCAAGTACAAGCATATGCAAGCACCTTTCTTGACAAAATGAGCCAGAGAGAGAGAGAGTTTTTTGGTTCAAAAAGGTAAACCGATAAGCACGCGTCAGGAGAAGGAACCCAACAACAACAATATTCTCTCTCATGAAATTGATTGACATAGAGAGAGAGAGAGAGAGAGAGAGAGAGAGCGCCTGCTTTTTAGTGAAAGCAACGTATGGAGTGTGTAGACACCCCAGTCAAAGGATCAATTGGCTTGCCTGTATTATGTCCTCAACTTAAATAATTGTCCTTCCTCTAGAGTTAGAGGTGGCCACGTGGTTCCAAAAAAGATAAATAAGACCCATTTTGGCAAATATAACCCACTTGCGTAGTACTAGTATTTTTTTTACTTTTGTTAATTTTACGTTAAAATTCTGTGAATTATTGAGACATCTCGACGAGAGAAATTAGAGAAGTAAATATAAATCATAATTGAAATTTATAATTTTTCGAATAAAAAAAAACAATTTTTTTGGCTTAGTTATGTCACTGTTCAAAAAAATTTAAAGTTTGGATCATCATTTTATTTTTTTTTTCAATTTCTAACGTTGAGATGACTAATAATCAACAAAAATTTGACCCAAAATTAACAAAAGTAAAAAAAAGACAAAAAAATAAGCCACTTGACTTACTTTTTCCAAAACCACCCAAACCGAATGGTGTACAAAACATAGTGTGGGACCTATTTTGACATCCCATGCACATTAAATCGGAGCGTTCAAAAAATAATGGAAGCATTCAATTTGTTCCAAATATTTTGTTTAAGGTCCCTATGCAAACTCAGCTTGTTTGAATATCGATAAGGGTTTGATCGATTCATTCAAGCATTACCATCATTTTTCTTGCAAATTCAGGGACAATATAAAATCGATCAAGTATTACCAATATCCGAATGAGTTAATTTTTCTAGAGACACTCTTCAAGACAGGTTTTAAAAAATTAAATAGCTTCGATCTTTTGTGCGGATCTCTGGGATTCTACGCAATCCAATGTACATTTGGTATATACCAAATGATGTACCCATAATCTTTATTTTTTCTCCTCTGTTGCTCCAGCACTTCTCATGGCTCTCTCATATGTGGACGATCCTTTTATATTATCTGATCAAAGGAAATTTGATATTCCCATCATCTGCCGAATAAATATGTAAATCAATTGTGACAATGTAGGTTGACCCATGGGAGGAGTTGTAGGATTAGTCCGAGGTGTGCAATTGCAAGTTGGGCGGGACACCCTATATTACAAAAAAAAATAATAATCCCATGTTGCATTTTACCTAATCTTTTCATCCCACAAATGGACAAAAATATATTCCGTTGATCGTTCATTTAATTCTCTCGAGACAAATATTTTTTGACCAAGCTATTAGTGAGTTTGGTTTTTAGGAACAATAATGCAATTTTGTTAAAGCAAAACTAAATTACATGAAACACAGACCTAAAACGAAAATACAACTACAACAACAATTAAAAAATAATAATAAGTTGCAAAAAAATTCGCAGCATTTAGTAGTAAAAACCAATAAGGTCGCTCAAGATTGAGTTCTGCAGGATCTAGATTCGCTACCCTTGCTGCAAGACTCCACCACTCTCACGTTCTTTAGAAACCCTTAGATGTCGGAACTTAAATCCGCCACAAATTGGTGATAGTCAATCCTAAAATATAAGGAAGAGGAAAGATCGAGCTCTCACTTCAAAAAAAATAGAGAAGATCTCAACCTCAATCCACAGAACGAAAGAGGAGAGGAGATAGAAAGTCACCACTATTGGGAGGACTGGGAGGAGACGAGAAAGGCAGGGGAAAATGCGGACACAGGGGGTGTTGTGGAAACCCTCTAACTAATTATAACTCTCTCTCTCTCTCTCTCTCTCTCTCTCTCTCATCTGCTATTATGTAAATTCAATGACATTTATTATTGAAAAATTTACATATCGATTGAGATTTTCACAACAAACGACTTGGATCGACAAATAAAACTATCGTGGATATTATTTTGAATCACCTGAGGGATCTTCACTTGAGAGGTTGCAGATTCGTCATGTGACGGCTGATTTTCGAAGATGTTAATTAACTTATTTCTGAAATAGTATAATTAATTAAAAAGGATTTCATTAATTAAAAGACAAATTAGCTCTAGCTTAAGCATAGTTTTGATTACAGACCTACTGAAATACTTAAGTTCAAGTTTTCAAAATAAGATTACACTTGAATTCAAAAATACGAAAAGAACTGATGTGGCACGGTTGACACCCCAATCCAGACTTTCGGATTATTTTAAGTTTGGCTTGGTTGGCTCCCCGATGATGAAATAAGGAAAAACATACCTTCAAGGCTTGGATTGTTTACTCCTTCCATAACCTCAAGAAAACCCCTTTTCAAAAATATAGGGTGGCTCTCAGTTCAATTGTAAAAGAGAGATGCATTTTCTTTGTCAAAAATAACTCTTTTTATGACACATTGAGGGTAAAATGGGCACACATTTCAATGTATAAAACATCTTTAAGTGAGATTAATTGGGTTAAAAAGAGAACTCGACAAGCTTTCCAACACTTCAAACCGCGCTCAAATTCGAGTTCGGAAGTGTCCGGGGCGCCCCTGCGAAGTTTGATATCCTGTGTTGATGCACAATACTGCGCGGCATTTCAAAAACGCCGCGCGACATTCCAAAAAAATTCAAAAAATCACTCTACCGCATGAGATTTCAATACACTGCACGACATTTCTCATTATGCTGCACGACGTTTTGAAAAAAGTTCTTACAGTTATAGAAACTTGTCGGGCCATGCCTATCATAAAAACTTATTCCAAAACAGCGCGATTCAAAATGAGCATTGAATAGATTCGGTTTTGGCTCAACTCCCACCCTCCACCATTATGATTTTTAACCAATCTCTCTTTAAATAGGGCTTTGATTAACCATTTTTGGGATCCCTCTTCTCCAATCCATCTCTACACACACTCCATTCTCTCTCTAAAGGCAATGCACTGATACATCGCTCCTCTCTTCCAAAAATCCCATTTTTCTTCAATCAAGCTCAAAAAAACTCACTCAAATCTCCCATAAACTCAGAAATTCAATTGATTTTAGGAATTTCCGGTCTAAATCAACTTCCACTCTTCTATTCTCAACACATCCAAGCCTACAAGAAGGTATAAATCAATTTCCTTGGGTTAAACTACGTTTTGGCCTTAAGAGGAGCTTATTGATGTCTGATAATTAAGCACCCAATAACGTAGTTCTTAGGGCTTTAAGTCCGTTAGTTTACCGCTTTTATCTAGAATAAAATGTCATTTTTAAGCGATATTGCACATAAGGTTGTTTCTTTCGTTTTATAGGTAAACCGTTGAATAAAGCATGGTTTTGAAGCTTGGAGCAAGCGTGGAGGTGTCTAAGACCCAAGTTGACAAAGAACGAAGCCACCGAACCTCGGAAATGAAGAAGCAAAGAGCCGTCGGGTGGCCGAGACCATTGGATGCCAAGACGGAGGCCAAAAGCTGAAGAATCAGAGATAGCGAAGGCTATATCGATATGCAGATGTGTTGTATCGATACCAATTTACAAGCAGAACCCAGTGGGGTTGTAACCATTGGGTATCGATACAATATTTCTGTTGTATCGATACCGAGCAGCTACAGCGGCCTAGATTTAGTTCAAAGCTGCTCAGTATCGATACACCATTTGGCTGTACTGATACTGAAGGCCTTCATGGTAGATTTTATGGCATTTTTGAGACATATTGTGGAGAGAATGGGGCTTGTATAAATACCTTATTATCTCACAAATATCAAGGAGTAAACATTTTTCTAGATCTAGATTAGATTTCATTACTTGTTGCTTACTCTTACTTTGTTCTACATTATTCTTAGTTTAATTCTGCACTTTCTCCCTTAGATAATCTTAGTTTGTTATTTTCTCTTTCATTAAAATTGTAGCAACGCTCTCAATCTTTACTAATCTCAAGTTTATTTCAAATTCTGTTGGTTAAATATGTTTTGCATAATTAGCTTTGTTCTTTTCATTATTAGCATGAGTGAGTAGTTAATTCGGCTTGGTCATGGGGTAAATAACACTCTATGGCTTGAGTTGATCATGCTTTTCTCTAAATAAATCTTCATGTTTTGTTTGAAATTAAGTTAGTTCATGTTTGTCTATCAAAACTTGGCGGTGTTAACCTCTTTGATCATGTGTAGGCAAGGGCATGCTACTTGCCATACATGATGCTTTGAGCTATGTCATCCATTGCATTTGCTAAATGAATACTATAGTGGCATTATGGGTTAAAGGGAGATGCAATCTTGTAGCATATTCTGTTGAAGACTTCAGGAGCCATTTGGAAGGCATTAGAAAGTATAAAATTTGAACTGTCGTTTCTTTTTGTTCTCTTTTCCTCCAACTCTTGGTTGGTTTTTCTTTTCTCTTTTTGTAATTGTTGGCATGCATATGATTGGATTGGTTTTTTCCTTTTAATGATGCTTGCCCTTTCTTTCTCAATGTACCCTTTATCGAGCTTCTAATAATATTTCTTTGCCTATCAAAAACAATAAAAAAATACTAGAACTCGCTTGGTGTTCAAACTTTGTTTCTAGTTTAAAATAGTTTTAACGATAAATCCTCTGGTTTGAGAAATCGTTGATGCTTATCTCAAACCGCGTAGTTCAAAGAGAAAAGCTAATTAACTTGAGTCGTGGGTGTTAGGACCCCTTAGACCTAGCCGCTCTCTTTAAATAGTTTAAAACTCGCTATTACCGCGTTTATTTTCTCCCGTTTCAAATCATCAAAAAGTTGGCCGTCTTAACACTGCGACTCTCACATCTACAAATCCACACAAGCTATTTGGATATTCCCTTAGGTACGATATCCGGTCTTCCGGATTATTATGCTTCAATCAACGTAATAGCCCTACGCTTGAGGTAAATCTTTTATAATGGTTTTGTTTATGAAACTCTTTGTAGACCAACTTTTGTACAGAAAATATAGAGAGACCTCATTCAAAAGGTTCGCTTCCGGCCTTCAAAATTTATGAGCCAACCCTAGTTATAAGCTTGGTCATGGAGTGATTTCCACTCCATGACTTAGGTAGTTCAATGGCTTCTCTCATTTTGTGTTTAAAGTTGGTTTGTGAATGAATAGAAAACTCTAATCTTTAGTCTAAACTTAAGTTGTTAATTTCTTTGATTGTGTGTCGATAAACCTCTTGACACACACAATACTTGGAACCATGCATGGCACTCTCGGTGTTTGATAAGATGTCTAAACGAGTTTCTTTCCATTTCCAAACCCTATTTAGTTAATACAGTTTTCATAGTTAATAAATCATTCGAGTGAGAGCAAATGACTTTGAACTCGCACTTGAGTTATCGTTGAGAAGTATTAAACGGCCTAAATTATGGTTGGATTGAACCCTCAGACCTCGCCTTAGTTAAATTATAGTTTAAAATTATTCCATTTTCTAGTCAAAGTATGGGTAGAGAGAGAAATCTACCAAATTGAACTCCAAAGGTTGGCCGTCTTAATACCAAAACTCCATCGCAAAACAAGCCTTCTGCGAGTTACATTGACTTCGCTGTGGATTTAACCAAGAAAAAAAAAGAGGAAAACAAAGGTCGTATGAAATAAATGGCCAGAATTATCGAATAGGAGCATAATTATCCTTAATTTTGGCTTCGCATAATAAATCACATGAGGTATCATCACATCACATTACATTCATGCTCTTGTTGTCAATTTCACTTTAATACCATGTGAATATCGAAGTGCTTCCAATCCACTCGATCACTTCCTACAATATCGCTGCCACTTTCTTTCATGGTCACAGTACACACTATCCATAGATCCAACTTTTGCTCTAAAAGTTCAGATGTTGAAATGCATTAATTGCTCTTTGTCCCCGGCCGCTATAGTTTCTACCCATCCCTGTTCCGCAAACTAGTCCATTTCAAAAAAGACGTGTAGTTTTCATATCAAAAAATAAAAAATATACTTCCTCACATAGTTTTTTAAATTTTCTGACACTAAATTAAAAACTAAACTTATAATTAAGATCTTTATTATGGTGTTAAGAAATTTTAAAAATATGCATGAAATTATAACAACCCAACTTAGCTAACCGTGGACTCTGTTAATTTCTGTTAGCTTGAATACTTGGCCTTAAAAAATATATCTAAAAAGGTGACATGTAACTATAAGAGATTGTTAAATATATCAAGTGAGACTCTTAACTCTTAACCAATGTGAAACTAAACACTCACGAATCCTCCAAACATGGGTATTGACTTTATTTTTTGATCGTTCATAGTGAATTATCTTTGAAAGTACTATTTGCTTCCTTTATATACAGTGTCCATCTTCGTCTCTCATTCTCACCCCTGAAAGCTCCATCTATGTCTTTCTCAAGCTTTAGTCCTTGCTTGAAATAGGTAATTAAATGTTCTCTCTTTCTCTCTCTCTCTCTCTCTCTCTTTCACACACACACACACACACACAGCATTTCCGAGTACACATATCTATTTGGCTAATATGCAGTCTTCCTCAAGCTTTAGACATTATTAGCATCTATGCGATCATAACAGGGAAACACTCTCTCTCTCTCTCTCTCTCTCTCTCTCTCTCTCTCTCTCATATATATATATATACATATCTAGTGAGGGCACACACACTCGAGCAATCCCACATAACATATATACACAAGTAGAATTTGTTCTATTTGCTACTAATTTGCTGTCTAGACTTGGAACTATAGATATATGAATCATAAAAAGGCAACTCAACTCTTCCTATAGTTATCAATAGCTATGAATTGTACAACACATCCACTCACAGTACAGACAAAGGAATTGACTCATAGAAAACTAGTCTTTGTTACTTCTTGCAGGGGTGAAGCAAAAAAGGATGGAGACTTAGTCAAATTCATTGGGTGCATTATATAATCTTTCTTTCTCAAGCCCTAGCTAAAGGCTTGTTTGGCAGTGGTGCCATCACAATGTATCCCTCAAACGTCAATGGCCGCACTAACAGTACTCTTGACGAAACAATGCCTTATTACAAGCCTTCTCTTTCAGACCAAAACCCTCTCACTCTCACTCTCACCCCCTCTTCTTCTTCTTCTTTTTTCAACTCTCCTTCTCCCTACATTCACTACGAAGACGACCTAATTCTCCAATATTACCTTTTCCAACATCAGCCCCTTATACCCGAGGCATCCGCTCCCGATTCAAACAAAAGTGAGATTCATAACAACGATAAATTTATGAGTCTCGTCGAGCAGATCAATCCGAGGAAGAGATGTTACAAGAAAGATCGACACAGCAAGATCGAAACGGCCCAAGGTCCAAGGGACCGGAGGATGAGGCTGTCCCTTGAGGTTGCGAGAAAGTTCTTTAGTCTCCAAGACATGCTGGGATTCGACAAGGCGAGTAAAACCGTAGGGTGGTTACTGACCAAGTCGAAAACCGCGATTGAAGAGCTCAAGAGAGGGTTTCCACATGTGAAGAACAGTTGCAGTGCTGGGGGAAACAATTATAGTGCTTCTTCTACTTCTGAGTGTGAAGTTGTGTCTGGAATCGATGAGTCAGCGGTCGATGAAAACTGGCACGGTAGGAAGGGGAAGAGCTTGAAAACTTTTGGGAAAGGGAAGAAAAATGTTAGGGCAGTCTTGCGAAAATCGGCATTTGATCCTATTGCTAGGGAATCGAGGGATAAGGCAAGAGCGAGGGCAAGGGAGAGAACTAGAGAGAAGAAAAAGTTTGATGAACCAAAACTACCTTTGGAAGGGGTACTGAATCGCGATACGAACCGTCTAGGGTCTTGGAGTCGTCTTGAAAAAGGCGAAGAGTCCGGTACACAACACCTTGATTTGCTTGCTGATGTTGAAGACCTGACCTCATCCATGATCTTCAACCACAACAATGGAATTTCTCAAGAGGTAAGTTCTAAATTTTTTCACTCAAAATTTGACAACAATACTGCAATAGCATAATCTAGGCATATGTTGTGAGCATCAATCTATAGAGAACCCGTTACCACTACAGTGAGATTTAGCTTTACCTTCAAACTTTCGCACAAAAAAAACAAAAAACTTTACCATCTATTCTTTTTTTTTTTTTTTTTGTGTGTGGATAAATTAAACAGCTTGAAATAGAGAGAATGTTACCTTTTCTCTCTTCTTTTAATCAGCATAAAGAGAATGTTATTAATCTCAAGTATAGTTTTTGTACAAGAATTAAAACTCCTGTTGAATTATTTCTCAAAAAAAAAAAGGGAGCTCCTATTGAATTGGAAAAAAGAAAACAAAAATTGATTCCTAGCTCAAGCAATACTCTCAAGTTTGTAACTCCTCCCATATATTATTCTTTGCAGAATCATTTCACAGACTTCCAAGTTTATGGCAAGTCATGGGAGGCCTACAACAACATAAATCTATGCAAACAATCACCTAATGTCTTCTTTGGTGATTTGAGTGGCCAAGATTAGAAAGAGTGAGAACATAGAAATTGTAATTAGAAATATATATGCATCTATTGTTATGAAATATTGTTGTGTTGTGAACTGCTTTATGAATGATTGTTATGTTATGTATCATTTACGGGAATGACTTCGGTGTCCCCGGTCATTTTGGGGATACCGTAACTTTTGGCATAACAAAACCATTATAAGCATAACCAAATCCATTACAAGCATAACCAAAACCATTATAAGCATAACCAAAACCATAACAAAGCATAACTTAGTTGGTTATGCCTTGGTTGGTTTTTGGTTATGCCTTGATTGGTTTTTTATTATGCTTTGGTTATGCCATGTTATGGTTCTATTATACTTCTAATGATTTTTGTTATGCCTGTAAGGGTTTTGTTATGCCAAAAATTACGGTGTCCCTAAAATGACCGGGGACACCATAACATCATCCATCATTTACTATTAATTAATGTTTGGAAACTTCTATAATTTCTTGTTCTAAGATTTTTATGTCAACTTTTTTGAAGCCTCTATGGTTACAAATGACTATCAAGACGAACATAGACCAAACAAGATTGGATAAGTTTAGTACAGCCCCCATTGCTACAGTACTATTCCATAATTGTCCCTTCAGCATCTCATACTTGTGAGTATGAATTAAAAGTAGGAATCCTTAGTGAAAGGACATGGACAAGTTAGTGATCGATCATTTGATGGCAAAGATTCCCAAGTTGCACACGCACACACATATCTATATATACAGATTTAGATGTGGATATGTATAGATATATGCGTCCAAATATTTATTAAGAAAAAATTATTTTAAGCAGAAGAGTACAAAGAGAAAATATACCGAATGCCTGAACAATCTGTTGGGATGAAAGAAATGGTTGTAGCTAGCTAGCCCAGTTGGTTGTGAACGTCTTTCTAAGGTCTGAGTTTCAAATCTCATCAGGTGGTGGTTCAAAATCCCAACAATCACTTCCCCTCGCCCTACACCAGAGTAGAGGTAGGGTCATAATATCAAAAATAAGAAAAAGAAAAAAAAGAACAAGATGTAAGTTGGGACAAAGGGTTCATCAATTATCACCATGCTTCTAAAACAAATCTACACAAAATTGAAAATTTGCAGTGAGTTTTACGGACAGTCGTATAGTTAAGAAGAGGGTGTACCATAAGAAATTTTTTAGTTATGAGTTGTAGTTGTGCTATTAATATTTTTGATGTTTTGTTATAAAACTTACTGGTTGAAATGGTTATGACATTTCATGGTGAATTTGTTTAATTCTTTGTGGTGTTAACTAATCATTGTTGGAAAACCAAATCCCCAAGACCTAGTAATGACACGTACAGATTAGACAACAAAAATTGTAAAACCCTATAAAACGGAATTAGGGTTCTACATCAACTCCTTGCGACACGAACGCTCGTTGAACTTGTTATAGCACGCCTTGCTATAAATCACGAATACTGCTCGACCGTACCTTATGATCTTCTATCGTATTCTCTACACATCTATAACACGAACCGAGTGTGGACTCTTTCATGATCTTATTTGCCCTTTCTAAGTCTACCTCTATTTTGTGAATAATGGAAAAACTTCAAACTGACCTAGAGAGTATAACGTGTATATATAGGGCTACGATAGAGACCTAAGGAGCAATAAATCTGGGCTCCTAGTCTAAATAAGAAAACCTAATCCCACTAGGATTCTATTTCTTATTTCACTAATTATAATTCACCCCACCACATAATTATAATTGCACTCCCGTCCTTATCTCAATTATATTACGAGCTCCATGATATTAAATACTAATTAATCTCCCAATGTTAAGATTAGAAATACCCGTTGATTAAAATAAATTACTAACAATCATTACTATTGCAAAATATTATAATTCGTACACACGTGGATGGCTTTGTTTATGGGTGTGTATTGTAGATCATTGGTAAAAACGGGTATTTATAACTTTACTAGATGATTTTTTTTTTTTTTTTGGAGACTTAGCCAAATGTTTCTCATATTTACATTTTTTGATCTCAAAGATAAGCACCTTTTGCAACTAAATATAAGGACAAATGTGCCTATGAAAGTGCCCAGCTAAAACCCTATGATACCCTATGAAACTGCCTAAAATCCTAGGGTACCCTTTAAAAGTGTCTAAACCACTAATACCCTATAATAGGAAAGTGAACCCTAAAATCCTATGAAATTGCCTAAACATGTTTTGCCTTATGGCTAAAAAACTCAAAAAGTTAAAAGACCTCCGCTGAAAACTATTTTACTGCCGTCAGTCCCCTAAATGACAACTATTTTACTGTCCTTATGACTAGTTTTCCCTTTTTCTTAACAACAGAATGAAAATTTATTTATCTTTGAAATTGTTACAAAGATTAAAAGGACAAGGAAAATAAATTTTATTTATCATATTTTAATCTTATGCCCAATTCGAGATCTAATCCCTTGATTGGCAATATGCCAACCAAATAAACACCCAAATAGACCGGCCCATACCACATATAGGATGCAACCCAAACACCTAAAGACCTAAAAGCTTGAATAACAAGAGATAAATCCAAACAAATAAGCTCAAACACCTGAAGGGCCTAAAACCCCCAGATACAAGGGACAAGCCCAGTCAATTAAAGCCCAACAAAACCTAACAACACAAACCCTAACCCAGCCTCCGTTGCACCTGGCCCACTTGACCAATAGTCAACACCCAGGCAACAAAAACCACCAAATGCCGCTAACGACCACCTCAGCAAAGTAAAACAGACACCAAAATGCTAGCCGCCCCACTGCCGTTAGGCAAAACTGAATCAACCCAGGAGAAGAGACGGTGGAGACGAGCAAGCAACATTCCAAAGCTCGCCGATCCAAGCCTTGCTGTTATGACAACCGAAAACTTGGCTAGTAGGTGAATCGGCGATCAAAAAGTTACAGAAGGAACATCGCCCAAGAGAGAAGGCAGCGATAGGGAGCAAAGACGACGAGAGAGGAGGAGTAGAGAGGAAGGCTCGAGACCATGCCGTTAGGAAGAAACACTAGCGATGGGAAGACACCACCGACAGAAAGCTCCTCCACGAAGCAACTCTAAACAGCGAACGAGTAGCACTATTTGAGAACCCACTACGAAGCAACCCTAAATAGCGAACGAGTAGCACCGTTTTAGAACCCACTGCCAACAGATCCACCGCTACCAACACCATCTCCAAACCTACAAAAAAGAAAGAGAGAAAAGCAACAAAAAGAGGAAGAGATGAGGCCCTGGGGGAGGAGGGAGAAGGGCAGCTCCCCCCAGGCAGAAGACAGATAAATGAGATGTATTTTGTTATTTGTCTCGTTAATTTGTTCCTTTAACTTCCCAATGTTCCCATAAAAAAAATGACAGGATACGCTCTTCATTTAGGCGTATGCGGTATGTGCCACATTCATTTTCATCCTACTCGAGAAGATCAAGACAAAGTGTGCCTTTGACTTTCTCTAGATATTTTCTTCCTCCCTCTAGAGTTCAAATAGTCGTCTAGTTTCCAAGGGTCTCCCCCCCCCCCCCCCCGTGTGCCACCTTATCCTTTTTCCCTCTTTTCTTCTCTCCTTTCTCTTCTCCCTTTTCTCCTCTTTCTTTAATTTCCTCTTTACTGTCGCTTCTTCTCCCTCCTACTCTCCATCTCTTTCTTCTCTCTCTCAGATTTGCTCTTCTCCCTTCATCTTCTCTCTTTATCTCTCTGAATAAGTTTGAACTGGCCTTTTTCTCCCTTTATCTTTATCGGCATTGAGTTTCTGGTGGCAGGTGGTGGCGGCAGTGCTGTGGGTTTAGGCAGAGGGGTGAGTCATCGTTCTTTGACAATTGCTTGTGGTCGTTGTTGGCGGCCCTGATTTGCTTAACAGTGAGGCCGTTGAAAGAGGATCCTGACAAGGTATTGGCTGGTGCCGGTTGTCATTGTTGGATGGCTCCAATGTGGTTTAATGACGAATGTAGTCAAGGGCTGTTGTTGGGCGTGGGTGGTGGTGTTGGGCGGCGGTCTCGGGGTGTTTGGAGGCGGCGACAGAGATGGAGCTGGGTGAAACTTGGGTGATGGATGCGACGGCAATCTGAGGGTGCTGGGGGTGATGGAGACTATGGTGGTTTGGTGAAGGAGCGATGGAGTAGCGGCGTGTGTGCAACAACATATTTGAGGCAAAAATTAGAGCAAATAGGGATTCTGAGGGGTTTTGGAAGGTGTGGGCCGGCCCAATAGATTGCATTTGGGTTATCTATCTATCTATATATTATAGAAACATGTGTGAGCTTTCAAATCCTCCAAACTTTAAATCCTAACTTTCTAGATTTTTGATTTTTATGAGAGAGAGAGAGAGATGTAGGGGGGGGGTGTTGTGAAGGAGAGAGACTCTTGGGGGTAAATATGGAGAAACAATTATTCTACGCACCAAGAATACCATCACGTGGTACTCCAAAATTATTTTTCACACACGTGTCTTTTAGTGCATAAAATGAGGCCAGTGCTAGTGTGCCTTGAACACGAAACCGGACAAAATATGAAATTATCTTTTTAATCAACTAGTGATTTCCCATTTCGATGGACGGGAACCAAAAACCACCAATATGATTTTTTTTATCCCATGCATCGAACGGATACAAACATTAGTTTGATCTGTTTAGGTGTAGTTAGGGTTTGGTTCAAACATTAAGAGTAATCTTGTTGGCGTCTTTGCTAACAGAAACTTTTTAATATTGAGGGGTGAAATACTAGGTTAAGATCTCGCGGGAAGAAATTGCTTAATGCATTTCTTTTCCTACTGTATTATGTTGATTTCATTATGTATCTTTCGCGATGAATGGAATTAATTTTTCCTATAAAAAAAAAAGATGAAGACAAAAACTCATAATACACATGTAATAAATTGATGGTTGATACACCCCCAAATGTGGATATACATTGGAGCATTTCCAAGTTTCCAACATTCAAGAATAAAGTGAAGTGATCTGGATAGGATAGGATAGGATTAAGGAATCTTCAATCGAATTGCAAGAGTTCTCAAATCAACGTGTATTTATCTGGAAAAAATCACATATATTCTTATGTACACAATTTATATTAGTATGACTTCACTCTCTAAGCAAAGCACGAATTGGTGAAGAAGAATCATATAGAGAAGAGCTTGAAGTCACTTTCTAGTGATACATGACTAGAACTATACATATTGGGGAGCAACTGGTTAGAGAAACCGAAGATGATTCCGCTTCCAATTGAGTTCATGATTTTAGGTGATTTGACACCAAGACTGATCAGAAGTATTAATTCCACGGTTGCCCTATCATATCTAAGCTAACAAGGTGTTCAATTCCGTATTGGACCAACCGGTGAGTACTGGTAGAGACATAATGACCATGGGGCACCAGGAACGTGCCTCCGCTCAATTTCAATTTTTATTTTATTTTGTATCGATTACTTTCCCTTTTCCCTATGAAGTAGATACTCGGCCTTTGTGTTGAACTGCATAATTGTTTCTTTGGTTGCCTTACTTTTATTCATCTTTATTATTTTGCCTAAACATAACAAGGTGGTTTCAAAGCCCTAGTTAGGGTTTCAATGGGGAGGAGAACTTCTCTCTTTGGTACGACGAATGAAGAACCTATCCATCCAATAAGATCTCAAAGGTGATACACTTGCTTGAGGCAAAAAAAGCCTTCGACATCGAAGGATGAGGATAGGATGAACTTGACGTTAAGGTTATTAGTTCGATTCACCTAAATCTAGACGGTGACGTTAACAACGTTATATGCCTTCCAACTTCAGCCAAATACCCGTTGCTGAAGTTTCTTCTTCCATCTCACGAAGAACTTTTGTCAGACTCAACTAGATAGAACTCAGAACTTTGACATCCGTATTATCCCAATCTTCCTCCTTGATCCCGAAACTAGTCTTGCCTGAAAAAACTTTGTGCAATCCCTGTTGGGTTAACAGGGTATTTATCCTTACTCTCCAAACACTGAAACTGCTACTCTGCCCATCATATTTTGCAATCTCAAACTTAGTTGCCATAACCACAATTGAAAAGGAAGCCCTAGTTTAATTTGTAACCCCAAGCTCTGATACTAGTTGGTTGTAATGAACATTAAGAGTGCAAGCTAAGAACAAAAAAAGAAAACAGACAAGCAATCACATGAGGCTTAAGGTATATGTAGTTTCCCAAGATGGGTATATCCATGGGCAAGGAGAGAAAGTATTGACTATCAAACGTGAAGAAAAGATGCAAAAAATCGACTATAATCTGTAACTCTAGAGAGACCAAAATTGGCTATAATTTGCTGCTACTACTGCTCTCGTGACAAATTCAAGGCATTACCAACAAAGTACACTCACCCCAATTTGCAAATTTTGAGCCTCCCTTGATTTGAGTAAAAATTCAATTCGGTATATGTAACATGTTTGAGTCAAGGAATAAAATAGGATTTTTAAAGGTTTTTACTCGATTTTTTAGTTTGAGTAAAAAAAACAAAAGGTAAAGGTTGTAGATGCTCTAGCAATAACTCTTATTTTTTCGAACTGCAATTACAAATAACTTGAAGCCAACAAATTTGTAGATTCGCACCTGAAGTGATCGAAATTTGATGTCTTTGTTGTTTTTGAAAGGCAAAAAAATTTATTAACTTTTGAAAACAAATTACAAAGATTAAAAGGATTCAAAGCATAAGGCATCAAGACAGAGAAGAGTAAACCCACAAAGAGACAACAACAAACTTCAGCAATCATATGCCGCAAGGACCCCAAGGGAGAAATAATAATCCAACGTTGGCAAGAAGCAAGCAATGACAAAACAACACCACTCCCAACACCCGAGAGACACCTGACAACTAAGACTCAACCTAACACCCAACAGACACCTAAGACTCTAAACGACACGCCAAGAGACATCTCCCTAAACTAACTCCTCAAAACAAAAAATAACTCCGAAGCCAACATGACTCTATAATGCTCCTCATCCATTTCCTCTATCTGAGTAATTAATCCTTCTGATCACATCATCATTGTCACCATCATAGCTCAAACCTAGAGTTTCCAGAAGATCCCAAACTTTTTCGAGCCTCATCAAGAGCCCAAATTGCTTGAGTTTCATCAAGAATGAATCTATTCCTATTATTACTATCTTCAGATGATAAAGCGGCTACTGCTACCGCCGATCGACTTAAACATAAGTAAGATTACGGTGCAAATATATATTGGATATATACCGGGGTACTAGGATATATACAGGGGTACTAGCTAGTTGAAGTACATTTATCCCAATTCTTTGAAAATTTTGACATTTACCTCATAATTAAGCAGTGAGAAATCCCAAATCTTCGCACGAAACGTAATATCTCATATCTCTAAATTTCCATCAGATATACACTTTGTCTGCAATTCCCTCCATATTCCCTTGACAGCTGACTTTTTGGTTTTAGTTTTCACCTAATTAATTATATATGAATGATTACGAATTTCCAGACTATAAGTGTCCGACAATTATCTTCGGATCGGCGATGGCCAAGGCTCCTAAGTACCTAACTTTTTCGAGCAGTCCTTTTCGCTGTTTTTCTTAGTTTTTACTCCGTATTAGATTTGTGTCAAATTTGTAAACATATTGTTTGTCTCGATGTGAGAAATCAATAAGTATAAAAGTATAGATCAAATTTAAATTATTATTATTTACATAAGATGACGAAAAAGACCAATTATATCATTTGTTTTCTAATTTGGTCAATATTTTACACTTGTCTGACTTCTCTCATCGAAACGACCAATAATTTAAGATATGTCCATCGGCTTCTCTACCATAGGAAATAAATTGGTGTTCATGTAGTCACAAATATGTAGGATACTGGCATACTGCCTTCTGTGTATGACTTAGATCAAAAATCAAATATAGCGTGTTTGGATGTTTCTTTATTTTCTAGCGACCTTCTTTACCAGAACTTTGGAAAACAACTTTTCATATGTTGCAAAAATTAGGTTTCTCTTTCCAGTATTTAAAAAAAAAAAAAAAAAGAAAAGCTTTAGGATACAAGCTAGCTGGTTTCTAAAAAAGTGTTCATCCGGGTTCCAACAATACATGAAATAGATTGGGGTTTGACAATAGGTAATCCAGTATCACAACATCCCCGGACTGCCTACAACTACATCAGTACCAAAGCTTAGGTTTTGTTCGGGACACATAGTGGTAAGCATCGTGCCCTAAACTACGACGCTGGTCTACGAAAGACCTGTTGCGACATACGGCATGACTTGAATAGGGTATGCTCTAAACTGACATGAGACGAAGTGCTCGTGAATTTCAAAAATCATTTTGGGCAAAAGATATTTAAAGTGTCAGCCTTGTTCTCTTTGGTTCTCAAAACTCTTTTTTCAAAAAATACCCCATAGATTCCCCTCTAGATTCTCCCTATTTTCAACATTTCTCTCTCTATCTCTCTCTACTTATTATCCCTACTATTTTTTAAAAAAAAATTCAAATCCAAATCCATACACAGCATAAGGCTCTGTTTCAAACTTAAGGAATAGTAAGGAAAATTAAAAAAAAAAATTCCATTCTATTGTTTGGTTGGAAGATAAAGAGAAAAGAAAATACAAAAATTCAAGTTTAGTGAATTGTAAATTTCCTCTCCCATTTTCCACTTATTTTCTGCCCATTTTCTTTTCCTTAGGTTACAAACAGAGCCTAAATCATTTGCGGTCGAATATGGCTTAAGGGTCGTGAACTGGTCCATGATCAGTTGGATTGAACAAATACGTAAAGAGAACTGGCCGATATGCATTCAATTTTTCATCTCACCCGCATGTCTGGGTGTAATGATATCAGAAAGATAAAACACTATTCCTCATTGGCAGATGCTTTACGTGACTGCCAATTCTAGCCTCCGCCTAAGATGTTTTAGAGCTCATTGATTCTTCGAGTTCAGAAAGAGAGAGAGAGGGAGAGAGAGGATATAGACAGATCAAATTTTCCGAAACATTTAAGATCTGTTGTCGTTGGTCTCAACTGATCAACTCCTGATTCTTCTGATAATGGACAAGATAAGATGGGAAACAAGGTTCCACACAACTGTAAACGGGAGTAGTATACTAGCTAGGTTAATTCTGATTCCTAGTCAAATCTCGCAATTGAGATGAGATCTACTCGGAGGAGATATCTGAGTTACAAATTTTGCCCAGGTACGTAATCTAAAATTAATTGCAGAAATAAATTTGTACTACATTTATAAATATAATTAGATCCATTATACTACTTACGTAGATCCGCTATAGAGACAGAGAGATGTCGTTGGGAGGGAGAAAGGGAGGGAGATCACCACGTCTATTGGGTTTGCCTAGAACTACATAAAAAAACAAACCCTAATACTTACTTGGCTCTTCGGATCTTGGACCATGACTGTCCATGAAAAAATTTATCACAAGGAAACACCCCAAAAATAGGGAAATAGAAAAACTTTATATGTTTTCCCAAACATATATAACGTGGGAGCAGATAATGCCACGAAGCATAGTGCCACGATAATTTTCTATTAAATGACCAACATACCCTCTCCCACTCTCCGACAAATCTCTCTCTCTCTCTCTGTGCGTTTTTCTTCCGCTTTACAGCAGCTGACTTCCATGTTCTTCCATTGCTTTCAATCATCGTCAACGTGATACGACGGCTTGCCCTAGGATTCATCTCTATTCCCCCTTCTCTTCCCCTCCTCAAGACCCAATTTGCCCCACCGCCCCATTGAATCATCTCCATCAATTCCCTCTTTTATAACCAACAAGAAAACCCCTCTCTCATAGCCCACAGTATGTATAGTCCAATATAAAATTGAACGCTGAAAAAGACGGTGATAATTGCAATTGATCCTTGAATCAAGCCCCATAAACACCACACAATTTCTACATTGGTCTAGATCTATATATTAATTTAACCCGTTAAAGGGGAACGCAACAGTAGGTCTCGTCAATTTTCAACATTTTAAATAGAAATAATCCTCCAATCTTCTCTGTCTATTATTGTCCATTGCCATGCAGGTATAGATTGTTGATTTAGAAAATGATTTTCTGCATGGGATTGGGGAAGGAATAGATTATAGAGGTAATCGAAGCAAATTGGATGGTGGCAGTCGTGGCTGGTTAATTTCAAGTGAGAGGAAAGAAGGAGAGAAAACTAGGTCTTTTGGAAGTAGCAGAGGCCAAAGAGTAAACAAGATGGATTCTAGATGTGAACAGATTTGTCAACGATGAAGTGTGGGAAAATTTTGGGAGAGAGAGAGAGAGAGAGGGGGGACAAAAAGCCTGCACTTTGCATTAGTTGACACATGGAGGGTAAAATAGTCAGCAGCTCCAAACTGTCGTGGCACTAAAAGATTTCATCGTGGCATTATCAATGCCCAACATATATTATGCAAAACAAAGAATAGAAAGAAAACTCAACCATCTTTTTTGAACCAAGCCATAATTACATTAGAGGTTAATGCGAGAAATTTTTCAATGCTGAGCGGGTGTATCCCAGGTGGTGTCCGCTTGGCACTCTTAAGCCGTTCGATACATTTTTGGATGACTCAAATTGAAACCTTCTCTCTCCTTTCACCCCTCCTCTTTCTCACTTTTTTCTCTTTCCAAATTCGAGCCGTCCAAAATCGCATCGGATGACTCGGATGTACCGAGCGAACATCGTGTGGTATCCATCCAGCACTGAAAATTTTCTCAGTAAATTCGGGGGGGGGGGGGGGGGGGGGGGGCGGGGGGGGGGGAGGGGGGGGGGGTTTTGAGTTTTTTGTAACGAAAAAAAAAAAAAAAAGAATTTTACTAATAATTTTTGAAGGAGTAAATACAAAGATTAAAAGGAACCTGCGCACGATAACAACACAACAAATGGTTAACATTCTATTATAATTGGCACCCTACCTCCACGACAATCACATGCCACCCGAAGCCCCAACACGGCTAGCAACCTAGTACCCAACGCAAAAAGAAACAAGCACCAAAATCAACCTACTACCATCTACAAAGATGGGGACCATATATCACATATATAGAGATATTTGTGTAATGGAATTGCATCTAAATAGCAGCATGTTCAGTTTTCTGCAAAAAAATAAATCGACCGTCCATGTTTTTTCAGGGGTTCTAATGTCCAAATGCTAGGGGCAAATCCTCTTCACTTTTCTCAGGCTATTCTTCCTCCTCCGCCTCTCTAATGATCAAAACTTCCTACCTCCTAGAGGACCGTAAGTAGCTAGGCCCGTCAAGGCATAAACCTGGTAGACTGCACTGCACACAGAAATTTTAAGCATAGGGTAATTAACTTAACTTTGGCCCAAGCGCAACTTAAGGCATAGGGTAAGAAGATGGAGAGTTATAGGTAAATATTGTCTTCAGACATTACCCTAGAGACTCGAATCTGTGTCCTCCTAGTCACCAAATCACTTGGAATTAGGCAATTTACTACTACTTATCAGCACTCGTGTTGAGAGGAATTTATCATAACCTAACTTCCAAGTAACGGCCAAAATTTGATACTTCATTTGATATATATTCCTATTTCAATAATGTTTACACACTTATACCTGATCAATATAACACAAACTACCATTCCACGCAAATAACACCAATACATGGGTTGATACCGTAACTTAGAAACCAGGACCATCACCTTACAATACAAGAAGACGAGCTTTACCCTTATACTGACTCTCCACCAATGATAAGACACATACGTACAGTAACTTGAAAGACAGCAAGAAAGAGAAACTAGACAAAGAACGAAACCTATTACTGCACAGAGAGAGTGACGATAGATGATTAATTGGGTTCCTTTAGAGTCACAGAATGGCAATGAAAATTCGTTATGTACTTGTGTTGTTTTTGATGACTGCTCCAAAGCTATGGTGAGAAGTGGGGACCAACCCAATAGAGAAGTAAACGTGCAACTCATTCAACCAAAGGCAGAAAGAAGCTATCATGTCATGTGGCTCCATTTCCTTCTCCATTTTCTTGGGCAGATGAAAAAGGACTACTTTTTTTTTTGAAGTCTTGAGTTTGACACAATGCAAGAAATATCATTGCTATCAACAAATTTGTGTGTTGTTGTCAATGTTCATGCATCTTATCCTTATCCTTGTCGGGGTCTCTGCCATTCCCAATCTCCTTTTATGGAGGACCACAAAAAAATGGACCCCTACACCAATCAGAGGGAAGCACCAACAAGGTACGGACACAAATACGCGATATCTAGATGGTACAGACATAAGACGTGATATCTAACTTGAGCAGACACTGAGAATTTCAAACAACTATAGGAAACGACATGACACTGTCATGTTAAAGCTGCAATTAAACTTCACGGAGTTTTCTATGATGTACGTGTGAAGAGTTATTGGAGAGAATGAATAAAATGCAAAGAAATGAAAATGGAAATTATAAAGACAGAGAGATATGTACACACACAACAACAATAACAACAACAGAACCCATGTAGTCCCCAATTATTGGGGGTATGGGCAGGGGAGGATTGAAAACAGACCTAACCTTTGGCAATATGCACAAAGTGGCTGCTCTCAAAATACCACTGAAACAGTGGCCCTCCTATAATTTCCCTCTGAATTAAATTCCATCGCGCCCATACCACTGAGAGATATGTACACAAACACACACACACACACACACACACACACATATATATATATAATATATATGTGTGTGTGTGTATATTTTTTATGCATATTCCTACTTAAACACTATTTTATCAACCATACAAGCCCCTCTAAATTAAATTCCATCGCGCCATAGATCATATATTAGTGTCTTTAAAGTTCAAGGACCAACAGAATAAAAGAATGCCAACAAATTTCGTGTCGAGTCGGGTCCTAGACATGACACTCCACCTTCTTACAATGGTACATGCTTTTTAGGACGTTATATATAAAGACGGATAGCCAAAGGTTAGCAAAGAAACATGCAAGTACAGCCAACTCAAGTTTCAACAATAAGATTAGGAAGTGGTGATTATTGTAGTGGTAGAATTTATCAAAAAAATGTGGCAATCTGTGGCCCAGGATTTTGGTCGAGTGGTGCAGCTAGCTATTCCTAATATTTCGTAACATTAATTGAAAAGCACTCCAATAATGAATTTAATTTGAAATAACAATATGTACTCATTTCTTACGACTTTTATCCACAAAATTTTCTTTATTTTTTTGTGTTACACTCAAAGAACGTAAACAATGAATAGTATGAGAACAAAATAACAAGAAGAGAAAACAGATAGAATAAAGAACCAAAGTGGAAATATACCAATAAACTCTCATAAAATGATACGTAGAAGGATACATTATGTATGAAAGAATTCATAATAAGACAAGAATTGAAAGAGTACTGCAGTAGATGAGTTTGATGGAAAGATGATCATCAATCGGCTTTTAAGAACTTAGGAAGAAAATATAAAAGGGTTCATTGAAAGACATCATAGAAACCGGGGAGTACACAATAGCTATGGATCGTTGAGTGGAGTCACATACCTCCACCGACTCCTAAACTAAATTTGCCACTGGTGACAATGACTTTTGAAATTACGAAGAGTGTTTTGGTCTAATAACTATATATGTTTTGGACTTTTAGGGTTGAGTGATTAGTATTTTTGTAATTTTATTTCTAAAGAGTGTTTGAATTTGTCTGCAAATTTTATTTCCCTGCCATCATCACATGGTATGGGAGCATAGGTCGGGAATCCTGGCGAAAATCGATTCCAATGTATAATTCTAAACCCCATAAGCGAAAGTATACCCTGTTTGTTTTTTGTTTTGTTTTTTCTGACCCATTTGTGCCTGATAATTGAAGTGTGAGAAGTGAGTTAGCTCATGTGTGTACCCAAGTCTACGGTGAGGTGGAGAAAGCCCCAGGAGAGAGGGAAGAACAACATGAGGTTGTTTAGTGAGACAGATCAAAGCAGGATACACAATAGGTTTGTTGTTTTTTTTTGCTAAGCGATCGATACAATACGTTTGTTCTGCACAAATGAGAACATCATGTGGATGCTTGGAGTGAGAGGAGAAGAAGATAACAAGTAGTGAATGGAAGCGTAAGGGGGCATGATGGAAATATAAGGTTGATTAGTGGTGAATGGGATATGCATGGTTGGATTAGAGCTGATGAGTGGGTCAAGGGTGTCTTCAGGCAGTGGTTGAGTTTTGGTGCCTTATGAAGATGACAACATAAATGATTATGCAGGGTATCTCTGGCATAATTGTGTATGTTGAATGATTTATGCTTGGCTGCTTTTTAATTTGCAGTCTTTCATTTCCAACAGGAATTAACGGGATTGCATTGTTATTTTGGGTGGTTTATTTTTTATTTTATTTTTTCCTTTTCATATGCCCCACCTCTTTTTTATGTACCCTTGTCGAGTTTTATTTATAAACTTTTTTTTTTTGGGTCATCAATAAAAAATGATGCTTTGGATAAGTTCATTCTTTACAAGAATGAAGTTGAAAATTAACTTAACAAAATATTAAGGCGTTAAAAAGTGACAGAGATAATTAATACAAATTTTCGTTTGCTAATAAGATATGTGCCCAACATATATAGAATTCTTCACCAAACCACTGCAACTTATGTACTTCAACAAAACGGATTCGCTTAACAAAAAAATTCGTACCTTAAAGAAAATGATGAGCCATATGTTGAAAAGTTGTGAATTACTACTACATATAACATGTGAAGAGAAGCAATCTTCTCTTGTAATTATATCTTAAATAAGGTACTAATTAAGAAAGATATAAAACCCTATATAATAAACTATAAAAAAGCTTGGAAAGCCTTCCTGTAATACTTATGAATTGGGTGTCGTGCAAAGGTGCAGCGGTACCTATTTCTAAGAGGATTTGGATCCGTCCCCAGACGATTGACAATGTGCACGTTCATCTCGGTTATAATATATGCACATAGTAGTAGTGCACATTTTTTTTAATGTGCCTGAATCCAAAATATCAAAATAAATATTCACCAGAACGTACATTTTCATTGAATGGACAAATGTGTCGTAGGTACTTTGAACACATGTTTTTCAAAATCTAAAGAAGAGCTCAATATCATCTATTAAGAGAATTTAATTAGGAGACTATCTGTGAAAGAAAGAGTCAAGGCCAAAATGAGAAAAACAATGATTTATGTCAAAGTGTTTTGGTCCAAACTCTTTAACACCGTGTTAGAAAATGCGTTTCGAAGCTTCAAAGAAGTTGTAATGAACTCTTTCAAGGGTCTTTGATTGAAGAAGGCGGCGAAAAGAGAAATTGATTGGATCCATTTTGCAAAATCATACTTCAAAATTGGTGGATCTTCCTTAGGGTGTAAGTCCTTGGGCTTACAAATAGATTCTCAAGAGGTGGTGGATGAAGGCAGATGGATCATTTTTACTAGTCACCAAATAACGTTCATCATCTAATACTAGCGATCACATAGAATGACCAGAAGGGTTCTTTGTTCAAGGGCAAGAAAGGAAAGTTTGACATAAAGGATTTGGGTATTGTAAAAGCAGAAAAACTTTTTTATTGTTGTTTCCGTGGAGAATAAGTTACAGAGCCCAATCGCAATCGTCCAAAGTGTTTTTGGACAGTCTTGATTGAAAATCAATTCTTACTAGTTAGAGTTGAAAACAAATTTCAACTATTGATTGCGCGAATGAAAGGTTGTGATCGCACCACTCCGTGAACAAGACAACCTCTTGTAAAAGTCATAACTGGAGTTAAAATCTCTAGATGATCTAATCGACTGTTTTTTTTTTTTTTTTTTTTGGTCAATCTCATTTTATATTCTTGAGAAATTTGAGAAGTCTGGAACTGCACACCCATGGACTTAAACCTTCATTTATTGAAGAAAATCAGTAAGAGTGTATCTCAACTGGACTATTTTCCTGATTTTGAAACGGTTTTCATATGCTTTGATAGGGTACGGGAAGCTCTGTGAACTATGTGGAACTCTTATGGAATGGTGGAATACCTTAGAACTAAGAATATGAGTGCCGAATGAAACTGTTGACCAGAAGGAATCGAAAAACTCAAAAAAAATTACATTTACCCAAATATTTTAAGAAATATCCAATTTAAGTTAAATAAAGTGCAACTTTTTGCTTAGTGGACATTTCAAAATAACGACAAAACTAGCTTTTTTCAAAAATATTTGATAAGAACAAAACTAGTACTTTTCACTTTTTGCTTAGTGGAGTTGTATTTTGAGTAATTATCTTTCACCAAACCCAAAAAATGTAAAAATAGGCTTAATAAGTAGGATAAACCTGAGGAGCTTAGCACTACAAGAACTACAGACCTGGGGAGTGTGAGCAAGCCTTGCCAAATCTCCACTAGGAGCTTACTTGAAATAGAGCCATGACCTTCCAGCTCCGTCCTTCAAACGAAGCTTGAAAGAGGTCCAAGGACCAGCTCAGGTCTCTAGCTATAACGAGAAGCATAACATGGTATTACCCACGGAATATACATGTTGCGATAAAAATCCCACACCAAGAAACCTAAATCCTAAGGGATAGGGGAAAACCGATGATTAGATAAGCATAAAATGCCAAAGATATGCATGATTAAAGATGGGTAAAGATTCCTAGGTAAGGCAGGACACCCATGGACTCCTTGCTAAGGCAGGACTCCACATTCCTCAAATAGGCAATCCGGAATCTACGAGATACAGTCCTACAAGGACTCAACCTCCAACTAAAGTGCCTATAAATATGACGGTAGAACTCCAATACAAGGTACGCAACTCCATAATCGAGAATCTTAATTCTCTCACCAAAGCAAGAATTCTACTGACTTAGGCATCGGAGGGTGGTAGGCACGCCACCACACTGGTGACTCGAGTTGTTTGCTTTGTTTTACAGGTCCAGGTCGGAGCTATCAACAAAGCTGATTCATCAGCTGGCGCCGTCTGTGGGAACGACTTTTTCCTTACGGTGAACAATTTTGTATGGTAGAAACCCGATCAAGCAGAACAACAATGGCTTTAGATCCCGAACAAACGGGTATTGACGATACCACAAAGGTCGCCAAGGCAGCCGAGATAGCCAAGGCAGCAAAAATCGCTAGGGCCGCCGTCGCCGTCGAAAAGGCTGCTAAGGCGGCAGAAGCGGCCAAGGCCGCCGTGGCAAGCAAAACAGGAGGTGATCAGATGACCCCAGAAGCGTTTGTTCATACGCAAAAGTAGATAAAGACTTTAACACAAGGGTTACAGATTGCGCTGCAAGAAAATGCAGACTTGCGAAAGCAAATCTCCGAGCCAAGCATCCCGAATTTACAGAATAGTCGCCATAAAGAGGACGATGACGGGGAAGAAGGCAAATCCAGTGAGAAAAAAAGCTGAAATCGAAGAAAGTATGGCAAACCACCCCCAGACAAGTTGCCCCACGAATAGGAGGCATTACTCAAGATGCAAAACCAGATTGAAGGGTTAATGAAACATATCAAAGCACAAACTCTTGCTACGGTAGAAGAGTTAGTGCAGAATATGGATTCACCTTTTACACCCGAAGTCATGGGGCTGCCTCTTCCAAGGAAGTTTAAAATGCCCCAATTGGAGACATTCAATGTCTCTACGGACCCATTGGATCATTTGGAAATGTATAAATCCTTGATGCACCTGCAAGCAGTACCAGATGAGGTAATGTGCCGGGCATTCCCTGTTACCCTCAAGGGAAGTGCCCGAGCATGGTTTAATAATAAGCTTCCATTGGGAGGTATACGTTGTTTCAAAAAGCTTAGCACAAGATTTTTAAGCTACTTCATTGCTGGCCAACGCTACGGCAAACCAGCAACGCACCTCTTGATGGTGAAACAAGGAAGATGGGAATCATTAAGAGAGTACACCACCAGGTTCAACAAAGAGGTCATCCAAATAGATGAAGTTGACGATAACGTGAGCATAACTGCATACATAGCTGGATTATATTCAGGACAACTCCTATACCTCGTGTCTCAGGAACCACCTAAAACCATGGCAGAGCTTATTCTCAGGGCCCAGAAGCACATGAATGCAGAAGAAGCTATTTACGCAAGGCGTTCACGCGACGGTTTTGATCCTCAAGCAGGACCATCACAGATTGGTGAATTCCCTCCAACAGCTAAGAGGAAGAGAGACGCTCGCTCCCCGCAAGTCGGGAGGCGAACCAAAGAATAAGAGGGTGGACTCAAGATCTTCCCCGAAACGGGCAGCAGCTGAAGGTCCGGCCCAAGGCAAGTATACGCAGCTTACCCCGCTCATAGCTACGGCAGAGCAAATCCTTAGCAACCTACAAGATGATCCAGACCTCAAGTGGCCTGGAAAGCTGAAAATTGATCCAAATAGGAGAGCTAAGGATAAATACTGCAGGTTTCACAAAGAACATGGTCACAACACAGATGATTGTATTGACCTAAAGCAACAGATCGAGGATTTGATTCAAAGAGGAAGACTTCAACGTTTTGTAACGAAGAAGCACCAGAAACAATCCAGGAGGGAAGATACAAGTAAGGAAGGTAGAGACGGCACTACACCCCGGTCAGGTCCCATTGGAAAGATCAAGGTCATCCATGGAGGATTTGCTGGAGGTGGAGAATCCAGCAATGCTAGGAAAGCTCACCTAAGGAAACTGAGAACAGAGGAACATTTGGAGGTTAACCCAATTGGCCGCTTAAGCAAATTCCAAAAAAAGGAGGAAATACCCATAATTTTCTCAGAAGAAGACATCAGGGAATTCAGATCCCCCATGATGACCCTATTGCTATAACCATTGTCGTGGCAAACTACCTCACACGTAGAGTGTTGATCGACAGTGGAAGCTCAACTAATATACTCTACCTCCATGCATATGACCAATTAAAAGTTGGATTAGAAAGGCTAAGGCCTATGGCATCACCACTAGTTGGATTTGCAGGAACGCCCGTTTATCCAGCTGATCAGATTGCCCTACCAATTACCATGGGAGAAGAAGGAAGTCAGATTACACGTATGGTTGATTTCATAGTAGTCAATTGTCCCTCGGCATATAATGCAATACTTGGAAGAACAACTCTGAATAAGATCGGGGCAATAATTTCCACATACCATTTGATGATAAAGTTCCCAACGTCAGAAGAAGTTGCTTGTGTCAGAAGAGATTAGAAAGCAGCACGGGAGTGTTACGTTACCTCACTCAGAGGAGCTAACATCACCATGAACATAGAGAGTCTCGACACACGAGATGAAGAGAAGCTCCAGCATGGAGAGCCCGTATAAGAGCTCGTGGAACCACAACAACTAGGAAAGACAGTGAGAATTGGAACAGGATTGAGCACGGTTGCAAAATCAGAGCTGCTGCAATTCCTAAGAAAGAACAAAGACGTCTTTGCGTGGTCCCACAAAGACATCCCAGGAATTGGCCCAAGGGTCATATCTCACAAGCTGAACGTTGACCCCACGGTACGCCCTGTTAAGCAGAAGAAAAGATCCATTGCTCCAGAACGAAATGAAGCTGCGGCCAAGGAAGTAGATAAGCTCATACAAGCGGGATCCATCCACGAAGTTCTCTATCCCGACTAGCTGGCCAACGTGGTCATGTTAAAGTAAGCCAACGGCAAATGGAGGATGTGTGTAGATTTCACTTACCTCAATAAAGCATGTCCAAAGGATAGCTTTCCTCTGCCAAGAATTGACTCCTTGGTAGATTCTACTGCCGAGCATGAGCTCCTCAGCTTCATTGATGCATTTTCAGGATATAACCAAATCCAAATGCACGAAGGAGATCAAGAAAAAACCTCATTAATTACCAATAGGGGGTTAAATTGTTATAAAGTGATGCCCTTCGGTCTCAAGAATGCAGGAGCGACAAACCAGAGGCTGGTCAACAAGATGTTCAAGCCACAGATCGGGCGCAATGCAGAAGTGTATGCGGATGACATGCTGGTTAAAAGTGCTAAGGCACATAACCATGTTGCAGATTTGGAATAAACCTTTCAGATTCTCAGAAAACACCAAATGAACCTCAACTCGTCAAAATGTGCTTTTGGGATCTCCTCAGGGAAATTATTAGGCTTCATGGTGTCTCAATGGGGCATCGAAGCAAACCCTGAAAAGATTCAGGCTATACTCACCATGCGTTCACCACGGAACATCAAGGAGGTCCAAATGCTAACAGGACGAGTCGCAACATTGAGCAGGTTCATCTCACGAGCAACCGATAAATGTCAAACATTCTTTAAGGTTCTGAAAAAAACTTTTGAATGGACGATCACAGAGGAAACAGCTTTCACCTAACTAAAGGAATATTTGACATCACCGCCGCTGCTAAGTAGGACTCAAGACGGAGAGAACCTATTTCTGTACCTAGCTGTCTCCCCTCATGCCATCAGCACGGTTTTGATTCGAGAGAAGCCAGGGGCCCAACTCCCAGTATACTATACCAGCAGGGCGCTAAGGCGAGCTGAGCTGAGATATCCCAGAGCAGAAAAGATAGCCTTTGCAATGGTGATAGCAGTCAAAAGGCTACAGCCATACTTCCAGGCTCACTCAATCAAAGTGCTAACAGACCAACCACTTCGAAGAATTCTCCACTGCCTAGAGACATCAGGTCGGTTAATTCAATGGTCCATAGAGCTTGGCAAGTTTGACATAGAGTATAAGCCTCGAATTGCCATCAAAGCATAGGTGTTTGCAGATTTTCTTGCAGAATACACATATCCAGAACCAGAAGAGCCCCCCAAGGAAGAGCCCAAACCTTGGGTCCTTCAGGTTGACGAATCAACAACTAGAGAAGCAAACGGAGCTGGTTTAATTCTAACATCCCCGAAAGGGCAACGCCTGAACTACGCGCTTAGGTTTGAGTTTAAAGCAACCAACAATGAGGCCGAATATGAAGCTCTAGTGGTTGAACTGGGGCTGGCTAGCAACGTTGGTGCTTGCCACGTGCTGGCCAAAAGTGATTCACAGCTGGTCGTAGGACAAGTCCTAAGAGAATACACTGTGACGGAAGAGGTAATGCAAAAGTACTTAGATAGAGTGAAGGCACAAATTGCGAATCTGCAAAGCTTTAATATTGTCAGAATTCCAAGGGAGGAGAACATTGAATCAGATTATTTGGCAAAGCTAGCTACGGCCAAAGAGGATACTGTTCCACGGAATGCACTAGTAAGATACTTAGAGTTACCAAGTATTTTTGCCCCAGACATACAGGTGCAAGCTATCAACTACAGTGACTCATGGACAGGTCCCATAGTTGACTACATAACAAACGGGGCACTACTAGATGACAAATCAAAGCTAGACAGCTTAAGATCAAAGTTGCAAAATACTTGATGATGGGAGATGTGCTATACAGAAGAAGCTTCTCATTACCATACGTTAGATGTCTGACCACGGCGGAATCTACACAAGCTATGGAAGAAGTCCACCAAGGAGTATGTGGGGATCACCAAGGTGGCCGCATGTTAGCCTACAAACTCCTTAGGTTGGGATACTATTGGCCTTGCATGCAAAAGGATTGCAACTCTATGGTCCAAAAATGTGAAAAGTGTCAACAATTTGCCAACATCATTCATAGACCACCCACAGTCTTGACTCCAATGAAGGGACCTTGGCCGTTTGCTCAATGGGGAGTCGACCTAATTGGCCCACTTCCTATGGCCGCAGGCCAGGTCCAGCATGCCATTATAGCTGTATATTACTTTACGAAGTGGGTCGAAGCTAAGGTATTGGCCACAATCACAGCAGAAGTTACAATTCATTTCTTATGGAAATTAATTATTATCCGTTTCGGATTACCACGAGTAATAGTCACGGACTGAGGAAAGCAATTTGATAACGCTCAATTCAAAATGTACTGTATTTCCAAGGGAATACATGTGCATTATGCCTCTAAGGCCCACCCAAAGGCCAATGGGCAGGTAGAAGTCACGAATTGAACCATCAAGAAGGGGATTAAGAAGAGGCTGCGAGAGGCCAAAGGAACCTGGCCAAACGAGCTGTACAACATGCTATGGGCATATCGAACAACACCCCGAACTGCAACTGGAGAAACTCCATACTCTCTTGCGTTTGGGGTTGAAGCAGTAGTCCCTATTGAAGTTGAACTCCTCAACTACAGGACCGCAAGCATCGACCACCAAAAAAACCAAGAAGATCTCAGGGCTGAGCTAGACCTCTTAGAAGAAACAAGGGAAACAGCAATGGCCAAAGTGGCCGTTTACCAGCAAAGAATGGTCAAGTACCATGAAGCACAAGTTAGGCCAAGAAAATTTCGTACTGGTGATCTAGTTCTAAGGAAAGTTGATCCCACTAGAAAGAAGGTGGGCAAACTTGGCCCAAATTGGGAAGGACCCTATCAGGTCTTACACCATATCAAAGCTAGTGCATACAGGCTCGCAACCCTAAGGGGAAAAAAGCTGCCAATTTCATGGAATACGGAGCATCTCAAGAAGTATTACAAGTAGGTGCTTACAGTGGAAGTCTATTTCTGTTTAAAAGGAAGTTTATTCCTGTTTATAGGAAACTTTTTGTTTTCAATAAAACTTTAGCAGCAAAGTTATTTTCATTAGGACCACGTGTTCTCTTTGTTTGCCCATGTGGCCAATAAAACCCCCCACGAGGGATGATCGTTTAGTTTTCCCGTATGCATGATATGGAAAAGACAAACAGAAGAACAAAATTATCCAAATTTTATTAATAAATCCACACCCTAAGGAGTGTGGACAGCTTTTATATAAAAACTTTGTGGGCAAACCCACAAAGTTTCAACCTAATCACTACCTCCCTCCCTCCGTTGGAGGAGAGGGAATTGGTGGTGCTGGCTACCCTCAGAAAGTCTCCAACTAGTCCAGTTGGCAATTAGCACCATGCGGACCGTCTTCTCCATGACGGAAATTGATTCCACCATGGCCTCCATCTTTGAAGATAACCCATCAATGGCTGCCTTCAAGTTTTGTAACTCCTGGCACAACTCAGAAATCTGCTCGTTGTTCGTCATTACGAATGGAAATTGATTATGCAATGGGGAATAACTCATCACAACTATTGGTTTTTATAGCAAAACTTGGACGGTTCACTAACCGCCTGCTAAACCAATCAGCATGATCATAATTGAAACTACAATTAAAACCACCACTTCCACTGCTTAGAGTAATGGGAAGTTACACCTCCGATTACCTCGGGCAGTTGAAACGATTGCTTTTATTCAAAGCAAAATATTTGAACCCCAAGGCCAATCTCTCGTGTTTCAAACACAAAAGTATATCCTACGGGAAACAACAATAAGTACATTAATTGTTTAAACGCAGATAATTTATATACTTAGGGAAGTAGGAACACCACCATGCAATAAAATGAAGCTTAGGAAAAACTTCCAAGCTCACAGACGTAGCACAGCTATGCAATAAAATGAATCTTAGGAAAAACTCTCAAGCTCACAGACGTAGCACAACTATGCAATAAAATGAAGCTTAGGAAAAACTCCCAAGCTCACAGACGTAGCGCGGCTATGCAATAAAATGAAGCTCAGAAAAAACTTCCAACCTCACAGACGTAGCACGGCTATGCAAGAAAATGAAGCTCAGGAAAAACTTCCAAGCTCACAGACGTAGCGCGGCTATGTAGTCCATTGACATTTGACTTGCCCAGTAGATATCCTAAGGGAAAATCAAATAAGTGTCTCAAAATTGATTTGGATAAAAACAATTTACAAACTTAGGGAAGTCAAGCGTAGCACAGATATGCAATCAAACAATGAAAATTTTCTAGCTATGCGATTTGGCACAACAATAACAAGCGCAGAAATTGGCAAAATTCACAAAAGTCAGTATGCACAAAGACTATTGAAGGCTGCCATAACTCGGTTCAAGATAAAGAGCATGTTATTATCAAACCTGCACCTGTTATGATTTCAAAGGCAAGAAGCCTTTAAAAAGGCCCAAAAAATGATCTCACTGAGATCAACCCCAATCAAGACAATTTTTAAAAGTCATCCAACCAGACAGGAGTCAAGACCACTCCCAGTCAAAAACAAAGTATGAAAGTGTGCTTAGTTACAAACCCAAGGAATTAAAAGTTTCTAAAAAGGCCATTCAAAGGCCCAGGATGGAACTATCAATAGCTTGCCCATCACTCGATGATGGGACAGGAGGTGTTGCAGCTGGAGTTGGAGATTCGAGAGGAATAGAGACTTTTTCTGGAGTTTGGAGAAGGGATGCAATTGAAAAGCTCGGGATGGATGTGCCCTTGGATGCTGCGTCATCATCATCTTCTTCTTCCTACTTCTGTCCCCTGTCAAGACCAGAGGGCCCCTCTTCATCATTAACTTAAAATTTGGAAAAATCCAAATTTGGAAATGCTAAGGCTGCCCGGCTCCTCATGGCTTCGAACCCATCAAAATATTGTTGGGTGATGTCCTGACGGTATTCAGGGGACTGCAGGAAGAGCTCAATGTCTTCCCTTCGAGCATTCTTCACCTTTTCTAGCATCCCCATACTCATGGCCCTATACTTCTCCATCTCCACGTCCCATTCAGAAATTTTCTGCTCTAAACTTCGAGCAGCAGCCACGGCAGTGTCTCTCTCCACCTCCAAATCTTTCTTCAGCTTCAGAGAAGCATCTCTTTCGTTTATTGCTTTCTGGAGCTCAGTAGTCATGGTGGCACCTTGCTTTATGAGCCTTACATTGGCCTCTGTAAGGGTAACCACCTGCCTCCCCAAGCTATGGCTTTGGGAAGTAAGGAAATGGCCACGCATCTCGGCCTGCAAAAAGAGAGACAGGGTTAATAAAGAAACGACAGACAATCAAACTGTCAATCACAAGAAAGGGAAAGATACCATAGCCAATTCAACCAACATCTGTTCCCCCACTGCTTGGAGAGACATCTCCGTCATCAAGTCTTTATCAGTTGCACAGAGTAGCCCAAAAGCACGCTCAAGAGCCTCCTGATAATTACCCAAAACAGAAGGACCGACAAGAGTCTTTGACTTCTTTGCAGAATGAGTACTCTCCACAGCTGCACCCTTTGCCTTTCTCTTTGATTTCTCAGCATCTCCATCAGCAATCTGCTCAACCACTAAGTCAAAAGCAGGATCGTTAGGAAGGTCAGCATCCAAGAAGCTCTCAACATTCAGCTCCTTTTGAAGATGGGAGCTTTTCCTTTTTGGAGCTATGGCCCTTGACGACTACTTTGCCCTCTTAGCTTTCAAATTGGGCCAGCAAGGCTTTATCCCTCTTTGGTGCCATCTCTTTACTTTCACCTTCTTCTTCTAAAAAGAAAAGAAATGAAAAACAATGAGAAAGTTAGCAAACGATAAAGCACCAAAATAAAAGCATAAAATACCTCTAGAAAGGGCTAAGGCCTCACGAGATGTCTCTGGACCCAATAGATAAGTAGCCAAAGACTCTGGTGTAACAAGCAACCCCCAACTATGAATCTCGTAACCCTAGGCCAATCTAAGCTCTGCCTCTACAATGGAAGTTAAAGGGAATGGAGCACAAGCTACAGGAGATAAGAACAGAAACCCTTGAGAATAAAGAACATTCCGTGATATTCAAAAAATAAAGAAAAGCTACGGCTTACAACTGGCAATAGGTACCCCCCAATCTACTGGGAATACGTTGCGTATAGGATCCAACTTCCCAGCTGGGGAGCTCCCATCCATCTCCCCCAATGAAAAAGAATTTATCCATCCAGTTCTTATGGACATTAGGGAGATCGGTAGTCAACTCTTCTCCACTAGGCCTCTTGGTAAAATAATACCATCCGGTGCCCCCAGGGGCTTCCTTTATAGAGAACTGATTAAGAAATGGACCTTTAGATAGGGAAGTGAGGCCATCTGACATAGCTCCCCAAAAAGCAGCACAGCCAATCAATAAATGCCAAGAATTGGGAACAATCTGGCCTTGTGCCAAACCCAAAAAGCTTAAAACTTCCCTGGCCACAGCGAGGAAGGGCAAACAGAGCCCCCATTCTAGAGCCCCAACGTAGAGACATGCCTCATTCTCAACAAAAGAGCAGGCTCGCTCGAATTCAAAAGGCTTCCTCAAGGTAACAGAAGCTGGAATAGAATATCTAACCTTAGGAATAGCCAACTCTTCATCAGTAATAGTAGAGGGGATGTTGGAAGCAGAGAAAATGGGAACCCTACAGGAACCCCTTGACGAAGGAGCAGGAGGAGGTGAAGGGTTGACACAGCTTGACTGACCCATGTCAGACGAAGCCCTAATATCACTGCTACGACGCATTGAGACCTCCTCCTCCACGGTCAACTCCTCAGCCTGAAGGATCGAAGAAAAATTGATGAAACCCTCTGACATTAGGGTTCCAACAAAGAATCGCGGATATAACGAAGCCGATAGGTAAAAGAGGTCCCAAAAAACCCTGTTTTGAAATACGATGGAATAAGGGGCAAAATCCTCAATAATGGGAGAGTGAAGGTTGACGGAAACAAAACCGACCAACATTTGCACAAATAAACTCCCGAGGAACAGCCCACGTTGGGCCTAAAACCTCTACACAGGGAGGAGAATCCAGCTTAAATAGAAGAAGAAAGAACAGCCAAGAAAAGGGGAATGTACATAAACGGGACGGGCTTTAACAGGATGACGGAGGAGAACGACGAAGAAGGGTCTCACGCAGAAAATCACTTGAGTAGATTTGAATGCCTCTCTGATAAAGATTGATCAAAAGCAAATGAGAAGCTTAAATGGTCAGCATCCATCCCGAGAACGGCTCCTTGATCTTCGTCGTCCACCTCTAAAAACCAGAGTAGCAGGGATCTCGACACCTGTCCCGCGGCTAGACCCATGTATTTAAAACCCTCTGTAAAAGGAAAAAGAGCGGTAACCGCCATTTAGGCCTTTCCAGTGTTCCCAACCTCCAAAGCAAAGCTGGAGCTTGAAAACAGAGGAGTACCTGATAAGTAGGATAGACCTGAGGAGTTAGCACTACAAGAACTACAGACCTGGGGAGTATGAGCAAGCCTTGCTAAATCTCCTCTAGGAGCTTACTTGAAACAAAGCCATGACCTTCCAGCTTCATCCTTCAAACAAAGCTTGAAGGTCCAAGGACCAGCTCCGACCTCTAGCTATAATGAGAAGCATAACATGGTATTACCCACGGAATATACATGTTCTGATAAAGATGCCACTCCAAAAAAATCTAAATCCTAAGGGATATGGGGAAACCGATGATAAGATGAGCATAACATGCCGAAGATATGCATGATTAAAGATGGGTAAAGATTCCTAGCTAAAGCAGGACACCCATGAACTCCTAGCAAAGGCAAGACTCCACATTCCTCAAAGAGGCAATCCGGAATCTACGAGATACAGTCCTACAAGGACTCAATCTCCAACTAAAGTGCCTATAAATATGACGATAGAACTCCAATACAAGGTACGCAACTCCATAATCGAGAATCTCAATTCTCTCACCAAAGCAAGAATTTTACTGACTTAGGCATCGGAGGGTGGTAGGCATGCCACCACACCGGTGACTCGAGTTGTTTGCTTTGTTTTACAGGTCCAGGTCGGAGGTATCAACAAAGCTGATTCATCAAGGCTCTAAGTTCACTATATTTGGGATCTCATCATATTTACAAACACTCGACAATACACATATTCCATCACACAGTCACACCCCTTCCCTTCAATCATTGTCTACACACCAGAGCAAATGTTAGTTTCGAGCAACACCTAGAGACCCGTATTGAATTTTTTTTTATTTATTTGAATTCATGTGGCCAACTTGTAAACTTGTTCATTTACTTGCCGTTGGAGTGGGCCGGGTGCGTGGACTGTGGGCCGAGAGATTTGGGACCCACATGTGACCTACGTAGTGTTTAATAATTTTAATCAGGACTGGATTTAGAAGCAAAATTAGATGTTTCGTAAACGCCTTTATCGATATCCGATTTAGTTGATTTTTTTTATAGTAACTCTAAACAAACCATTTTGAACAAAATGAGCGATCGAGTCTCCAAGCGATTTGGCAACAAATCTTCTCACGAATCTCATGTATATTGATCTCCTTACGCTAATCTTCAATTTTTAGGCGTTTTTTCCATGTTTTTCATTGCTTTTTGAGTGTGTTGAGGCGGAGATGCCATCTGCCATCGTCTGAAGCATGGCTGTGCACTGTTCATGTTCTTCCCAATGCGTATATTCTTCCCGAGGCGTATCTCCTTCTTGAGGCCATCAGGATAATTCTCGGCCCCAGGTGTTCTTCTTAAGGAAGGATATCCTGTTGTTGCCCATGACCTAGAGGTTCCAAGGAGTGATGACCATCCCGACCCAAGCGTTGGATATTTTTCCCCCTAAGCATGTAGCTAATGGGTCTTGCATATCCCTTTTTGCTAGGTTGGGGTGAATGGTCGTTGAGGTCTACTTGGACAGTTCTAGTAGCTCTGCCTCCTCTCCAGTTATCGACGAGCAGATACGCGAGACTCTTCGGCTCCGAGCATTCTACCAAACTTCGCTCGATTTTATTAAGCCTTCTGACCCTCTAAGAGCCCTGTGCCCAATTACATCATTTGATCCTCGGGAGATGGAGACTCCTAGCACCTCAAATCAAGGACCGGGGCCTTTCGCGAATTCACCCAAAGAGACTTAGGGACACAGAAGAACAGTGAAATCGTGCCCTTACCAGAACCAATTCTTCAGCGGTGCACCGGGCACCTATGAAGAATTCAGGAAGGCCTATAACATTCCTTCGGATGTCCAAGTTCGGCTGCTACCAACCACCGACCCCTGCCGACTGCAGCACCGCCCGGGGGAGCTGATCTTCCCCTTATAGCTATCACCGAGGGCGGAATAAGGTTTCCCCTTCACCAATTCGTGTGTCGGGTGCTTCGGACCCTATCGCTTACCTCCTCCCAGCTCACGGTTAACTCTTAGTGGGTCATCATGAGCATCATAGAGCTGAGGAGGCAGTACAACCTGACGTTCAGGCTAGAGGAGCTCTTCGGGGCGTATCAGATTGGAGTCAACCGAGACAATGACCGATACTACCTTTCGTGTCGGTCGGGGTATGATGAATTCCTAATTGACCATCTGCCTGACTCCGAGGAATGGGCGGGCATATATGTCTCGGTATCCGAGAACATTATGTTCGGGCCCGAAGAAAACCTCGACACCAGGACAATGGTTCAATTCGGGACCGGTACACCTGGTCAGTAAATTTCCCTCATTCAAGCATTGCATGTTTCCTTTTCTCCTTCTTGCACATGTTGATTTCTTTTTCCGGTGACATGTTGCAGTTGAAGGGGTTGTGCAAGAATTTTGGGAGAGGGCAAACCGAGCCCTAATCAACGCTGCCTTTGCTGTTCCCCTCACAACTCGATCCGCTCCGAACCTGCTCAGTTACGTCCCAACATATAAAGGCTTCCTAAAGAAGAAACCGAGGCAGCAGGGGGTTCTGAGGGCAAGTCGAGGAAAAGGCAGAGGTAGAGGGGCAGAAGGAAGAGGAGGACTCGAAGCTCCGAAGGCCACAACGAGCAACTTTCCCCCCGAGTGTCATTCGCAAAGAGATCAATCGAGAGACTCCCGAGCAATCCAGGCTAAGCGGCGATATGACAGGTCAAACCGAGAGGGTGGTGTTAAACCTGAGGCGGAGGCCGAGGAGCCATGATGTCGGTTCTCCGCCCAGGGCAACAGGTGCCAAAAGCTCGAGGGTCACTACCGTTTCCCTGGAGGAGCCGACGGAGAAGAGGGTGCGGCACAAGGCGAGGGACAGCAGTCGAGGGAAAGACAAAGAAACGATTGTCATTTTGGAAGAGGAGAAATAGGACGGTGAGTCTGACGAGGGGCTGAGAACGAAACTGAGGCCAGGGTTCGGGCGAGCGAGGTTCCCTAGGCCCCCAAGTTCCGTCACTTCAGTGGACGCCTGATCCACCATGCTAATAGCGCGTCTCGGAACATCGGGACAGCCTGCATTCTCCCGAGGGATGCCAAAGCTGTCGCCGGTGCACCAAAGACTTGGTGGGAGAGATAGCGCAATCACTTCTCAATGTAAGCTTCCTTGCTTCCCCCCTTTTTCCTTCGGTTGAAAGCTAGGCTTTTGTAATGTTTTCTTCCATTTTCTGTTGGCAAGCTAGCGCTCAGGTTCTGGAGATCCACAAGAGGTGCAAGGGGCAAGACAAAAAGATTGAGGGATTGAAAAAGGCCTTGGCGTCAAGGGAGGAGGACCTAAGGGTGGCTCGGAAGGCTTGCGACCTTCCAAAAGGCTGATGGTGAGAGGTTGGCTAGGGAGAACCGAGCCAAAAACGTCGAGGACATCACAAACATTTTGAGGGCTTCCCGAGCCCAGAAGGTCAAAGTTGCAAGGGAGAGAGGCTTCGACGAGGGGTTTAACGCGGCTGGAGTGGAGTACAAAAAGCAAGTTTGGGAGATCGAGGCCGAGTTGCACCGAGAACGCTTTCGGGACGAAATGCGGTATGGTTATGAGTTTTTGTTAAGCAAGCTCGATCTTCCAGAGGATTCAGCGCTCCGCGCCGTCCCCGAGCTGCCTCCTAAGGAGTTCGTCCTACCTGATGAAGAGGATGTAGAAGTGCCGAACCCTGACGCCTAAGCCACCCCCGCGGACCAGACTGATCCCAATGCCCCTGCTATAGCTGATGCTTAGGATGACTCCTCTCTGTCCTTTTTGGAAAAAAAACAGTTGTAGTTTTTATTGAATTCGACTAGACGGTTTCGGACATTTGGAATTTGTAGCTCCAGGGTTATGTAATTAATTGGGTTGCGACTAGTGCCAAACAATTGGCCTAAACCAGATCACTTATAATAGTTAAGTATGACTGGCGCCTGGCAGTTGGCCCGAGCCAGATCCTCGATTGGTTTTTAATTTGCACCATACACTGTTATGCAATTTTTTGCACATAAACTCTTTTTTTTCAAACACTTGTGTTTTATCTCTGAAATGCTTGCATGTATTTGTGGTTGTTGCTAGGGTATACCCGTGCCCCCGCTTTGGGTAAGCTTGTGAACTGGAGGAACAAGTATTAACCGAAGCATACTCAGGGAATTAATATGTTTGAAAAATTGAATTGTCAATGCCCCTGCTTCGGGCGGGCTTGCATGGAGCCGGGCGAGCTAAACTGAAGCATTTAGATGAAAATTATTTTTAAATTTCCCGAGCCCCTGCTTTGGGTTAGGCTGCCTTGGCTACACCAGGAGGCTGCTTAAATCGAAGGGGTGGATAAGTAATGTCACACGCTAGGATAGGCCTACTAGGGTATATAGGCTAGGGTCCCGTAGAGAGCTAACATCAGCTTAAGGTTCGGGACGCAGCGTATCCGAGCAATGAGTGGCCTTATGATGGATCGGAGTAAGGGGCTTGGGGAAAAAGATCGAGTATCCTTATAACAATCCATTGAAAACCTGAACAACCGTGTTGGTCAGGACGACTTAGTGGGAATTGAGCCAGAAGGGTTTCACCTTTTAGAGGGCCAAATCCCAGAAGTCGAAATAATATTTTGTGCAAGAATAAACCGAGCGACAACACTAAAAATGAGAATAAGTGCTAGGAAAGAAAAGATAGCGATTCAATGACACTTGTCCAAATACTGTCATTACATAGATAAATTGCTCTAAAAACAAAGAAACTAAGAAAGCAAAGAAACATGGGGGGGGTGTTGATGGGGCTCTGCACCGAGGCAACTTTTAACCACAGAACTTCTTCAGATTGTTAGCATTCCAAGATTTTGCAACAAGAGAACTGTCCAGCTTTTCCAACTTGTAATTTCCCGAGCCTAGGTGTTTAAGCACACGGTATGGGCGCTCCCAATTGAGCGTCAGCTTTCTTTTCTTGGACTTCTCGACCACCTTCTTCCAGACAAGATCGTCAGGCTTTAATGACCGAAGGCGGACGCTTCAGTTGTAGCCCTTGGTGACTTCTTGTTGATACGAAGTAAGCCTATCCTCGCATTTTTGTGCACTTCTTCTGCCAAGTCGAGATCCGAGGCGATGGCGTCATTACTAACCGATTCGTCAAAATTTTCAGTACAGATCGTGGGAAGCCCAACCTGGAAGGGAATGACAACCTCCATCCCAAATGCCAAGGAGAAAGGGGTGCGTCCAGTGAAGCGCCAAGGGGCAGTTTGGTAGCCCCAAAGTACTTGTGGTAATTCCTCGGCCCATTTGCCCCATCGGGATTCGAGTCGGTGCTTAAGTCCGGAGGATATGGCCTTGTTGGCAGCTTTGGCCTACCCATTGCCCTAGGTGTACCACAAAGTGGATATGTCTCATTTGATGCCATACTCGTTGAGGAGGGCCCCCATATTTATGCCCGGTGAACTGCTTCCCATTGTCAGTGATGATAGCAAATAGTACACCGAAGCAGGAGATGTTATTTCGCCAAACGAAACGAATGACATCGACTTCCTCGATGGTCACCATGGGCTCGGTCTCGACCCGTTTGGAGAAGTAGTTGATGGTGGTTAGGAAAAACTTGAATCTGCCGGGCGCAATTGGGAGGTTACCCACGATGTCCATGCCCCACTGCGAGAATGGCTATGGACTGGTGAGAGGGCGAGGTCTCGAGCAGGCTGGTGAATGATGGGAAAAAACATCCAGCACTTTCGGCACCGTTTAACATACTCCTCAGAATCATGCTTCATTGTCGGCCACCAATAACCCTTAAGTACTGGCTCGGTGAGCGAGGGAACATCCTCCTAAGTGGCAACCACTGTCACCAGTGTGAAGCTCTTCAATGATGCCAGGCACCTGGTGTGGGTGTGCCACCAAGAAGTATGGGCTGATAAAAGACCGTCAGTATAGCTTGCCATTGGGGTTTAACCAGAAAAGAGCAGTCTTGTTACGAAGTCGGTGAGCTTCCTTTTTGTCGAAGGGGAGGATATTATCCCAAAAATAATTGACAATTTTGCCCATCCAACTCAGTCCAAGCTCGATATTTTGGACTTCATGATCTAGGACATCAAGCTCAAAACTCGGTTTGCCGATAGTGCAGAAAGAAATAGACGGTGTCCCGAGGTTGAACATGCCCAGGCAAGTTCTATGAGGGCATCGACTTGTGCGTTTGCTCTTTAGAGATGTGTTCGATCCGGATGGCCTTGAAGCTTTTAGTAAGTGAACTGAGGTAAGTTCGTATGCGCTTGTCCCGTGTAGAGACCCGTAAATTTCCGTTATATAATTTTAATGTTTTATGAATGGATAAGTGATGGATTAGTAAAAAATTAAAGTTAGGGGTCAATGTAGGAGAATATGAAAAATCAGGGGTGTTGGTGTGATTTGTGCATGTGTGTGCCGTGTATGTATACCTGGGGAATTTTTTTGCTTTTTTCCATTTTCTTTTCATCTCATCTCTTTCGACTCTCTCTCCATTTCTAAAACCCATCTATCAAAAACTCACCCAATCACTCAAAAACCCACAACAATCTACCTCAACTCCATCTTTTACATGCGTATTCAGGCCAGTATCTCGTTGGATAGAGCTCGATTGGGCATATTTTTGCTTGATTTGGCTTCTGGAAGCTAGGGTTCGATCAATCTCTTTGTTTTGGGCTAGGATACTCGAGGTAGGAAATTCTACCTCTCTTTATATGTTATTTGAGTGTCCCGATGCTTTATTTGAGCTTATATTTGTTGTTCTTGGGATTGGATCAAAATTTGTCAAGTTGTGAAAAATCGTCAAAATTCCGGATTACTACCGGTAGGACTTTTTTTCCTACCAGTAGGATTTTGTTGTCGCAATAATGTGTACCCACTGTTTTGTGTTTGTACAGGTAGGATTTGTCCCCTACCGGTAGGATTACTAATTCTTCCCAGACATCTGCCGGTACCCTTTTCTTTTCTACCGGAAGAAACCTTGCATGGTAAAATTTTGTTGGCACTGTTTTCAATTTGTACCGGTAGTCCCCATTTCCCTACCGGTAGACCACAGTCAAAGAACAAAATTACTTACGTTGTTGTACTTCCACCTTTACGAAAGCCTTTAACTTTTCCATGGGTTACATCATTGGTTATATTCTTATGATAAGAAATCAGGTGGTTCTACTATTCTCCATGATCACGTGATGTACTTTTGAAATTGTTCGAGTTGGTAGAGCTATGGAATGATAAATTCGAGCTTCTTGCACGACACTTGTACAAATGGTGCACTTAAGTATGTGAACGACGAGCAAACACTCGAGGCCTAACCTTCGAGGTAGGTGCTTGGCAGGGGATAGCAGGGTTCTATAATTAGCCCGACAGGAGCCAACGCTCAAATTGAACACTCAAGGCCTAACTTTCAAGGTAGGTGCTTGGCAGGGGATAGCAGGGTCCCATAATTAGCCCAGCAGGAGCTTCGGCTCAGACACACAAACGACATGATATGTTGAGACACGAATTCAATGAATATGACCTATAAGTTGAACAAAAGAAGGATCGGTGATAGTTGGACACTTGAACGTGATAATTGTGTTCATCTCCGTAGTCGTTTGATTTTTTATCGTTCATTCTTTTGTACTACTCATTTGCATATAGAGTCTGCGTAGATTTTTCTACTGGGCTAGTGTAGCTTAAACCTTATATTATTTTCAGGTGCAAATCCGGAACCATAGCTTGCATGCCTGGAGTGCTTGGAGTGTGGACATTACTTTTGAAAGCTAACCCAAAGAGTTACTTATCCATCTTGTAGATTTCTTTGAAAGATGTATTCATAACTAAAAGGTGTAATTCTCTTAACTTGGAATATTGTAACCATTAATCCTCTTTCTAAATTTGATACTTATGTTAATTTGGGGCCATCGAGCCGATATTGTAATATTCTGGAACCGTGTGAACTTGGATGTATTTGCTGTGGAAATTTGAATACGGTGATCATTTTGGGTATCGTAAAGGGATATTTGTGAGGATTTATTTATGAAAAATCTTTCATATTTATGTTAAAAATCCGGGGCATGACATCCCGAGCCTCATATTCTTCGGTGTTCTGATTGACAACCAGCTGAGAGTCGCTGTAAACGACGAGCTTTTCAATGTCGAGTGCTTTGGCGTTCTTGAGTCTTGAGATCAGGGCTTTGTGTTCGTCCTCGTTGTTTGAAGCTGGGAAGCTGATGGAGAGGGAGCTTTCATGCAAAATGCCAGTAGGAGAAAAAAGTACGATCCCAACCCCGGCGCCTCGGCTGTTGGAGGCTCTGTCGACGTATATTTTCCAGACATTGCCATGGAACAACTTCCAAGCGGTTCTAGGGTTAGCTTGGACCACAACTTCGGGATTAGGGGTCGGGACCGGGGTGGGGGAATCGCTCGAAGTAAGTTCGGTGATGAAATTAGCAAGGGCCTGAGCTTTGATGGCCGTTCGGGGCTGGTATTGAATTTCGTAGTTTACAAGCTCCACGGCCCATTGGAAAATTCGGTTAGAGAGGTCTGCTTTTCAAAGGAAAGATTTGAGAGGGAACTCAGTGAGAATGATGATTTCGGTGAGCCTGAAAGTAGGGAGCATGCTTTTAAAATGACGAGACGAGGGCGAGGACAAGCTTCTCCAGAGGCAGATAACGCATTTCAACGAGTGTCGTCGTCTTACTGGAATAGTTGATGGGCTGATGGTCTCGCCCCTCCTGGCGAATGAGTACCGAGCTTATGGCATGTGGGGAGACGGCTAGGTACAATAACAAATCTTCCTGGTCCCAAGGCATGACAAGGAGCGGAGGCTCGGAGAGGTAAGCCTTTAGTTGTTATAATGCTCAGTCACATTCCTCGGTCTAGTTAAACTACGTCGGCTACCTTTCAAAAGAGCGAAGAATGGCTGGCACTTGTCGAAAGACCGACTGGTGAACCGGTTAAGGGCAGCGGCCATGCCAGTGAGACTTGGACATCCCTCTTGTTGTACGGAGCTGAGAGCTTTTCAATTGCATGGAGTTGCGCTGGGTCTGCCTTAATGCCGCTTCAGGAGATAAGGTGACTGAGGAACTTTCCCGAACTGACACCGAAGGCACACTTTTCCGCGTTAAGCCGAAGCTTATGAGTCTGAGGATCTAGAAGGGTTTGGCGAGATGGGCTAGGTGGTCACTGGCCAGCATGCTCTTCACCACCATGTCGTCAATGTAAGCCACCATGGTGTCACCCAATAAACGCTCGAAGATTTTAGTTATCATACGTTGAAATGTTGCCCCGACATTTTTAAGGCCGAAAGGCATAACGAGATAACCAAAAATACCATGCGGGGTGATGAAGGTCGTGTTCTTAACATCGCCTTCACTCATTGCGATATGGTGATAGCCTCGATAGACGTCCATAAAACTGAGTCAGTCATGACCGACGATAGCGTCGACTAACTAATCGATCATCGGAAGGGGGAAGAAGTCCTTCGGGCAGGCGTCGTTGAGATTGGAATAATCGATGCACACTCACCACTTGTCGTTCTTTTGCTTAACAACCACGGTGTTGGATAACCATTTTGGGTATTGAACCTCACGAATGGCCCGGGCATTGAGGAATCAATCGACTTGTTTGATGACAGCCACGGAATGAACCGGGAAGGACTGCCTTGCTCGCTGCACAACCGAACTTCTGCTTTTGTCAATGTTAAACTTGAGGCAAATGAATGAAGGATCGATCCCGGGCATCTCGTACAGGGTCCAAGCGAATACCTCGATGTTTTTCTTTAGGAAGTCAACCATTTGGCTCTGTTTGGTATCGCTAAGTGAGAATCCGACGAGGAAGAAATGGGAGCCTTCCTCGTTGATGGGAACGGTGATGAGTTCTTTGATTGCTTTTTGGTCGGCCCTTCTGCCGATATCTTCAAGGATAATTGCGTCAGGGACCTCGATGAGGTTGACTCGGGACGTCAATTTGTTGATTCGAACAACATTAACTTGGCATCTTTTGGCAACGGTCTGGTCTCTGTAAAGGTCTTCATGTCGCCCATAAGCACCAATGAACCGGACCACTTGGTGATAAGAGGAGGCAATAGCCTTCATCTTATGGAGCCAAGTGCAACCGACAATGGCGTTGTAAGGACTAGGTACGTCCACCACAACAAATTACATATCGTGTGTTACCGACCCGACGCGAACGGGAAGGGTAATCATGCCAAGAGGCCATACCAAAGCCCTATTGAAGCCAATTAGAGGGACCTCAAAGGGGTAGAGGTTGGTCTTGGAGGGACGGAGGTCGGTCTCAAAGAGCTTCAAGTCTTTGAACAAAGAATAGTACATAACCTCTGTTGAGTTGCCCTGGTCAACGAGGACACGCCGAACATTAAAGGTCCCGATGCAAAGCGTGACCACGAGGGCGTCATTGTGCGGGATCTGGACGCGATCTAGATCCTTCTCGGTGAACGAGATAGTCCACTTAGAGCCGTCATCCATACACGCACACTTGGGCTTAGGACCAACTAACATGATTTGCTTGGACGAAGAAACGTCGTTGAGCTCAGCACGGATGACATGGATCGTTTGAATCTCCTCTTCATTGTGGGTCTCGGCTCGCTATGCCCCGAGCCCTGGTTTTGTCATGGTCGATGAGATTACCGAGGTGGCTAACCACAAGTTACTCCAAGTAAGCCTTAAAGGGCTTACATGTGGTGGTGAAGTGGCCCTGCTCGTTATGGTAACTGCATCAAACGATTGGATTTTTAATTTTCCTGTTCTCAATGCCAAGCTTCTGGTTTAGGAAGGAGAAGAAGGGCTGATATTTGACCTGATCAATGATTCGATAGATGGGGACGATGAATATGGTCTTTTCAGCGTTGAAATTGTTCGGCTTCGGTTCCCTCTTCAAAAATTGCTTAATATTGTTAACCTGCTTTTTAGGGGTCAAGGTAGGTGCAGCAGCAGGGATACCTACCGAAACAACAGGGACCTTCAGGCTTGCTGGCTTCCCGATTCCCCTCTCAGTCTTGGACTCGATTAATCGGCACCATCCTTCAATGTGGGTCATGAGCTCCTTCATGGACCCAGGCTTGCGCCGAGCCAAGTCGTTGTATACATGCTCGTCCTGTGAAGTGAGACCGAGCTTAAATCTTTGGGCCGAGATAACCCCATCGCATCCCTCGATTTCGTTGAAAGTTCCTAGTAACGACTGGCGTACTGGCGGAGCGTCTCGTTGCTTCGTTTGTGCAATGCAAGGAGAGAGTCGATTTCCTTTTCGTGTTTGTTGCTAGTGATGAACCAAGCCATAAAGGCATCGCAGAGGGAATCAAACAAGGAGATGGATCGGGCAGGCAGCTGGTTAAACCACGTGAGGCCCAGGTTCCCGAGGCTTGCTGGGAAGACCTTACATAGAAAAGCGTCGTTCGAGGGCTCTTTTCGAAGGAACAGAGACATAACGTGTTTGTACTGCACCAGATGAGTGTATGCCTCGGTCTTATCGTCGTACTTAGCAAACTTGGGTTGGGTGAATCCTTTTGGGGGGGGGGGGGGGGGGGGGGGGGCGGGGGTATCAATCTCTCTTGTGAATGGATTGATTCTGGCTCGCGATGAGGTCGGATGAAACAGTCGGGACCGTCTGGACGCTAGGTCGCAAAACGCTTCTTTGGGGCGAGATGGTCCAACCTTTCATACTCCTTTATTTTCGATGGAACGCTTCCCGACTTCTGGGGGGAGCATTCGTGCCGGTCCTTTTTGTAGCTATCTCGAGGGTGGTGCTCGAGGCACTCGACGACCGGGCTCCTGTCATGATCATTTTTGGAGTGCGTGATGATTGGGCTTTTTCCTCGTTCATTTTTTAGACGCTTACGGTACCCCTTAGTTTGGTATTCCACGAGGCCATCATCCTCCTTTGCGATTTTCATGAAACTAGGGGCGGGCTCAACACGCCCCTTTTCGATTCTGACAGAGTGGGTGGAAGAGGCGGAGACGCTTTCAGCACCGAGCCTCTTGAAGGTGGATCGCTTCCCAGGATGTCCTTTGGGATTGGGGTTAGGGGAATAGGAGTGCTCCCTGCGCCACAAACCCTTTCTAGTACTGCCTCCCTCCTTCGGTGGTTCGAGACGATCCTTTGCTGAGGGTCGAAATCGGTGTGCCACAAGGGGGCCCCTCCACGGCTGCGACAAGGGCTTCGCTGGCTCCTTCATCCGTCATAGCTTTCGGCAGAGTGGGATGGCGAGATCTGAAGGAGGTACTTGATCTCTGCCAACTCGTCCCTAACATGCCTATCCCGCTCCATGACCGTTGTAAAGTCATCAATCTTCTGCTCCAGGTGACGGATGTAGGTGTGGAGTTCGGAGGACATTCCTGCGTTTGGCATCAAGGTGCCAGCGCCGACGCCGATGGACATGTGGGTTTTGCTCAGGGTGTTAGCCCCACCGGAGCGCAGGTTAAGGTCTCCGAGGGGGCTAAGCCCGAGGGTCATATCGCTGGGATGTGGATGATCAACTTCCACCATTTTTGGCTCAGGAACTATGAACGGAGCTTTGGAAAAAGAAGGAATGAGGCGTTGAGAAGGCGGCTAGATCCCCAGCAGAATCACCAATTGTAGGGGTTTGATTTGATTGGATCTTGATCGTGAGTAGGATCTGGCCCCTTCCTTCGCCACACCGTGCACCCACGCTGGACCTGCAACAAGTCACTAGGGTAGTGGTTGCCCAGTGACCCTCCGACGATCAAGTTAAATGTAGGGAGAAGTGTATATGTTTAGGGTTAGGGTAGAATGGAATACCTCTCTAGGCTAGTATCCTTTTGTATTTATAGACCTTGGCTTGCTTGGCCTCCAAGCTAGCGCATGGAGGGTACGCTCAGGCAACCGCCTCAGGCGACGTCATATGTGACGTAGGGGATAAGGCAGTTACGGAGCACGTGGCCAAGTCAGGCCCCAATGATAACTCCAGTGGCGTAACCGCATGGGACCCTCATGGAGTAACCGTTTTCCTTCGAGTGGCCTCGAGGAGTCGGGGTTGGGTATTCTCCAAGCCACTAGACAGTGACAAAGACTTGACCGAACCCTCCTTACCAAGTGACATACTGAGGGAAGCGCCATGATCCTTCTGACTCTCCTGTCATAGCGGGCAGGCATCCTCGTGAAGGCTCAGTGCAACATGGCTCGATGGGACGACCAAGCCCAAGTTCCGGAGCCACTACGTTAAGATACAAAAGTGAAGCCCATTTTCCACATTTTTAATCGTATACTATATAGTATACCAAGCCTTTTAACAAATACACCACTAGGTATTGTCACTTCGCATCTTAACCCCTTATTAATCGCTACACATTTATTCAAATTCATGAAAACGGGATGCCTCGGCTGTACATTGAACCCCACAAATGACCCTCTTTTTGAACCGAAAATTTTAATCTTTGCTGCTTAATTTTTTTTCAAAAAAGAAAAAAAACAGCCAAGATCAATTAACTCTTGGCTGCTTAGAACATAGACCTCATTGCATAAATAACTCTTCCAAAAGAATTGAGCTTGACCGAGTCAACAATCTAGTAAACAAATTGCATTTCGCTAGAATAAATGAATTTAAAGGCAAGTTTGATTTTAAAAATTTACTGCCATAGTTGATTTTATTGGTTGTCGTCAAACACAAGTTTCTGGTTTGTACTTTTTTTAGCACAGAGCTATACTTACAATATTCCACTCATTGGGACTCAAGATAAAGTGTGCAAGGTGGTCCTTCAAGGAAGAGCCACACTTCTACTACTTCTAATTTATTAGGTATATATCTTATTCTTTGGTAGACTTTCTTGGAGCCTTGTGTGATCCCAATCTTTTTAGTGTGATTCCCTGAGAGGTATGTGCTAGTGCCTCATCAAATCTTTGAGAGTGGAGATAATACGTAGCGGGGGCATATTGTGAGAACTAGGGAGGGAATTGGTGGAGCCCTGTCCTTGCACACTAGTGAAAAGAAGAGTGGGAGCTGTGAGCTTTTCGAGGGAGTTAGAAGTGAGGACATATTGCTAAGGACAGTTTGAATTTACTTACTTACTTTATCATGTGAGGTGTCCTTGTACTTAAGGCATTTTGCATTTGTTTCCTGAATTTACTTGTCAATATTGCTGGGATTTGTAGGCATTGAAAAGTACATCTGTGAATGGTTTTCCTCATTATGTTGGCCATGAGTGATAATAGATCTGGACAAGTTTTGGCTTCATACCTAACTTGTGCTAGAACTTAGTTTACTCGAGCATGTGAGGTGTCCTTATTCCCAAGGCATCTTGCTTCTGATTTTCTGATTTTGAATGTCAATGTTGTTGGGTTGGTTCTGTATTTCATCTATTTGTGCAAGGAACATTGTATTCTCTCAGACCTGTTTGAGAGGGTCGTCATTCTTGCTGTGTTCAAGATTTGGATGTAAAGGAATGAATTGGCTGCCTTTGTTTTTGTGTACCTACCATAGGGGGGTTGTCCCTTGGGTTGTTTAAGCTTTTCTAGGGGGCTTGTCCCTAGCTTCCTACTATATTTTTTGGGTGTCCATTGTGACCATGTCAAAGTGTAGTAAATTGGAGTACCACGGTTCTACATGAAATAGGCAACATTGTTCATTTACATCTCTGTTATGCAGCCAGTTGATGCATTGCTGCTGCCTGTCACTGCTGCTACTGCTACGGTTGTTCTACTGAAGTTGTTCTTTCGGCTGCTGTTGTTCTTTGTTGTATTTATGTTATGTTCTGTTCTGTACTGTTATCTAACTAGGATGGTAATGCTACAGCTGCAATTCTAAGGTTGCTACTGTTGTCCTGTGTCCCAACCCAGCAGCTGTGATGTTTTGCTCCTGTTTTCTGTTGTACATTACTTGTTGTGGCTGCTGCATTTTGTTGTTGCTGCTGTCTTCTAAGGCTACTGCTGCTGCCATTCTATGTTAAACCTTGTTCTGAGAGGTGCAGCTTCAGAAATTCTATGGGGGGCTGTATGCCCAAGAGCATTTCACCACTCTCGTGTGGAGTTGAAGTCCAAACAGTTAACAGTTAGGCTTTTGGAAGTTTGGAGTATTCGAAATGTTTTAGCCTTATATTGTCTCTCAATAGTATGTAACATGTCTCTTATATTGTCATGTTGGCTATTTTGCTATTAATCAGATTACACTATGTGTAATCTTTTTGCCATCTGTTTCATATCCCTCAATTAGATGGATAGGAAACAGATGTTCCATTTTCTTCTAGACCTATGTAGCCGTTTGGCGTAGGCTTACTCTATTTTTATGTTTTAATTTCTTTCTTTTTCCTCCTGGGGAATGCCCCTTGCAGGTTGTATATTCAGTTAGCCTCTTTTTAGTTTCAAGTTGTTTTACCCAAAAATAAATAAAAAAATTTACTGCCAAGAAAAAAAAATGTGGTTCCATCAATATTATTTTCATCACATGAATTTTTGCAGGCGTTTTCTAAGCGCTTGAATCTACAAAGTGAGCGTTCAAAATCACGTTTTCAAATTTCGAATGAGACTCATTTGAAGAACATGTTGATGTCTTCCCAACGGACAACAACCTTCTGGTTCTGATGTTGATACACTTCAAAGTTCATTAATTTGTGAGCCTTACAAACATGACCAGTCCTGACATTTTAGGAACCTAAGACGAATTTTGAAAATGGAACCCCTAATTAAATTTTACGAAAACAAAATATATTAAATAAATGAATTTAATTTTCAATATTTTATCCTGGTCTTCCCTTTCTTAAATGTTAGGCCCAAAAAAAAAAGAAACAGGAGATGATGGTCTGTAATTTGTAAACCACGTTTTGGTTAAGTATATGAGAAAAGATGCATCAAACTCACAGATGCATGCATGTGAGATTATTCAAGGGGCCAATGAGTGTAGTCCGCCCATCTCCACGTTATTTTTCGCTTTTTGTTTCCTCATATTTTTTAGGAGTAGTAACTTATTACAGTTGGGCCGGTGCCAATGACCCTTAGGGCCCGATTGGATGCCGTATGTATTTTAGGTGTATTATTTATGAATGAGGGATACGATAGTAAAGAGATATTAGTTAAGAAATGAGGGCCCATATTGATATGACACTTATAGAAGGTATATTAAAAAATAGATGGTTTGGATGATATATTAGAGAATGAGAATAAAATAATACTTGATTTGGATGGAGGATAAATTGGGTGTATAAGGAATGGTATATGATGTAAAAAAAACTGTCCAATGACTCATTTGCCCTTCTGCGGTATGAAATTAGATTATTCATTCTATAATAACAAAATTCAATATAATTAATTACTATTATCTAGTATTTTAAGGAATAATAATTTAGTTTACAAATAAAATAATTAAATTAATATATAAAAAAATAAAAAATTGTTTTAATTATTTTTGTTTCAATTTGCGTTTTTTTAATTTGAAATGCACAAATGTTAAGTTGGATAAATTTTTTGTTATAGGTTATTTTATCTGTCAACTGTTAGTATTATTTTTTCATAATTAATTAGATTATTCATTATATAATAAAAAAATTCAATAAAATTAATTACTATTATCTGGTATTTTAACGAATAATAATTTAGTTTACAAATAAAATAATTAATTTAATATTTATAAAAATAAAAAATTGTTTTAACTATTTTTACTTCAATTTGTGTTTTGTTTAATTTGAAATGTACAAATGTTAAGTTGGATAAATTTTTTGTCATAGGTTATTTTATTTGTCAATTGTTAGTATTATTATTTCATAATTAAGCAATAATAATATAGTTTACTAATAAAGTAATTAATTTGATACGTATAAAAAATTAAAATTTGTTTTCAAGTGTTTTTTATTAATTTCATTATTTTTTTAAATGGTCACCACAATTTATTTTTCTTATTCTTCTCTTCTTGTTCTTGCCGCCATTTTGATAGAGAGAGAGAGAACTCTCTCTCTCTCTCTCTCTCTCTCTCTCTCTCTCTCTCTCTCTTTGATCCACCCACCTTCTCCCATACGATGACGAGGAGATTCAGATCTACTAATCTAGTGGCAACATGTTTGGGATTTTTAGCAGCCCATCATTTGGTCCTTATCACTCTCTTAAAATTAAACCCTTTTGCAGCCTTATCCGTTTGTCGAAAAAGAAACCAACGACGTCCTACTCTCTCTGACGATGTAATCTCCGACGACGGTCTACTCTCTCTCTCTCTCTCTCTCTCTCTCTCTCTCTCTCTCTGCATGTGTGTGTCTCTGTGTGTGAAGGGGGCAGATAAAGATCAGGGAGATGATGGAGGGTAGAATGGTTAAAATTCTAGGTGTATTAAGCCGGATAATCTATTGCTACCCCTGGGGGTGTGTATAATTTATCCCACCAAAGGGGGATTAGCTTGGATATGGGAAGAGGGGGGATTAGATAATACACCCACACAAATGGCATCCAAACGGAGCAGGAAATGTCTGTCAAGCCATTATATAGGTTTATGAGGTAATACACCCCTCCAATACAACATCCAATTGAGCCCTTAAAGTTCAAAATGGCTTGTTCTTTTGTTTGGGTGTCAAAATGAGTCTCTTGTTCGTTTTGGAATTTCAAAATCTTTGACCACGATTTTCAATAAATCTTCTATATTTTTATCTATACACACAAAACTTCCCACATAGATATAGGAATACCAAAAACTATTGGAGGCTCTAATTTCTACAAAATTTTCGAGATCTATGGCGTTGGCCTCTTAGACCTTAGTTCAGCCCTACTTACATGGTTGAGAAATTAGTGACTAAATAATTTCCCTCGATTGAAAAAATTCAAAGCATTTAGGGACCCACTCAAGAATTTGAAATGGGACGTCGGTTTTACGCTTAAAACAAACCAGAAAAAAAAATAATAATAATTTCAAGTCGAGTGGATATCGGTTCCCCAATGAACAAGCCATTTTTGTTTTGATCGATAAAAGAAGAAATATGTTGATCTAGAGAAATAGAACGTAAGAATGGTACATGAAAGGTTTATACTAGATCAACACAATCAAAGGAAACAAAACAAAAACCCAATGCGACACAAACAAGGCAACAATGTGGTTCGTTCATACAACTTCATAGTAGTATAATTTGTCCATAGCGTTATTGTCCAAGGCTCCTCTTTTCCCTCGTTGTCCAAGGCTTCCTTTTAATGATGGTAACTTCTTCAATGATTAATAAATTCTTTTATTTTTTGATTAAAAAAATAGTATTATTGTCCAATTGCAATAATGTGAAAACGCAATGTATAGTTAGGCCGGTGTATCTACTCTTCTTTTAGCTCTATACTTTCTATCTGAGTTAATAAAATTTTTTTTTTTTTTTTTGCTGATAAAAAAAAAACAATGTGAACAAGCAATATGTGTCCCTAGTATAATTTTTCAAACACGTGTTTAAAAATTTGGTTCATTCAATGAGTTACCGATGTTTAAACGACTTTAATTGATTTTTTACAAAGTTTTTCTATATAGGAAACGGTTGAAATCACTCTTCTTCTTTTTTCATTCGGAACAATAATATTATTTTATATTTCATTCGTCCCAAATTCTTGGTCCTCTTATCCTTTTTTAGAAGTCTCAAAAAATTAGCTATATCAAATATAGATCTTGTTTGATAAATCTCAATGATTTTCTTTATACAAAGTTTTTAAAGTAACCTAAAAGATTATAAATTATAAAATATAATTAATTGAAAAAATGACTTGTACTTCCAAATAGGATCAACAAATTGAAACGGAGGGAATAAAGGGTACTGTAGCCATCCTGTCCAGCAGGCCCCCCATGGTCCTAAAGAAATCTAGCACGACACTTGAATCACTATGGACCTCTCATATTCGGATGATTACTTTTTAGTCCACTAGCTGTGACCCACGTTTTTATGGCTGGTACGTACGTCCCTTTTTTTGTATCCTTCTTTGGAATTGGGCTAGCTGTCAATGAAATTAAGGCCCCGTTCCGCTTTCTTCCAAAACCTTCTTTTTCAAAAACAGGGTAATTTCAAACTCAAATATAATGAAAATGAAAAATGATTTTTAAATTTTTTTTGCACCGTTTAAAAGATCTTAATGAGATCTATCAAACAAGATCCATATTTGTAGGAAAATTATTTACGTAAATACATGATTTTTGAACTTGAAATTACCTTCCTTTTCCAAAAACCTTCCTTTTCTTAAAGTGGAACGGGGCCTAAAAGTATTTTCGCTAAGCTAGTACCTACTACTTGTACGTTTTTGTAGGAAAGGAAACCCACAGCTGAGCTAGCAACGTTTGAAGATCTCTCCAATCTATCTATAGGGCGTTCACGTTCCTAGTATATCACAACAGCTGCTACAATCCATCCTGTTTGAGGTTTCATGTCTTGGACAAAAATAGTCTTTTCTCCCTCATGGTCAACAAAAACTCTTCTTTTTTATAACTTTTTCATAGAATATTTTCGTCGAAACTTTTCAATTGAATATCATTTTTCCGGTATTTGGCCCTATAACATAAAGATATTTTTCAGAAAAATATAAAAAAATTGGTTTCGATCTATTGCTTTAACAAATAATAAAGCTACCAAAATATCCGTACATTCGTTTTGCAGTGTAACGTTTTACTTTTTAGGAGTATTTTGGTCATTTTGCATAAGCAATGAGTTTTGGTCAATGGTCATTTCATAGTATAAGAGAGATTTCAAATATTTGTTTAGTCAAATATTTTAGTCCCTTTGTATGTAATTAATATATTGGTCATTCTATAAGAGTTCTTCGATCATTTTTAAATGTTAAGATATTTTGGTCATTTTGCAAGGTAAGAATGTGAGTACATTTTGGTCATTTTGTATTGTTAACATACTTTGGTCATTTTGTATTGTAAGATAATTTGATTATTTTGTATACGAATAGATATTTTGGTTATTGTTCGACATACTCGTACTTTAGTAATTTTTACGTGTACGGACATTTTAGTTATTTACGTGTAGGCATATTTTCAATCATTATTATATCTTAGGGTATTTTGTTCATAACTTATATATTGAGATATATCGGCTATTTTAATAGTGGGTATTTTAGTCTTTTTGGCGCACAGAAATAGTTTGGTCACTCTTGTGATAGTAGGTGAATTGTAGCGGTATGGTGCAAAAAATTATTGATGCTGATGGAAGCCTCCGAAGCACTAAATGGCAATGCTGCTCCTAGAGCATTAAATTATCCCTCAATGATGCAGTGGCGGTATTAATGATCTTGGAACTTTTCTACCCTCAAAAAGTGAAAAAATATTCTGCCAAAATCCATTTTCGTGTTTTCATTGCGTGAAGAAAATATTTTCGTTGACTAGTCTTTCTCGTTGCACCAAACAAATATAAAAATATGTGAATTTTCTTTAAACCAAGAAAAACTTTTCGTCCGAAACAAAGAGAGCATAAGTGATCAACTTAAGTACATTTTTATTTTCAGACAATATTTTACCTCTGAAACAAATAAAGCAAAAGTGATCGATAAAGTTCAATACAATCCTATCCTGTTTGAAGACAAAACACAGTGTGTTGCGATATACAATGTGTTAAAGTGCATAAAACTATATATAGTAGTACCTATTATTATTTTGGCATTGTTTTTTGTACGTTTTTATATGACCCTTTCTCGTTTGAAGAATTAATTACACTATTTAAATTTTGATCGATATTACAAAATCCTTAAAATTAAGAAAGAAACAACAGTACTAGAACAAGATAATACATGGAGTAACTAAAAATCAATCAGGCTAGCTAGCTAATGTTTCCCTTGTGGTCTCCACTTACTTTTAATATTTATGGAGTATCAAATGGAAAATATTCGATCTGAACAGGATTATATATAGACTAATTTTAAAATTTATCTTAATTTCAATGATATCGCGCGGAAGCCAGTAAACCACTACATCCCAAAGTCACAATCGATCGATCATATACGAATCTTAAATCATAGTTAATGAGAAAGATGAGCAGTTTCGAAACAATTTTCTTACTTATACATGTAGATGACTTATAAGTTACAGACAAACATAGAGATCGACTGTTATAACATGTAGAACAAACCCAGAGAGAGAGAGAGAGAGAGAGAGAGAGAGTTTTAGACAAACGTACCTGTAATCTGCAGTTTTGTAATAAAATTCCAGAGAGAGAGAGAGAGAGAGAGAGCGAGAGAGTTATAGACAAACGCACCGGTATTAATCTGAAGTTTTGTAATAAAATTCCAGGAAGTTTGAGAATACACCAAAGGGATAGAGATATCCTCAAGGCCACCGGCCAATTAAGCACAAAGGCGGGCGAAGACCCAAAGTGGGAATGAAAATTTGCCCTACGTTGGGTTCAGCATGATGGATATTATCGATAATTAGTACAAGAGGGTCAGTATATATATATATATATATATAATTATTACTGTATAGTAATAATAATAATACTAGATCGACTAGATAGCAGAGACAAGCGTGCAAACCCAAGTTGTTGATACTGTGGTGTGGAAGAATAGAAGAGAGCCCCGAGAGCCCCCAACCCAACTTTCAAGAGTACTTGACTCTGTACTTCCCTCTTTAAAGGGCGGATTGGATGCGGTATGAATTTTGGGTGTATTATTTATGAAGGGGGGATAAAATAGTCGGGGGTATTAGTTAAGAAGGGAGGACCCATATTGATGTGACATTTATAGAGGGTGTATTAAAAAGTAGAGGGTTTGGATGAAGTATTAGAAAGAATGGTGTATGATGTAAAAAACTGTCAAATGACTCTTTTGCCCTTGTGCAGTTCTAAACTTTATTTTGCCTAACATTAATTATATAATTGCAAAACTTATTATATTTAATTATTTTTCAACAATTCTAAGTTATAATAATTTACTTCATTAACTAATTAAATAATTTAACAAATTTGTAAAATATAAATTTCGTTTTTTTAAAGTAGGGGAACTTCTAATTATCAACTACACTTGATAATTTTTCCTTTTCCCAACTTTGGGATTATCGACTGAACTTTCAGTCCATTTTCACATTTTCCCAACTAATAGTTGTAGAGAGAGAGAGAGAGAAAAAAGAGAGACAGAAGCGTAGAAGGAGGAGCGAAGAAGAAGGAGGAGCGGCCACCCGATCGTCTTTCTTCCGCTCTGTACACAACCCATCCCCAATCCGGTAATCGTCTCTCTCTCCGATCAGTGGGTTGTCTTGTCTCTCTCACCGATTTGTACACAACCCACCTCCAAGAACAGGTACATCTCTCTCTACGTATACATACATGTTTTCTGTGTGTGTTTATGTGGGGGTGCTGGTGGTGATCTGTTGTTGTTGTTGGTGGTGTTGTTCTTCTTTTTCTGTTTCTCTGTAGTAAATAGAAACAGAGAGCCGTTGGGGGAGGGGGCTGAGGAGGGGTGTTTTGGTCAAAAATCAAACATATACACCCGGATTAGCTATTGCTACCTGGGAAGGTAGCAATAATTTATGGCTGTGAATGGTGTATTAGCTAATACGGGGATTGGATAATACAAGGGAAAAAGTGGATGCCAAACCGTGTATTCACCTCTCATCCGGGTGTATTGTGTAATACACCCACGGTATACACCATCCAATCGGGCCCAAGGTTGAAAAGATTTTGCATAAAGCAGAAAGAAATCTACAAATCCGGAAAAGAAAGAAAGAGATTACAGCAGCATCCAATAAATACGGTCTAGGAGTACTCCTAAAGGTGAAGACTCCTTCAGCAATCCGTACACCACACATGCGCACAAATAGCGTACTCTCTTAACCTACCCTAGCTTTTTATTGTACACCCATTTTTTTCCCTTTTCGGTCAATCGAAAATTCATTGTACAACCTTTTGTTTCGTATTACAAGGGAAAATACGTACAGTATGAATTTGGTCGGTGATTGGATCCGGTCAATTTGGCTTCGAACCAGTTTGGTCTATTTAGTGCATTCAAGCCGTCCAAACACTTTTGGACTTGGTCTATTTAGTGCATCCAAGCCGTCCAAACACTTTTGGACGAGACCAAATTGGTTCGAAGCCAAATTGAAGAAACCCAATCCTCCACCAACCGGAGTTACTGATCTCGCACCAACGGTGACGCAAGGCCCACAATGAGCCTCGCACGAAAAATTTGAACCGTTTAATATTTTAAAAAACAAAAATGAGATCCTAAAATCTGAATGAAAAATGGGAAGATTGAATCGAACACCTACACATATCGCAGTAAGCTAATTTTTCATGGAGCCACTTGTTTTTAAAAAAAATCATTGAACAGCTACACAAAGTTGGTCTCCATCTGGTGACAAAAAAAAAATTCTTCGCCAATTAGCTCATTTTCGTCGCCATAAGCATTGTTGACGGAAAAAATCATCACGCTCATTCATCGTCTTATCCTCGTCGTTAACGGCCCCCTGGCGACAAAAAAAAAAAAATTCATCGTTGATGGTCTTATCGGCAACAAATATTTTTGTCTCTGAGTGTTCCCATCGGCAACAGAAAAAAATTCGTCACCAATGCATTCTCATTGCCGACGAATTTTTTTGTCGCTAAATGCCAAAAATTATCTGTGCCTACTTATACTCCTCTACCTACTTATACTCCTAAATTTAATATATATTACCTTTTTATGATTAAATTTTAAATTAATCTATGTATATTTTATGTAATATATAATTATATATATTTTTTATGCAAAAAAAATTGAATTTGTACAAATAATAAAATAATTAGTCAAAAAAGTTAGTCTCTTGTTTTTTTTAACAGCGAAATAGGAATTTATTAGGGAAAAGCTGGAAACACAGTAAAGGGACAAAGCCCAACACAACACCTAAGGGCCAAAAGTGCCTAGATAAAACAATAACAGCACAAACCCCAAAAAGGCCTAGAAGCCCAAATACAACAATAGAAGCACAGCCCAAAACCTAACCCTACACTATCGTCGCCCACCGCATCAGACAAAACCACCGCCGCCGCAGCCAGAAAATCACCACTGACTTCCACCAAGCCACCACAGGCCACCCACGGCAGTGAAAACCGAAACCCAAAGCAACCAAATCTACCGCGAATGCTACACCAAGCTATTAGGCGAGTACTGAGCTGTCCAACGCCGGACGCTCCATCCAAACCCGAAGACCCTTAGCCGTTAAGCAAAATCAGAGATCCCAACAGCAAACTCCAACCAGGAACCACGAGTAGACTAGCGACCGAGATATGGAAGCAATTACAGGAGGGTAAGGGGTCGGAAAAAATAGATTAGAGATGGAGAATAGGGATGGCAATTTGAACAGACCCGATGGGTATCCGAACCGTAACCGAAGTTTTTCCCCGAACCATAACCTAAATTTTCCTAGTGGGTACAAGTATGGTTAAGACAAAGGATAACCGATACCCGAACCGAACCAAAACTAGTAAATTATAAACATACCCCTATACACACGCGCGCGCGTGTGCGTACATGTGTCAGCCAGTTAGGGTTTGCAGTTCATTTCTTACTTCATTTCTCAATTTTTAGAGAGGGAGAGGCGGTGATAGGTCTCTCTCTCTCCTCTCCTCTCCTCTCCTCTCCTCTCCTCTCCTCTCTCTCTCTCTCTCTCTCTCTCTCTCTGTTTTGCAGGTTACGATCGAAGCAGTCCGTCACGGCCTCACCCCTCCACTGTTCATGGTCGATCCACCTCTCTCTCTCTCCCTCTCTCACAACTTCGTATATCTCTGTAGTCTCATCATCTCTGTTTTGCAGGTATAGATTTGAAGCAGTCGACTGAATCAACTCTCATCGACCATCCTCTCTGGGTTTTTTCTCTCCCTTTCTCATCATATTTGTAATTTATATGCATATATCTGTAATAGTTATGTAATTTGCATGAATCAACTTCCATCCTTCTAAATCCAGATCCAAAGCAGCATAAGCCACATCAATCTAAGTATCAAGCATGTTGTGATAATGTAGACCAGCTTTCTCATCGTATATCCCATCATTTGACTTGAAAAGGGCATAATTTATAGCAATCTATCCAAGGTTATAGATGTAGGCCAGAAATAATTGTAATCTGTAATTTGTGTGTAATCTGATCTAATTGTGATCGATTAAAAAAAACAAAGAAATGAATCACAAAACAGTAGAAAAAAGTGGAAGTTAGAATAGGAAAGTCTTACTCATACTGTTGCCTAGTTTTCATTTTTTTATGCTGAATCATCTGGTGTTTTCTTAGGAGTAATTATGTTTGAATCACCTATCGGGTCGAGTGCTCAATCAACAAAGGAGTAATTGTGTTTAAATCACCTGTCGAGTCGAGTGCTCAGTCAACAAATCCGGTTGATGGTTCTGGTCCTTCTGGACCATCACAACCAATTGGAAGCTCCTTACAATCATCATCCCCTCTCAACAACCATACAAGTGAAAATACGGGTGACGAAATCAAAATACTATCAGATAAAGTTTCTGATGGCAATGACGATGGAAAAGGTTAAGGAGTCCTTATTGGGCTCACAATAATAGGGTGAAAATTCAAGGGGTTTACAAGGCCATTTGCAAGTATTGTGGAGCCAAAATTTGTGGAGAAAGAATGAAACTTTGCATTTACCACAACACTATATTCGGAAATACCAAAAGAGGGATACCATGACACAACACTATATTCGGAAACACCAAAAGAAGGATACCATGAGGCAGCAAGTTCTAACAAACAATTTCATAAACAAAGACCGTCCTCCACTACTAACTTCATATAGCTTCGATCATGGTACGGCACAGACAGAACTTGCAAATGCCATAATCATGCATGAGTATCCTCTTTTAATTGTGGACCATATTGGATTTAAAAGGTATTCAAATACACTTCAACCTTTATTTAAGGTGCCATGTAGAAACACAATGAAGGCTGAACTGTTCAAGATTTATCAGTGTCAGATGGGGAAGAGAATGATTTTGGTGGTGAGTAATGCAAGTAGATTGGCTATCACAACGGATATGTGGACTTCAAGTAATCAAAAGAAAGGCTTCATGGCACAGCACACTTTATTGACGATTCTTGAACTTTGCAAAGTCGCATTTTGAGGTATTTCTTACTTACATCTTTATCTTTATTTGTTTATTCAATATAAATCTTTAATTTTTCATTTTTAATTAAATATCAATGTTTCATATTAGATGCATATATGTGCCATGTCCACATACAAAAGAAATTCTGTGTGACCAATTGTTGTATTGTTTAATGGATTGGAACATTGATAGGAAGATGTCAAACATAACGGTTGATAATTGATCTACCAATGATGTCATGATTGATCTTTTGTGGGACAAACTTGCTAGTACATCACTCATGTTGGGTGGGGATTTGTTTCATATGTGTTATTGTGCGCACATTCTTAATCTTATTGTTAAAGATGGATTGGATGTTATCAAGGTGGGTATTGAGAAAATCCAGGATAGCGTAGCTTATTGGACAGCATCACAAAAAGAGAAAAAAAATTGAGGAAACAGTCCGCCAATTGAATGTGACTAGTACTAAAAAATTAGGACTTCATTGTGCGACTAGGTGGAATTCAACATTCTTCATGCTTCAAATAGCCCTACTTTATAAGGATGTGTTCAATTGCTTAAGCAAACAGGATGCTCAATATCATTCCTTACTGAGTGAACATGAGTGGGGGTTTGGTGAAGATGTTTGTCAGAAGCTCAAATTTTTTTTTAAGGTGACAGAGTTATTTTTTGGAACTAAATATCCCACTACTAATCAATTCTTTCCAAATATATGTGAGATTAGACTTGAACTGAGAGATTGGCTCAATTTTGAGAATGAGGTGATTAGGAAAATGGCCAAAAGAATGGTGAAAAAATTTAACAAGTATTGGTCTGTGATACATGGTGTTGTGGGGGTTTCGGCTATGTTGGATCCTAGGTACAAGATCAACGTGTTAGAGTTCTACTTTAAATTATTATTTCCAACAACTTATAAGGAAGAAGTTGAGAAAGTTCGTACACTTTGTTATAAATTGCGTAAGGAGTACCAAAGTCCTAGTTCAATGATGGAGGGTATATATTGGCGACTCTTCTTCCCAATTAAGTTCCTTTGATGAAAAGTTACTATCAAAGAATGATATGTATATGCTTAGGGAGTCGAAGAGAAATAGGACAATCGATACTGCAAAATTGAAGTTGGATCATTATTTGTCGGAAGCTGCCTTGCCAAAATCCACGGGATTTGATGTCTTGAATTGGTGGAAATCACATCAACCCAAGGATCCAATTTTACAAGTCATGGCTAGGGATTTGTTAGCTATTCTGGTATCAACGGTTGCTTCTAAGTCCGCATTTAACACGAGTGGTAGATTGGTGAGTCCACATCGTAGTAGACTTGAACCATGCTACTCGCACATATGTTTTTGCACAAATCTTGCACATACATTTTTGTGGGGCCCATATCGAGGTCCCACAAAATGATCCGAACCGCTCATCTTTTCTAAAATATTTTTTGAAGGGTCCTTGTAAAAAATCACCTCCAACGGATATCGGTAAGGGCATTTTTAGAATTCTTCGGGCAAAACAGAATGATTCATCCTACGATTTCTGAGAAAGCTCTTACCGATATCCATTGATGTTGATTTTTTACATGAACCCTTCAAAAAATATAATATTTTAAAAAAGATGAGCAGTTTGAATAATTTTCTGGGATCCCAATATGAAACTGTATGTACAAGATATGTGCAAAAATATGTGTGAGAATCATTACTATCAACTTAGTATCTTGTATTTTTCTACTTTTAGTAAAATAAAACTAGTACTTATGAATTTGTTACTTTTATATTGGTTAGGTGAGTCCACATCAGGGTATGCCACTATATATGATGATGTGGAATCGGGGGATTCGCGCATGACTCGTGAGGTAATTGGCATTTGTCTTACGTTTCTTGTGGTTTTAAAATTGCATATTGCTCATACTATTGAATTTTTTTGTCCATTTAAACAGATGTGAATTCTACATATAAAGTTGGCATTTGAAGCTAAAAACGGAGGTTTTTTTATCATCTTTGTGGTGCTTCAACTAGTACAATTTCTATTTAGGGAGTAATCTTTTATGTTCATTGGCATGTCGCTACTGCGGTGCTGGTTGTTGTTTTGGAAGACTGTGTGGCCTATTTTTAGTTGGGTGTGCTTGTGGTTGCCTTATTAGAATTTGTAATGGAACTTTAAGCTGTATTATTTCTGTGGTCTGTGGATACAAAAAAACAGGGACATAATCTTGTAATGAAGCTTCAAGTTGTAGTCTCTCTCTGTTAGGTTCATGTTTTTGTGTAGGACCATGTTTTATAATGGTGGTTTTTATTTTGGTGTTTAATTCATGCTTTTGTCGGTAATTTTTTTATAAGCCAATCAATGCTTGAAAAGGTTGAAAACTGATATTATTTTGGTTCGGCTCGGGCCAAATCGGTTCGAACTTGGTAAACAGATTATTCTATTCAATTCGGTTACCCAATTGGTTCAGCAGTTACCCAAACCCCCATTGGTTCGGTTATGGTACCTTATTCCTCTCCCGTTCAGGTACGAAAATCCCCACATTTGCCGCGAATGTCATCCCAAATGGAGAAGACGAAGGAACGAAGTCATACCAGAGCTGGAGCTGGATCAAAACCCTTGAAGCGAGGCGCAAAGGGAGTGGAAGATCAAGACAGAGGAAAACTGGATTACCAATACCACTTACAGGCGACCGAGAAACCCCAATGTTGACCCCCCGGCCAAAATCAGCACACACAAGACGGATCTGGAGAAGGTCAACCGTAGTCGGTCACATGCATAAGCCAAAACCCAGCAAAGCACCGCCATCGTCCAACGCCGGAACCCAAAACCAGCAAGAGGAAGGAAACCCAGAGACCCAACCACTAGCAGCACCAAGGACCGTCGCCGTCGTCATCTCTCTACCTACCCATTCGTTTTGTGAATAACAAAAGAAGAGAAATAAAAAGAATCAGAGAGGGAGAAGACGAAGAAGGAAGGTTATGGTGGGAGAGAGGTAGAGAGAGAAGGAAGAGGGAAGCCCAGGGGAAGGAGGGGAGAGGCACCCCCCCCCCCCCCCCCGGGCGGGACTGTGTGGTGAAGACAAAAGTTTAGGGTTAGTGAGAGAGTTTTAAAAAAACTTTTTTTAAGTATGGCGATGGGGTCTTGAATGGCTACGAGATTGGCAAATTGGTAAGGTTTCTCGATCTCTATGTCTTTCTCCCTCTCCCCTCCTTTTTTCAGACCCCCTTCCCTAGTTTGGCTGTGGTTTCTCTTCTCTCCACCGTTCCGGCATGATCTTTCAGTCGGTTATGTCCTGGTTTAACCGGTGTTTTTTTGCCTAACAGCTTGGTTGATTTGGCGATGTTAGGAGACTTGGCCAGTATGGCCTCTCACCAGGTTTCACTGTTGGATGACTCGATCTTTCGGTCGGTTGGGCCTCTGGTTCATCTCTGCGTTTGCTTATGGTGGCATGGCGGAATGTTGGGGATGACGATTTGGCAGTGTTTGGCGGCGATTGGGCGGTGATGTCTTGAATTTTCTCAGAAGATTAGGGTTAGGTTTTGGATTTTCTTGGACTAGGCTTTATTATATAATCTAGGCATTTTAGGCCCACAGGTGTTTTGAGCTTTGTCCTTTAAGGTGTGTTTGGGCTTTCTTTCCAACTGGCTATATTTTCCAACCTTACGTTGGAATCCCCTCCCCTTTCCCCTATTAATAAAAGGAAAAGCTATGGTATAGATGGTATACCGTATATCTAAATTATGACAATTTGTGATTTTTATTATGTCGATTTTTTATTTTCTAACGCATATTTATGTTTCTAGTTATGATTTGTACTTTAAAATTTACCTGTTGAACAGATCAATAGCAAGTTACCCATAATTAAAAAATATTATTATTATGTAACTATAATTATTCGTACCAGAATCCATAATATTTGTATCCTAACCAAATATATGCGTACAATATTATGAATTAAATAATACTACCCACAAATGTTATACAACACCATAAATTGGCATTATTTACCACAATGAGTCGTACCAAAAATTCTTTGACTTGTATGATATTCCGTAACAAAATCAAAATACGTCGTACCAGAATCAACAATTGTTATACCCAAGCCAAAAATATTTGTAAAATGCCACAAATTTTATAAAATATCTACAATTGTTATGACAACACCTAAAATTGTTATTTTCTTACCACAATGTATCGTATCAAAGAAAATTGATTAAAATATTTCATAATAAGACATGTCTAAAATACCACAGATTCAGTAATATAACCAAATTTGTTATGACAACACCATAAATTGACGTTTTCATACCCGCAACGTGTCGTATAAAAAAATTCAATCAAAATGTTCAGTTTAACGATAGTTATAATTGGTAAAATACCATATTATAATTAAATAATATAACCACAATTGTTATAATAAAATCATAATGTGGCGTTACCTTACCACAACCTGTCATTTTTTTTTTTTTGGGATGATATATTCCATAACAAAATAAAAATATGTTGTGAGCAAGTATTTTTCTAGAATGATTGAACAAAACTGTTAGAATATCAAGTTATACGATATTCAGTATTGTTACCAAAATCAGAGATCATCAGATATCGACAACTACATAATCGAAAAATATTTAAGGTATTTAGATACATTAAAGTCTAATAATGCACCAACCGAGCCCCATCTAAGGCATTTTTTTTCGATCGGAACCGTCTCTCTTTTACATAATAAGAATAAATTATATGCACCAAGAATGAAGTTAATCACTTATCGTTAGATCCTTAATCAAACGAAAATATCATTTTATGATTGAATTAAGGTGCCGATGAAAGGGCTTTCTAAACCCGATCGAGCAAAAAATTTACGTAAATTATTTAATTAACAAGCATAACAAAATCAATGATCTTGAGTATTGTGTCGTTCCCAAGCCTTAGACTAGTTCTTTTTACTTACATTCAGATACAACAAAGAATTAAGTTTCATATAAAGTATATTGAATGTACAAATTCTAAATGTTATTTTTTTTAAGTAAAATTTTTCAATATTGTTACCGATTATATTTATAAAATGATCGATCAGAATCGTTAGAATGTGAAGTCTTACAATATTCAACATTTTCACCAAAATTAGAAATCATGGGACATTTAACGTGTCCGTATGCATTAAAGTCTATCGTTAATTGCGGTACAACATATTTTAGTCTTGCTACAAATATTTGGATTAATTTCTTTTGGTACGACACATTATGGTAAGCAAATGCCAATTTTTGGTGTTGTCTTAAAAGTTATGGTATAATTTGTGGTCAGTTTTTTGGAGAGGGAGAGGGAGAGAATGTGAAGGAGGAGAGAACAAGAAGTTACCTGATCAACCATTTTTTCATTTTATTAATTGATTTAATAAATGGGTGATTCGGATCATTCACTTTTAAATTTAAGGGTTTAAAATCATGGTGTGTACGATACACTTCTTAATAAGGGGTGTGTACCATAGGACTTCCCTTAATAAAATGTTATTTTTCCGGATATAAAAAAATCTTTATCCCAGAATTCAAAGCAACAATGTTGGATGTTACGTATATGCCCTTACCAATATCTGATCGAGCTGATTTTGTAACGAGACTCTGAAAGAATAACTTAAACAAATTGAGAGAGATTATTCAATGCCTCTGAAGTGCCACCACATGGTGCCCTAGGTTCCTCGTCCACCACACAATCATGCAGCTTCCCCACGCTTGTTCTTGCACACGACATAATTGTGTACCCGTGAAGGAGTATGGGACATCTTGTGATGGTGTCCTAGGGGCCTGAATAATTTTTCTAAGGCTATCTACAATAGCATAATAAAAAATGAATAATCAAAAGTTGCTACATGAGCTTTTGATTATCAATTTAAGAGATTGCTAAGATTAGCAATGTAGAGGTCCACAATGACATAATCAAAATTGGATAACCAAAATTTGTCACATTATATTTTTAAATTACAAAAAACTAAAAACTATGAATATAGAAAATAGTTTTTGTAAAAATAAATTTGAAACTAATAAAAGCTATTTATTAGAAATAGAAAATAGCTTTTAAATTTTTTTCTGTAAAGTGTTTAAAAACATTTTTTTAAAATATAGTTTTAAAAAAAACAGTTTCTGTGTGACTATAGGATTTGAAATATATTGTCAAAAGATTGCTAATTTTGGTTATCAAAAATCCAAAATTTGATTATTTCTAAAAAGATTGCTATGTTTGATTATACCATTGTGAGCAATACTTTGTACAAATATTGTTAACTTTAAAAACCTATTACTTTTGATTATTTTTAAGGAAGTTGACAAGTTTGGTACACCATTAATAATCTATAGGACTTACGGGAAGGAGGAAAAGAAGAGAAGATTATTGAAAAAGGAGGCCTAAGAAAAATTTGACTGAGCTTAATACGTAGTTTGTTACTCTAATCGTCTCTTCTCCAATTGTACAATGAAATATATTTTCCATCCCTTTCTCGTTAAAATCAAAGTCGTAACTAGAAAAGAAAACTACAAATGAATGCTACGAGGACACAGGGTGCTATAGTGCACCCCTGCACTATACATGTAGCGCGGCTAATCCGGCCGTACATACATGTAGCGCGGCTAATCCGGCCGTACATCTCGGCAATGTGCGGCTCTGAATTTAATCCAAACAATGGACGGTTGAGTTTGTAGGAGCTCGGATAAAAACTCCTCAGATAGATCAATAATAATAGGCATCAATACAAACAATTCTTCCTCCACAACATACACATACCCCTACATGCCGGGAAATAACAACTCACTGGAAATATCTTCCCATAGGAAGAAAAATTACATTCCCTGTGATTAATTGTCCAGCGTTCGATTTTTAATCTTAATCCGAAATTTGTGAGAAGAACTAGTAGCTTCCGATGGGTCGCACCGGCTATCCATTCTCTTAATTATTACCTTCGCGACACCACCTTCACCCTGTTTCAACTGCCCTTCACCCTGTTTCAACTGCAACTCTACTGTTGATGATTTGGCCTCTCGACTTGCCATCATTAACCCAGTTTCAATTTCACCTTCTTTACGCTGCATCTCACTAGCTGTCACCAAATTCGTTTGCAATTTCCCTTCTGTACTCTGCAACTCTACTAAAGAAGATGCCTTTGCCATTTCCTTTTCCTTCTGCTTCCTCTCCTTCTTCAACCGTTTCCGCTCCAAATACTCTGGATCATCCCGTTTCCGTTTCTTGTCCTTGTCTTTCTTTTTCTTCTTCTGTTTCTCTTTCCCTTGCGAATAAGTTTCTGCCATTACCAAGGAAACACTATCAAGATCGTGTTTGGCAACAAAAAGGGTTTGAAGGCTCGCGTATTTTTGCATTTTCGCCCCTCCATCGTCCTTTTCAATGTTGAGTGAAGAAACCTTGCTCGAATCTGCAGTACACTGGAGTTCCTTTCCAAGTTCATCACCTTCACTTGCGAGTTTGGCACTTCCTATGCTGGCGGTCATCCTGGATTCACGATCGTGACACGAGTTGACTTCCTCAAAGTTTTGATAGCTTGTGCTCACCGCATCGGCAAAGTTTCTTTGGGGTGCATCAACAGAAACAGAACTGCAGGGCCCACCCAGAGATTTTTCAACAGTTGCATTATCCGCATCCTCTGCTTTACTTGATGCTGCAGAGTGTTTGACCCTAATCTTAACCACTGGCTTACCCCTTTCGCGACTGTTTGAAACAGTATCTGGTCCCTTGGAAATTTCAGGAATAACTAAACCATCATGCGACAAGTTCGGAGAATGCAAAGGAAGCTCAGGATGTGGCAGTTTAAGGATGTCCACAGTAGGGTCCTGTTGTGATTGGTTAAGAATGTTCACCACAGAATCTGGTTGTGATGGGTTAGAGATATCTACAGTAGGGATATCAACAGTAGGTTCCACATGTGATGGGTTAAGGATTTCGCATGTAGGTTCCATATGTAAAGGGTTAGGGATTACCCCTATGGCCTCCATAAGCAATGGGTCAGCAATTTCCCATGTAGACTCCAAATGTGATGGGTTAGTGATTTCTCTGGTAGATTCCAAAGGAAATAAGTGGGTGGCGTCTATGGGATGCTCCGGAGACTTGGATTGATTGACAATAAAAAATGCAAACATTTTTTTCAGTTCACTGAACGTCTCTGCGCCCAGTAGCAGTGTTTCATCTCTTGGAACTCCATAAAGCGTTGGAGACCTGAAAAGAGTTAAGAACTGAAGTTCAGGACTTGTAGAGAAAGTATACAAATTTCACACCAAATATTAACGCAAGATGAAAAAGACTGGAATCTATAAGATTGCATGCTTCCTTGTTCCCAGAACAAAACAAATATGGCAGATAGTAGTTCAAGATATACTGGCCTACCCAAAACCTGCACAAACACTATACAAATACCAATTCAATCTGCTAGAACTAAAAGTTATTTTGCAGCATCTTCCATATTTTCAACGTATTTTGGATTCTGGTAGTTAAAAAAATAGTCAAACTCAAATCATATGGGCATCCTTGCATTTCACCCACAATCCCACATTGCTCAATTATAATAATTAGTCCCCTTGCACTTACGATTGAGTGGAAATGTCCCCCTTCCATGCTATGGGCTAATGCCAAATTCCCCTTGTGAGCCATAAATGGCGCTCTCTACAAATGCCAAGGCATGTTCCGCAACTTAACAAAGGTTCACATTGGAACTTAGGTGTAAGTTTAGATCACTGAATATTGCAAAATGACAAATGAGGGATACATAACAGATAAAAGGCAAAGTGCATCAGTGCAAAGTGTATTTATGCCTTTCTCAGTGGTACAAATAACTGTTTCCCACAGTTTATACCTCATAGATTAATTCAGCAGTGTCGGTTGGAAAAACAAATTTCTAAAAGTTCAAACTTTTTATGAACCTCCTTTCCTTGAACCTTAGTAGCAGTTCCATTTGGAGTCCCATTATTCTGCAATTAATTCCATCTATATGACTAGCTGATTCTGGAGACAATATAGGAACCATAACCCAACTAAACTACAATGCTTTGAATTTCATGGTAAGTTAAGACAGCAATAAAGTCATTTGCAGAAAAGGACCAATGTTGGAGCTCTTCTTCCCTCAAATACAAATGCTAAATTTCCTCCATATCATAGCCATGAATGAACCAAAAGAGATCAAAACTTCATCACACTAGATATTTTAGAGGTCTCGTTTACTAGACAGGAACTACTAAGGTGTCATTTGATACCTGGTCCCCAGGTTCTGTAAGTAACTTTGACCTCCAAAAAGTAGAGGATGTGAGCAGTGTTGATCTCCATCACACAAGTCCAGAGTCCAAACTCCAGACACAATCCACCAACATTAACCCATACAAGGATTGTTTCAAAAATCTGATCTCCAAAAAAGGCCTCGTCAATCCCCACAGAAGGACAGCAAGTGATGATATGGGTCGCCGACCCCATTGTATTTACTAAACTTCGGTCTCTTGAACAGGGATAGAACTATACAATTTTATGCCAAGGACCGTGGAGGTAAAAAAAATCGTAGACTACTTTGTCATTTGTGCTTTTTCTTCTTTAGTGATTTTTTATCAAACTTTTAATTTAACTTTGACTAGTTAGATGCATATAGTGTACCTCTATTCAAAAAGTCAAAAAGTTGGTTAAAATGTTTTAAAAAATGAATAAAGACAAAAAAATACGCAAACATATAAAGCAATTTTATCTCAAAACTAACATCCAAACAAAGGCATGCCACATATTCTAGAATCGTATTAGATGTGAGTAATACAAATTCTTTAGCCATTTTTAAGGCAAAAGTCAATCTCTTTTGAAGGTTGGCGTTTTGGAGAGTCTTGTGAGGAGGTCAAGCATGGTGTGAGGCTTTTCCATAGTTCAGAACCTGCTCACAGATCTATAACATTGCGGCCAACAGAGATGATGTGGTTTGTGACTACATCCGGTTCTAAGAAACATGTCTGATTTGGAATCACGGTTCAGGAATTAGATTTGAGCAATTACATAATCAAGTATCATTAGGAATGGGGGAAATGAATTGAAATAGAATGGTAGAGGGGGAAATCCACTGTCTACTCTTTTTATTCCATCTTATGCAGCAATTGCACGAAGACTCTTCCTTAGAAGCCCATCTGGAAGATCGGAACTCCTTATCAACCAGCTTTATATGTTTTGGACAGCGATGTTGGTTACTATACTTTTAGAACCCGTTATTAAGGACTGTTAAGTTATGGGTGTAGTGTGTAGTTAGTTTATAATTGATCTCCTATGTAAATAGATTAGCAGATAAGGGTCTTATTGTAATTACTTCTTTACTCTAGTATAACTTTAACGTAATGATAAAAGTTTAAGTAACCATAATTTTTCGGTCTCAATTCCAACGTCTACCTTTACATGGTATCGGAGCAAGTCGATCTCACTCTCCAACCTCGTCCAGCATCGTCAGTCTCGTCTAGCCACGTCCAGCATCGTCAATCATCCTAGGCGACTGGTACCAGGCAGCTGAGAAGTTTTTTTTCTTTGACGAGGTTGACCTAGATCACTGCCTACTTGTTCCAGCTTCTTTAGGAGTCGACCCAGTGCGCCTACCTCCGATGATGTCGACCAAGTGCTTCTCTGCGCTCGCCGGCCACCGACTGACCTACGGCGACCTTCAGCGACCTTCTCTACTAGGTTTCTTGGACTGGGTCAGCGTATTTCAGTCATTACGGTACTCAACAGTACTCATGTTGCTGTTTTCTATTCAATTCAGCCACAACCCAGCCTGCTCCAGCCCCTTTACAAGCTTATTTTGCTGTTTCACACTGTTCCGGCAGTCAAAACAGTGGTAAGAGTCTACATTCTGTTTTTTGGGCACTTGAATCTGTGTGTTTAGGTTTGATTTTAGCTGGGTTACGCTTGTTTGACTGGGTATTGCTTATTTGGAATTGCTATTCTTCTGTTGAAATGTCGGAGAATCAAAAATGGCTTCCGCTAGTACAAAAGGATGAGTTAAGTCATGTAGAGACGCTAGATAACTGTCCTCTAGATATTTGTCATATTAAGTTGGATGGTACCAACTAATTGATTTGGTCTTCCACTTTTACTTTGGTTATTGAGACCAGAGGGGTGTCAGAATTCATTGAGGGACATGTTACTCCACCTGTTGCGGCTGTCGAACTTAAGAAATTTAAATCTCAGAAATCTTTAGTCATAACCTGGTAGTTTAACTCTATGAGAGCTAATATTTGCCATATTTTTCTGCTTCTTGATACTCCACATAAGATTTGGACTACATGCTCAGTATTTTGAGTTGAGGAAGAGACTCCGTACGTTGGATCAACACCATCGATACGTCGCTGTGTATTATGCTGACTTGAGTGGAGTATGACAGGAATTTGATTAATATCAGGGATTTCACGTTGTTTGTTCTATTGATGCGGCTAATTGGCTAAAGAGGTTGGAGAAAGAGCGTCTTTATGACTTTCTTGTTGGCCTTGATATAGAATATGATTAGATTAAAGTAAAAATGTTGGGCCGTGATCCGTTTCCGTCTTTGGGAGAGGCCTATGTCATTGTTCAGCAGGAGGAGAGTAAGAGGGGTGCTATGTTAAATACTCCAACTTCTTATTGTTCTACCTTGGTTGCCCTTCCTAGTCAGTTTGGTTCTAATAGTGGGCTTGTTCATCCTCCACAGAATGGTAAGTCCTGCTACTATGCTACCAGCGAGCCTATTGATCATGAGTCACTTCGATGTGATTATTGCAACAACACCAACCATACCAGGGATTTTTGTTGAAAAGTACATGGCCATCCCTCTCATGGGCGAGGGGGTGGACGTGGTGGTCGTAGTCGTGGTCTTACGCATTCTCAGGCCCAAGCCCATGTTTCAGAGCCTACAGTTGCCACATTGCCTAATTCTAGGTTTAATATTGGAATCCAAGCGTCGTCTGATTATGTTGGGAGAAAGGTTTCGTTCCTTATTCTCCCTTCATTTTCTTCTCTTTAGTTTTACATATTCCAACCTTTGCCACTAACCCCTCCATCCGTTAGTATTCTTGCTTGTTTTGCGAATTGTTTCGTGACTTTTTCCTACTCATTGTGTTTTTCAGAAACTGGATACAGAGAAGGTGATTGACGGTAGTAAAGCACATGGTGGTCACTATTTGTTTGGAGTCTGCACCTCTTTCACCCATGTATGTGGTCTAGCTCTGCAATCAGATACGTCTTCAGCTATTTCTATGTTACATCAGTGGCACTGTAGATTGGGTCATCCATCTTTTGCAATTTTAGAGAAACTTTTTCTTAGTTTAATTAAGCATTGAGCTCTGAGTTAGTTTTTTTGTGAAACCTGCGAGCTTGAAAAACATAAACGTTCCTTTTATACACCTATTAATAAACAAAGTGCTTCTCCTTTTATGGTTATCCATTCTGATATTTGGAGTCCTTCCCCCGTTACCCCTCTTAAAAGTTTTCGATGGTTTGTCACTTTATTGATTGTTATTATCGTATTACTTGGGTGTACTTACTTAAGTCAAAAAGTGAAGTCTTTTCTTGTTTTAAATCTTTTCACGCGATGGTGCCCACTCAATTTAATACGATTATCAAAATTCTCCGTAGTGACAATGACACTAAGTATATATAGGTAGGAATTTTAGGGCATTTCTGAATGAAAATGGTATTCTTTTCAGACGACTTGTGTTGACACTCCACAACAAAATAGAGTTGCTGAATGCAAAAATCGCCATCTTGTTGAGGTTGCTCGCTCTCTTTTATTCACCATAAATTTTCCCAAATCTTTTTTGGGAGAAGCGATTTTGACTGCAACTCATCTTATCAACCGTATGCCATCCAATATTCTCCACTTCAAAACTCCTATTGAGTGTCACCCTTGCAGTTCTCGCGTGACGACTCTTCCCCCAAGAGTTTTTGGTTGTGTGTGTTTTGTTCATACCACTCACTCCTCTGGTGACAAGTTAGGTTTGCCCATAAATGTACTTTTATTGGGTACTCTCTTACCCAAAAGGGTTATAAATGTTATGATCCTTACTCTAAGAAGTTTCTTGTCTCTATGGATGTCACCTTTTGGGAAACAGTGTCATTTTACTCTCCCTCCACTCCATCTCTTAGGAAGAGCATAGGCAGGAAGAGAGGAAGAGATATTTACCTATATAATCATGGTAGGGGGGAGAAATTGTTTTAAAATCATGGTAAGGGAGAGAAGGAAAACTCTAGAGAGGAGCCAATATTTGACGAAAGAGCAACACATGACATTAGTGGTGACATTAAGGAGCCAACACAACAGCTGCAAGGGGCTAACTTAAAGACCTACACTAGAACTAGACGAAAAAATGAAAAGTCTTCACGTGTGATGCCACCTTGTCAATCACAATCGCCTGCTCCACTTTGGGAATCCTCAACTGACTCATCTGGTAATGAATCTTCTCCCATTGAACCTCCCTTTATTGATTCTGATAATCATCTTGTTGCTCTTCAAAAAGGTGTTAGGTCATGTACTCAACATCCCATCTCCCAGTTTCTCTCTTATGATTGTTTATCTCCTTCGTACCATGCATTTGTTTCACCTCTTTCTTCTATATCTATTCCACAAAATTGGCAGGATGCATTCATGATACCTAAGTGGGAAGGAACTATGGTAGAGGAGATTACAAACTTTGAAAATGAATGACACTTGGGAGTTAGTATCACTTCCAGGAGGAAAGAAATCATTGGGATGCAAGTGGCTTTTAACTATTAGGTAGAATGCAGATGGTACAATTGACAGATACAAGACGAAACTTGTTGCCTAGGGTTTTAGTCAAACCTATGGTATTGACAACAAGGAGATGTTTGCTCCAGTAACGAAGACGAACATTATGCGAGCTCTACTTTCTTGTGCTACCAATTTGAATTGGCCTCTTCAACAGTTTGATGTGTAAAGTACATTCCTTCATGGTGAGTTAGAGGAGGAGGAGGTGTACATGGATATACTACAGGTTTTTCTTCCTCTGAGACTGAGGGAAATGTGTGTAGATTGAAGAAGGCTCTTTATGGCTTGAAGCAATCACCTAGAGCTTGGTTTGATAGATTTTCAAAGGCTATGTTGAGGTTTGGATACGAACAAAGCCATGCAGATCATACTATGTTCATCAAGGGGGGTGTTGGTAAGATTATAGTCCTTATTGTTTATGTTCATGATATAATAATGACAAGCAATAATGTGAGTGAATGAGATTCTTAATCTTCAGTCTAGTCTGGCTCAAGAATTCTTGAAATATTAGTGGCAAGGTCTTGTTATCTCCCAACGGAAGTATATACTTGATCTTTTAGAAGAAACAGGAATATTGGGTTGTAGACCTACAAATTCTCCTATTAAGGCGAATCATCTTCGTGGAGATGTGGGGGAGCGCACTGATAAGGAGAGGTATCAGCGACTTATGGGTCGACTGATATACTTAGCACCCGACTGGATTTTCCTTATGCAATGGGCATTGTTATTCAATTTATGCATGATCCTCGTACTTCACATCTGGATGCAGTTTATCGTATCTTGAGGTATCTCAAATCAGCTCCAGGGAAAGGAATTATGTTCTCTAATCATGGTCACCTATGGTTGGAGGCATTTACTAATGCCAACTGGGCTAGTTCTGTGGATGATAAACGTTTTACTTCTGGCTACTATGCTTTCCTCAGGGGGAACTCAGTTACTTGGCGAAATAAGAAGCAATCAGTGGTCGCCAGGTCTAGCGCAGAAGCCGAGTATAGAGCTGGCTCATAGTGTTTGTGAGCTTGTGGCTCCAAACTTTGTTACGTGATTTGAGAATTTCTGATAGTGATCCTATGAAGCTCTAATGTGACAATAAAGCTGCCATAAACATAACTCATAATTCTATTCAACATGACAGAACGAAGCATATAGAGATTGACAGACACTTCATCAAGGAGAAGCTGAGCGAGGGTTTGATATGTATGCCTTTTGTGAGATCTGAAGATCAATTAACTGACATATTTACAAAATGACTTGGTAGCAAGAGTTGCCACCCCATTTTGTTCAAGTTGGGCTTGATAGATATCTTCGCACCAACTTGAGGGGGAGCGTTAAGTTATGGGTGTAGTGTGTAATTAGTTTCTAATTGATCTCCTATGTAAATAGATTAGTAGATAAGGGTATTAGTGTAATTACTTCTTTACTCTTGTATAACTTTAACGTAATGAGAAAAGTAACCCTAATTTTTGGGTCTCAATTCCATCATCTATCTTTACAAGGACAGAAGCAACATTCTTGCCCAGTTGGTGTTTAATGTGCTAGAGGGTTCAGTAACAAGTTTATTCACTATGAAGTGTGAAGAGATTTGATGAGAATACTTTACTATGTACGGCACGGACTTTTTTTATTCTTTTATTTGGCTGATTATGGACAGGTTTTCTGGGTTAAAATACATCCAAAGTTCAGATTGACCGTACTTCGTAGGGTTCAAAAGTCTGGGAAGGCTTGGCAGGTGACTTCTATATGATTACCAGAGTCGCTTTGGAGTGAGAAATCAGTACACCTAAAAAGTAGACACTGCATAGAAGAAGAAAAGCTAAGCTTGCTTGGAACTATTCAAAATTCAACAAAGGGGGTGATGTAGAACCTGAAGAAGAAAGATAAGGGGAAGAAAGAGAGAAGATGGAAGAAAAATCTCGCAGGAAAACAAAGTATACTCAAATTTCAATAGTCAAAATGTAAAATGTAAGGTTTCCATCCACTATTTAAATCCATATATACCAGAGTCACTAAACAATAAGAATACACATAAAATAGCACCTTCTTCCCCATCATGGAGGGTCTATAGCTGTGTTATTGACATTAGCTCCTTATGTTCATGGATGACACTATGTTGACGTACTTTCAACACAAATTGTTTCTTGTCAAAACAATTCATTGCATCCTTCATTTCTTATGTAAAGACAACTTTAGTGCGTGAAATCAGTTCATCAAAAAATGAAGCCGCCTCAAAATTTAGGTTTCAGCCCTTCAGGTCATTCGAACTCATTGAGAAACTACAAAAAAAAAAATCTAAAATGGCCACCTACAGTGACACAAGGAACTATTGTGAAACCAACGTGGAGGTTAGACAAGTAGCACTTGATAGAATAAATGCTTGCACTAGTTACAATGACCCATGGCTAAAAGGAACAATGAAAAAAATCCAATGTTTTAAAAGCGTTAGGCACTAGTCAGGTAGAAAACGGGCGCCTAGAGCCCAGGCACCAACTAATTGGCCGCCTAGGCGAGGACTATGCGCCAACTAATCGGCTGCCTAATCTAGGTGTTGGATCACCGCCTAGCGCCTAGGCAGGGACTAATCAGCCTAGGTGACCGACTTTTAGAACACTAAACAAATCATTGCTATGGAATATCATAATGTTAAATGAGCAAAGGAATTGTCACCAAATTAAAAAGCCCCAACAAATTTGTACATTTATATATCATTCTGTACTTGGAACGTAATGATAGTTTTAATTACCTTCCTGCAAGAACTTGCAAAATGCAAAACAAATAGTGTCGAAGAACAACATTGTTGAATGCCATAGAACTTTCAAGCAAACGGAGTAAAGACACAAGAGTTTCACTCTTCACATCATCAACAAGATCTGATCCACTTCTTATCTGACAAAGTCGTGTAACATGGACACCCAACTTTGCCTGCCCTGCAGTTGGTTAGACCATCAGTACAATCACAGTTGTAATGCAGTCACGAAAGAATGAAATTTTTAACTATCTCAACTACAGTAAAGTAAAACCTCTCAAGGATGTCTCTTCTTCCAAGTAATTTATGAACAGCGTTAATGCTGCATTAATGCCATTACGGTAGAACTCGAGATCAATGAGAGCTTTGCTTGCTTCAATTCTGACTTTCCACATTGTCTTAGAATCCCGAAATGGTTTAATTAGTTCAATCATGCGATCCTGAATAAGCAATAGATGAGATGTAAAAAGCCATAGCGCAGTTTAATATTGACAGAGGATGGATAAAACACATACGAGGGGGACAAATTCAGAAAGCTTCAGTGCAACTTGAGTTAATGTCCGGATGCAGCTTATCATCAAGATACCATTGTAGCTTGGAATAAGCCTGATACATGTCATTCCATAAACAAACAATCAGTCATAATTACAAGTTGATATGATCCGTTCTATACAACATCCAGAGAGGAAATGCACCTGTCAAATTGCAAAAGCCGGTCGATGCGCTTAAGAAGAGATGATAAATAGGGAATGCTCTGCCACACAATTAAAGAGCATTGTAGAGGTAAGGGAATGAAATAGGTGCTTCACTTAAAGATAATTATGTTCCACCAGTATGTGTATTTTCAATGAAGTTCAGAGTTAGAAACAAAGACTATTATCAGTGTACCGCTTGTAACAGGTTATCTGCCAATCATATGCACAAAATATGCACTTTCGAATACTATTAAATACGCTAAGAGTCTAAGACTAATACTAAACTGCAGATATTTTTCAATTTAAATCTGTAAATGGCTATGGGATGTTACAGTGCAGAAACACTCTCTCCAAACCTTTTTGATGGTCCAATTTGGGGAAGCCAACTTTTTTAAGGTACACTACTGTTGGACTTCGAAGTTTTTAACTTTTCATAACTTCCCTACGGCGTCTTTCAATAGCTGATTTTGGGTTTCAGTTTAGAGTGAAAAGTATCTCCCAAATTGCTAATGACTACTGCTAAGTTGTTGCTGATTAATTGGCATTACATATTTTAGCATTTATCCACATGTTGGAATTCAAAGATTTAAGAAGCGATATTGAGAAAATTGAAGCTCTGAAGTCTGAAAATATACGAACAATTGCAAATCTGATATCAATAGCTTTTGTCATATTATATCACTGCAAATTGCCCAGTCTAACACATGAAGTAAATTTCGAAGTTGCTTAGGCCATTCAATATTTTTCCTTATAAATTACCACAGACGGAATTGTTTTGCACCGGATCAAAAGATGGATGAATGCCTGTAAGTACATTTCCTACCTAGGGAGAGCCCTTTCAACTACAGGCCAGAAAACCATCTCAACCATTTACAGAAAGATGTTCTCCCTGCCCATTTTATTCCTTTTCCGCGACAGGAAGCTTAAGTGGAGTTTTTTCCCCCTTCCAATAAACAATTTCTGTTCTTTTTCTCTTTTATGTTTACAGTTGGAAAAGTAAACGGGCATTGCAAATGAAAAAATTGTAACACCCCAAGCGGACCACTAGCCTAGTACCTTGATTTTGATCCACAAGTCACACCACATGGCCTAAAAGCTTAAGCGCAAGGTACTCGTAGTAGCCCACAAGGTTTGTTATACATCCAAAATCATCCATGTAGACTTCCGATGTGGGATGGGGTGTTACAATCTCCCCAACTTTATAGCCTCGCGCCCTCGCAAGGGGTTGAGCACTATAATCACTAATACTAATCAAACTAACAACCAAATCCAACCAAACTCCAAGGCCCACATGGTCGTGTACACAGATAGCTCTGATACCACCTGTAACACCCCAGGCAACCACTGGCCTAGCACCTTGATTTTGATCCACGAGCCACACCACATGGCCCAAAAAACTTAAGCCCAAGGCACTAGTATTAGCCCACAAGTTTGTTATATGCCTAAGATCATCCACGTAGACTTCCAATATGGGATGGGGTGTTACAAAAACACTATCACATCAGGCATTTTAATCGTTCGAGGATATTCAGATAAAAAATGAAGTGAAAGGTTTTCTCAAAATATCCAATGCGCTCTTTTGATTCTGCATCTTTTTTTTTTGTCAATCAAAAGAGACGGGCAACAGGAGACTCTTGCCAATTTTTGTGGATCGACTTTTCAAATGGACAGATATTACAGCATAGTCAAAACAAAATAACGCTCTACCAAAAAGGGATGGAGGGAGTATAACTTCCCAATTCAACAGAACATAAAAAACTTTATACAAAAAAATTTCCCTAATGGAATTCATGTAGCTGACCCCAATTGAATAGGTAACAAGCCCTGGTTTTGTATGGTTTGGTTTATTTATCGTTCTTCCCGAAGAATTACCCTTTGGGGACTTCTGTAGTGCATTTTACATCATGGATGTTTACTTTAGGATGAGAAGCATTTATATATTTGGGTGACAATATTAAGTAGAGGATAGTATACAACAAGAACATGGCAACAAATATGTAGGTGTTGCTTATAAAAATCTCTTAAGTGTAGC